>JAKOOJ010000004.1:81440000-82040000 GCA_022577455.1 Arizona elegans | reverse complement strand
GTATAAGACTCTGGTTGGATTATGGTGTATGGCTTATGTTTGCATTATATTGAATTCCAGTATGAGTTGGTCACTCTCGCCCAAAATTCTGGTAACATCAACTTCTTCTATCACTTCTTCTCTGTTAGTAAGAATTAGATCCAGTCTCCCAAAAGTGCTTTTTTTATTTATTTAAAAAGTTTTTCCTTCTTAAGCATTTTTTCAGAGTGACGTTCTACAATTCTACTTATAATATATTCCTTCACCTTTCTTTAATCTAATAATATTTTTTATTACATATATATGTATCAATCGGTAATATATCCCCTATGTTTTTTGTATATTTCTAATTTTTAACCAATTATACCAATTATTCCATATTTTATAATAGTCTGATTCTTCTTTTTCTTGTAATTCTTTGGTTAACCTATCCATTTCAGCGCATTCTAAAATTTTCCCTATTACTTCTGTTTCACTTGGTATTTTTTCTTGTTTCCAATTTCTTGCGTAGGTTATTCTTGCAGCAGTTAATATGTGAATTGTAAGATATTTGATATCCTTAGGGTATGATTTGTTAAATATTCCTAATAAAAATGTTTCTGGTTCTTTTTCAATCTGTGTTTTTGTTATTTGTTCCAACCATTTTTTGATATTAGACCAAAATTTCTTTGCTGCCGGGCACGTCCACCATAAATGATAGAAAGTCCCTTGTGCCTTTTTGCACTTCCAACAAATTGGGCTATTTTTAGGTTGTATTTTTGCCAATCTGGTTGGAGGCATATGCCACCGATAGAACATTTTCAGTTGGTTTTCCTTGTATGCTGTTGCTTTCGTTAACTTTAGGTTTACCTGCCAGAACTTTTCCCATTTTTCCAAAGGTATTGTGTGTTTGATATTTTGAGCCCACTTGATCATCGTTTCTTTGACTGTCTCTTCTTCCAATTTATAGCGTAGGAGAAATTTATAAATTCTACTAATTAATTTATTTTCTGAGTCTAATATAATTTTATCTATTTCTTGTTTTTGATTATAAATTTCATATGTTTTTATATGCTCTCTATATTTGGATTGTATTTGAGTGTAAGTCCACCAGTCTATTCCTCTGTGTAAATCTGTCTCCAATTGTTGTTTTGTCTTTAGTTTGCCTTGATAGTCAATTATATCTTTATATCTAATTATTTTTGTCTTATCTGTTAAATTTGGGTGCCTAATTGATTCAGCCGGTGCTAGCCAATTTGGTATCTTCATATAATGTTGTTTTTTAATTTTAAGCCAAATTTGTAATAGTGAGTTCCTTATTGTATGTGTTTTAAAATATGAATGTGTTTTGTATTTCTCATCCCACATAAAGGAGTGCCAGCCAGTTTGAAGTTCGTGTCCCTCAATTGTTAAAATTCTAGAGTCCTTTAATTCTATCCAGTCTTTAACCCACAATAGTACTGCTGCTTGGTAGTATATCTCCCAGTCAGGGAGTGCAGCTCCTCCTCTATCTTTTGTATCCTGAAGCAGTTTAAATTTTATTCGTGGCTTTTTCCCTTGCCAGATAAATTTAGATATTATTTTATTCAGCTTTTCAAAAAATGGTTTATCTAATTTAATTGGGGTGACCTGAAACAAATATAAAAATTTAGGTAATATAATCATTTTGATGGCCGAAATTCTTCCTAGGAATGAAATATGTAAGTTTTCCCATTTTTCTAAGTCTTTCTTTGTTTGTTCTAGTAATTTATCATAATTGTTTTCTTTAATTGCTGATGTTCTTGTAGATAAGCAAATTCCTAGATATTTTATTTTTTTTGTTGTTTGAATTTGTATATTATCTATCAAATCTTTTGTTTGGATTTCCGTAAGATTTTTAACAATTAGCTTCGATTTACTTTTATTAATTTTTAGTCCGGCCACTTCTCCAAATTCTTCTATTTTTTGGAACAAATTAGGTATAGATTCCATAGGATTTTCTGTCAAAAATACTAAGTCATCAGCAAAGGCTTGAACTTTGTATTCTTCTCTATTAATCCTTAAACCTTCAATTCCTTGGTCTTCTCTAATTTTTTTCAACAGGATTTCCAATGATAGAATATATAGTAAGGGGGAAAGTGGACAGCCTTGTCTGACTCCTTTTGTTATATTAAATTTGTCTGTTATGTCATCATTCATAATTATCCTTGCTGATTGCTTGGTATAGATTTCTGCTATAATTTTCCCAAATTTTTCCCCAATTTGCATATTTTGTAGTTGTTCAATCATAAATTTCCAATTTTGGTTATCAAAGGCCTTTTGGGCGTCAAGAAAAATCAACACTGCCTGCTTCTCCGGGTGTGATTCATAGTACTCTAAAGCATTAAGTATTATTCTCATGTTGTTCTTTATTTGGCGTCCCGGCAGAAATCCATTTTGGTCTGGGTGTATATATGTATTTAATACTAATTTAATCCTTTCTGCCAAGATTGCTGCAAATATTTTGTAATCGGCATTCAATAATGAAATAGGTCTATAGTTTTGTATTAACTGGAGATCTGTGTCTTCTTTTGGAATGATTGTTATTATGGCTTCTGTCCATGAATTTGGTATTTTGGCTTTCTCCATAGCTTCATTATATAATCGCAACATATTCTCTCCCAATACTTCTTGCATTGTTTTATATATTTCTACCGGTAGCCCGTCGGGACCCGGTGTTTTATTGTTTTTTTGCTTTTTCAGTACTTCATCTAGTTCTAATTTGGTTATTGGCCTATTGAGAGTAATTCTTTGTTCTTCTGTGATTTTTGGCATTCCTGATTTCCCTATGTACTGTTTTATTTTATCTTCCTCTATTTTCCTCTGATTATATAGATTCGCATAAAATTTCTTAATAATATCTTTTTTGGCCTCTTTACTATGTTGAATTTCTCCTTTATCATCTTTCAATTGGTATATCATTCTTTTTTTCTGTTCTTTTTTCAGTTTATAGGCTAGCCATCTGCCCGTTTTATTTGCGTGCTCGAAATAGTTTTGTTTCGCCATTTTTATTTTTTGGGCTAGTTCTACTTGGTTTATCAAATTCAATTTATGCTTAATCATTTCCCATTCTTCTCTTATTATTTTGTTCTGGGGCTTTTCCTGGAGTTTTTGTTCTATTTGTTTTAGGTCTTTTTCTAATTTCTCTAATTGATTTTTCTTCTCTTTATTCTTTTTCCTCGTATATGCTATTACTAGGCCTCTTATATATGCTTTTAAAGTATCCCATGTGTTTTGTAAAGAGGTTTCCTCTATTTTATTTATCTGAAAGAATATTTTTACTTCCTTTTCTAACATCAAATTAAATTCTTTTTCTTTACATAATCTTTGGTTCATTGTCCATCTCTTACGTCTTCTTTCCCCTTTCCAGTTTATGAATAATGGATTGTGGTCTGCCCATTGGTTTGTGCCTATCTCAATTTTTTCTACTTCTATTTTGATACTTGGGGTCATCCATGCCATGTCCAGTCTTGACCATGAATTATGCGGATGGGAGTAAAAGGTGTATTGGGCCTCTTCTTCATGTGTTTCCCTCCATACGTCTGCCAAGTTTAGTTCTTCAGCCATGGTAAAGAATTCTTTTGGGAGTGTTTCTTTTTTCTTTTGTTTTTTTTTTCTCAGTTTTGTAGTCTTTCTTTGCATTTACTATTGCATTATAATCCCCTATTACACAAATATCATCATATTCTAATTCTGCTAATTTTATATGTAGGTCTTTAAAAAAAACCTGTAGTTTTTGGTTAGGTGCATAAATCCCTACAATTAACATTTTCCTCTTTCCTATTTCTAATTCAGCCATCACCACTCTACCTTGCTCATCGGTATAAACTAGTTTAGATTGTATTTTTTCTTTTACATAAATCACTACTCCTTTTTTCTTTTTTGGGGCCAGAGATAAATATAATTTTCCTAATTTGGGGTTTTCTAGGATTTTTTGATAATCTTTTTGAATGTGTACTTCTTGCAGACATATCACATCTGCTTCTAATTTTCGTAATTTTGTGAAAATTTGATTCCTTTTCTTTGGGGCATTTAAGCCATTAATGTTTACCAAAAAGAGTTTGATCTGCTTGTCCATTGCCTATTGTATCTGTTTTTTTGTGTTTCTTGTTTCCATCCGTTCCCTAGGTTTTGCACCTTCTCTCTGTTCTCTCTCTTTTTCTTGCCTCTGTCTTATTTCTTTTTCTTCATTTGTTTCTATTGGTTCTTCTTCTTGGCTTTTACTATCTGTTTCCTCCTTGCTTTCCTGTTCTACTTCTAGTCTAAAATGTGTGTTATGAAATTCTCTTGCCTTTTCTAGAGTGTCTATTTTATATTTTTTGTCTTCCCACGTAATTAAGATCCCCTCTATTGGCAGCCATCTATACATTATCTTGTATTTGATCAATAGTTGTGTTAAAAACTGATATTGTTGTCATAGATTTCTTACCCTTCGGGGTATCTGTTTTAAAATTATAATTTCTTTTCCATTATAGATCACCGTTTCTTCTCTAGATTTCTTATAGGCTTCATCTCGGATTGATTTTTTAAAAAATTTAACATGGACTTCTCTCGCCAATCTGTGTCTTCTTATATAATTTGTTTGTACACGATAAGTTTCTTCCAATTGTCCTTTTATTTCTTCTGGCTCTTTTTGTATCATTCCTGCAATAATCTCCACCATCTTTCCTTCTAAATCCTCATTTTTTTCTTCTGGAACATTTTGAAAACGCAAGAAGTATGAGGCCTTTTCCATTTCGAGCATGGCCAAGGAATCTGACATTTCTTTGTTTAGTTGTAGGGTTTTTTGTTCCATTGCTTCTACTTTTAATTCCACGTGATCTATTTTTGTTTCCGTTTTCCTAATTCTCTGTTCATTTTCTGCTATAGAATTTTGAATGCCCCCAATTTTATCCTTCATGGTCTTAATATCTTCCTTAACTTCTCCTAATTCATTTCTGATCTCTGCATGGAACGTTCTCATTTCTTCCTGATTTTCAGCTATTTTTTCTTGTGTTTGAAGCAGTGTTTCCTGGATCTTTTGAAACATATCTTGTATTACATTAGGTGCCATTTCCAGTTTTTCTTTTTCTTTTTCTTTCCCCATCATGCTATCTATTGTTTTTTGTTGTGAGGGGGAAGGAGTCATTACTAACGTACTCGTTGTAGGTTTTTTCCCTGTCTTTGTTATGGTGGATGTTGTAGACATTTTTAATATTCGTGTAAAGCTTTCCAATCTTAACATCAATTATTAAGTTATTCCTTAATATCTCTTTTCCCCTCCAAATACTACTTATACACCACACAACTTATATATAGTTATATTATATTATATTGCCAGTTATCCCAATTGAGCAATTAATTCTTATTCACAATATAAATCTATTTACTTATCAATCAAGATTTTAATTTGATTTTCTTAATTTCCTAATTAGCAATCTTTTCAATTACCCCCTTTTTCAATCAGTCTATCTCAGAGATACAGTCAACTCATCTGTTATTTTGTATAAAAATCAGTCTTTCACTTTAACAATAATTCCTTGTCCAACTACAATTTCACAATACAATTTATAGCTATAAAAATATTGTCAACTTATATATTTCTTTCAAATATTAAACTTATTAACTAATTAAACAGTTCAAAATTAATAATTCACTTAATTTTTATTTTCTTTAGTCCTTATTGTCTTCTTGCTTTACCTCTCTCAGTCTGTTCTTTCACAATCATAAAAAACGCAATCTGTGTCGTCTCAGTCTTTTTTTTTTAATTTCTTCTCCCAGTAATCGGATCTCTGCATTCAATCTTCAAATCTTTTTTTTTTTAACTTGAGCTCTTATTATCCAAAGTTATTTGTAAATCCAGAGTTCGAAATCCAGACAGGTCTTCTGTATCCGTGAAATTCACCACTTAGTCCAGTATTTCAGTCTCTGCACTCGGTTTCCGATGTTTGGGGTTTGAATCAGTTATAATTCCCAAGATCAAACGGCTTGTCTCTATATCCACAAAGTCCACAGGCTGCTCCCTTTGATCAACTGTAAAAGTCCGCAGTCAGACCACTTCGAGCGCTATTTCTCCTTTTCTTATATTTGCTTAGTCATTCTATGGGTTTCTCTTTTCCGTGCTGTAGTTATTCCCCCTTTTTTCCTTCTCCTCTTGTATCGCCGCTGTTGTAACTCACTTGTCTTCCTCTGATTGGATCGCGCGTCCCGTTTGCCGTCTCTATTGTAGGTGATCTATCTGACAGTCACTCGGATTTGCTTCCACTTTTTGCTTCGATCTAGGCGGGCGCCATCACTCCTGTCCGCCGATAAGGCCGACTTCTTCTCCAACAATTTAAGAGGTTGATCGCTCGACCTCCCTGATGACAGCGCAACACCAGGGGGCTTCGCGAATTCCTCTTTCGTTTCCCGATCCCTCCAAGTTCAGGAATGCCCCTAAAGAGCAATTAATGAGGAAATTTGGGTTTCAGAGACGGAGCCTCCGTTTCCTCACCCGTTCGTGATGACGTCACCGCCGGAAGTCCCCTATACAGTCCTTAACTAACTCCGTTTCTGAATCTATTTCTACCAACGCATTATACAATCTTTTTATATGCATTTGACTTTGATCTCTAATCTGTTTTACCAAGTTCTCATTTTGCAGAAAACCAATTTTCTGATCTCTCCATCTAGCTTGCAACTGTACATATTGAAACCATGTTCGAATTGTCCTTTCTTCTCTTAGTTGATTCAAAGGTTTTAATTGTAGTATACCTCTTTCCTTGTTAAGAAGCTCTTTATATGTAATCACATCCTGTCTTTGCTCTACACTTATATTCTCTATCGCGTGTCCCATTGTGGGTATTGCCCACAATGGTAACTTCTCGTTTAGTTTATACTTGTACTTTTTCCAGACACTCAATAGAGCATTCCTTAATATATGACTTTTAAAAGTCTTGTCCACTTTCTTATCATATAATAAATAAGCATGCCACCCGTAAACCAAATCATATCCCTCAATATTCAAAATTCTTTCTTCTGTTAAATTCATCCAATCACTCATTGCTGATAGAACAGCTGCCTCATAATAAAGTCTTAAATTAGGCATTTTGAGACCTCCTCTTTCACGTGTATCCTGCATTATTTTTTGTTTTATTCTCGGTCTCTTCCCTGCCCAAACTAAATTATTAATACCCTTCTGCCATATCTTCAAATTCTCATCTTTTTAAAGTATTGGTATCATTTGAAAAAGAAACAAAAACTTAGGCAAAACATTCATTTTTACTGCTGCTATTCTTCCTAGCAAGGATAATTGTAATTTTTTCCAGTTTTCCATCTCTCTTTGTATTTTTTGCCACAACGGATCATAATTATACTTAAATAATTTCGCATTTGATGTCATAATATAAACCACTAAATAGTTAACTTTTTTTACAATTTCAAATCCTGTTAGTCTTTCTAATTCTTCTTTTTAATTTATAGTCATATTTTTAGTTATTAACTTCATTTTCCCTGCATTTATTTTAAATCCAGATACTTGTCCATATTGATTAATTATATCCATTAGACCTACAACCGACTGTAATGGTTGGGTTAAGGTAACAACCAAGTCGTCTGTGAATGCTCGTAATCTATAGTCATACTGCCTAATCTTAATTCACTTATTTTGTCCGACCCACGTATCTTACTTAACAAAAATTCCAAAGTCAAAATGAACAATAATGGAAACAAAGAACATCCTTGTCTTATTCCTTTTTCTGTATTAACAGTATCTGTTAAACTACCATTAATTATTATTTGCACTGTTTGTTTCTGATATATTGCCTTAATAGATTTTGTGAAATGTTCCCCGAACTGCATCTTTTCTATTATTTTCAATAAAAATTGCCAATTCAATCGATCAAATGCTTTCTCTGCATCAAGAAATATCAGCACCGCAGGGATTTGGTTGTTCTTCCCCAAATACTCCAATAGGTTAACAACTTGCCTTACATTACTCTTCATTTGCCTACCATTTATAAAACCAGTTTGATCATTATGAATCATTTGTTGCATGACTGTCATTAACCTATTTGCTAATATTTTAGCAAAAATCTTGTAATCTGTATTTAAAAGTGATATGGGGCTATAATGTTTTGGCTGGGTGTGGTCTTGCTCCTCCTTTGGAATAAGCTGTCCTCCAAGATGGGGGTACATCTCCTCCAGATTGTATATTAGTAAATAATTATTTAAATGGACCCACCATTTCTAACTGCAAATGTTTATAATAAGCAGCTGTCAATCCATCCGTCCCAAGGAGCTTTACCCACTTTCAACTGCTTAATTGCAGACATAATCTCCTCAGTGGTTATTGGTTGATTTAAACCCTCCCTTTGATCTTTTGTAATTTTAGGAATATTCTCTTTCTGTAGATAACTATCTATATCTGTACCTTGAATTTTATCACCAGTATATAACCTTGTATAAAATTCTAAAAATGCTTTTTTAATCATATTTTGGTGATAAACCTCTTTACCTTTATATTCTATTTTCTCTACGGTCCGTGACTTTTGTTTTTTCCTTAACAAATATGCTAACCACCTCCCTGGTTTATTAGCATTACAAAAAGTATTATGTTTAGCATATTGCAAATTAGTTGCGACCTGATCAACCATTAACATGTTAAATTGCCCTCGCAATAAATTAATTGTCTCTTTTATTTTCTTATCTGCTGGATTCAATACCAAAGCTTGTTCTTTTTTTCTGATTTCCTCTTCTAAATCCTTCCTTTCCCCCCCCTGTTTGCGTCTATATTTATTATTCAAATATATCAAAATGCCTTTCATATATGCTTTGCTTGCATCCCAAACCATTTCCATAGATGTACCCTTATACATATTTATAATAAAAAATTCTTTCATAAATTTTTTACATTCTTTTACATTTTCCTCATATCTAAACAGATTTTCATTTAACTTCCAAGACCTCTTAGATCCCCTTCCATACTCTAATTCCATCCAGACTGGACTATGATCCATTAAAACTCTTGGACAAATCTGCATCTTCTTTACTCTGGAAAAGAAATCATTTGTAATTAGTATAAAATCAATCCTTGAGAAAGATTGATGTCTATCAGAAAAAAAGGTAAAGTCTTTTTCTTCGGGGTTTCTCTCTCACCAGATATCTCTCAGTTCCATATCCTCCATCATTTCAAAAAACGATTTTGGCAATCTGGCACGCGTTGAAATGTTCTGCAAGAGCCCCTTCTTATCTTTTTTAGTGTCCAAAACTCCATTCCAATCACCCAATAAAATACATGATTTATAATCCCATTGTAATAACTTGGAATGTAAAAGCTTATAAAATTTTTCCTGTTGTTGGTTCGGGGGATAGACTCCAATTAAAAGTATTTTTTCTCCTTTTATTAAAAGTTCAATTGCTATAAATCTTCCTTGATCATCTGCTTCAATTAATTTAGCAATTAAGTCTTTTTTTAGGTATATAACTATACCATTCTTCTTCTCAGGAGCAGATACAACAAAATGTATATCTAACCTTGCATTTATTAAGTATTTTTGATCTTTACTTCTGATATGAGTCTCTTGTAAACAAATTACATCATTTTTAAACTGTTTCAAATAATGAAATATTTTTCTCCTCTTTTGTGGTGAATTTAGGCCATTAACATTCCAGGTCAAAAATCTAGTTGCCATTCTTGACCCTCTGAAGCACTTGGAACATCTACTGGAAATCTCCATGCATTTTACTTTTTGGTCTTGCTCCTCCCACTGCTTCTGTTTTTGTAGTATCTTGAATCATTTGAAGTTGCTGCACTCTTAATTCTTCTTGATGCTTGGCTGCCGCTCGAGTCTGTCTTTGATCCTTAGGTTCTTCTATCTCCAAAGCTTGAACAGTAGTTGAAAATTGTATTAATTCTTCTTGAATAATCAAATCACCCTTTTGGGCCTGTGCCAACAATTCTTCTTTCTCCCCCTTTCTTGCCCCCTCTATTTCCATCTTCCTTCTAGCTTCCTGGGGCTGTGGGCATCCAGCCTTTAATACATTGGTATAGAAATCTCTTGCCTTCCACACTGAATTGAGATGGTATCTTTCTCCTGAATAATTCACCACTAGACCAGCTGGAACTTCCCATCTATACTGTATCTGACGGTTTCTCAGTTCTTCCACCAGAAAGGCATAATCCTTTCTGGCTCTCAACATTTTGGGGGAAATTTCTTTCAGTGTTAAAACCTCCTGCCCCTGCACTTGAAGTTTATTTTTAAAAGTAACTTGTAGGATTTCATTGCATAGTCTCCTTGTTGTAAAATAAACTACAATGTCTCTTGGTAGGTGTTTCTGTCTGGCCACCCATGAATTGACATGATAAATTTTGTCAATTTGCCATTAAAATTTGCTTTTTGATCTTCCATTATCTGTGCAAATGCTTCTGAAAAGATCTCTCTCAAATTCTCTTGCTTGTTTTCCTTGAGGCCTCTTATTCTCAAAGCAAATTCCATGTCTCTATATTGTATCATTATCACATCCGCCTCTGCTCTTTCCATCTTGTCCTGGACCTTCACCATTTTATTTTCCAAGTTCTCATTAGACTGCTTAACTTCTTCCATTTTTTTATCTATTGCTTCAATGTGTCCTGCCAATCCTTGTACTGCCATAATAATATCTTCTCTAATTTCTTGGTTTTGTTTTTGAATAGTCTCTTTAACCTGAGCAATTTCATCAACTTCTCGAGTTTGCTCCTGAAACATTGAAGCAATTTTTTTTTCTGTAACAGAGGCTTGTGTTTTGAGGGCTTCCTGCAACATTTCAAATGTTAATATTGTTGGTTCCGTTGAAACAGAGAGAGATTGCAATCTGGACGTTTGAGCTGGCGAAGTCCCAGCACTTTTGGGGACAATAGCCTTAATTTGTTTTGAAGCCATTTTTAGTTTCCAATTTAAATTTAATCAGCTGCCGGAACAATAGATCCACCAAATCCAGAAATCAGTCTTTAAATAATATCAATTTTTTTTAAAAAAAAAATCACTGCTGTTATCTTTAATATTCTCCTTTTTAAAAAAAAACCACAAATCTCTAATTTTGAACAGGGGCTGCCAATACTAAAAGAAACTTTCCTTTTTAACTTTCAGTTTCACGCCCCATTAAAGCTCAATCGCCATCTTGGTTTCACTTTCTCCCCTTAATAAGTCAGAAGGAAGTAATACACATTTGGAGTTAAACTTCAGTACTTGCAGATCTAATCTCTCCTGAGTTTGCTCAGCCTGCTTCCAAATGATGTTTATTCAAGCATTGTTTGCAGGGGTGGTCACGGTGTCTTCTTCTGCTTGAAGCAGAAACATCCCGGATCCGGAGCTCTGTCGGGCTTCCAGGGAGCTCTCACCCTGCGAGCCCCAAAATTGTTCCTGGGGGTCCTTGCGGAGCTCTACCTATGCCCGTCTGGTCTCTTCCTCCCCTTTTCCCAGGAGAAAGTTTTCAAGCCGTTAGACAGATGATTTGCGCTGTTCTAGTGGCTTTACAAGATCGCGGGGCTGGCTCTCAAGAAAAGAGTGTCCTTGGCGCCTGCGGTGCCACTGGAAGTTCCCAAAAGTGCTTTTTCAAGAGGCAACTAGACTTTCTGGTTTTTCTTTGAAGACATTCCACTTTTCATCCAAGAAGCTTCTTCAGTTTCTGGATGATTGAGAATTTCCATAGACAATTAGGTCAAGTGCAGCTTTTCATCTAGTTCCCTCTTGTACCTTTTGGATGACAAAGTTGTCAACTAGGCTTGTAAGGAACCTGTGTGATCTCCCACTTGATGCAGAGTTTGTTTTCCATTGATGTCAGGGTAATTAAAGTCCCCCATTACTACTGTGATGTTTCCTACATACATTAGTTAACTGATTAGCAAAAGGTTCAGTGGTGGGTTTCAATTTTTTTTATTACTAGTTCTGTGGGTGTGGCTTGTTTGGTGGGCATGGTTTGGTGGTCATGTGACTGGGTGGGCGGGGCCAAGTCAACATCACTGACTTCTTTGCCCTAATGCAGGGGTCAGCAACCTTAAATACTCAAAGAGCCATTTTTTTTATGAAAAAAGTTTTTTATTTTATGAACAAATATACAATATCAATCATTCATTGTATCGTCTAAGTACATCTTTTCATTTCATTTAATGTAACATTTCCCTCACATTTACTTATCTGTTAATACATTTATCTGTCTCTCCGTTTTATATCCTAACCCAACCTTCAACCCCCTCTCCCCACCCCCACCCCCGACTTCCCAGAGCAAAAACAGGGTATAACATTTAACAACCATATGCTAAAATATTTTAACTTACTGCAAGATTCAAAACCCCCTCACACATTTTAACTCCCTTTTTACAAATTATTCATCAACCTTCCCTTTATAAATTCTGAAAATCAATTAAATTAAATTTTTTCTTCCTAAGTATAAAAGCCTTTTTCTTAGCATGTAATCCAATAACTTTTAGAGTTTTAGAAACATTAACAAACACTGATAAATTTCATTCAAACCCTCAAACACCATTCTATTTCAACATTTAAAATACTAAAATCTCATATTAAACGTTCTAAAAATCTCTTAATACATCAATAAAATATTCTTACTTCGTTTCTCAGAATATAAATTCACAACCTTCAGGAAACTATCCATTAAATTTTAATTAACCATTTTACTCTTCTTCCTTTCTTCCTCCTGCTTTTATTCTCAAGATTCAAACATTTTAAAATCTTAATACATCATTAAAACATTCTTCATTTCTTTCTTTCTATATTTTTTTCCTTCTTCTTCCCCTCTGCTTTTATTTTGGAGAGTTTTTGAATTTTAATTTGAGGTTGATGTATCTTTAAAATCTTTAAAACTCGTTCCCTTCTTAGATTTATTTCCTCTGGTTTGAAACCCCCATATCGACTCTTCTTGCTTGTATGGTCGACCAATCCATTCCTTTGTCTGTAGAACCAAAAATGATCATGATAAGATTTATCAGTTTGCAGTAAAGTGTCTACTTGTTGCTTTTCAATTAGTTGTATGGAAACGTCTGCCAAGTCCTTTGTTTCGCCTATGTCTGTCACTGTGTTCTTTTATTTACCAGCTGAGCTCTCATTTCTGGGCTATCAGACTTTCTGTAGCTTGCCAAGAATTGTTATCAGTAAGCTAAACTGCGCATGTCCATTCCGCATTCCTTCATTCTCTTTCCTTTGTTCTCTTGCCAGGAGGTCCAGCTGCTGAGAAGTAGCTGGCACGAACTTTATTTCAAAATGTAACCAATTAGATCAGTTAGTTGTTTTATTTTCTTTATAACAAATAAATGAGTTTTCTTAGAAGAAATATCTTCGGGTTTTGTTTTCTTAAAGTATACTTGCAAGGAAAGGTCTCGATCCTCCCCTCATAATCAGGTGCGATTATCCCAAAAGCAGAATGGGATTAATCAATGCCCTGACATCTGGTAGCAAGAGGATGGTTGATTTATGGCTTTTTCCTTGTTTGTTACTTTTGATGATAAGCGCATGCAGTTTAGTTTACTGATAACAATTCCTGGCAAGCTACGGAAAGTCTGATAGTCCAGAAATGAGAGCTCAGCTGGTAAATAAAAGAATGCAGTGACAATCCCCTTCTTTTGCCAGTTGAGCGAATATCAGGTACATCATCAAATAAGGCACATCTTCTTACGCAGATACTCGTGTTGAGCTGCTGGAAGTGGTTTGTTGAGCATATCAGCAATTTGATCATACATACTGCATTTTAACAAAACCTTTTTTCACTAAATGTTTTATGTTTTGATAACGGATGTCAATGTGTCTGGACCTAGAACCTGTGAAATGTGATTCAGAAATATAAACCACTGATTCATTGTCTTCTATCACTGTGATTGGTCGGATCGGGTGTGTCCAGATATCTGTGACTAAAGCATCAAACCAAGTTAGAGAATTACATGCATCTGAAACACAAGCATATTCAGCTTCAGTAGATGAACAAGAAACAAAATTCTGTTTACGTACTTGCCAATAAACAGGACATCCATTTAAGAACATCATATAACCTGAAGTATTTTTACGTGATTTCTTATCACTTGCCCAATCAGAATCTGCATAACAACATAATTCTGCATAATCAGTATGTGTTGGTTCTAACAATAACTTCATGTGTTTAATGTATTTTAGGTATCTCAATAATTTCTTAATACATGTCCAATGAAACTGTTTTGCCTTACCTACGTGTCGAGACAAGAGATTAACACTAAGTGCAATGTCGGGTCTGGTCCAACTACTAATGTACAACAGTGACCCAATAACTGAACCATAAAGTGTTTGATCCTCAAACTCAGGACTTGCTTCTTGTGTCAAGTTGTGAAAATCTGTTTGCATGGGTGTCTTTGTTGTGTTAGCATCTTTCATGTTGCAATGATGCAAAATTTGTTCAATTTTATCCTCTTGTGAAAGACTAAACCCCTTCTGTGTTTTTTTTTTCAATCTGAACACCTAAATAAGTGCTAATATGACCTAATGATTTCAATGTGAAGTATCTCTGCAAAGCTTTGACAAAAATTTCACTCATTTGCTCATTTGGACCAATATAAACAATATCATCAACATAAACAAGAACTATCTCATATGCATTATTAGATCTTTTTGTGAACACGCACTCATCAGTTTCGGACTTAATAAAGCCCATTGAATTTAGTTTGTCAGTAAGACATAAATACCACATTAAACCAGATTGTTTCAGACCATAAAGACTTTTGTTTAGAAACCAAGTATCCCCTTCTTGCTGTCGGAATCCTGGAGGACTTCTCATGTAGATCTCTTCATCTAGGTCTGCATGTAGATAAGCTGTGTCAACATCGAACTGGAAAACTTCTAAACCAAGGATAGTTGCAGTTGCTAAAGCAATTTTTACACTTTCAGTTCGAACTGTCAGTGAATAGGTATTTGTGTAGTCCTCAGGATAATGTTGAGCGAAACCCTGAGCTACAAGTCTGGCCTTGTACAATGACTCACCATTTGGCTTCTTTTTGATTCTGTAGACCCATCGAGTGCCAATGACTTTTTTGTTTGCTGGAGGTTTTGCCGGTGTAAACACTTTAAGTTTCTTTAGACTGTCCATTTCAACCTGCATTGCTTCATACCATTTGTCTTGCTCTGAATCAGGAAGCTGCTTGATTTGTGTGAAATTATCAGGTGGAAGTGTAACATTGCAAATCAAAGGCAAGGGTGCTTTTGTCAGTTGCCAAGAATATCGTTGTGGAGGGATTCCTTTTGTGGCCCTCTTGGAACGTCTCGGAACAACTGTCCAGTCTTCTTCTGCTTCGTCCTCGTCCTCACATTCGTCGCTAGCATCAGCATCTGCGACTTGCGAAGACGGAACATCGGGTTGAGAAGAACCAGTGGAATCTTGATCATCAATCTGCGTAGCATCAGCAGTATCATCTCTAGGAAAATAAACTCCAGGATCATTGGAATGAATCCTGGACCAGTCAATATCTTCCTCAAAATTAGCAGATTGGGAAATCACAATTACATGTCTCTTATTGCAGGGGACCAAGGCTGAGCAGAGGGGTTAAAAACCATATAGTGAGTGCCTTCTCTACGAAGTAACAATCCAATCTCACTGACCCAGGCCTTATAATTCTGTCCTGACATCTTTAATTTGGACTCACCAGCTAGTGGAGCAACAGAAAATGCCTGTTGAGGAATGTGCATTTGAGGTGCTGGCTGTGGAAGTAAAGGCACTTGTTGTGCTGGAGATGGACCAGGAGCTGGCCCTAGTTGTACAGCTAGAGGCACGTGTGCATGCATTTGTGGTTGAGGCTGATGCACTGGAATCTGCTGTGTTCCAGCTGCCACCTGTGCTTGAGCTGCAATATTAGCATGACCTGCTGGAGATGCAGTCATTTGCCTTTGCTGCATTAAGCTTTGTTGTGTTCCATCTAAAAGGACACCAGCACCACCAGGGGGTGCTTGAGTTTGGGCCTGTGGAGACACTTGTGGGATTGCAGCCTGAATCTCTGAGTGAGTTAGAGACAGGTTTGCCAGGGTCTGTTGTAATAATTCAAAATGTTCATGTAGACTACGTTGCCTTTCAGCTTTCTCTAGTAAATTACTTTTGCCAGCAGATGGTGCTGCACCTTTTGTTTTGGGCAGCTCAGATAATCTCTCTGCATACCTGGCATTTGTAATCTCAGAAGGGAGGACTTTGTGTGACATGTGCACTGCTGTCTGTTCTGATTGGCCTGACACAAAATCCACCAGGGGGAGTGTCTTTGGCTCCGAAGAAGAAGCCAAAATGGCGCTTTTAGAGAATTTGAAGTCACGAGATTCTCCCTTATCTTGCTCAAGCATAAACAAATCTATTTTTGCCTGGGATAGCTTCTGTTCAAAAATTTCTATCTGGTCACGATAGTTTCTTATAGTTTGCTCTTTAGGAGTGACCGTGAAGGTTTTTATAGTTTGCTCATCCAGGGTGAGCTGAGAGCTTCGAGGAGAATAATGAATTATTTCTCTCTCTGCGTGGGGGTGAAAATGCTCGGCCGTTTGTAGAAAAGATCTGAATACCTTAGGCAAGACAAGAAGGATTAAAGCGGTAGACACCCCTTCCTTTAAGTCAGAATGCAGATTTTAGTCAATACACAAGTGTGAAGCTCTTTTCTTTACTAGTTTCCCTGAGAACCCAAACATGTCCATCCCGCATTCCTTCACTCTCTTTCCTTTGTTCTCTTGCCAGGAGGTCCGGCTGCTGAGAAGCAGCTGGCACGAACTTTATTTCAAAATGTAACCAATTAGATCAGTTAGTTGTTTTATTTTCTTTATAACAAATAAATGAGTTTTCTTAGAAGAAATATCTTCGGGTTTTGTTTTCTTAAAGTATACTTGCAAGGAAAGGTCTCGATCCTCCCCTCGTAATCAGGTGCGATTATCCCAAAAGCAGAATGGGATTAATCAATGCCCTGACAATCTCCTGACAACCTCCATCTTAAGGTTCTTTGTCTTGACGACTTCTTTGTCATCCAAAATCACATTAGGCTGGATAATTTCCGCCTCTTTCCCAACCAGCAAATCCCTGTTGTGCTGCAAATTACATTTTTGAAAGGTTCTATCAATTGATTCCAAAAGAGCAGAAGTAAAGAAGTTTAAAAGTTCTTGAAAGTCCTTTACAGTCACAGCTTGTGAGTTTGCTGACTCACCCAGCAGTAATCTTCCAGCCCTCGTCTCCATGCCCTCAGGCACCATTTCTTCTCCTTTTAAACAGAGTTTCAAAATACTTGCATTTTTTTGTTCTCCTGAGTTTACTCTGCCAGCATCCATGATCAAAATTTTTGTAATCCTTAAAATTGTGTTGCTGGTGTGGTCACGAACGTCTTGGTCTGCATAAAGCAGACTCATCCCGGATCCGGAGCAACTGAAGGGCTTTCAGGGAGCTCTCACCCTGCAAACCCCAGGCTTAAAAAGAAAAAGCTGGGGGTCTAGGGGAGCTCTACCCAGACCCTTCTGCTCTTCTCTCCCCCTTCTTCCCCTGCTCGGGGGTCAGGGGAGAGTTTTAAGCCGCTAGACAGCAGATTTTTGCTGTTCAAGCGGCTAACAGAGTCACGGGGCTGGAGCTCTCGAAGGACCGTCTATCGGTATTCGTCTTCAACAAATTTCCCACTCAAAGAGCCATTTGGACCCATTTCCCACAGAAAAGAAAATACCAGGAGCCACAAAACCCTTTTGATATCTAAAATGCACCCTGTTATTAACACAGCTGCCTGCAATTACTGCAGGTTCGAATCTCACCAAGGCTCAAGGTTGATTCAGCCTTCCATCCTTTCTAAGGTAGGTAAATTGAGGACCCAGTTGTGGGGGCAATAAGCTGACTTTGTATAAATATACAAAAGCATGAAGGCTATTGCTTAGCGTATTGTAAGCCGCCCTGAGTCTCCGGAGAAGGGCGGCATATAAATCAAATTTAAAAAAAAATGAAGCTAACACTGCATATATTATTATTACTCAGTGCAAAAAATAAAGGAGAATTTTACTACACCCTTAAAAGGAGGATGTACAATCCCCATGGATTGTACCTCTTCCTCCAAACTAATTTCTCACAACTATCTTGTGTGCTATGTTATACTGAGGCATCATGATGGAATCAAATTCATTCATTTACTAGATGATTAGTGTCATACAGTATTCAGAAGTCGACACCTTTCAATGGCCAGAGTGGGGTCAGATGAGTAGAAATGCAATGGGGGTAAGATTAGGATTTTCTGGTTTTAGGGGGACATGGGAGGTATTCTTAAAAAAAGATTGTTAGGCCTTACATTATTACAGTTTCCGAGTCCAATCAGAGAAGAGGAGAAAGGAGCCCTGCAAGGAGATGCTGCCGTCTGCAGAGACACAGACAAACAGAGTGAAGTTCATTGAAGATGCTCCCACTCTGGCCAGCCCACAAGACACTCACCCCTAGGGATAAATCAGATGCTTCGCTGGAGAAACCACGCCAGCCCAGGCTTCCTAAATCTCTCTCTCCCCAGATTGTCCCCCTCATGAAGAAAGCCCAACCTGACACAAACGCTGCCTCCAGCCACCACTTCGTCCTGATGAAACTCCTCTTTGAAAGGATGATCTGTAGTTGGGGGTGGGAGATTTCCTGCACATCAGCAGCAGAGTCTTCTCACAGGGTTTCTTCCAATGTCTCAGGTGTATGGATTTCCATGTCTTCCTTTTACGGGAAGTTGCTTTGCATCTACATATTCACATTGAAAACTCAGAATGGGGCGTTTTTGCGAACGGCTTGAAAATGGGGAGAGGTGATTTTGCCTCTTATCCTGTTCTCAGTCTGTGCTAGCTTCAGAATAGGGTGAGAGCCAGGAAAATTCCCCCACTCCATTTTCAAGCCGTTCGCAAAAATGCCCCATTCCAAGCCTTCAGCATATTCCAGGATTGCAACATTGAAGGCTCCGAATAGGGCATTTTTGCAAATGGCTTGAAAATGGGGAGGGGGATTTTCCTGCCTCTCACCCTGTTCTGAAGCTCAGCACAGACTGAGAACAGGATAAGAGGCAAAATCACCTCTCCCCATTTTCAAGCCATTTTTGTGAACAGCTTGAAAATGGAGAGGAGGGATTTTCCTGCCTCTCACCCTGTTCTGAAGGAAAGAATGGTGTGTGTGCGTGCGTATGTGTGATAGAGAGAGAGAGACACCGGTGGCTTCGTGAAATGTTAGCCTGGTGGGGAGGATGGTGGCAGCCTGGCAAGCTTCGCACCGCCGCAGCTGCAATGCCGGTGGCTTTGGGAGATGCTAGCCTGGCAGGGACAGGGAGGTAGGCTAGCGTGAATGCTTGCATGTGTGTAGGCAGGAGGAGGCAGTTCTGTGGATGCGCATGGCGAAGGCAAGACAGGGCGAGGGTTGAGTGGGTGGCGACCGGTTCAGTGGCCAGCCAGCGGTCACTACCAGTTCGGCGACCCAGGCCAAATTACCGCTACCGGTTAACACGAACCGGTGTGAACCGGTAGAAACCCACCACTGAAAAAGTTCATTTGTTTTTGGTTGGGTGACCTGTAGTATATATTTATGGCAATGTCATTCTTTTTTCCTTGTATATCAAAACATATGTGTCAGAGTATGTAAATTTAATAGCTGATTGTAAGCAGAGGTAACTGAAAACTGATGCAATGGGAATGAGGCAACAGGTTTACTACCACTTTAAGAAGCTGAGTCAGAAGCTGTCTATATAAGGGAAGCCATTAGAGGGCGTTTTCTTCTCCTCATGTTCTCTCTCGTCATGTATCTCATTGCTCTCCATGTGTCAGTAGTTGTATGATAACGTATTTACCATGTATAAGTCTGTATATATTTAGCTGTATATAAACCACTGTTATTTATCTAAAGGCTCTGTGTACTGTGTTTTGCTCCTGGGTTTATCTCATAATTCTAGTTACACCGCCTAAACTCTGACAATATGCAATCAAAGAGACTTTCATCCTTGGTTTATGCATTACTGTAGAGAGGTGTAGTGGCATTTTTTTTTTTTACATATAATGCAACTCATCTCTTCTTTTGTTAGATCTGTTTCTTTTCAACAGTTTATATCCTTCCAGCAGTACATCCCAGTTGTTTCGTCCCATCAAGTTTCAATAATGGCAACTATAGCATACCTGCCCTCATGCCTTCAAGTTTACCCTGCTCCCCAAACTTTGAACATTAGTGTATAGACATCTGAGTCCTTTATGGCTGACCTTGGATATATGTTCAAATCTTCTGCTTTATATCCCATTATTCCTCACCTCATTTCAGTTGTTCCAGGTTACTTGAGAAACTGTCTCACCCCTATAGGATAGGCCCATATCACCCATGTCAGTAGAGGAAGCATGCTGTGGATCCCATCAATCAAGGAATTCCTGATGAAAGGGTCCAGTAGAATTCTGCCATTATCCCAGCTTTTCTTGCCCCCTGAGATTGTCTCCCACCTGATCTTCCGCAACAGCCTGAAGACCTGGCTCTTCCAGTTTGCTTGGGGCCCCAATGGGGAAGTATCACATTGGAGGTGGTTGATTAATAGTGGCTCCCATCTACCCCGGATATATTTTCCTCCCTTCTTCCCCATCTTTTAACTATAACCTGTATTTTTATTCTGAGTATGTATGTATGTATTTATGTATGTGTATATGTATGTTTATGGTTTTATTTTGATGTTGTAAGTGTTCCATTGTGCCTCAGCATATAGTCATGCCAGTGCATGACCAGTTGCCTTGCAGTGAGATGGCTGCAGTGGCTAAATTAATTAAATAAATAAATAAACAAACAAATCAATGAATAAACCCTTCCATCAGATTGTTGTGAGCTTGAGTTGCAGTTTTTGCTTTCTTGCTCTGAGAATGGACCTAACTTTTATCTCCCATCAAAGTCATCTTCTTTACTGTCTACATGTGAGCCCAGGAAAAGATGCAGCTTCTTCAAGAAGACACTATGTACCATTATACCAAATCACTTTTGGATTCAAAACATTGCATAATCCTAACTATCATGCTTTCTAGTAGCAGGCTTCATGAACTAACACTTTTATGAAATTGTTTTCAATGTTAGTCATAAATCCCACAGCTGTTAACTGAATAGCTGATAGGGAGGAAGTAGTAGAAATGGTGGAAAACATTTGTAGCTTGGGTGGGAAGTAGTAGAAATAGTAGTATTTGTAGTTCTACAAATAGTACAATTCTACAAGTACTATTCGGGAAGTAGTAGAAAGCAGTTCCTCCCTAAATATTGCAGTGTTTATCTGCAACCGTAGTGAGTGCATTAATCTGGTGAGATTTCTGTCAATAAGCAAATAGCAATAAGTATACAGTTCTTTAAAAAAAATTTTTTTTATTAGATTACATTGTAATACAATACACAAAATATCGGTTTGACAGTGATAATATATATACAAATTGAATACATTCTTTTGTTATAGTGTCTCCTAACTTACTCACTTATTTTACTATTTACACTATCTCTTATCCCTTCTTTATTCGATCTTCCATCCATTTATACCAAAGTCCCCACACCGTATAGTATTCTGATTCCTCTTTTTTGTTAATCTCATATGTTAGTTTGCTCATCTCAACACATTCTAGGATTTTCCGAATTAAATGTTCTTCCAGTGGTATTCCCTTTTCTTTCCAGTGCTGTGCATATGTTATTCAAGCTGCCGTAATGATATGTATAATTAAGTATCTTTTTTTTTCTCTCGTACGTCCTCTTTAGTACTCCCAGGTGAAAGGTTTCAGGTGCCAAATTTATATTTTCCTCAATTATTTCTTGGATCCAATTTCGTATCCTTTTCCAATACTTAATCGCTTTGGGGCACGTCCACCACATATGAAAGAAGGTACCCTGGAGGTAGTTGCATTTCCAACAATTTGGGCTTGTGTTTGGGTAGATTTTGGCTAATCTTGTGGGGGCTAAGTGCCATCTATATAGCATTTTGTATTGATTTTCTTTAAACGCTACCGCTCTTGTCAATTTGTAGTTTCTATTCCAAATTATTTCCCAATCAGCCAAATTTATACTATACCCTATATTTTTTGCCCACACAATCATTTGTTCTTTTACCACCTCTTCTGCTCTGTCATATTCTAATAGGTAATTATATAATTTAGCTAGTATTTTTTTCCCCGTGCCTATCAATAATTTATCAAATCTGTTTGGTCCCATCTCTATTCCGAATTCCTCCTTGTCTTTTTGGTGTCTAGATTTAATCTGCAGATATGGCCACCAGTCAATGTGAATGCTCTGTTCTCTCAATAATTCATTAGTTTTAAAGTTCCTGCAACTGTCTAAAATGTCCTTGTACCTAAACATTTTATCAATTCCTAGCACGTTAGGGTATATCATGGTTTCCATTGTTGAAAGCCAGTTTGGGACCTTCATATATTGTTTTTGCCCAATTTCCTTCCAGGTTTGTAATAAAGTGTCCCGTATCCTATGTCTGTGAAAGTATGTTTTTTTCTTCTTTTCCTTATCCCATAGATACGCATGCCAACTTCTCTGTAGATCGTGCTCTTCCAGAGTTAAAATTCTTTATTTTTCTAGGTAACCCATTCCCTTATCCATACTAAATTGGCCACTTTATGATAAATTTCCCATGCTGGGAGTCCAAAGCCTCCCCTACTTCTATTGTCCTGTAATGATCATAGTGAGATTCTAGGTTTTTTCCCTCCCCAAACAAATTTCCTTGTGATTTTGTTCAATTCTACAAAAAAAAAAAAAATTATCAAGATTAACCGGTGTAGTTTGGAATAGATATAATAACTTGGGCAGTGTGTTCATTTTTATTGCAGCTATCCGACCTAAAAGAGATAGTTGCAGGTTTTCCCATCTTTCTAAATCTTGTTTAATTTTTTTAATCAGGGGTATGTAATTATCCTCTTTCAGGGCTGAACATCTTGATGTTATCCAAATTCCTAGTTATTTAATTTTTTTAACAATTTGTAGGTACATTGTCTTTTCTACTTCTTCCTTTTGCCTTTCTGTCAAATTCTTAATCAACATTTTAGTTTTGGCTTTGTTTAGTTTAAATCCGGACACTTCTCCATATCTACCTAATTCCTCCAAAATTCTTTGGCCCGATTCCAATGGTTCCTCCACAATCAACATTACATCATCAGCAAAGACCTACATTTTATATTCTTCATTCCTAATCTTCAAACCTTTTATTTTGTTATTATTTCTAATCCTGTTTAACTATACTTCTAGGGCCATAATAAATAATAATGATGATAGGGGGCATCCTTGTCTTACCCCCTTCTTTATCTGAAATGATTTAGTCATATCTCTATTTAATATTATATTCGTCCTTTGTTTATTGTACATTGTCTTTAGCATTGTCTCAAAGTTCATTCCAAATTTCATCATTTTAATTTGTTCGATCATAAACTCCCAATTTAGGTTATCTAACGCTTTTTGGGCATCTAGAAAAACTATTGCCATTTGCTTTTCGGGGTGGGCCTTGTAATATTCTAGAGCAGTGGTTCTCAACCTTCCTAATGCTGCGACAGATTAATACAGTTCCTCATGTTGTGGTGACCCCCAACCAGGGGTGGGTTCTAAAATTTTTTACTATCAGTTCTGTGGGCGTGGCTTATTTTGTGGGCATGGCTTGGAGGTCATATGACTGGGTGGGCGTGGCTAGCTGGTCATGTGACCAGGTGGCCATGGCTATGTGTATAGGGACTATTCAGAGGGCTGAAAAAAGTCATTTCTGACAGATCCTCGCACTTTTGACTGGTCCTCACACTTATGACCATCCTCACATTTATGCCCGTGCAGCATTCTTAACAACAGCTCAAGCTCAACCCTTCCAAGACTGAGTGGCTGTGGTTCCCAGAATCCCGATATAGTCAGTTGACTCCATCACTGACTATCGGGGGCGAGTCTTTGGCCCCCGCGGAGAGGGCACGCAATCTGGGAGTCCTCCTGGATATGCAGCTGTCCTTGGAGGAACATCTGACAGCTGTAGCCAGGGGGACTTTCTGTCAGGTTCACCTGATTCGCCACTTGCGGCCCTTGCCTGATCGGGATTCCCTGTGCACAGTCACTCATGCCCTCGTCACCTCTCGCCTGGACTACTGCAACGCTCTCTACATGGGGCTCCCCTTGAAGAGCACCCGGAGGCTCCAACTGACCCAGAATGCGGCCGTGCGGGTAGTCATGGGAGCCGCATGGCGCTCCCATATACCACCTCTCCTGTGTGAGCTGCACTGGCTCCCAGTGGTCTTCCAGGTGCACTTCAAGGTGTTGGTTATCACCTTTAAAGCGCTCCATGGCATAGGACCTAGTTATCTTCGAGACCGCCTGCTGCTACCGACAGCCTCCCCTTGACCTATGCGCTCCCACAGAGAGAGCCTCCTCGGGGTGCCATCAGCCAAACAATGTAGGCTGGTGACCCCCAGGGGGAGGGCCTTTTCTGTGGGGGCACCTACCCTCTGGAATCAGCTGCCCCCAGAGATAAGGAGAATCAAGTCCTCGGTGCCTTCCGCCGTGCCCTTAAAACCTTCTTTTTCCAGCAAGCCAGGCTGGCCTAACACTTTTTAAAATGTTTTTAATTGTTTGTTATTATTTTTAATCATGGGGCCAAATTTATATATATCTTTTTAATTGTATTTCAGTCTTTGTAGTTTATGCTTTTACTTGGCTGTTCACCACCCTGAGTCCTCAGGAAGAAGGGCGGTATAGAAATTTAAAAATAAAATAAATAAAATAAACCATGTCACTCATTTCACAACTGCTTCTCTTCACCATGGTGACAAGATAGGGTAAAATGTGAGGACAGTTGTAAATTCGAGGACTCGTCAAAAGTGCGAGGACCAGTCAAAAATAACTTTTTCAGCCCTCTGAGTAGTCCATGTGCACAAAAGGACTACCCAGAGGGCTGAAAAAAGTGATTTCTGACAGGTCCTCACACTTTTGACCGGTCTTCGCACTTATGACTGGTCATCATGCCCATTGTAGCATTCTTAACAACCATGTCACTCATTTCACAACTGCTTCTCTTCACCATGGTGACAAGATAGGGTGAAAAACGTAAAATGTGAGGACAGTCGTAAGTTCGAGGACTGGTCAAAAGTGCGAGGACCAGTCAAAAATAACTTTTTCAGCCCTCTGAGTAGTCCATATGCATAAAAGGATACAGCAATAGAGAGGGCTGAAGGAAGGGAAGGGAAATTAGAGTAGGAGTGAAGGTAAGAGAGGGAGGAAGAGAGGAGAAGAAGGAGAAAGGAAGAGGAAGTAGGAAGGAGAAGAAGAGGTGGGGGAAGAGAAAATAAGAAGGAAAGAAAAGAGAGAGGTGGTAGGTTTGAGGAGAAAGATTGCTGTACAATAAAAAAGATGAAAGGGAAGAAAACCAACCCCAAACAAATATAAAGATATTAAGATAAAGAATGAATTGTTAAACTTTAAAGAATAAAAGAGAACAAATATGAACAAATAGCAATAATTAGAAACACACATACAAACACACAATGTATTTTCTTTGAACAGAGTATTTGGCCGGTTCACAAATTTAACCAGTGTTTAGTCATTTCAATTAAATTTACAATTTCTATATTTTCTTTTTGCCATATTTATTCCTCATCTATTTTTTTAAAAAACCAGTATTACCTTTCATCCTCATCTCTAATCTTAATCAAATTCAATTTTTCCCTTCTATTCTATATTATACCCCTTCCCATTGTCATCTATTTTTATATCCATCCTCACATTGGTTAATTATGTAATTATGTTGTTGGAAGAAATATCCTTCTGGGTTCTGCTCCAAGTGGGGAAAAAGACACTGGAAACATGGAGACTGCTTGGAAAAATGGTTTAATGATGGACAGGATCACATGGCTTGAGTTCCTGAACAGAAAAGGGCAGATAAAATGCAAAGGATTGAAAATGAAGTGACAATGATGCAATTTAGAGTTATGGAATTTGCTGTAAGATTGAGAGGAATAAAAGAAAACAACAGAGAGGACTTGAGAAGGGTTTGTGCTGATGCCCTGGCTGTGATGCTAAAAGCTAACCCTGAGGAGATTTTGTGCAAGATGGACAAGGTCTACAGAGTGAATTCTTGGGTGGCAAGGGAAAGGCAATTGCCTAGAGATGTGGTGATCTACTTTATAGATAGAAGAATAAGAAATGATATCTTGCAAAAGTCTTTTGTTTCTACTATTCAAGTGGATGGAAGGGAGATTGGGATTTACAAAGAGTTGCCGCCTAAGATGCTAAGAGACAAAAGGATTTTGGATTTGTGGTGACTGAATTAAAGAAACAACAAATCCCATTCAGATGGGACACTCCAGTTGGCATAATATTGAGGTATCAAGGAGAGAGATATCGATTAAATACTGTTGAAAAAGCGGAAGAATTTTACTTCAATGTTTTTAAAACTGGCACAACATCTCCACGTACATCCTCAGTGATAGGCATAGAGCAGGGCGATAAAGAGAAGCAATTTAAACAAGAGCTTGAAGAGCAGCGGAAAAAGATGGAGGTGGAGGCAATGGAAACTCAAGGAGCAACAGGGGTTTTTTTGGATGAACCGTTGCTCGATCTTCCTTTAGAGGCTATAGGTGGACCACCCAAAAATACAAGAGAAGTGGCAGTGGATTTCGAGTTGATGTCGTATAAAGCTAAAGATCAGCGTATAACTCGACCAGCTTATAAACAAATTCTAGAGAAACAACAACAGCAGAGGTCTAAGCCACCACAAGATAAGAAGGGAGCCAATGGTAAAACACAAAAATCCGGAGCTATGGGAGGAGCTAAGCCGAAGACTACCAGTTTGGAACAGAAACTTCAGCAAATGCTCTTAACGCTTCAGGAGACTACAAATGACAATTAAGTTTTTATCTTGGAATGTGAATGGATTGAACTCACCTCAGAAAAGAAGGAAAATATTTCATTATCTGAGACAATTTAATAATGATGCCGGTGTTTTTGGATGCGGAGAAGGCCTTTGATCGAGTGAGTTGGAACTTTGTATTAAAGACTTTAAGAAAGATGGATTTTGGGGATCAGTTTGTGCAGGCGGTTTCAGCAATTTATCAAGAGCAAACAGCACAAATTATTATTAATGGAAGCTTAACTACAAACTTCAGTATAGAAAAAGGTACAAGACAAGATTGTCCGTTATCCCCGTTGTTGTTTATCTTAACTCTAGAAGTCTTGTTGAACACAATACGGGACTCAAGTACTTTGAATGGAATAGTTATAAGGCAAGAGGATTACAGAACAAGGAAGAACTGCATACGCTATGGTAAGTCCTCTTATGTAGGCTTTTGTTGTGTTCCACAGATTCTGTAACAATGTCTGTTCTTTTGTATTTATTTGAAGGAATATTTTTACTTCTTTCTCAATCATCTGTATATATTCTTTGTCCTTTATTATTCCTGTGTCCATCATCCATCTCTTTTGTTTTCTATACCCTTTCCACGTTATTTTTATGGGATTATGGTCGGCCCAAGTATTCGGTGTAATTTCAATCTCTTGTATTTCCTTCCTGAGATCTGGCGTCATCCAGGCCATGTCGATCCTAGATCATGACTGATGCGGGCTCGAGTAATATGTGTATTATTTAACTTATTTGTTTGCCTCCCTCCATACTTCATATAGGTGTAATTCCTCGACCATGTCCTTGAATGTATCTGGTAAAGTTTTCTTTCTGGTTTTGCTTCATACAAGTCATCTTGTATGTTTGTGATTGCATTAAAATCCCTGACAATACAGATATTTTAATACTCCAAATCTTTAATTGTATCATGCAATTTCTTAAAAAAGTCGCTTTGATTTCCATTGGGTGTGTATATGGATACTAGTAAGATTGTCTTCAATTCTGTTTGTATTTCTATTATTAAAATATGTCCTTCTGTATCTGTATATATTTGTTTCATTTTTAGATGTTTTTTAACATATATTGCGACTCCTCTCTTTTTATGGTCTCCTAGGGACGTGTATAATCTTCCTAATTTTTGATTTTCCAACAATTTTTGTTGTTGTCTTTTGATATGAACTTCTTGTAGTGTTATAATGTCAATATCAAGTTTTTGCAGTTTTGTAAATATGTATTTTCTTTTGATTGGTGAATTGAGTCCATTTATATTAATCGAAATGATTCTTAATTCTTCTTCCATCTCTAATGGTTTATCTGTTTGTTATTTTTAGTTTTGTTGTGTTTCTAGTAACTCTTTGTGTCTTTTCCCTCACTTCCTCTCTCTCCATTTTTTCTCTCTCTGCTCTTCTTTTATCTTCTTGATCTTCTTCTTCTCTTTCTGTCCACTGTGCCTCATGTCTCCTGGATTCCACTTTTTCTCCTCTTTCCTGCTCCTCTTCGCTGATGAAATGTTGTTCAAAAAAGTCTTGAGCTTTTTCTAAGCTATCAATCCTATACTTTCGTTCCTCCCAAGAGATAAGTAATCCTTCCGGTAGTAGCCAACGGAATTTTATTTTAAATTTGTTCAGCTGCGTAGTTAAGAAATTATAATTCCTTCTTTGGTCTCTTGTTCTTCTTGGTATTTGTTTGAGAGTTAGAATTTCTTTTCCTTTGTACATCGTTGTCTCTTCTCTCATTTTCCTGTAAATCTCTTCTTTTATCAATTTCTTCGTAAATCTAATATGTATTTCCTTTGGCAGTTTATTTCTTCTTGCATAGATAGTGTGGACTCTATAAATTTTGTCTATTCTGTTTCTTAGCTCTTCCTTATCTCTTTGGGTTACCTTTGCCAATATCTCGATCATTATATCTCCTAGATCCTCATCCTTTTGTTCTTCCACATTTTGAAACCTTAAATAAAAGGATGCTTTTTCCATTTCAAGAAAGGTTAATGAATCCTCTGTTTCCTTATTAAACGCCCCTTGATCTTGTTCCATCCTCTCTATTCTCTTAGCCGTGTACTCAATTCTTTCTTCCGCTTTATGAATCCTCTGCTCATTTTCCATTATATTCTGTTGAATTTTTTTCTATTTTCTCATCCATATTCTTAATATTGTCTTTTATTTCACCCACATCCAACCTCAATTCTTCGTGATTTTTTTCCTTGTCTCTTCATGATTGTGGGCCATCGTTTCTTGCATTCTGTTCATTCCTTCCTGGATCATTGCTAATGCGGCATGGATATTTTGCATGCTAAGAGCAGGGCTCGTCTTGTCCTTTTCTATGGTTTCAGCTACCTTTTGTTGGGCCGGGGAAGCCATAAGTATCATCTGGCTCGAGGGTGTTTTCTTGCTTGTTTTAGTAGTTGTTACTGAGCTTGTAGATGCCATTAGTATTCTTTGTTTTATTATTTCCCAAAGTTTCATATACTGATCACTGTTTCTAAATCTGTTTATCAAGTTTCCACCCAGATTTTCTTCTTCTTTTTTCAATATTCTTTCAGTATTTTTCAGCAATATACAATATCAATAAGGAAAAATAAAATGAGGGAGTGAGGGAAAAGTATAATATTCTAACAATTCATCAGTTAGTTATAGTTACTATTAAATATTTAACTACCTAATATATATCCTACGTTATTAAATAAATATCAATTAGATAAATATCAAGTACTATTAATTTCTAATTCTTATATTATAAATATATAGGTACAGTATATATAAATATAATAAATGTAGTGTAATTTAAATCCTTAAACTCTAAACATATGATAACAAGATAATAAACTAATAATTCACAGGATAAATATTAAATTAGACCACCCACTTTTAAGTAAAGGTTCAGGACAATATATATATATATATATATATATATATATATATATATATATATATATATATATATATATATATATATATATATATATATATATATATTACTTCCTGATCACTGGTGTTAGATGATCTTGATTACTGATTTTTTACACTATTGATTTTCCAATCAGCCAGTGTCTTCTAGTTTAAGTGTCCTTCAGTATAGTCCAGCTCTAAATATGCAAGTTTCCAATATTGAAGAATATTATTCAAGTATTCCAATGTCCAATCATTCAGAAAAACAAAATATTATAAGTCCAACGCTCTTCCCGCTCTCCTAATTCCAGATAAAGAAATCTTCTCCATCGCTCCTTCTTTGGGTGTCCCGAATCCCAAAGTTCCTTATGTTAAATAGTCAATATCCAGTAAAGGTCCAATAAATATCCAGTCAATGTCCAAAGCAGTCTCCTCCCAAAGTAACAAAGTCTCCATATGTCCAAGTGTTATCCAAATGTTCCAAAATTCTTAGTCCAAATCTTTGAAAGAAAAATTAATTTTATAGGTCCAATGCTCGCCCCGTTCGCTTAGTTCCAGCCAGATGAGGCTTCTCCATCGTTCTTTCTTTATGCGTCCAATATACGTTAAACATCCACTACTGTTGCAATCTGAAAGCCGAGCTGTCAGAGAAATGAAAGTGTTTTAAATCCGATACTCACCGCGTTCACTCAGCTCCAGATAAGCTGGGGTTTCTCTGTCTTTTCTTCTTTAAATATCCGATCCTCTGGATTTCTTCCAATTTCGCCTGCTGTCAAATTATGCGCTGTCACTTTCAAGATAGATTCTCCCTCCACTCACTTTCACTCACCGCTTTTCTCACTTGCTTGGAGATTCCTTCCGCTCGCTTTCTCCCCGCAGCTTGCAAATACGAATGTACCTTTTAAGACTCTACTTCTCTTTTTCAATCTCCACTGATGCTTTCTTTTATATGATTTTCGCTTCCCTCTAGACATCTGTCACCTTTTCAGGCCAGCCGGAATGGCTGGTTCTTCCTCGATCCAAGTTAAGGGGGTTTTCCTGAACCTTCAGGGGGGTTGCTGCGCCCCCTGAGGTCCTCGGAAGTTCCCCTTTCTTCTATCGACCTCTCCAAGGTCAATAGTGCCTAAATCGGCTCCCAAATCCAGGATATTAGGGACTTTGAGAGCGGAGTGCCATTCCCTTCGTCCCTAACCCGCTGACGTCACTGCCAGAAGTCCTTCATTTTCTTTCTTTAATTTGTAGGACAACCATTTACCTGGTTTGTTGGCGTTTTCAAAACAATATTGTTTCGATTGTTTTATTTTATAAGCCAATTCCTCCTGCTCTAGTATATTCAATTTATGTCTTAACATTGTCCAATTCTCTTTCGTCACCTTGTCTCCTGGGTTTTGCTGCAACTTCTTTTCCACTTTCCCCAGTTCTTCCTTGAGGGCATTTTGCACCTTCCATTTTTTTTTTGTTCTTATATGCATTGTATGATATTATTAACCCTCTTAAATATGCCTTCATTGTGTCCCATACATTTATTCGGGATGTTTCTTGATTATCATTTTCTTTAAAGAATAGTTTTAGTTCTCCCCTAGTTTTTTCTATGTATTCTTTATCTTTAGGAGTTGTGTATTTAATCTCCATCTCCTCATCTTTTTCCTCTGTGAGACCCTCCACTTAATTTCTAGGGGGGTTTGGTCTGCCCATATATTTGGTGTAATTTCTGCGGAATCGATTTCCAATCCCAATTTTTTGCTAACCCACATCATATCTATTCTAGACCATGATAGTTGAGGGTTCGAATAGAAAGTATATTGTCTCTCGTTTGGATGTAAGATCCTCCAGATATCTATTAAGTTCATTTACTCCGTTAGATCAAAAAAGGTTTTGGGTAGCTTATTTCTTCTTTTTTTTGTGTGTGTGTCTTTGCCGCTCCTGTGATCTTTATCAGAGACCGCTATCCCATTGAAATCACCCACTATACAGATGTTGCTATATTCCATTTTACTTATTCATTTGTGGAGTTTTTTATAGTATTTTCCCTGATTTTTGTTCGGGGCAAATATAGCTACCAATAGCACTGATAAGTTCCCTCTTTTTATATCAATCATTAACATCCTTCCTTTATTTTTTTATTTTTTTAAAGGTTTTTATTAAGTTACATAATTATACAATTCAACAAATTTCATTTAAGCTGGGGTTTTTACATATACACAAATTTATATACATGGTGTCTCTTGAATTACTTAATTAATTTAATATTTACACTCTCTCCTTTTACTTTTTGTGTCTACCTTCCAGCCACTTATACCATATTTCCCACACCATGTAAAATTCTGAATTCTCTTTCTCGTTTATCACATGGGTTAATTTACACATCTCTGTGCATTCAAATATTTTTCCAATTATATGCTCCTCCGCTGGCTGTCCATTATTCTAGCTGCTGTGATAATGTGCATGATTAAATATTTCTTTTCCTTCCGATAGGTCTTTTTGGTATTCCCAGGAGAAAAGTTTCTGGTTCCAAATCAACATTTTCTTCTATTATTTCTTGAGTCCATCTTCGTATCTTTCTCCAGTATTTCGTCGCTTCAGGGCATGAAGCGGTAGAAGGAACCTTGGTAATGGCCACATTTCCAACACTTTGGACTTGCATTTGGATAAATTTTCGCTATTCTGGTGGGGGCTAAATGCCATCTATATATCATCTTGTACGGGTTCTCTTTATATGCTACCGCTTTTGTCAATTTAAGATTGTTTTTTGACTACCTCCTCTTCCCTTTCATATTCGAGCAGATATGTGTATAGTTTGGCTAGTAATTTATTTTCTGTACCCATCCAAATCTTATCTAGTCCATTGGTTCCTAGTTCTATATCAAATTTCTTCTTATCTTTTTGGCATCTCAACTTAATTAGTAAATAAGGCCACCAATCGATATAAATACCTTGCTCCTTTAGGACTTCATTCATTTTAAGATTCCCACCACTATCTAGGATGTCTTCATATCTAAACATTTTTTCCATTCCTAACATATTGGGATATATCATGGCCTCCATTGTGGATTTCCATTTCGGGACTTTCGTGTAGTGCGCTTGTCTGATTTCCCTCCAGGTCTGCATTAGTGCATCTCTTATTTTATGCCTGTGGAAATACGTCCTTGTCCTTTGGCTTTTTTCCCATAGATGGGCGTCCCAGTCTCTCTGCAGATCATATCCTTCTAGTCAGGATTCTTTTATTTTCTAAGGTGGCCCATTCCCTTAACTACACCAAGTTTGCTGCTTTATGATATACTTCCCATGCTGGGAGTCCAAAGCTTCCCCTATTCCTTTTATCCTGTAATGTTCGTAAAGCAATCCTCGGTTTTTTCCCTCCCCAAATGAATTTCCTGGTGATGCTATTCAGTTCTAAGAAAATTTTTTTATCTAAGTAAACTGGTGTGGTTTGGAACAGATATAATAGCTTAGGCTCATCTTTATTGAGGCTATCCTGCCTAAGAGTGATAGTTGTAATTTCCCCCACCTTTCCAAGTCTTGTTTAATTTTTTTTTATTAAGGACATGTAATTATCTTCTTTTAAAGCCGAGCATCTTGCCATTATCCAGACGCCTAGGTATTTTATTTTTTTTACTATTTGCAAGCCCAAGGTTTCTTCTAATATTTTCTTTTGGTCCTCTGACAAATTTTTAGTTAACATTTTAGTTTTGGTTTTGTTCAATTTAAATCCAGATAACTCTCCATAACTATCCAATGTTTCCAAAAAAAATTTTTCCCAGTCTCTAATGGTTCCTCCACAATTAAAGTGACGCCGTTGGTGAATGCCTGTATTTTGTAAGTCTTTTTCCTAATTTTTAATCCTTTTATTTCATTATTGTTCCTGATTCTTCTTAATAAACTTTCTAACGCCATTATAAACAATAACGGTGACAATGGGCAACCTTGCCTCACCCCCTTCCTAATTTGAAAGGTTTCTGTCATATCCCTGTTTAATAGGATATTTGCTCTTTGTTTATTATAGATTGTGGTTATTATTTTCTCAAAATTTTCTCTGAATTTCATCATTTTAATTTGCTGGATCATGAATTCCCAATTCAAATTGTCAAACGCTTTCTGAGCGTCCAAGAATATCAATGCCATTTGCTTCTCTGAGTGTGTTTCATAATATTCTAGGGCATTAATCACTATTCTTAAGTTATTCCTTATATGCCTTCCGGGAAGGAATCTATTTTGGTCTGTGTGTATTAAGTTGTTCAATATTTTTTTTTAATCTTTCCGCTATTACACTCATAAAAATTTTGTAGTCCGTGTTTTTTATTTATTTATTTATTTATTTGATTTATATGCTGCCCTTCTCCGGAGACTCAGGGCGGCTTACAATGTGCTAAGCAATAGCCTTCATCCTTTTGTATATTTATACAAAGTCAGCTTATTGCCCCCACAACTGGGTCCTCAATTTACCTACCTTAGAAAGGATGGACGGCTGAGTCAACCTTGAGCCTGGCGAGATTCGAACCTGCAGTAATTGCAGGCAGCTGGTCTTAATAACAGGGTGCTTTAGACCATTGTACTACCAAGGCTCTAAGAGGGAAATTGGCCTATAGTTTTTTATTAATTTTACATCGGTATCTTCTTTCGGCAAAAGGATGATATATGCTTCCCTCCATGAGTCTGGAATTCTGGATCCCATCAGAGCCTCATTACATATTTCTAGTAATTTTGGTAAAAGTATTTCCTCCAAATCCAAATTTTTGTACAGTTCTCCTGGGAAACCATCTGGCCCGATGATTTATTATTTTTAAGTTTAGATATTGCTGTCTTTAATTCTCCTATTGTAATTTTCCTGTTCAGCATTTCTTTCTCCTCCTCTCCTATCAGTGGGAGTTTTTCCTCTATCAGGTATTGTTCAATTTTCCCCTTCGAGGTTTCCTCCTCCTTGTACAACGTTGTGTAGTATTCCCGAGCTATTTTGAGTTTATCCTCCTCTTTGTTTAGTATGTTCCCGTTCTTATCTTCTAATAGGTAGATAATCCCTTTTTCATTCTCCTTTTTTAATTTATAAGATAGCCATCTGCCCGGTTTGTTTGCGTTTTCGAAATAATATTGTTTTGAGCATTTTATCTTATAGGCCAATTCTTCTGAATGTTCAGTTTATGTCTGATTATCATCCAATTTTCTTTTGCTGCTTCGTCTCTTGGATTTTGCTGCAGAATCTTTTCTACTTCTCCCAGTCTCTCTACAAATTCTTTCTGTATCTTCCTTTTTTCCTTATTTTTATATATACTGTGAGATATTACCAGCCCTCTTAAATATGCCTTCATCGTATCCCATATAATTGTTTGGGGCATTTCTTGATTTTCATTTTCCTTGAAAAATAGTTTTAGATCTCCCCCTCCCCCCCTTTTTTTGGTATATTTCTTATCCCTCAAAAATTGGGTGTTTAACCTCCATCTCTTCTGCTTTTTCCTCTGTAAATTTTTCCATCTTATCTCTAAAAGATTATGATCCGTCCATATATTCGATGTTATTTCTACTGAGTCAATTTCCATCCCCAGGCTCCTATTGACCCACATCATATCTATTCTTGACCAAGATTTTTTGGGATTTGAATAGAAAGTATATTGTTTCTTATTCGGGTGTAGGGTCTGCCATATATCTACTAGATTTAGTTCGTCCATTAGTTCAAAAAAGGTTCTTGGTAGTTTATCTCTCTTTTTCTTTTTGTCTTTGTTGCTCTTATAGTCTTTATCTGGATTCACAATTCCATTAAAGTTGCCAATTATACAAATCTTGCTATGTTCCATTTTGCTTATTTTCTCACCCAATTTTTTATAGTATTGTCCCAGATTTTTGTTTGAGGCATAAATAGCTACTAATAGTATTGGTAAATTCCCCCTCTTAATCTCAACTGCTAGTGTTCTCCTCTTGGTGTCGGTATATTTTAACTTGCCTGCTATCGTTTTCTTAACATATAGTACTACTCCCCTCTTTTATTTCCCTGCTAAGGATGTGAAGGTTTTTCCAAATTTATTGTAGTCTAAACATTTCCCATCCTCTTTTTTTATGTGGACCTCCTGAAGGCATATTATATCTGCATTTTGTTTTGTTAATTTTATAAACAGTTGTTTTCTCTATTATCGTTTAGTCCATTGACATTGACTGATAGTATTTTCCATCCCTCCATTTTTTAATTCTTATGTGCTACTTTAGTTCTTGTTTGCACGTGTAGTTCTTTGCGGTCTTTGTTTCTTCCCTTTTGTCTCTTTAAGATCCTTTTCTTCTGTCTCCTTTTCCTCTCGTGTTCCCTCTTTGGATATATGTTGATATGTATTCTCTTCTTCTTGTACTATTACTTCCAACTCTTCCTTGCTACTTTGATCTTCCTCCGCTCCTCTCAATTGGTCCAGGAAGTCTTGTCCTATTATAAGGCTATCTATTTTAATTTTTTTCCCTTGCCAGGTAATCAGCATACCTTCCGGCAAGATCCATCTAAAGAGGATTTTCCTCTTATTTAATTGTATCACTAGGAACCTATAGTCCCTTCTCAGTTCCCTCACTCTCCTGGGAACCTGCTTTAAGATTATCACCTCCTTTCCCTTGTAGGTCACCGGTTCGTCTCTTACCATATTATAGAGGTTATCCTTAACTTTCTTCCTTGCAAACCTAATGTGCACTTTTCTGGGTAATTTATTCCTCCTCGCATAGTTGGTCTGGACTCTGTACACTTCATCTAGCTCTTTTATTATATCTTGTTTATCTTGTTGTAATATTTCTGCTATTAGCTCTGCCATCACTTGACCTAGATCTTCCTCCTTATCTTCCACTATATTCTGGAAGCGTAAATAAAAATATGCTCTATCCATCTCCAACTGGATTATTGAATCTTCCAACTCTCTGTTTTGTGCCATCATCTTCTGGTCTATTGAATCTAGGTGTTTTTCATTTTGTTCCATCCGAGTCTCCACCTTTTTTATTTTTTGTTCGTTGTTGTATATTGACTCTTGAATCTCATTCATTCTTTGATCTATGGCTTGGATATCCATCTTCAGTTCTACATGATTGTTTGTCATCTTTTCTTGCATCCTTAGCTTGGTGTCTTGAATCATTGTTAGGGTCAATTGCATGGCCTGCATAGTCGGTATCACAATAGATTTTTCTGTTTTCTTCCTTGCTGCTCTGTTCTTCCTCCATCCCTACCAGCTGATCAAGGAAGTCTTGCGCAGTTACTAGACTATCGATCTTGATTTTTTTCCCTAGCCATGTAATTAATATACCTTCGGGCAGGATCCATCTGAATAAAATATTTCTCTTATTTAATTGTATGGCTAGGAAGCGATAGTCCCTTCTTAGTTCCCTTACCTTCCTGGGAACTTGCTTCAGCGTTGTCACTTCCTTCCCCTTGTATATCATCAGCTCCTCCCTCGTTATATTGTACAGTATATCTCTGACTTTCTTCCTTGCGAACTTGACGTGGACCTCCCTTGGCAGCTTATTCCTTCTAGCGTAGTTGGTCTGTACCCAGTAAACTTCATCCAGCTCTTTTATTATTTACTGTTTATCTTGTTGTAGGGCTTCCGCAATCAACTCTGCCATCACTTGCCCCAGATCTTCCTCTTTGCCTTCTGCTATATTTTGAAATCACAAGTAAAAGGCCGCCTGGTTCATCTCTAACTGAATAATCTAATCCTCTGATTCTCTATTTTGCGCCATCAATTTCTGGTCAACTGATTCAAGCTTTTTCTCATTTTGTTCCACCTTTGTTTCCACTTTCTTTATCTTTTGTTCATTATCATGGATCGTTTCTTGTATTTCGTTCATCTTGCAGTCTAGAGCTTGGATATCAGTCTTCAACTCCTCATGGTTGCTAGACATTTTCTACTGCATTTTCATCATTGTTTCTTGGATTAATGCCAGGGTGGATTGCATAGCCTGCATTGTTGGAATAACCACAGATTTTTCTGCTTTAGATAGTCTTTCCGTCGATCTTTGAGTTGCAAGCAAGGTCATAGTGATTGTGGGATTAGAGGTTATCTTCTTTCCTGTTTTTAATACCGTTGAGGCAAGGCTTGTCATTTCTTTCAAGATCTTCTTTTGGTCTCTCACTATCCTATCTATGTTCCTCCAAATTATCATCCGCTAGTATTACCTTTTCTACTTTTTCTTATTCTCCTTATCTATCGTTGTTTTACTTCCTAGGAGGTAGTCTTAGTCATATCCAAAGAAAGTTTGTACCTATATTTTGTTTTCCCTACACAGAGATGAGCTCACTGTTGGAAGTCTGTCCAGTAGCCTTAAATTTCTATACAATAATGCCTTTTATCAATATATAATAAATATATAAGATATAAACCAGAGGTGAAATGCTCCTGGTTCGGACCAGCTCGGGTGAGTAGGTAGCGATGGCGGCGGGCAGTTCGGAGAACTGATAACAAAAATCCCTGCCCCCGCCCCCATGTCCAGCTGAGCCACGCGATCATCAGAGGCTTTTTTTTCTTTTAAATGCCTCTGATGAGCCAAGCTCTGACGATCCAAACTCTGACAATCCCAGCTAAATTGCCTGCCAATCAGGAAACTCAGCTTGAATCATCAGAACCATTTAAAAGAAAAAAAAGGTTTTTCTTTTAAATGGCTCTGACGATCCAAGCTCTGACGATCCCAGCTGAGTTGCCTGATCGGCAAAGGGTTTTTTAAAAACCCTCTGATGATCAGACAATTTAGCTGGGATAGTCAGAGTCTTTTGAAAGCATTTTTTTACATGGTTGTACATGTAAAAAATGGTTTTAAAAGTAAAAAAAAATTGGCCACGCCCACCCAGTCACATTACCCCCCCCCACCAAGCCATGCCCACAGAAGCGGTAGTAACAAATTTTAGATTTCACCACTGATATAAACTATATATTTTATCAAGAATATAATAAATCCACTAGTCAATCTATGTCAATTAATATCTAAATCTAAATATCCGATTTATCTGCTTAACTTATAATCAAGTTAATTGTAGTTATAATTATAATTAATTCATATAGTTAGTTAATTCAATTCGTTAAGATATACAATCACTATTGATTTACTACTAATTAATTTCTAATTGGTTAATAATCAATTACTAATTTATATCACAGACATTTCCTATTTACTTGCTTAATACTAATTAATTAATACTCTATCAACAGATAGTAAAAAAGGAGGGAAGGGGATCACAAACGATACAAAGGTAGAAGTAAGGTACTTTATCCTTAAGAGCTAGGTCCAATGTTCTTTTACAGTGCTTAATTAGCGGAAATCGCTGTTGTTTAAACTTTCAGAGACTTCCTGCCCTCGGTCTTCTTTTCCGCTTTAAGAAGTCAATTTCTCTGGTTTATCAAAGTTAGTTAGATGTACACTAAGTGCGCCTTTCTCAGTTTTATTAATCTATTAGTCACGCTTCTGTTGCTACCACCGTCAGTTCCTTGTAATTGCTGCGCTTCCTACCTCCTTCATCCTCGATCTCCACCTGGATCTCCGTCTGTCTAGCTCTCCATTAAGACTCTCTGTGACAGCAACGTGTTTTTTTTTTTGCTTTATTGTTACTTACGGCATCCCACCGATCTTTCTCTTTGTGCCGCAGCTCTGTTAAAACACTCCTCTTATTCTCCTGTGCCGACCTGTCAGTTCTCTCCACTTTTTCAATCGGTTCTCCTTTCTTCCAGTCACCGCTCGGTTCCCTTCTGCGAGTCCTTTTGACTGACACAGTTGACTTCGCTTCTCCTCCGATCTGAATCTCTACGGTCTCTATGGTGATCGCTGAAAATAGTAATCTCCTTGTCTAGCACTGTCTCCTCCAATCTTCTTCTTTGCTTCCCATCTCTTTGCTGGCTTATCATGGCCTCAGGTCCGCCATTGGGTGACAGATGCACTCATGTTGGGATCTACAGAGGCGTCCAGTCAAGCGAGGAGCGCTTGCCCTATGCTTTCCCACTCAGACTGACTCCCTCTTTTGTTTGCAAAGGTCTCCGGGCTTTGCGCCCCTCGGGGTCCCCAAAACACAGTGAAAAACGGGGTTGGGGAGCAGAGCTCACTCTCCTACCACCATGTCACCACGAATCGCCAACCGGAAGTCAAATATACAGTTCTTATCAGCTCCTTTGTTGTCCTGGTTTCTTATGCCTGACAGAAAATCACTGACTGGTTAAGATTGTTTACTAGGAAAGCCTTAAGGTGAATACAGCTTGACCTCACTTAGCAACCATTGATTCAGTGATTATAAAAGTTATAATAGCTTTGAATATGGAGATTTATGACTAGTCCTTGAAATTGCTCTGCAGCACCTCCATAATCATGATTTTTGCAGCCTTCACTGCCAGCTTCTGATAAGCAAAGGCAATTGGCAGGAAATCTAAATTGTGATCATGTGACTTCATGCTTAACAACCATGAAGTTCACTTAATAACTGCAACCAGAACAAGGAAACTGCCTCGGTAAATCAGCATGGTCACAGGATTTTTTTGCTTTACAATCGTATTACCATACTTTTCGGAGTGTAAGACACACCTTTTTCCCCCTTAAAAGAGGGTGGAAATGTTGGTGCGTCTTATACATTTTTGACCTCCCAAAGCCCTGCACCATGCGTCCTGTTTTTGCAAAAAATGGGCCCCATTTTTTGCAAAAACGGGGTGCGCAGAGGTTTTGGGAGGCCTGCAGAGTACTCCTGTGGGTTGGGAGGACAATAACTAATTCCTTGAGGGTCTAATCACACTTGGCCAATAAAGAATTATATTTTCTGTTAAGTGAGACAGTTATTAAGTGAGTTTTGCCTATTTTGTTATCTTTCTTGCCACAGGTGTTAAGTGAATCACTGCAGTTATTAAGTTAGCCACATGGTTATTAAGTGAATCTGGCTTTCCCATTGACTTGGCTTGTCAGAAGGTAATTACATGACCCAGGAGACTGCAGCCATCATAAAAATAAGTTAGTTACCAAGTGTCTGAATTTTGATTGTGTGACAATGGGGATGCTGTGACAGTCATAAATGTGAAAATGAATCATAATTTGGGCTCAATTGTGGTTTTAAATCAAGGACTATCTGTACAGGCCAAAAAAAAAAAAAAAAAAATCTTCAGGAAGCCAAAATGTTTTCTACATTAAGAAAAAACAAAGTATATGCAACTTTATTTAAAAGTAATTATCCTGTTTGGGTTTTTTTTAAATGCTATTTAATATGAACTATGTTGATTTTACTTACTGTAAAGGTAGTTTATAATATTAATGGTGAAAGATAACCCACTGCATGTTCGTTGGCTTACTTTATGAAATGAGTGAACCAAGCACCAAGCTTTCTTTGTACAACACTGAAAACAAGGGCCACAAAAGCCAGGTAAGGGTGGAAACATCTGGCCCACAATGCTGAAAACAAAAAACAAACAAACCCAAGGAAAGTTGATGCTGACAAATTTACATTCCTACCTACGAGCGATTTTCATGAACCCCACCCACACCAAACTATAGTTCAAGCCAAAATGTTCAATACAGTGGTGAAATGTAAAATTTGTTACTACCAGTTCTGTGGGTGTGGCTTGGTGGGGGGGGGGGTTAATGTGACTGAGTGGGCATGACCAACTTTTTTTTTTAACTTTTAAAAGCATTTTTTCTACAACCTCTTCGGCCGAAGGTTGTAAAAAAATGCTTTTAAAAGCCTCTGATGATCAGGCAACTCAGCTGGGATCGTCAGAGGCTTTTAGAAGCATTTTTTTCTACAACCTCTTCGGCTGAAGAGGTTGCAGGAAAAAATGCTTCTAAAAGCCTCTGACGATCAGGCAACTCAGCTGGGGCGTTAAATGCAAATTTTTTTCTACAACCTCTTCGGCCAAAGAGGTTGTGGAAAAAAAATGCTTTTAAAAGCCTCTGATGATCCCAGCTGAGCCACGCAATCATCACAGGCTTTTTTTTTTTACTTTTAAAAGCATTTTTTGGGCTGAAGAGGTTGTAGAAAAAATGCTTTTAAAAGTAAAAAAAACAGTCTCTGATGATCGGGCAGCTCAGCTGGACATGTTGTGTGTGTGTGTGTGTGTGTGTGCAGGGATATTTGCTACAGGTTCTCCGAACCACTCACCGCCATCACTACCAGATCTGGTGATCCGGTCTGAACCGGGAGCATTTCACCCCTGGTTCAATAGTACCATCTAATAGCGAACCCAATTTCCAATTCAAGATCAAAAAATATTGAGTCAATGTGCAGGCGCAACTTCCATGTCCCTGCCCTCCCCCCACAACTGCTCCAGAACTAAATTTTAAATTCCCTACTTCCCATGTAATCTGCAATGTTCCTCCGCAATTGCTTTTTGGCCTGTCCGCTGAGAGAAAGAGCTTTGTAAAGATGACGGCGGGTTTGTGGTGGTATTGATAATGGTTGAGCAGGAGGAGATTAGCGACAGCGTTCATTTTTACTGAGAAGGCGGCTCCTTTTTTCTAAAAAAATAAAAATAAAATAAATACATACTAGACCTAGTCTCCTTGGCTCACAAGCGCCAGGAATTAATTTTTTGGAGCTTCCTTTCCCCACCTCCGATTTAGCAAAGTTTTGGACATAATTTTTTTACAAAATATTTTCAATACATTTGTTCTTTCAAACTTCTTGAAGTTTATTTACTGAGGGTGAGTGGTGGATTTATTCCTTGTTCACTCCTAATCTTAGCAAAATAATTGGTTTTATGTGAGATGGAAGATCCTAATATCATTTTGGGAGGTCAAGCAATTGCAAATTTTGAGAGCTGCTGAAACAAGGAACTGGAACACTGTGTGCATGCTTATCAATAGAAAATTATTTGGGCATATATTTGTGACAATATTATTTCATGCCTATTGGACACTTATGCAATTTTTTAAGAAAAATGAATCATCTTTTTAAAAATGTAATGCTCAAAAGACAGGTTGAGTGCAAGAGAGGAAACTTTTGCTACTGCGGCTCCTTCCAAAATTATTTTATACATTAAATTGTATAAAGGATACTGTAAAGGATATTGTATTGTATGATAGGATATTTGATCCTACAAGTTTGGAAAAATACATGTAATATTAATGATACAGTAGTCTGAAATTCTAGCATTTCTATATTTCAGTAAATTTATTGCTGGGAATTCATAAAGGAAGACAGCTTAAACCAAGTATCGGTTCATGAATTATATATCTTTTTTTTTTTTTTTAGATTTCTGAATTATATATGATTTTTTGTACCCTTGAGTTTGTGTGGATTATTGGCAACTACCTGACTAGTCCCATTAGTTTAGTATTAGATTCTGACCTCTTCACAAGACATGGCTCCAAACTGACCTATGTTCTGATCTGCCTATTATTGAATTATAAGATAAGAACATGATATACCAGTTGTGCTGGTTATGGCTTTCAACGCTCATATCCAAGTGAATTGAATTACAATTCCCATAATTCTGAATCACCAGCCATGCTGGTGGGTTTTAATGGTGGTTTAAATCCAAAACACCTAATAAGCATATTTAAAAGTTTTTCACAGCAAGAATTATTAAATGGCTCTGCAGGGATTTATTTCATTCCAACTATTAAAAATCTGACTTCTAAACAGAGATGCTGCCCAAGATTGGTGGTTTTATTACTAACTTTTGGGAGATACTTTGAACTAAATCACATGGATATGGCTTATTCTTGTTTTATAGTATGAATTTATTAATACTGATCTAGCCAGATCTATAGTTATAGATCCATGCGCACATATGTAGATTTATTTATCAAATTTATATACCACCCATCTCACAAGAAGTAACTCTGGAAGGCATACGGCAAAAAACGTAAAATGGATCAACATGTTAAACACGGTCATATTTAAAAACAAAACAAAACACGAGGTTTTATTAGCAACACAGCGACCTCAAGATCTCACTGGCCCCTGAAACCTCCAGGCCTGATGACAAAGCCAGGGCTTGAGGGACTTCTGAAAAATAAAGGAGAGATGGAAGTGATACCACTTCAGGTAAGAGAATGTTCCAAAAGGTGGGTTCCATGGCAGAGAAAGCCTGCTTCCTTGGGCCTATTAAATACAATTCCCTGAGGAATGGGATCCAGATTTAATGAGACAAGCAGATGTAATTGGGAAGAGGTGGTCTCTGAAATAATCTGGCCCCATGCAATGAAGAGCTTTAAAGGTCAAAAACAGCAATTTGAATTGAATTCAGAAGCAGACTGGCAACCAGTGCAGTTCACATACTGGTAATTGAACCTCTGCATTTTGCAACAACTGAAGCTTTCAGATATCTTCAAGGGGAGCACATTATGATAATCCAGTCAGGGAGTGACTAGAGCATGGGTAACTCTGAGCAGATATAAAATTAAATATCTTGGATCCGCAGATTTTTATCTTGTTAACTTGCATTGTCATTTCATAATACATTTTCACAATATGGAAAATACTACAATGCCTAAGGAAACCTGATACGTTAATTAAATGATAAGTGTTAATTAAAACCATGTTCTATAAATACTGTTTAAGATTTTGAAACAGAAAAAATATTTGTGCCAAATAATTTTGAATTATGCCTATTTAATAAGGTGACCAGATTTTAACATTGATAAAGAGGGACACCATTGTGGGCATGGCTTATTTTGTGGCTTATTTACAATTTCTATATTTTCTTTTTGCCATATTTATTCCTCATCTATTTTTTTTAAGAAAACAATATTACCCTTCATCCTCATCTCTAATCTTAATCAAATTCAATTTTCCCCTTCTATTCTATATTATACCCCTTTCCATTGTCATCTATTTTTATATCCATCCTCACATTGGTTAATTATGTAATTATGTATTATAGTTGTTTAATACAAATTCAACATTTTAATATAAATCAATTAGTTATATAACTATCTTTTTTGTATATTAATCAATATGAACATGAATATTCCAATTATTTCCATGCAATCCAATTTCTTACAAATCAATTAATTATATTTACCAATAATAATAAACCAAATAATTTGCCCCATATATTCCTCCAAACCACAACTTAACCATTTCTGCTTTCAACACAATATACAATTATTAGTATCTCAATTATTACAATTCCCTAGTTAAATAGAGCTTTTTTTCTTTTGTGTTTTAAAATCTTGAACTCTCCTCTTTTGCCCTAAATTTCCCATTGCTTGCAGTTTTGCACCTACCTTTTTTGGTGAGGAAAAAGAAAAAGAAATCTCTCTCTGCCTCATTTTATCATGTTGCAGCAAAGACCCTGCTTTCACTTTCGCTTTTTCAGCATAGCTAGGGGAAAAAAAATCTGCTCCAGGAACTCTTTGTAGCTAGCAACAGAACAAAGCCCTGCGCAAAACAGCTGAGAGCAAATCAGCTGAGGGTGGGGAAGCCGAGCTAATCAACTTGTGCTAATTAACCTATGCAGAAGCTGTAAGGGGCTGTTTTTTCTATTTTTGCAGGCATCGGTCTACTCATTTGTTTTCATTTAACACTGATCACCTGTAGGGCGGCCCTTTGAAGCCCCGCGGCAAGAGTTTAAACAGTTTTTTTCTCTCTAGCCATCAGCTGGGACTCAGGAGGCAGCCGGGACTCAGGAGGCAGAATGAAAAATCGGGACTTTTTTAAAACGCCGCGGGACCCAGGACAAATTGCTAAAAATCGGGACTGTCCCGCCAAAAGCGGGACATCTGGTCACCTTACTATTTAATCATATATTTCTTGGTTTGCAAGAATATCAAAATTAGAAATCCAAATTTAGAATATGAAAGTGATTGAAAACTGGAAAAAAATTTTAAATGTTGTTGGCAAGTAAAGACTGTGACAGATTTGTAACAAATTGAATCCTGAAAACAATCCAATTCAAGGTTTGCTGCAAATTAATAAACTGTAAATGGTTTATGAGATACGTTTTTCAAAAATATGATTTAATATTTAGTATATTTAGCAGAGGAATGTAAAAATTAATACCTTCTGATTAATTTTAATTTTAACATCAGTTTTGGCAAAGTAATAGCTCAATGATTTAGCAAATTAATGGTCTACATACTGCTGTAGTATTTTTTTTAGAAATAAAACTTTTCCCTGCTCCAGTATCAACTATCATTTTATGATATCCCATATTAACTGGACCACAGAGAATACTGGATTTTGGATTAAAAGTGTTATCATAAAAAGAAACTGGAATCAAAATTGTCACGTATAAATGCCTCACTCATACTAGATGAAAATGATGTTATGGGATGACAAGGGTTAACTCATTCCACCCTTCCAAATGTATCATTCATAAGCCACTCCCTACCTTTAGATCCGCCCTCTTGGTATAAAAGGTGAAGCACATTGCTTCTCCTTACTTCCTCTTGCAATCTTCCTATGAATGAAGAATGACATATGTAAATAAATTATTCTTTGTTTAAACAATAAAGAAGCCTATGACTGTTATTGAGCTAGATCCTCGAATTATGGCAACAAAATGGTAGCAGAGGATGGTTTAATGACTCAGTAAAAAAGCAGACATGCCAAAGAAAGAAAACTCCAGGAACAGGAAAGAAAGACCCAATATCAGGGCACACATCAAAGAAATAGAAACAGATCAAGAAGTGATCAACGAAGTTCCAATAAAAATGACAGAAGAACCTGAAAACCTCACAAGAGATGACGAAGAGGTAATTGATGAACTGAGTGACCAAGAAGTAAGCGCGCCCAAAGGTAACACTCTAAGATCAGAAATAATAAAACTACTAAGAAATCAAGACAACGACAAAAACCTCATCGCGAACCTCCAGGACATCATAAAAGATAGCGGAGCAGCGAGAGAAAACTACTTCGACACACCAGAACTAAAAGACCACGAACTGGTAAGCGATTTGCCCCTAAACAAAAATCCAACCGAGACAAAAGCCAGCGATCCTGCGCAAAATTTCGAATGGCAGCCATCTTTGATTTGCCAGCCCGCCAAAATGACTGATCAACAACCAATCAGAAACCAAAATTCAAAATGGCCGGCGCAAAAAATTCCTTCCACCACCAAAAATACAAAAGACAAATCCTACTGGTCAGAAGAATCTGATACAGACACCGAAGAAACTCCAACTGAACACCAAATCGAAGCTGCTATGAAAACACTTTTTGCAGCTTTCGGCCCAAATCTAAAGATCTCAAGAAAACCACTAAAGACGCAAAAAAAGACCAGCCAAATGACAAAGAGAAAACAAGCCGTATATCCAAAAGAAGAAGGCACCGAGATAAATCCACAAACACCTCAACACCGATTAAAATCAACTCCGATCCGACCGACAAGATTGCGAACGCCAGAGCCCAGAGGACCCACACCACAGATGTATCCGGGAGCCGAGGACCTCTGCCATGGCGACATCGAGAGGGAAGACAGGCTTCATTTCATCGCTGGACGCCCAAACCCGAACCAGAAAGTGACTCTTCAGAGGAGGACCACTACGAGGGAGCTGCAGCGGCAAGACCCTTCCCTGACAGCTTCAGAAACGAAATGAGCTTCGCGCACGCGAGTATCCCTACACCTTTCTGCAATTACCAGCATATCCAGCACCACGGACAGCCACCAGCTGTAAGTAACATAGCTAATAACATTGGAAATCTACCTAATGATTTTCCCAAATTGAGAATGGACGTTGTTAATTTACTGGAGTGGAGCCAGAAACTTCAGGTTGTTTTTCTAAAAGAAAATTTACTGTTTTTTATTACTAACCCTCCTAAGAAACCATGGACACTAAAATTGGACTGTTTGCATCACAGAGCATTCTATTTACTAATCTCCAGTATTTCACCTGCTATTTATCACAGTATCAAGCATAAATTAACTGTTTCTGAAATAATTCAAAGTATGTTTAAACTGTTTCATAGTGAAAGTGTAGCAACCACAACCAGAATGTCTAAAAATTTCTTCTCAGCTAGGATTAAGCCAGGAATCACTATAAGTGAACATCTATTATCATTAAATGCCACCAGAGCAGAGTTACACTTAAGGGGAGAGATTATATCTGACCAGACAATGAAAAGCGTTATTATTAATTCATTAGACTCATCATGGGATAACTTCATATCACATCTAGATACCCTTAACTTAGGCTATCTATCTATTGAAAGTTTATCAAACAGGCTAATTGCTGAGGATAATTTAAGAAAAAATTGCTACAATACACACAGAGAACACAAACCCACCAAAAGGGTAGTATTCCAAGATAGGCACCAAGATATGATAGAGTGTTATAACTGTGGGTCTAAAGAACATTATAGGAGGGACTGCCCCAAGCCCCCTAGAGAAAGACACAGACAAGATACCAGGAGTAGACATTATGATAGACAATCATCAACTGACAGACATAGAGATTCCCCAAACTTTAGAGAAACAAGGGGAATCATAGATGACCTAAGGGACACAAAATCTGGGTCGCTATATGGAATAGGAAAACATACAAACCCAAAAATCAGAACATAAAAGACAGTGCATGGCTCATTGACTCTGGGGCAACAAACCATACAACTCACAATAGAAAAATATTATCATCTTTTAATGAAGAAAATTCTTAATTAAAGTAGCTAATCAAGACGAAGTTCAAGTTATTGGAAAGTTACAATTACCCGGATTAGGAAAAATAGAGGGGGTACTACTGGTACCCAAAATACCCCATAACATTCTCAGTGCAATCAAATTAAGCAGAGAATCAAACATAGATATAATATTCTCAGAAGGAAAGGTCTCACTGGAGAGAAACAAGAGAAACGTAGGCAATGTAACTATCAAAGGAGATCTACCATATTTGAGCATAGAAGAAAAATGGCTGCATAACATAGATTCAAATGTAGAATCAAACAATGACACAGAAAGAGAAGAGGGTAGAGATAATGACAATGACGAAAGTGAAACAGAACATGATGATGAAGTTATATTAGGTAACGATACACACACAAATAGAAAACCTATAATAGGAAAGCCAATACATGATGAATGCGCACACATACTCCATAGAAAATTAGGACATGCTAGTTTTCCTGTAATACAAAAAATGAGTAACCATGCTGAAGGCGTCAAAATAAAAGACTGTAAAAATTACTTGGAATGTTCAGTATGTAAATGTTCAAAACTAAAAATCAAACCCAGACCCAGGAAAGCAATACGATCAACTAACCACATTTTCAATTTAGTACACATGGACTTAGTAGGTCCATTAACACCATCAATTACATACAAAAAATGATTTTTCCTCACTATTGTAGACGACTTCAGTCGCTACGATTTTGTCTACACATTAAGGCATAAAAATGAAGCCTTCCAAAAATTTAAAGAATTTCATAAACGGGTAGAAACACAACATCACATACAAATCAAGCAAATTATGACAGATAGAGGGTCTGAGTTCATGTCAAAGGAATTCTCTCAATGGCTTAAATCTAAAGGAATGTTACATTTTAGCTCTAGCCCTTTTTCGGCCTTTCAAAATGCCGTCGTAGAACGATGAAATTCCACACTCCAAACTATGATTAGATGCACATTAGAAGATGCAGAATTAGGCAAACATTTCTGGTCAGAGGCCCTGGTGTATTCCAATTATACACTCAACCGGCTTTGGTCCAGCGTCATAAACAAAACACCATATAATAATAATAATAATAATAATAATAATAATAATAATAATAATAATAATAATAATAATTATTATTATTATTATTATTATTATTATTATTATTATTATTTCTCCTCCGAGGAGCTCTACCTTGTCGTGGTGGAGGGGCTTGCGTGCTCTAGTGATCCTAAGGGCTATGCTGAACAGGTGCAACCATATCAGACAGACCTTAGGTGAAGGGCCAGACAAAATCTGCTCCACATCCCATTCAAACATGGTGAATACAGAAAAAATGAAATTTATGTCGGCTGAACCGTCGCCCGGATTAACAAGGGTTCCGTTGGATGCTATGGCTCCTGGGTATTCTACGCAAAATGAGTTACAGGGCTCAACTCCCTCTGCTAGGCAACCAGGGCATGGAGCTGACAAGCTACTGGAAGAAAAACCCAAAAAGCGAAAAATCTGGACCAGGGAAGAAAACACCTCTATTATGGAAGCTTACTATCAGTCTGAGGCAGCAAAACATGGATTTCAAAAAAGAATGTATCAGATTTGGAAGATGAACCATATGGACTGTGACACCAGTGAACACAGGTTAATGGACCAACGATGTGTAATCCTAAACCACAAATTTTTCACTACAGAAGAATTAATAGCAATAGAAGAGAAAGCAATTAATGGTCTGAGTACAACAACAAAGAAGAGTAACATCAAGAATGATTTCCAGACTCAAAAGCAAATTGAGGAAGAAAGGGAAGAAGAGGATACTGAAATGGATGAAGATAAAGAACAAGGAAGCACTAAAGAACAAACACCAACAGATAGTGCTCAATTAGCTGCAAAAATAAAGCACCAAATGGAAGATGCTGAAAGAACACGTTTGCCAAAGCTGAACCAAGTGAACCAGAAAGAATTGAGAAATGTACTAAAAATGGTCAATGAGGCTGTGCAAACTATTCGAACCACTACATTAGCCGAAACAAACCAACTGATGTATGCAGCAGCCGTCATAACCGCCAAAAAACTGGGGTTGAAAATACAAAAGAACCAAAGAGGCAAGAAGGGGAAGCCTAAGTGGAAAATTCAGTTAGAATTGAAGATCAAAAAGGTACGTGGAGATTTGAGCAACTTGAAGAACCTACGGCAAGGTCAGCTAAAGAACAAGCAGGTCAAAAGCAGCCTAGAAGCAAGATACGATCTGAGGAATAAAGAGATTGTGGTAGTAATTGAAGAGCTGAAGCAGAGGGTTGTTGCCATCACTGAAAAGATTAAAAGGTATGAAAACCGAGTAACGCAGTTCAAGGAAAACTCACAGTTCAGAGCAAATCAGCACCAGTTTTATAAGAGTTTAGAAAATGGAAACAGAGTATCAACAAATGAAAAGCCTGATAAAGAGAAAGCTCTGAAATTCTGGAAGAATTTGTGGGAAAACAACAAGAAGCACAACAGAAATGCAAAATGGATCAAACAGGTTGAGGACTCTATTAAAGTGCATAAAATGGAAGACATGAAAATAACAAAAGCAATGGTGCAAAGACAGTCAAGAAAAGTGAAGAACTGGAGTGCACCTGGACCGGATGAGCTGCATGGCTTCTGGTTAAAGGCACTTACAAGCCTGCACAAAAGATTGGCAACCCAGATGAACCAGATCCTAAAAACAACTGAAAATGATGAATGGATGACAACTGGAAGGACATTTTTGATCCAAAAAGATAAAGAAAAAGGAAAGGACCCTGGAAACTATAGGGCAATCACCTGTTTGCCAACAACATACAAGCTTCTTACTGGTATCATTGCAAACCAAATCTATGGATACCTGGAAAGAAATAACTTGCTTCCTGTAGAACAGAAAGGATGCTGCAAAAACTCAAGAGGAACAAAGGATCAATTGCTGATCGACAAGCTAATCCTAAAAAACTCAAAGAAAAGACGAACCAACCTGTTCATGGCTTGGATAGACTATAAGAAAGCATTTGATTCAGTTCCCCATAGCTGGATCAAGAAATGCCTGGAAATATTACGCATCAGCAGCAACATACAAAAATTCATGGAATCTTCAATGAACCTCTGGAAAACGAAACTTATGGCTAATGAAGAAGAACTGGGTGAAGCTGAAATTAAACGAGGCATTTTCCAGGGCGATTCCCTTTCACCCCTTCTTTTTATACTCTCAATGCTACCACTGACAATCATTTTGAAGAAGATGAACTGTGGATACGAACTTGCAAAGAAAGGACTGAAAATCTCGCACTTGATGTACATGGATGATTTGAAACTGTTTGGTAAAACAAAAGCTGAACTGAATTTATTAATTGAAAACACAAAAGAATTCAGCCAAGACATTGGTATGCAGTTTGGAATTGACAAATGTGCAACAATAGCAACCAAAGCAGGCAAAATCATAGAAGAGGATGGAATAGAACTAGAGAATGAAGAAATGATAAAGGCAGTAAAATCAGAAGAAGGCTACAAGTACTTGGGAATTTTAGAAGCCTCTGACTTAATGCATAATAAAGTCAAGGAATTAACTTCAGCCAAGTACATTCGGTGAATTCGTAAGATATTAATGTCCAAATTGAGTGGAGGAAACATCATAAAAGCCATAAATACCTGGGCTATACCTGTGATTAGATACTCTGCAGGAATAATTGACTGGACTCAGATGGAGTTAGACAATTTGGACAGAAAAACAAGGAAGCTTATGACAATGAATCATGCCTTGCACCCTAAAAGTGATGTTGACCGATTATATTTACCAAGAGCAGAGGGTGGTCGAGGACTCCTACAAGTAAAGCAGACTGTGGAAGAAGAAAAATGCAGCTTGAATGATTACATCCAGAAAAGTGAAGAACCAATGATTAAGGAAGTAAATAAAGGAGGCCTTTTAAAGACAACTAAAACAAAAGCAGAATATAAGAAAGAAGTAACTGAGCAGCGAGCTGAAAATTGGAAACACAATGGCCAATACTTGAAAAGTATTGATGGCAAAGCTGACCAGAAACTAACTTGGAACTGGTTAAGATCAGGAGTACTGAAAAAAGAAACAGAAAGCTTTATTTTGGCAGCTCAAGAACAAGCCCTAGCCACAAACTGCATGAAGGCAAAAATTCAACATGTCACCACCAACGGCAAATGCCGCCTCTGCAATGAGAAAGATGAGACAGTCGACCACCTGATCAGTGGGTGCAGCAAAATTTCACAAACTAACTACCTACAACGCCATGACTGGGTTGCTAAGATCATTCACTGGAAATTGTGCCAGAAGTTTGGATTTGAGTACAGCAAAAACCACTGGGAACATCAGGTTGAGAAAGTTTTAGAGAATGAGAAACTCAAGATCTTATGGGACTTTAGGATTCAGACTGACAGGCACTTGGTCCACAACACACCTGACATAACAATAGTTGAAAAGAAAAAAGTATGGTTCATTGACATTGCAATACCTGGTGATGCACGGATTGAAGATAAGCAGCAAGAAAAAATCACAAAGTACCGGGATTTGCAAATTGAAGTTGAGCGACTGTGGAAAAAGAAATCGTGTGTTGTCCCGATTGTAATTGGAGCCCTTGGAGCAATACCAGAAGGGCTACCCCGCTATTTAGAAATTCTAAATTTGCCGGACTTGAACATTTTGACTCTACAAAAAACCACCTTACTCGGAACAGCTTACATCCTCCGACGATACCTTAACAGTTCCTAGGTCCTTGGTTAGGACTCGAGCTGCTGAGCTATTAACCAGCCTCAAAGGCTGTGAATCTCACTAAAGATTAATCAATAATAATAATTTTATTTCTATACCGCCCTTCTCCCGAAGGACTCAGGGCGGTGTACAGCCTGTTTAAAAACAGAATAGACATCAATTTAAAATAATTTAAAAGTATTAAATAAATTTGGCTTAATTTAAAACCCCAAAAGTTTAAAACATCCAATATAAAATTATGTTGCTAACCCAGCCTGGCGGAACAATAGGGTCTTGAGTGCGCAGCGAAATACCTGGAGGTCAGAAATCTTATGAATTTCCGGGGGGTTGATGTATAATAAAAAACCTCATATAGCACATCTGCATGTGTTTGGAGTTACTGCAGATGTACATATACCTAAACAATTACGACGTAAAGGAGATAAGGTGTCCAGAAGGCTTAGATTCATGGGCTATGAGCCAGGTACAAAAGGATATGGGTTTATTGATAATAACAACAAATTTATAGTATCTAGGACTGCCGTGTTTCACAAACAAATTGGTCCAAATTACATCTCAATGAATTACATCCAATATCAGGACCCAACTTTAATCAACAAAGTAGAACAGAGGAGAAGAAACAAACATACAGATCACAGAGAGACACCACCAAGGTATGGATGGGAAACCGCCCCAAAATTAAAGTAGATTCTCTTACACGAAAAGAAGCGAAATACCTACACGATAGTAATGATACATCAGAAAAACCAATTAGATGCAACAGAAATCAAGTGCCCAAACGATTCGAAGATTATATAATGCACATACATAATGGCACAGTCACACCAAACACATATGAAGATGTATTAAAACTCCCACCAGAAGAGAGAGCCAAATGGGAATTAGCCATGTCTAAAGAAATGGATATTTAAGAGAATTAAACGTGTTCACCCTAGCCTCAGTACCAAAGGATAAAACAATCATAGGTACCAGATGGATCTTCAAAATTAAAATCTTAGAAGAAGAAAATACACTATACAAAGCACGATTAGTAGCTCAGGGATTCGCCCAAAGATACCCTGAAGACTATACCGACACATACTCCCCTACAGTGAGAACAGAAAGCTTCAAGACAGCTTTAGTGATAGCCTCAGCACTTAATCTTGAAGTTTTTCAGTATGACATACAGACAGCATATCTACACGCCAAACTTGATAAAGAGATTTATGTAAGGGCCCCACACAGTAAAAACACAAATAGAAATGATACATAGTTACTTAACAAAAGTCTATATGGATTAAAACAATCCAGAAAGCGTTGGTACGAATGTCTAGTTAATGTATTCAAAACTATGAAATTTAACACCACAGCAGCAGATAACTGTTTCTTCATCAGAAAAGAAGATGAATCACCAGAATTTGTGTTAAAATATGTGGACGATATTCTATATATTGGTAAGCATAAAAATAAGAGAAATATTTTTGTCACTAAGTTAGGAGAACATTTTTCATTAAAATCACTGGGAAAGATAAATAAATACCTTGGAGTACACATTAATAAAACTGATAAAGGTTTCAGTTTGTCACAAAAGGAGAAAATAATTGAACTCTTAAACAAATGTAACATGATTGATGCTAAACCTTGTGATACCCCCATACAGACTGATTTTCTAAAAAATATGAACGATTCATCTCCAGAATTTATTGACAATACACTTTATAGGTCAGTTATTGGCTCCCTTTTGTACATCGCAAATTGGACTAGACCTGATATTGCTTTGCCACTTAATTTGTTATCTAGGTATGTAAGCAAACCATTGGTATATCATTGGGAAGCGGTAAAAAGGGTATTAAGGTATTTGAAATATAGTTTAGATTTTTGTTTGTTACTGGAACTAGATGATATTGAAGAACCTATTCTCACTTGTTACGCTGACGCTGACTGGGCAGGTGACACCAAAAGTAGGAAAAGTACATCTGGTTACGTATTCTTTCTCAACAACTCTCCCATCCACTGGCATACGGGAAAGCAGAATTTAGTAGCAACTTTGACTACAGAAGCAGAATATATTTGTTTATCTAAAGCTACTAATAATCTCGTCTGGTTTAATGATTTATTAACAAACATCTGGAAAAATCCATCACAACCTATTATCTTTTTTTTTTATAAATGTTTTATTGTAAGAAATTATAATAATACAATTTTTATCCATCCGGTTACATAGTATGGAAAAAGAAATAAATACAAATTACATATTGTACATATATAGATAATCTTTGCAGACCAGTTACATGGTAGAAAAGAAAAAAGAAAAAAAAAGTGTTCTCATATCATTTTTAGTGTATATATATATATAATAATCTTTAACAATACATTAGTAAATACATAAATTTTTGTCTTTTGCTTACCCATGTAACCTTTCCTTGCCTTATTATATTTCCTACCATCCACAATACATCTTCTCCTACTATTTCATTTTACTATTTCTTGCTCTGGTCTCGTTCCTTTTTTATTTCAATTTCCTCTTCTCTAACCACCCGTACCACTTGTCCCATATGCTGTAATAATCCGAATCTTCTCCGTCATTAATTTCTAATGTTAATTTATTCATCTCGGCACATTCCATTATTTTACCGATTACTTGTTCCTTAGTTGGTATTTTTTTCTCTTTCCATTGTTGAGCGAAAGCGATTCTTGCTGCTGTTATTATATGCACTGCCAAGTATTTCTTCTTTTTTGCCATTTCCGTCTTAAGGATTCCCAGGAGAAGTATTTTAGGATCTAATTCAAAGGTTTCACCTATTATTTCTGAAAGCCAATTGCAAATCATCTTCCAATACTTTTTTGCTTGAGAGCAGGTCCACCAGCAGTGGTAAAAAGTACCTTGCTGGTATCCACACTTCCAACACTTTGGGTTTGAGTTAGGGTAAATCTTGGCAATCCTAGCTGGTGCTAGGTGCCACCTATAAATCATCTTATACTGGTTCTCCTTGTAAGTAGTTGCCTTGGTAAGTTTTATATTGTTGTTCCATATTTGATCCCATTCTTCCAGATTTATATTTTTCCCAATGTTTTTGGCCCATGCTAGCATTGGGCCTTTAACCACTTCTTCCATCAGGTCGTATTCTACTAAATAGTTGTACATTTTAGCTAATAATTTATTATCTGTACCCATCCAAATTTTATCAAAATCTTTGCTTCCCATTTCTATGCCGTATTGTTCTTTATCTTTTTTGTGTCTTGATTTTATCTGTGCGTATGTCCACCATTCAACAAAAGTGCCTTGTTCTTTTAATTGTTCTAATGTTTTGAGGTTCCCTGCCTCATCTAGGATTTCTTTATATTTTACAGTTTTGCCATGGTCCAGGACGTTTGGGTAGATTATCGCCTCCATGGTTGAGAGCCAACTGGGAATTTTAGTGTAGTGTTTTCGTCTTATTTCTTCCCACGTTGACTTCAATATGTCCCTCAATTTATGTTTGTTGAAATGTGTTTTGGTTTTTTTCCCCGTTTCCCATAAATAGGCATGCCAACCCATCTGGAGATCATGCCCTTCTAGCGTTAGAATTCTTTTGTTCGCTAACGTCGCCCATTCTTTTAACCAAACAAGAATTGCTGCTTTGTGATATGTTTCCCATATTGGTAATCCGAGCCCTCCTCTATTTTTTTTTTATCTTGTAAGGTCCTAATTGCTATTCTTGGTTTTTTTCCTCCCCAAATAAACTTCCTAATAGTGGCATTAAGTTCACTAAAAATTTTTTTATCTAATTTAATTGGCGCTGTTTGGAACAGGTACAACAGTTTGGGTAGGATGCTCATTTTAATTGTCGCTATCCTCCCAAGGAAGGAAATTTGCAACTTCCCCCACTTCTCTAGATCTTGTTTTATGCTTTTTACCAAGGGGACATAATTGTCCTCTTTGAGGGCCAGATACTTTGTTGAGATCCATACTCCCAAATATTTGACTTTTTTCACAATTTGGATTCCCATAGATTCCTCCAGGGCTTCTTTCTGGTTTTTCGTCATATTTTTGGTGAGCATTTTAGTTTTAGATTTATTTAATTTGAGTCCTGCTACTTCTCCATATTTATCGAGTGTTTCCAATATTTGTATACCTGTTTCAACCGGTTCTTCCATAATTAGGACAACGTCATACGCAAACGCTTGAACTTTATATGTTTCCTTCCTGATTTTAAGCCCTTTAATTTGATCACTCTCTCTAATCTTCTTCAATAGCACTTCTAGTGCCAATATGTACAAAAGCGGTGACATTGGGCATCCCTGTCTTACTCCTTTGCTGATCTGAAATGTTTTGGTGAGTTCACCGTTTACTAAAATATTGGCCCTTTGCTTCTCATAAATCGTATTTATTGTATTTGTAAAATTTTGTCCAAATCCCATTATGTTCAGTTGTTGCTTTATAAACTCCCAATTCAAATTGTCGAAGGCCTTCTGTGCGTCTAAAAAAACTAATGCCACCTCTTTTCCTGGGTGTTCCTCGTAATATTCTATCACATCCAGAATCGTCCTAGTATTATTCCTAATTTGCCTCCCTGGGAGGAATCCGTTCTGGTCGCTATGTATTATCTTATTGAGAATTCTTTTTAGTCTTTCCGCTAATATATTCATGTATATTTTATAATCAATATTGAGAAGTGAAATTGGCCTATAATTCTGTATCAATTTGGTATCCGATCCTTCTTTTGGTAAGAGTGTAATATAGGCCTCTCTCCAGGATTCTGGTATTTTATTTTTCATTAGGGCCTCATTGAAAATTTGGAGCATTCTTGGGAGTAGAATGTCTTCTAATTCTAAATTTTTGTATAATTCCCCTGGGAATCCGTCCGGGCCCGGAGATTTGTTCTTTTTCAATTTGGCAATTGCAGTCTTTAACTCTGTTAATGTGATCTCTTTGTTTAACATCTCTTTTTCCTCCTCTCCAATCTGTGGCATTCCCTCCTCCAATAAATATTGTTTTACTTTCTCTTTGGATATATCTTCTTCTTTATATAAAGACGCATAGAATTCGTGTGCTATTTCCAATTTTTCTTCTTCCTTAGTTGTGGTATGGCCTTCGGTGTCTTTGAGTTGGAGGATAATTCCTTTCTCGCTCTCTTTTTTAATTCTGTAGGATAACCACCTTCCTGGCTTATTGGCGTTCTCGAATTAATATTGTTTTGTTCTCTTAATATTATATGCTAGTTTTTCTTGATCCATTATATTTAATTTATGGCGAATGTTCATCCAATTTTCTTTTGTTATTTCATTGTCAGGGTTTTGTTGCGCCTCTTTCTCTGCCTTTGCCAGTTCTTCTAGCAATATTCTTTGAGTTTCTCTCCTCTCTTTATTTCTGTATGCTCCATATGATATCATTAGGCCTCTTAAATAGGCCTTCATCGTATCCCAGATTATCCCCCGGTCCGTTGGTTCTTTTTCATTTTCTTCAAAAAAGATTTCTAATTCCCTCTTGACTTTTTCAATATTTTTTTTGTCTCGCAAAAATTGTGTATTCATTCTCCATCTTGTGTTTTTTCTCTTATATCTGCTTTTCCATCTGATTTCCAGTGGATTGTGGTCTGCCCAGGTATTGGGTAAAAAATCCATCACAACCTATTATCATATACGAAGATAATAAGGCTGCAATAGAAATATCAAGGGCAGATGCTATTGGGCAACGATCTAGGCATATAGATATAAAATACAAACATGTAAGACAACTATCAAAAGATGGTTTCATCAAAGCTATTCACTGTGACACCAAGGATCAAATAGCCAATATATTAACCAAACCTTTACAAACTAGTCAATATAAATATTTAATGTCAAAGTTGTGTGTTCAATATTGCTCTATTTTTGAATGTTATCATTATTGTGTACCAGCTCAGCATTTAGAGGGGGATTTGTCACGTATAAATGCCTCACTCATACTAGATGAAAATGATGTTATGGGATGACAAGGGTTAACTCATTCCACCCTTCCAAATGTATCATTCATAAGCCACTCCCTACCTTTAGATCCGCCCTCTTGGTATAAAAGGTGGAGCACATTGCTTCTCCTTGCTTCCTCTTGCAATCTTCCTATGAATGAAGAATGACATATGTAAATAAATTATTCTTTGTTTAAACAATAAAGAAGCCTATGTCTGTTATTGAGTCAGATTCTCGAATTATGGCAACAAAAATATTTCAGAAAGCCACATTTCCATACTTCTTCATATCAACAAGATCAACATTTCTGAGGAGCTGAGAGAGATGAAGCATCGGAAAAGACGCCTAGAGAGCATTTGGAGGACTAATCAATCCGATTCCGACCGGACACAGGTGAGGTCTTATATCAAGACTTACCTAGTGGCGATAAAAGCGGCAAAATCTAACCATTTTTCCGCTCTTATCGCATCTGCAGAGAACCGCCCAGCCGCCTTGTTTAGGGTGACCTACTCCCTTCTTCAGGGGGGGAGTGCGGGAAGATCCCTTGCAGGGTCGTGCTGAGGATTTTGTGCAATTCCTGCACGATAAAGTCACTCGGATTCGGGATGGCTTGGACTCCGATCGGATGAGTCCACGGGAGGAGACGAGGGCAGGTCTTGAGAATGTTATCTGGGAGGAATTTGATCCTGTGACTCCCGAGGATGTGGACAGGGTTCTGGGTAAGATTAGTGCCGCTACGTGTTTATTGGACCCGTGTCCCTCCTGGTTGGTACTGGCCTCCCGGGAGGTTACACGAGGCTGGCTCCAGGGGATTATAGGTGCTTCTCTGAGTGAGGGTGCCTTTCCTGCCGCCTTGAAAGAGGCAGTAGTGAGGTCCCTCCTCAAGAAGCCTTCCCTGGACCCGGCTGAATTAGCCAATTATTGTCCAGTCTCCAACCTTCATTTTGTGGCGAAGGTTGTTGAGCGTGGTGGCACGACAACTTCCCCGGCACCTGGATGAAGCTATCTATCTAGACCCGTACCAGTCGGGCTTCAGGCAGGGGTACAGCACAGAAACGGCATTGGTCGTGTTGGTGGATGATCTCTGGAGGGCTCGGGACAGAGGTTGCTCCTCTGTCCTAGTCCTATTGATCTATCAGCGGCTTTTGATACCATCAACCATGGTATCATGCTGCAATGATTGAGGGGGTTAGGAATAGGGGGCACCATTTTGTGGTGGTTCTCCTCCTTCCTCTCCGACCGCTCGCAGTTCGTGTTGGCAGGAGGACAGAGGTCGACCTCGAGGCGTCTCGCATGGGGAGTGCCGCAAGGGTCGGTCCTCTCGCCCCTCCTGTTCAACATTTATGTGAAGCCGCTGGGTGAGATCATCCGTGGTTTTGGGATGAAGTGCCATCTGTACGCTGATGATACTCAGCTGTACATCTCCACCCCAGACCACCCCAACGATGCCCTTGATGTGATGTCTCGCTGCCTGGAGGCTGTGCGGGTCTGGATGGGGAGGAACAGGCTCAGACTCAACCCCTCCAAGACCGAGTGGCTGTGGCTTCCGGCGCCCCGATATAGTCAGCAGGTGCCAATGCTGACTATTGGGGGTGAATCTTTGCCCCCCACGGAGAGGGCTCGCAATCTGGGTGTCCTCCGGTCTTTAGAAGAGCATATGATGGCTGTGGCCAGGGGGGGCCTTTTATCAGGTTCACCTGATTCGCCAGTTGCAGCCCTTTCTGGATCGGGACACCCTGCGCACGGTCACTCATGCCCTTGTTACTTCCCAGTTGGACTATTGTAATGCTCTCTACATGGGGCTCCCCTTGAAGAGCACTCGGAGGCTCCAACTGGTCCAGAATGCGGCCGCGCGGGTGGTTATGGGCGCAACCCGTTGTGCCCATGTGACACCCTTCCTGCGCGAGCTGCACTGGCTCCCAGTGGTCTTCCAGGTGCGATTCAAGGTGTTGGTTACCACCTTTAAAGCGCTCCATAGCATAGGACCCGGGTACCTCCGAGACCGTCTTCTGCCACCAATAGCCTCCCACCGACCAGTTCGCTCCCACAGAGAGGATCTCCTCCAGGTGCCGTCGGCCAAGTTATGTTGGCTGGCGACAGCCAGGGGGAGGGCCTTCTCTGTGGGAGCCCCAGCCCTGTGGAACGAACTGCCCCTGGAAATACATAAGATCTCCGACCTCTGGGTGTTTCGTTGCGCACTGAAGACCCTGTTGTTCCGCCAGGCCGGACTATCAACATAATAGTTTTAAATAGGGGTATTTAAATTTTTTTGGGTTTTAAATCTGAGCCAATTTATTTAATTATTTTAAATTGTCTGTGTTTTTAAATAGGCTGTACACCGCCCTGAGTCCTTCGGGAGAAGGGCGGTATAGAAATAAAATTATTATTATTATTATTATTATTATTATTATTATTATTATTATCATCATCATCATCATCATCATCATCATCATCATCATCATCATGTTTTCACTTCTTTTTCCAAAAAGGAAAATTCAGCAATTGTGAGTAGCTTCTATGTATATGGATTTGTGCATGAGGACTTGTAACTGGCCTCCTCTTTGTATGGAGAAATTCTACTATAGGCAGTCCTTGCTTAATGACCGTTGGTGCTGAATGAAGGGATTTATAATTATAGCCTCTCCATAAAACATCAAAATTTGGGCACTTGGCAGCCTGCCTCCACTTCCAATTTTCCACAGAGGCGTTATAACTCACTCCACCTCCAAGAATTGTTTAAGGCCATGATGGCGAACCTATGGCATGTGTGCCACAGGTAGCACACAGAGCCATATCGGTGGGCCCGTGAGCATTGCCCTAGTTTAGCTCCGGTGCACCAGCTGCTTTTCGGGCCTTCCAGGCCCACCAGAAGTCGGCAAATGGACCATTTCCAGCCTCCAGAGGACCTCCAGGAGTGTGGGGAAGGCCATTTTCGCCCTCCCGAAGCTACAGAGGTTTTCTTGGAGCCTGGGGAGGGCGAAAAAACAGGCCTTCCGGGCCCACTGTGCTATTGTGTGCCAAAAGTGGAGGGGGGAGGGTGTCGTGCGTGCATGTGCGGCGGGAGGGCACATTGCATTATGGGTGTGGGCAGCATGTGTGCAACCCCCTCATGCTCCCATGTTGTGGCCTGTACACGGCCTGTGCAGCTAGTAGCTGATTCAGATAATTGACTCAGCCTTCCATCCTTTCGAGGTAGGTAAAATGAGGACCCGGATTGTGGGGGCAATAAGATGACTTTGTATAAAAAAGAACACCGCTTGTGGGGGGCGAAAGCCCTACTAAGCAGGTATATACAAAAGTTTGAAGGCTATTGCTTAACGCATTGTAAGCCGCCCTGAGTCTCCAGAGAAGGGCGGCATATAAATCGAACCAATAAATAATAAATAAATAGCGAGGAGGCTGGTGCAGCTGGCACTCGAGTTGGACAATGAGGAGACTGGAGAAGATGTGGTGCCAGAGGCGTGGATTCAGCAAGGGCCTTCAGAACCTCCAGAAGCTCCCTTAAGAAGAGGATGAAGAGGAGGAGCCTCTTCTCGATGCACAGGCGCACAGAGCTGCCAAAAGGCAGGAGTGGCTCCTCAAGAGGAGGTCTACTCGAGAGTAAGGCTTGGGGCTAATTGGCCACTCCCTTAGCCTATTTAAGGAGGAACCCCGACTGAAGCAATTTGCAGGGAACAACTTCATTCACATACCTTCATGTCTTGTCTTGCTTATCTTATCAGCTTCCTGCAAATTGCTTCTGGGCATTCTGCCAACCACAGTAAGCTTTCAGTTATTATTCTTTCAATTCTTGGAGGCTGTTAATGCAGTTAATTAACAGCCGTTGTTGTAAAAGACTGATTTATTTAGTAAACCAAGGTTTGAACGGACTTTGTGTGTGCTGCGTTCTTTGGGGTCTGTAGCTGGGGCAGAACACTCTACTTTTGGCACATGACAGCAAAAAGGTTAGCCATCACTGGTCTAAGGGCATTGTCTATACCCATTGGTGCTGGGGAAGTTCCAACGGCACAATGCGAATCAGCTACTAGCCCTTTCTATGAAGGGCTGAACAGCTAGGGGATTCCACAACAGCACAAAGATGATGCCCTGTGAAAGTTCCACAAATCCAGGAAACTCCAAGGTCAACCATGCCAGCTGACCTTGATTTAGCCTAATGTATGACCCTAACCAGTGGGTAGTAAAATCTGATGTATGACCTAGTGTAATATTTGAATTCAGTTATATATAAACACCAATAAGAAAACCTTAACCTTGTCAATATTATATGGCCATAAATTACTGGATGTTGGGCAAAGAATATGTCTCATTATCTAAACACTAGAATTTAAGTAGAGATGCCACTTGGGAATGAACATATCCGTCAATCTGGCCCACTGTGCTCTGGTTAGCAAACCAAAGATTTTTTAAAAATAATTTAGAACATATCATATAAACCTCCTAAAAACCATTATTTTGGATTGACAACTATTTTATTTCTAAAGTCTTCTGATTTGGTATGAAGTTCAGGATTAGCTGAAAAATAAGAATTCTAATCTTATTGATGGAATTCTAACTCAGTCCTATATTTTTATTAAAAAGTTACTTTTTCTAGATATATACTCACCAAGTGCATAAAATTTAGTAATTTACTAAACATCCATATGGTTGGACAGAAAGTCTTTGATTCCTAATTTTGAAATCAAAATTCTTTGTGAGAGATTTTGGATCACCAAATTTATTTTGCTCAAGTATTTGTAGATCTAGTTCAGGGATCTGCAGCCTTAAACACTCAAAGAGCCACTTGGACCTGTTTCCCACAGAAAACACCGGGAGCCAATAATTTAATCACCAGTGTGACTGTGGGTCATGGCCAACTCAATGTCACTCACTCCCACCCAGTCACATGACCCCCCCCCACCGCCACACCTACCCAGCTGGTCATTAGGGCAGAGAACTTGTTAAATTATTTGCCCCGCCTGTCCCTGCCTCACCCCTCCCTTCCCAGCCACCTCTTCCCACATCTGGCCTCTGGTGTGTTGTTCACCTTTCTCTCTCACTGTCTCTGTGTCACTATCACTATCTGTTTCTCTCTTTCTCACTCTGTCTCTTTTTCTTTTTCTGTCTCTTTTCCTTTCTTCTCTTTTTCTTTCTTTCTCTTTCTCTCTATCTCTCTGTGTCATTGTCGGTCTCTTTCTCTCTTTCTCTGTTCCTCTGGTTCTAATTCTCTGGTGCCTCACTCGCTGCCAGACAGACTGAGCAGGAAATGGGGGGTGGCTATTCTGGCCTTTGTTGGTGCCAGGAAGATGCATGACCTGCTCCCTGTCCCCGATGCTGCTGCTGTTGCCAGGGGCGAGTGAAGCAGGTTCGCATTGTGGTTCCGCATCGTAATGGGCTCCAGGAGCAGGAGGAGATCCTGTCTACCCCGTTGTGAAAAGCACTAAATTTCACTACTGTGCAAGGGCTGGCTGAAGAGCGAGCACAAGCCGCGGTGGCTGCTTCCCCGAAGATGACTCTCCTCTTCCTCACATGACCCCCTGGCCGGCTGTGGTGGGGTGGGAGGGCGCGTATGAACAGGGAGACCCTCAAGTGAACAGCTGGGTTTGGCCAAAGTGCAGCGAAGGCGCATGGGGTGGGAGGATTGACCAGCTGATGGGTGTCTTTCGTGAGGGCACCCAGGCTTTTTCCAAGCCTGACTCCCGGAGTGGGCATGCAAGGTTTGGTGGGGCCAGCCCCCTTTTCTTGCTGCCCTGATCTTTACTCCTCCAGCAGAGTAGTCCTGCCAGCAGCATTGATTGAAAAGTGTCCTCTGGGTGGTGAAAGGGTTAGGATTAGGTGCTATGGGCCCATCCCCATGAGACCCAGCAAGAGTATCAGTCCCAACCACTTCTCTCCGCAGCAGAGGGATGAAAGAGCCATATGTGGCTCCGGAGCCACGGGTTGCCAAACCCTGATCTACTTAATCTTTATATGTCACTTTTCATTCAGGAATTCAAGAAAGACAAGACAGCGTTCTTACCTGTCTTTCCTACAGCAATGCTTGGGTTTAAAAAGAATGACTGGGAGTCACTGATATTTGTGACTGAATTTCTATTAAGCAACACCATTTCTACCCAAACATACATTCTTTCTCATACTCATCTAGACAACTTATCTCAATGAGTATGAGAAAGAAATAAAGGATAACTTTTAAAAATGTAAGTAAGTTGTTCCTCCGTAACTTTCTGGGCAATTTCAGAATACACACACACTGCAAGTGACACTTTTTTAGAGAAGAACAATTTAATTGAAACATACGTTTTTCTGGAGAAGATAATAAATAAGCTGCATTTACCCCACACAAGTGGAGTATACAGAGGAGAGACATAAACAATGTAATAAAAACAACAAATCTCATTAATTTGGGTCCATTCCCACTTCTACACGCCGTCAACACACTTAACTATTTGTCGATTGAGAACGATACCACGTTCATTTTGCGAAAATCTTTACACGGTAGCTGTTCAAGGGTGGTATAACTATTGTCAACTTCAACTTTTACACATCCTGGAGAAAGGCAAACATCAAAGGGTTTCTCTGCTGTTTCCTAGAAAAGTACGTGGATATACTCATAATTAGCTGGCAACCCAGCTGGGAACCGAACTTGATCCCACAGAGTCTTTACGAGTACCATCGCATATTGATGGCAGTTGCGGCCTCCTCTTCAACATTTAACAGCTGAACATTTGCTACGCTGACACTGACAACTTCAGAGTTTTATCTACAGCTACTTTGGGAGTGGGCAATTTTCTTTTCCCCTGCTCACAACGTCTATCAATCCGACAGCACCGTATTCCCGACCTTCGAACTCAAGGTGATGTAGTCAATGCGCAGGCGCAAACTTCCATTTCTGCTACGGATGTCTCTCTCGCGCCTCTCGCTGCTGCTTCTGTGATCCCGGAAGCAGTAAGGTCTTCGGGTTGTTGTCTGGCGAGAGGGCAATAAGGAGAGAGGAAGATTGATTAAGGGGTAGCGGTAGATTTGGCTCCGGGTCTGTCGGTGATTAAAGGGGAGGAGGGAAAAATGCGTTATATGTCATTTAGGGAGAAGCTCATATTTTCTTTTCTTTTCTTTTTTTTTTTGTAGAACAAACACACCTCCGATTTGTTTTGCCTTCGTTCGCTTGTTGCTAGGAGAGAACTTAATATGGTTTTCTTTCTGATTCGACTTATTTTGTCGCAGAGTTTAATGTCTCCAATGCTTCTCAAATCATTCTTGATTCTTTTCAGATTTAGTCCGTTCGCCCGGCTTTCCTACTGTGCTCGATTTCCTCTGCTTTGACTCTTAATCTCTTTTGGATCAGCAGCACAAGCAAAATGTCATGGCTACAGTCTGCAGTTAATCAGTGCGGTGAAGATGTATTTGATGAAAATGCAGACGAGATGAACATAGCCCAGAAAGAATGGAAGAGTGCAATGGAGAAACGAGTCAAGGTAAAAGTAACCAGGGTACCTCTATAATATTGATTGATGTTATTACTTCTTCTCTGTCTCTTTTGTATTAACTTGAATGCAAATGGAATGCTGGCATAATTCTTGATAAGAATAAATATTGTTCTCTGTTTAGAGGGATTCTTAAAAACTAGATGCCAGGTGGATAGAATTTACCTCAATTGAATTTTGGAAATGACCTTATAGAACAAAACTGATCTTTTAATTAGCAAGAATACTTATATGATACCACATGGTTGAACCTTCTTTAAAGGTTTAGTGCTCTGAATCAGGCTCTGAAATTAAATTTCATTTGTTCTCTTCTTTTTGGTAATCATTTGGAAGGATACCTTTTTAAGCTTTTTTGTTTTACTTATTTTAGTTGGTATTATATTTAAATATTACAGACAAATGCTAACAAATTGTACTTTATTTCTTTTGCTTAAAGGAAGGCTATAGGGAAGGTGTTGAAGCTGGGAAAGGGGTAACACTTCAACATGGCTTCAATCAGGGTTACAAAGAAGCAATAAAGGTGATGTTTGAATGTAGCCAGCTCAAAGGAACCATAAGGTATGTTGGAGAAATAAAGATACCCTCCCACTAGAGATCAATGGGTTTTATAAAACGTATAACTCATCTTTTTTATAGTCTGAATAACTTAGAACTAATTTTTGCCAACTCTGTAGTTTGCAAGGTAAGAGGTGGAAAATATGATAAATTGGAACCACTGAATGACACTTAAGGATTTCCATGCCATAGTAAACACTTGGGCTTTTGTTCAAATCTCTCATTTTCTGGAAAGAATCCATTCTGAAATGTTTATTGATACAATGGTGATTTCTAGATTCACAGTCTATTTTAGCATTTTAAAAGTAAACATTGTTTTGTTGTTTCAAATATTCACATTGTAGTGCTCTTCTGTCTTGGTATCATCACAATAAACACAGCCCTGCGACGCTGAATGAGATGACTGATCTGCTGAATCAATTAAGAATATACGAAGAAAATATGCTTAAGAATTTAAAATGTATAAACCCACAACCCAGTGTTGGAGATTTGTTACATACCCTTAATGACATGGATCTTGATCATGAATGCTGCGCTGTTGAACAACATAGTAGAACCTGTGTTGAGTTTACTAAAAACAGTTGCAGAAATAATGGAACAAATTCATTTCAAAATGAATATTGTGGCAGGACAGAAGGTCACAAAGGTTCTAAAAGAGCAACCTTTTATTGGCTTAAAGAAAGAACTGCCAGTATCATGGAACAATTTGGTTTGTCTCCAGATACAGTTAAACATATTTAGCTCTTGGCGAAATAAATGTATTGCTTTAAATTATATTTATTTCTAATTTTTTTTTGACAATCACATGATCACAGGACCCTGCAACGATCATAAATACAATAATTGGACACAAAGTTGAGATTGTCTTAATACCAAGCTGTCACTGCACAATGCAGTTGGCAAGACTACCTGTATGGTTTCAACAGATGATGGTAATTATATTTCATCTTTATTATTTTTATAAATAATCCTGTGGCTGTCCTTCATGGTGCTAGAGACTGGGCACTGGATAGGGGACAACAGTCTTCAGCTGAACTCTGATAAGAGGAGTGCCTGTGGAGTTTTATTTTTAGTTCTAGTTGGGGTTGCACTACTCCAGACAGACCGAATGCACAACTTGGGTGTTCTCTTAGATTTCAATTACAGCTCAAAGTGCAGGTGGCAGTCATGACTAGGAGAGCATTTTTGCAGCTTCATATTATACGCAAACTGTGATCTCTTCTGTATTATGAGGCCCTGCCCTCAGTCACTCATGCCCTGTCATCTCTTGTTTGGCTTATTGCATCACACTTGACATGGGGCTATTTTTGAAGAGTATTTACAAGTTACAATTGGCCTAGAATGCATTGGCATGGAGAGGCCCTAGGATGGCACATATAAAATCACTTATTAAAAATGCACTGGCTGCTAATCTGCTTCTGGGTCCAGTAACGCTGTTGGTTATCATCTTTAAAGTTCCCAGGATATCTGAGGAACTGCCTTGCTCCAATAGGCCTGCCCTGCCCCATTTGCTCTGGCAGAAATGGCCTACTGCAGTCCCTGCTAGCCATAGAATTTTGCTGGTGCAGTCTAGGAAAAGAGCCTTTTCTGCCATGGCCCCTGCCATTGGAGCAACTTGCCACTGGAGGAGAGATCTGCCCCCACCCTACTGGAAACCAGACTCTGCTGGATGCCATGAAGCCCTGATGGAGAATCTGCAAGCTAAAGGCGGATGGTGCAGTGATAATGCACCATCCGCCTACTGTTATCTGAGCCAGTCTTTTAGTCTGTATTTAATCTTTCATAGTTTTAATTTGTTTTAAATTTAGAACTATTTTGTATCCATATTTTTGTAAGCTGTCCAGAGTCACTTTGGACAGCAAGATGAGTGAAATACAAATTTAATAAATAAATTCAACAAATAACTCAAGATAGTTGAGTTATATCTAATTGCCTTTCTCTTATTTACTTCCAACAACAATCCTGTGAGGTAAGTTGGGTCGAGAGACAGTGACTCTCAAGATCACCCAACTAACTTTCATGACTAAAGCATGACTGTAACTCACAATCTCCTAATTTCTAGCCTGGTGCCTTAAACACTAGATCAATTCGTGCTTTAACTACTAGACCAGTGATGGCTAACCTTTTCTCCATTGTGTGCCAGGAGGGTGGGGGGCTCTAGGAGTCTCTGAAGGCTGGGGACAGCAAAAAAGTCACTTCCTGTCCAACCGAAAGTTGGGAAACGGGCCATTTCTGGCCTCCGGAGGGCCTCCGAGGGGGTGGGGAAGGCTGTTTTCGCCCTCCCTAGACTCGTAGAGAAGATCTGGAACCAGGTGAGAAAGAAAAACGGGCCTTCCCCACCCCTCCCAGGCCCTCTGGAGGCAGGAAACAGCCTGTTTCCCTGCTTCTGGTAGGCCCAGAAGGCCCGAAAATCAGCTGGCGCGCCGGAGCTGAGTTCGCATGCCCACTGATATGGCTATGCGTGCCACCTGTGGCATGCGTCCCATAGGTTCACCATCATGGTAGTAGACTATTTAGAGCCCCCAACCCCCATATTTCTGATGTATCTCTTGAAAGGTTCAACAAATACAGCAATCGTGAAGACAGCATATTTATTTGTATCTATGGGAAGGAAAATGAAACAATAAATATAAAAAATACAGCATTAGCAGTTCATCTCATGTAATGTCTTGATAGCTGAATTGGCAGGAAGTAGTAGTATACATTTCTCATATTTAATGAGTCCATGAGCATAATTCAGTTTTAAAATATATTAAATATTTTATCTGTATATAAGGCCTTATAATTCATATATCTACATATAAGGCCTTATAACTCATGAATTATTAAAATTTCTTCTTGAAATATTTGTCTGATTTACTTCTGTTTTGCTGTGAATTCTTAATCTGTATGTCACTTTCAAGAGTTGTGGTTTGTAAAGAAGCTGTTGTATATTATAGATACAAGCTCAAAATTCTCTGTATCCTCTCAGGAGTTATGAAAGATCTTAGAAAGTCATTACTTTAAAAAAACAAATCATTGCTGTTTTAGTCCATTGCTCCAATAAAAATGAAAAGGTTTTCCCATGCATAAAAAACAATAAAAATAGAGTTAATTATTCTGAACTATGTCTGCAATAACTGATTACCATAAGATTATAGTCTATACATCCTTGCAATAAGGACATATTATTTTCACTGTTACAAGAAATATATGCAGAAGCAATATCTAATTGTCATTTAAATTTCCTGCGATATGCATCCCATTGCTCTATATACATGTAATTTCTTTTGTGTCATCTAAATTTTAAGATTAGATACAGATTATTTTTTGACTTTTCTTCTAATAATATTTACAAACAAATGAAAGATTGTTCTGCATTACTCAAGAGGTTTCTAACAAATCCTGCATATTTTATAAAAATGATCATAATGTTATTCTCATCTTGTATGTCTTTAGCATTATTCAAAGAATATGTTTTCAGTTGCTCCATTAACTTGTTTTGCTGCTTTTTTGCATATTGAAAATTGGCTGAGAGGGATAAGATATATAATTTACTAAAAAGTACTTGTGATTTTGAGCATTTACTACCAATTTTAAATAAACTAAACTGATACTCAATATGTCTGCATATGTGTATATATTCAAGCTATCCTCAAGATTCTGTGGTATGAAAGCAACATTTTGATTCCTATAACACTTTCTTGTTTTACATTTTTTAGTGGAGAAAAGCGAAGATCAGCTTGTATGATGAAAATCCTACCCTAGTATGTTTCTTTCATTTTGCTTCGTAGTTCTTTCTTTTTTTTTTTGCATCCCAGAGAAACATAAGAGAAAAATTATAGTGATTTGATTTCAGTGCCACAAGGGGCAGCATATGATTCTATAGTTGAATATAACTGAAACTTTAAAAATAGCTTTACTCTTTTGCATTTTGTTAAAGTGCAAAGTTTATCAAGTCCAGATATAAAAAGACATTTGGTAACAGTTTTATGCACAAACTTTTTCATTGTTCTAATATATTTTATAACTTTATTGCAAGCAAGTCTGTGAAAAGATGTTCAGACTAAGAATATTTAGTTTTGAGAAAAAAAATATTGAGGGGATGTGGGAAATATGATAGCATTCTTCAAATGTCTGAAAGGATATGCAGTAAGAATCTTGTCTGTCATCCAGGAGTGCTTTATACGGTATCCCAGATTTACACTAGGAAAGCAGTTTCTAACTTAATGTTAGAAAAAAAATTCCTAACAGAAGGAGCAGTTTGACAGCAATTACTGTGATGAGCTTCCCTTTGCTAGGTACCTTCTAGTGGATGCTTCAGCATCTGTCAGGGCTGTTTTAATTTTGATTTTGGCAAGGAGCAGTTCTTGAATTTGATACTCTTTCTAATACCTTTTCAAACTGTTAACAACCAAAATCTATATATATAAAAGCGAAATACCACTCACGCATCATCACAAAATCTCCAGAACCGTAAAGCCTACAAACTTGAAATTTGCCACATATGTTATTCTTGGCTCCTAGGTGCTCACTAAGAAAGGATTTTTCGAAATGACCATCAGAGCATTAGTATTTCCTATATTATTATTATTAACATGCTCTGATGCTAAGGAGTTCTACTCCCCCTCCCTACCTGAAAAGAAATCTGTTCCAAATGCAAAACATAAGCAGAGGAGAGGAGTTTCAGTTTTACTTTCACAGCAGCAAGCAGCTTTATTACAGAATAATTGAGCTAAGCCACGGCCAGGCTCCTTCCTGTCTCCTTGCTCACACAGCAAATACTGTTTCACTTTCCAAACTGATGCTAAGGAGTTCTACTCCCCCTCCCCACCTGAAAAGAAATCTGTTCCAAAAGCAAAACACAAGCAGAGGAGAGGAGTTTCAGTTTTACTTTCATAGCAGCAAGCAGGGAATAGATTAGGGGAGGCTTCTATGAGGCAAGCCTGAGGGAGAGAAGGGGGATAGGATAGGATAGACTTCTGTGGTGCAAGACTGAGGAAGAGAAGGGGATAGGATAGGGGAGGCTTCTGTGGGGCAAGGCTGAGGGAGAAGGGGATGGGGAGGCTTCTGTGGGGCAAGGCTGAGGGAGAGAAGGGGATAGGATAAGGGAGGCATCTGGGGCAAGGCTGAGGGTGAGAAGGGGATAGGATAGGAGACGTTTCTGTGGGGCAAGCCTGAGGGAGAGAAGGGGGATAGGATAGGCTTCTGTGGGGCAAGGCTGAGGGAGAGACGGGGAGAGGAGAGGCCGATTGTAACTACTCATTAATTTTCAAGCTGTAAATTGATTTATATCAAGCCTGATCACATACCGTATTTTTCGGAGTACAAGAGACACCGGAGTATAAGATGCAGCTTAGTTTTTGGGGAAATAGGAAAAAAAATTCTGCCTACCAGGTATTCATAATGTCCTTAGTCTGGTCAGCTTCAGCACATTAGTTTGCTCGTTTTTATCCCCTGCTTGGGGATAAAAAACAGCTTTTAAAGCAGAACTGATCTTTGGAGAGAGAAGCAGTGGGAAAAGCAGGCAAACCTGCTGATGAATGATCGCTTCACTTGCTAGTGCCTCGTTAGGGCTGAAAAAAACCTTCACAGCTGAGAGTCGGAGGGAGCAGGCAAAGCGCTTCACTCGCTAACGCCTCTTTAGGGTTGAAAAAAGCTTCGAAAAAGCTACATTCGGAGTATAAGACACACCCAAATTTTCAGCCTTTTTTAGGAGGGAAAAAAGTGTGTCTTATACTCCGAAAAATATGGTAGTTTCGTAGCAGAGCACGGATATTTAGCTAGTACACTAATATATTACAGTTGTGACTGAAATTTACAATATCAAGAAGATAGAAAGTAGAATAATTTCAATCTTCAGGCATTAAAAGGTCTAGGTTTGCTTGCAAAGTAATGTGAAAAGGTAGGTAATTGAAATATTTTTCAGTTTCCAGAATAATGTTATGTCTTTACAATCTATGGCAGTCAGGAGAGCTAAAGAATTGTTTGATATAATAGCTTCTTTTGCTTTAGAAGTTTATATTCCCTTTTCTTTCTAAGCAGTTCTGTAATTATCAATGGGGCTAATCTTTGCTCTCCTTGCGAAATTCCTATCCATTCAGTGTGTAGTTCTACATTCCATATCAAACTGGCTATATTGTTGGTAAATTGAACTTAACTTACAGATGTCCTGCCATCATTCTGATTTTAAATATTTCAACTATTTATTGGCTCAATTAAGTTGAATATGTGCCAGATGGTTTTAGAAAAATATTGCAGTGATTTTATCAGATAAATTAACAAACCATTTAATTCTTTTGGACCTGAAAGTTTTAGAGTAGGAATGTGATCTTATATATTTGTAACATTCCACTATCTTCAAACCCAATGGATTGGAACAGTCATGGGTTCTAACCGGCTTTACTACCGGTTCTCTTTGTGCACGCGCTTTGTGCGCAATTGCCTCTTCGTGCATGTGCTTTGCGTGCGATCTCCCGCAAGCACATTACGAATCTGCCCAGCTGAGGTGCGGCAATCCACTCTGCTGCACCAATCAGCTGGGCTAAAATAGAAGAAATAAAAGGTAAGAATAACACGGTGGCGGGCGGGAGGGCCCAGATCTCAAACAAAGAGAACCGGTTCATATCGTCACCGCTACTGGCTCGGCTGAACTGGGCGGAATCAGGAGGAACCCACCACTGGATTGGAAAATAATAAACTGGTGATCACTATACCCTCATGGAATAACCTCAATGTTTTCTTTTTTAATTTTTTTAAAAAAATTTATTTTAGTACAAATAATTCTTCTTCCATTAAACAGTGTGTTGTCTGGGTACCAATGTTTGTGCAATAACAGTTAAAATTTACAGTCGTATTCATTATTTAATCTATTCTTAATATCAATATATTGAATATCTAATATTTTACATCCTCTTCTTTATTTGCTTAACTCTATTAACCATTTTCTATATTTTACTCATCTGCTTTTATTTCTAATTTTTATATTTGTCCTTTAACCAATAAAATGTTTCCCATATTGCATTATAACCAATTTGTTCTTTCTCTTTAATTACCAGTGTTAATCTATACATTTTTTTTTTGTGCATGCCTAAGATGGCGGTTGTGCCCTGAAGCTCTGCAGAGGGATGGGCGGATTTTGGGAGTCACGGGGCCGTTTTGACCATCTATGGCCACCACCCTGGTAAGCAGAACATTATGCCAGCCAGGAGAGTGTTGTAACACTCTCGAAATCCACGACGCTGATGGAGGGGCGGCATTGAAGTGCAGTGGCTGTGGCGGCTTTATGGGCGGCGGCGGCGGCAATAACAACCTGCTCGTCGGCTGCTTGTTAGCTGGCCCGGCTAGTTTCCTGAGGCTTCCCCAGTGAGAAGATCAGCTGGGGAGCTATGATGCTGGCAATTGAAGTAATGTCGGCTCCGGCAACAGCTGAGGCAGCGCTGGCATCAGCTGCGGCGGCGGTGTCATGGGTGTGGGCGTGGGCGTCGCCAGTGTCGGCGGCAGCATGGGCGACCTTTTTTCCGTCGGAGCCGGAAGCCTCACGGGGGCGAGGACAACGGCGGATGGACGCGGGTGCTGGTGGGGACGTGGGTGGCGTCCGGTCGATTCCTATGGGGGTGTTGACAATGCAACAGCTGGCCGAGAGGATAGCTGGTGGCCAGGCAGCAGCGACCGACGATGATACCCTTCTAAGGCATGTTTATTGGCCTGAGGAAATGTGGACTGACTTTTCCTGGGCCTAGGACTGGCGTTATTTATCTATCTACCATCTTAACTATCTTTGTTCGCTTACCGCATAGAGTGGGGCAACTGGGGATCTACTGAAGGAACTGGTTCAGAACTGCATTTTCATCACCGGTGGGGCCATTTCATCTCCTCCTTGGCCAAGTGGGGCCAACCACCGTGAGAGGGTGGCTGTTGGAGGCCTACCCCCGGTTGGTCGATATGCCAAGATTCCTACCCGCTGTAGTGAGAGGACAGTGGGGACTTATTTGAGACTCTTGAATTTCCAGTTACATCCAGGATTGCTTCCCCCTTTTATACCAGCATGGCGGACTCCCTAGCCATATTTATCACCATCCCAAAGCTTGGGCCTATACTGGATGTATTTTACAACTGACCTTCTTGCGCTGCGAGACTCCCCCCTCTCGCAGGCCTGGCCCTCCACATTATCGAGGGCCTATCTTGATGACGGGCTTTGTAACCCCGAGAGATGGCATGCAGCGAAGAGGGGGTTGAGGGGTTTTTGTTAGCTAAATTTTTAAGGAAAATTTTAAGGGGACCCGGGCAGGAGGGAGGAGGTTGTAAAAGCGGACCTGGAGGGTTCCAGATAGCGACTGGGATGATGGGTTGATTAGCTGCAGCAGAGGGGTCGCGAAAGGAAATTTAACTGGGGAGCAGCGGGACAACAGGAAGGGCTGTATAATTGAAATAATGAGTGGGAGGGGCAGGTATGATGGGCGCAGGGGTCATATCAAGTGTCGGGGGTGTGCATGCGCTGTCTCCGAGCGATTGCGCACTCCGGCCCCCAATGCGTGACTCGTGTCCTGGGCTGTGCAGAGTCTCAGGCCCAGGGTCCGCGGCTGATGTTGTGTAATGCCAGGTCGGTGGTTAATAAAGCCCCCCTCATTTGTGATCTTATTTTGGAGGGGGGTGCGTACCTGGCAGGTATTACAGAGACCTGGTTGGGCCAAGAGGGGGGGTCCCCCTCGTCGAGATGTGCCCGCCAGGTTTCCGTGCATTTCATCAGCCAAGGGCCCAAGGGAGGGGTGGGGGAGTGGTGGTGATTATTAGGAAAAGTCTTTGTCCAAGGGAGACCACTGTTCCTCAGATAGCCGGATGTGAGTCCCTTTGTGTGAAGTGGGGCCGTGGGGTGCAGATGGGTTTGCTGACTATGTACCTGGCTCCCTGCCATGTGGCAGCGACCCTGCCTGAGCTACTCGACGTCATTGCCGGGGTGGCGGTTGATACCCCCAGACTTATTGTCATGAGGGATTTCAACCTTCCATCTGCGGGTGAGGCGTCAGGAGTTCATGGCTTCCATGACGGCCATGGACCTGACCCAGTTAATTCAAGGCCCCACTCACATAGGGGGGACACACTCTGGACTTGATTTTTATCTCTGGTCAATGGTTGAATGATCTTGGTAGAGGGGACCTAGATATCAAACCCTTGTCATGGACAGATCATTCGCTTCTCCACTTAGACTTTCCTACCGCCTTCCCCCGCCGCAGGGAGATGGAACCGACCAGATGGTTCCGTCCCAGGCGCCTGATGGACCCCGAAAGGTTCCTGATGGAGCTTGGGCCGTTTCCTGAGACTCTAACACACGACTCGACTGAAGAGCTGGTGGCCGCCTGGGAAAGGGCGGCTGCTGGAGCTTTGGACCGTGTCATGCCTTTGCGGCCTCTGACCCGATGCCGATCTCAATTGGCTCCTTGGTTATCTGAGGAGCTGAGAGAGATGAAGCGTCGGAAAAGACGCCTAGAGAGCATTTAGAGGACTAGTCAATCCGATTCCAACCGGACACAGGTGAGGTCTTATATCAAGACCTACCTAGTGGCGATAAAAGCGGCAAAATCTAACCATTTTTCCGCTCTTATCTCATCTGCAGAGAACCGCCCAGCCGCCCTGTTCAGAGTGACCCACTCCCTTCTTCGGGGGGGAGTGTGGGAAGATCCCTTGCAGGGTCGTGCTGAGGATTTTGTGCAATTCCTGCATGATAAAGTCACTCGGATTCGGGAAGGCTTGGACTCCGATTGGATGAGTCCATGGGAGGAGACGAGGGCAGATCTTGAGAATGTTATCTGGGAGGAGTTTGATCCTGTGACTCCCGAGGATGTGGACAGGGTTCTGGGTAAGATTAGTGCCACCACGTGTTTATTGGACCTGTGTCCCTCCTGGTTGGTACTGGCCTCCCGGGAGGTTACATGAGGCTGGCTCCAGGGAATTATAAGTGCTTCTCTGAGTGAGGGTGCCTTTCCTGCCGCCTTGAAAGTTGTGGTAGTGAGGCCCCTCCTCAAGAAGCCTTCCCTGGACCCGGCTGAATTAGCCAACTATCGTCTAGTCTCCAACCTTCGTTTTGTGGCGAAGGTTGTTGAGAGCATGGTGGCACGACAACTTCCCCGGCACCTGGATGAAGCTATCTATCTATCTAGTGGCAGTCGAGCTTCAGGCAGGGGTACAGCACAGAAATGGCATTGGTCGCGTTGGTGGATGATCTCTTGAGGGCTCGGGACAGGGGTTGCTCCTCTGTCCTAGTCCTATTAGATCGCTCAGCGGCTTTTGATACCATCGACCATGGTATCATGCTGCAGCGGTTGAGGGGGTTAGGAATAGGGGGCACCGTTTTGCGGTGGTTCTCCTCCTTCCTCTCCGACCGCTCGCAGTTTGTGTTGGCAGGGGGGCAGAGGTCGACCTCGAGGCGTCTCGCATGGGGAGTGCCGCAAGGGTCGGTCCTCTTGCCCCTCCTGTTCAACATTTATGTGAAGCCGTTGGGTGAGATCATCTGTGGTTTTGGGGTGAAGTGTCATCTGTACGCTGATGATACTCAGCTGTACATCTCCACCCTAGACCACCCCAACGATACCCTTGATGTGATGTCTCGCTGCCTGGAGGTCGTGCGGGTCTGGATGGGGAGGAACAGGCTCAGACTCAACCCCTCCAAGACTGGCTGTGGCTCCCGGCGCCCCGATATAGTCAGCAGGTGCCATCGCTGACTATTGGGGGTGAATCTTTGCCCCTCACAGAGAGGGCTCGCAATCTGGGTGTCCTCCTGGATGCACGGCTGTCTTTAGAAGAGCATATGACGGCTGTGGCCAGGGGAGCCTTTTATCAGGTTCGCCTGATTCGCCAGTTGCAGCCCTTTCTGGATCGGAACGCCCTGCGCATGGTCACTCATGCCCTTGTTACCTCCCGGGTTGGACTATTGTAATGCTCTCTACATGGGGCTCCCCTTGAAGAGCACTCGGAGGCTCCAACTGGTCCAGAATGTGGCCGCGCGGGTGGTTATGGGCGCAACTCGTTGTGCCCACGTGACACCCCTCCTGCGCAAGCTGCACTGGCTCCCAGTGGTCTTCCGGGTGCGATTCAAGGTGTTGGTTGCCACCTTTAAAGCGCTCCATGGCATAGGACCTGGGTACCTTCGAGACCGTCTTCTGCCACCAATAGCCTCCCACTGGCCAGTCCGCTCCCACAGAGAGGATCTCCTCAGGGTGCCATCGGCCAAGTTATGTCGGCTGGCGACACCCAGGGGGAGGGCCTTCTCTGTGGGAGCCCCAGCCCTGTGGAATGAACTGCCCCTGGAAATACGTAAGATCTCCGACCTCCGCACTGAAGACCCTGTTGTTCCGCCAGGCTGGCCTATCAACATAATAATTTTAAATTGGGATATTTTAAATTTCTGGGGTTTTAAATTGAGCCAAATCTATTTAATCATTTTAATTTTTAACTGCTGTGTTGTCTTGTGTTTTTAAATAGGCTGTACACTGCCCTGAGTCCTTCGGGAGAAGGGCGGTATAGAAATAAAATAATAATAATAATAATAATAATAATAATAATAATAATAATAATAATAATAATAATAATAATAATAATTTCTGCACATTCTAATATTTTCCTTATCATATTCTCCTCTGTAGGAATCTCTTCACTTTTCCATTTTTGTGCAAATACTGTACAATTCTAGCTGCAGTTATTGCATGAATAATCAAATATACATTTTCTTTACTATAAGTTTTTGGCAGTATCATCAACAAAAGTATTTCTGATTTCAAATCAATATGTTGTTGTATCATCTTTTCCAACCACGTACATATTTTTTGTCCAATATTTTTTAGCTTCTACACATGTCCACCACATATGACAATATGAGCCAGGTGTCTGATGACATTTCCAACGTTTAGCTGATTTATCTTTAAACATTTTCGCCAATCTTGCTGGTGGCAAATGCCATCTGTAAAACATCTTATACAAATTTCAAAGAAATGGTTGTCCAATCCTTTCTTAAAAACTTCCAATGCTGGAGCTCCTACAACTTCTGGAGGCAAGTCATTCCATTGATTAATTGTTTTAACTGTTTGGAAATTAGGTCTAGGTCGCTTCTCTCCTTGATTAGTTCCCATTTATTGCTTCTTATTCTGCCTTCAGGTGCTTTGGAAAATAGGTTGATCCCCTCTTTTTTGTAGCAACCCTCTTAGATATTAGGACACTGTTATCATGTTATTTCTAGTGGGTTTTTTTTTCTCATTAAGCTAGACATACCCAATTTCTGCAACTGTTCTTCATATTTTAGCCTGCAGCCCCCTATTCATGTTTGTTACTGTTCTCTGTGCTGTTTCAAAAATCTCAACATCTTTTTTATATTGTGGCAACCAAAACTGGATGCAGTATTCCTAGTGTAGTCTTACCAAAGCATTATAAAATGGTATAACACTATGTGATCGTGATTCTATCCCTCTGTTAATGCAGCCTAGGATTGCATTGCTGGCTCATATTTAAATGATTGTCCACTAGTATTCCAAGGTCCCTCTCACAGTTACTACTATTGTGTCAGGTACCATACCTCTATATTTTGTTTTTCTTGTCTAAATATTGAGTGTTATTTTTTTCACCATTGAATTTCATTTTGTTAGCTTGGGCCTAGGTTCAAATCTGTTAAGATCCTTCTGTATCTTCAGTCTATCTTCTGGGGTTTTGGCTATTCCTGACATCTTGATGTTATCTGCAAATCTGATGAGTTCCCCTTCTATCTCCTAATCCAAATCATGATGATATTGAAGAGTACTGGGCCCAAGACAGAGCATTGGGGTACCCCACTGAATACTTCTCTTTATGTAGATACAGTTCCATTAAGGATAACACATTGAGTGTGGTTGTTCAGCCAGTTACAAATCCATCTGGTAGTGATAGTGTGTTATCAAGTAGTAGGTTGTGGTCTACTTTATCAAATGCTTTACTGACATTCAAGTAAATTGTCTCTGGAGAATTTCTGCTTCTGCTTTTACCATAAAATAAATTTCTCATAGCAAATATTGGTGTACTAGAGAAATTGGGGGCCCAGTTGACTTTTAGCACTAAGTGGGAATGAGGAAGATCATATTTTAAATTATTCACATGGTTATGGTATTTATGACTTTACTTAATTGAGGCTAGTTATAGCAACTATCAATGAGACAACCTGCTGTTGAAAGAAACAAGAACAGCTAGCTGTATATCGCAGAGAGTGGTTAAAGTCAAGATTTCTTAGCTTTCTGTAGGCAAACAGTTGGTGCTGCCTGCCTGCTTGTGCTGACAAAAGAGAAAAAGAGGAATGGATTATATGTAGAAAACATACAAAACATTTGCTAGACCAATTCTCGAATATAGCTCATCTGTCTGGAACCCGCACTGCATATTAGACTTTAATACAATTGAATGTGTCCAGAAATATTTCACAAGAAGAGTCCTCCACTCCTCTGCTCGTAACAAAATATCTTATGCCACCAGACTTGAAATTCTGGGCTTAGAAAACTTAGAATTATGCCACCTTCGGTATGACCTAAGCGTAGCTCATAAAATTATCTGCTGCAGTGTCCTACCTGTCAGTGACTACTTCAGCTTCAATCACAACAATACACGAGCACACAACAGATACAAACTTAAACTGAACCATCCAAACTCGATTGCAGAAAATATGACTTCAGCAACAGAGTGGTCAATGCCTGGAATGCACTACCTGACTGTGGTTTCATCCCCAAACCCCCAAAATTTTAATCTAAGACTGTCTACTGTTGACCTCACCCCATTCCTAAGAGGTCTGTAAGGGGTGTGCATAAGCACACCATCATGCCTATCATCTCTGTCCTAATGTTTCCTCTATTTGTATCTATTTTATATATCCAATCCATGCTTATACTTATATATATTGACAAATAAATACAATAAATAAACAAACAAACTTTTCCAGTGTAGGTTTTGCTAAACAAAGCTTTCAGTGGCTGGATGCTTTTGAAATTTTGGTAGATAGGTGATTTTTTAAAAAACAGTATTACATGTTTTTAAAAACCCTAAATAATTTCCAATGGTTCCACTCACTGGTGAAATTCTTATATTGTACTAAGTCACTAAGCCATAAATTATAATTTATAAAATTACAGTACTGGATTCACAGCCTTAATTCCAGGAATAAACACAGCTGCCTTTATATTGGGAGTTCCTGCTTTAATAATCCATGATAAACTTTTGTTAACATTGAGGAAGAGCTGAGTGGAATCAAGAGGTCTAAAGGTATTTTAGATTGCAACCAAGCAGAGATAGAAGGGTAGATACAGTACATGTTTGTATTTGGAATTTGGAATTCAATCTAAAAGATGTACATTAAACTAGACTGGTCATCTACAAAGCCAGAAAGGGATGGGAAACAGGAAGTAAGGCCTTCTAGCAGATAGTTCTTCCTATCTGTTATCTTCCTACTGTATATATGGAAACTAACCAAGGAAAGACGCAATCTAGAACTAAGGAGAAATTTCCTAATGGTGAGAGCAATCAACCAATGGAACAACTTGCCTTCAGAAGTTGTGGGTGTTCCATTACGGGGGGCTTTCAAAAAGAGACTGGGCAATCATTTATCTGAAATAGTATAGAGTCTGATGTCTATATATTGCAGGTAAAATAAAAAAACTTTCTTGCTGGCTTTTAACTTTCTAATGAGAAAAGATCTTGGTTGTGAACACCAGATGGTGCTGCAGGACCTTGACTATTTTACAGAGCTCATAATCCTATTAGCAAGTCCTTTCAATAACAGAAAATGTACAATCTTCATTTCAAGTACTGGAAAAAGTTTTGAATTTCTTGACCTGTTTCGCTCTATTTTAGTGAACTCCTATCCTCAATCAGAAACCAATTCTTTCAGTAATTCAGTTTATTTTGCAGACTATGCAGATATTCTTGGTTTGAACTCATGGTGCAAATAGTATTTAAATTTCAAAGTGTATTATAACATTACGATCTGGGCAGTGACATCCACAGGGGGAGGGAGTCAAAATGGCAAGCACTATGTTACAATCAAAGCCCTTTTTTATGCACATGCAAAAAGGATGGGGCTTTGATTATACACTGTGCTTCCCATCTTGCAAAGGTTGACACCTACTGTGGATGCTACAATAAAGAACATGCTTATAATTGTTATTTGAAGAAGGCTTTTCTTCTAACACCATTCTTGTGTTAGTGTGGTAGCTTAAATTAAGTTTTTTTTCTTTTGACAGCCTCTTATAACAGTGAATGTATGACTTTTTCATTTGTAAGAATTGGCAGGTAGTAATTGTTTTATGCAGTTCCCTGGGTGGGAGAAATATGGGATAATACTCCATGATTTTGAAGGCTTCAAGGTCTGTTTTGGTCCTGAAATTTCCTTTATCCCCACCACTGGATACCACAGGAGAAAAAAAGACCCTAAATCTATCCAAGACCTGGAGGGAGGGAAGTTGGAGGCAGGGCAGTGTTGATCTGTTACGTTTGTGGAAGACATTGTCTTCCTGCTAAGATTAAGTACAGCTTTTGGATACCAAAAAGTTGGCAATCCTTGTAGTGGGTATTTTCATTAAATCATTCAATTTATTTATTTATTTATTTTATTTTTCATATTTGTATACCGCCCTACTCCCGAAGGACTCAGGGCGGTGAACAGTCATAATAAATACAAATACATATAGAAGTTAAAAACTATTAAGAAACAGATTAAGTAATTTAGGCTCAAAGATTAAGAACATCCAAATTTATCTAAAGAGGTTTAAAACCCAATTTAAAAGCCAGTTTAAAAGCCAATTAAAAAGGGAGAGTTAGGCCAGACCAGCTTGTTGGAATAGAAATGTTTTCAGGGCACGGCGGAATATGCGTAAGTCTTGGGTGTTTCGTAACTCCGGGGGAAGCCCGTTCCAGATGGTAGGTGCCCCCACAGAAAAGGCTCTCCCCCTGGGGGCCGTCAGTCGACATTGTTTGGCCGACGGCACCCTGAGGAGTCCCTCTCTATGGGAACGAACTGGTCAGTGAGATGCTATTGGTGGCAGGAGGCGGTCTCGTAAGTACCCTGGTCCTGAGCCATGGAGCGCTCTAAAGGTAGTAACCAAAACCTTGAAGCGCACCCGGAAGATCACTGTGAGCCAGTGCAGCTCGCGCAGGAGGGGGGTTACATGAGAGTGCCACATTGCTCCCATTACCACCCGCGCGGCCACATTCTGGACCAGTTGGAGCCTTCGGGTGCTTCTCAAGGGGAGCCTCATGTAGAGAGCATTACAATAATCCAGGAGTGAGGTGACAAGTGCGTGAGTGACCGTGCGTAACGAGTCCCGATCCAGAAAGGGATGCAACTGGCGAATCAGGCGAACCTGATAAAAAGTCCTCCTGGCTACGGCCATCATATGCTCTTCAAAAGACAGCCGTGAGTCCAGGAGGATGCCCAAGTTGCCAACCCCATCTGTGGGGGCCAACGATTCGCCCCCAATAGTCAGAGATGGCGCCAACTGACTATATCGGGACGACGGAAACCACAGCCACTCGGTCTTGGATGGGTTGAGTCTGAGTTTGTTCCTCCCCATCCAGATCCGTACGGCCTCCAGGCACCGGGACATCACCTTGAGGGCATCATTGGGGTGGTCTGGGGTGGAGATGTACAGCCGGGTGTCATCAGCGTACTGATGGTACTTCACCCCAAAACCACGGATGATCTCACCCAGCGGCTTCACATAAATGTTGAATAGAAGGGGCGAGAGGACCGATCCTTGTGGCACCCCACATATAAGGGGCCTCGGGGTCGACCTCTGCCCCCCTGTCAACACAGACTGCGACCGGTCAGAGAGAAAGGAGGAGAACCACTGTAGAACAGTGCCCCCCACCCCCAACCCTTCCAACCGGTGCAGCATGATACCATGATCGATGGTATCAAAAGCCGCTGAGAGGTCTAGTAGGACCAGGACAGAGGAGCAACCCCTGTCCCGAGCCCTCCAGAGATCATCAACCAATGCGACCAATGCTGTCTCTGTGCTGTACCCGGGCCTGAATCCCAACTGGAACGGATCTAGATAATTCGATTCATCCAGGTACTGAGGCAGTTGTCGTGCAACCACACTCTCAACAACCTTTGCAACAAAGCGAAGGTTGGAGACAGGACGATAATTTGCTAATACAGCTGGATCCAGGGAGGGCTTCTTTCAAGACGGTGGGAAAGACACCCCCACTCAAAGAAGCATTTATAATCTCCTGGAGCCAGCCTCGCGTCACCTCCCAGGAGGCCAGTACCAACCAGGATGGACACGGGTCCAATAAACATGTGGTCGCATTTAGTCTGTTCAGTATCCTGTCCACGCTTTCGGGAGTCACAGGATCAAACTCTTCCCAAATAATATTCTCAGGACCTGCCCCTGTCATCTCCTCTGGATCAATCCAGTCAGAGTCTAGCTGTTCACGAATCTGAGCAATTTTGTCATATAGATATTGTACAAAATCCTCAGCTCTACCCTCCAAGGGGTCTTCCCGTGTCTCTTGATGGAGCAGAGAGCGGGTCACCCTAAACAGGGCGGCTGGGCGATTATCTGATGACGCAATAAGAGTAGAAAAGTAGTTACTCTTCTCTACTCTTATCGCCACTAGGTAATTCTTAATTTAATTTCAAATGCCATTAGAAAATCAGTGTTAGATTATGTTCTTGGATTCTATCAATAACACCTTGCCCATCATCACCAAGAGTAGCTTTTCATGTCTGTCATCTTAAACTGCTTTTTTTTTGTCTGCAGACAATTTATAATAAATTGTCTATTATTCATTAATTATAATAAATTTACAATAACATGTTAAATCGTTAAAAAAAAAGCAAGAAAATGCCCCAAACAATTGCTTGTTCTCTTATTACAACGTAAGTTCCAATCAGAATGATATATGAGAGACAGGCTGGTTCCAGGGTTGGCCTGCTTCTTTATGTTTTGCTATTACTTGGCTTTGAGCTTGTAGGCGGCTTGGAAGTTGCCATCTTCAATTTCCTGTATAATCTGGAGTTTAATAGTGCTCTCAGATATTTCCCCAAAATTAGTTCCCTAGCATGGTATTTTGCAATCTTGGCAACATTAAGATGTATGAACGTCAACTCCCAGAATTCCCCTGCCAACATTCTTATTTGAGGGTTGGAGGGTAGATGTTGAACAAATCCAATCATTTGGTCATTTTATGGTCCAATATATTATGTGAAGGCAACAAATTGATTAATTAATGATTAGACCTGCAATTAATATCCTATACAACTAATGATCCATCAAGAGGCCTAGTTATATATTGTGTTAATCAGATATTTTATAGTCACCTTGTTTTCTAAAGAAAAAAATCATGAACTTTATTAACATATGATTACTATCATTTGTCACAATTACTTTTCATATTGGAGAGGTTAATAGTGGGAAGCAATATAGTAAAGAGGCAACATCACCATAACTGTACTTTTTTAATTTAATTTGGAGGCAGGGTCAACAGTTATATACATAAATGCTTGAAAGAAGGGAGAAAAATTATGTGTTGCTTTCCAGTTCCTCTTCATTTATTGCAACTTTAACATTCTTGCTGAAAGTTAAAGCTGCAGTAAAAACTTTAATGCCAAATATTAGGACTGTGGATAACTAACCCTTCCCTCCATCCCCCTCTCCATAGTCTTACATTTCAATTATTGGCAGTCTTCATTTTGCAATTGCCTCATTTAGTAACTATTTGCAGTTACAACAGTGATGAAAAGTAGTTTTGTGACCAATCCTTGAATTTATGATCTTCTGTAAAGCAAAGGAAAGCTGAAGTAAGATACTGTATTTTTCGGAGTATAAGACGCACTGGATTATAAGACGCACCTACCTTTTTTGGTGAGGAAAAGAAAAAGAAATCTCCCTCTGCCTCTGAGCAATTTTGCCTCGTTGCAGCAAACAGCTTGCTTTACTTTCATTTTCGTTTTCAGCATAGTTTGATTAGCAAAAAATCAGCTCCAGCAATTTTCTTCTTTGCAGCAAGCAGCAGAGAACTGCGCAAGACAGCTGAGAGCAAAACAGCTGAGAGTCGGGAGGCTGATCCAATCAACTTGTGCTAATTAGGTTGTGCTGAAGCTGAAAGGAGCTGTTTTTTCTTGCTGTTTGCTGCAAGGAGGTAACTTCTGGGAGGCAGAGGCCAAAGAGTGGGAGCCAGTGGGTGGGTGGGGCTACATTCGGTGTATAAGACGCACCTAAATTTTCACCCCCTTTTAGGGGGGAAAAAGGTGTGTCTTATACTCTGAAAAATATGGTAATAAGTAAAGCTGCTGTTTCACTTAGTTACTACTTTGCTTAACAATTAAGTTGCTGGTCCCAATTGGGGCTGCTAAATGAGAAATACCTATATATCTTCTATCAAGGATGATATACAGGTATTCTTTAATTTATGAATGCAATTGGGACCTGGTTTCCAGTGGTAAGATAATTATACAACACTCATTTCACCAGACCTGATTTTACAACAATTTTTGCAACAGTCATTAAGCAAATCGCCATGATTCGCTTAAGTGAATTCATGGTTATTAAGCAAATGACATGATTGTAAATGTGAACCTATTTTTCTAAATGGCTGCTTTTTTCTGGAAATCAGTAAAAAAATGTTGGAAACTAGCAAAAAATGTTACACATTGCAGTCACATGACTATAAAGATGAGCTGGTTGCCAAATGCCTGAAATGTCATGTGACCATGGGGAGCACATTATTTTACAACTGCCAGAAGTGCTACAGGATCATACATCGAAAACTATCTGTATTTGTCATTTTTTAAAGCAAATTAAAGCATTCAGCCTAAACTTATCTAGCTAGCTTTATGACAAAACAAAGGTTTAAACCTAGTATAGGCCTCTAAGCCAGCGGTTCCCAAACGTTTGGGCACCAGGGACCAGCTTCCTGGGAAACAATTTTTCCATGGACTGGGGTGAGGTGTGGTTTTGCACACAACTTAGATCTCGCGCATGCACAAATGAAGCTTCAGCTCACTTGTGTGGCCTAGTTCCTACTGGTCCATGGACTGATACTGCTCCATGGCCTGGGAATTGGGGACTCCTGCTCTAAGCAATGCTGCCCTCCAGTTCTTCTCCAAGCATCTCTTTTTCTACTGTCTTTGCAGGAAACAATAGAACAACACCTCACTTAGAAGCTGTGGCTACTGCTGCCTGGTCTTTCTCTACCTGAAAAGCAATATTAGACATTTTCTGCCATAAGGTGGCAGTTCACCTTCTCAAACGTTGCTCCTCACCATCAAAGCTATTTGCTGACCAGAAACTTGTCTATTTTACATCTTGGTAACCCTCATTTTGTCACATGAAATCCAAAACAATTAAAATACAAAACTCTCATTATATGAATGAAACGCTCACTTGGCAATGTGTTTATAATAGTATACTCTAAGAAAAAAATCCCAAGAAAGAGAATCAATACAATTTTTTTCAAGTGATTAGGTCAAAATTGTCTGCCTCTTGTTCTTTTGCTGAGCTGTGAAGAGAACAACGAGATGGCTATTGTCCTAATCATCACTTCAGAATTGGTAAGTCATATTATTGGACAGATGAGAAGCCTGCAATCCTTTCTAAGCTAAACAGACTGCTTCATCTTCTTACTGACTAATTCAAAACTGCTGTCAAATTGGTATTGCAATAAATCTTTGTGTCTTCCTTTGTCCCAAGGACACATACATAAATATTCTTAATAATATGTATACTCTGGTGCAGTCAGGTCTAGCCCTGCTTTTTCAAGTCAATTCTGCAAATGGCTGGAATAAGTGGACATAAAACTCCTCTGCCTTCCTCTGAATCTTGCTTTCACAGGATAAGGCAAAAATTCTAGTTGCATAATCCTTTGACCAAGCAAAGGCACAAATCAATATCTATTTGTGCAACAGAATTTCTCTCTCAATTCCATTTTCACCTTTCCTTCTACTCTGGACTTAGTTATACCAGGATCTGTAACATTCAGAAGTCTGGGCCTGTAGCTAGCCTGGTCTTCTTTCAGCTAGCATATACTAGCACAAAATAGCTTTGGAAATTAATCAAATCTGGTAACATTGAAGGTTTTTTTTTCCAAGACGTAAGATGTCAAGACAACTGTGGTAATATTATGTATATTATATATAAAGACTATTAATGCTGGGAATCAGTTGTCATTTAAGTTTCAGCCTCTTCGGCAATAACCAAACAGAGATTCACACTATTCTTGTTCTTTATTGCCATACCTTTTCTTTTGTTAGGTATTATATTTGTATTTTGTTTGGATTTATTGTAAGCATTTTGGAATCAGGCAATATTCAAATTGAATAAATTAAATGTATTTATGGATTAATTTCTAATCAGAAATTAATGTTTCTAATGTGTTGGACTTCAATTACTATAATCTGTAATGATTAGAACAATGAAATTATGGAAATTGGAGTTCCAGAGATCTGAAAAGCAACTATTTGGGGATCTTATGCAGAGGTGGGTTGCTACTGGTTCGGACCAGTTTGGGAGAACCGTTAGTGGAAATTTGACGTGGTTCCCCGAACCGTTAGTAACCTTTGGCTGGCCACGCCCCTGAACCGGTCCCCGCTCGCTCACCCCACTCGCCCAATACTTGCCTGCCCAACCCAGCCACTGCTTGCAGAATCTAGCCCCGTACTTCTGCTCACCGCTGCTGGCAAAGGTAAGGCCGAAGGGCATGGGCCGGCAGGTGGGCGGGGGAGGGAGAGCTGGTGGAGAGGTGATACCAGCAGCAGGTGGTGGACCGATGCGCGTGGGGAGGGAGAGGAGCACATGGGAGATCACGGCACCGGAGCTCTTCCCGTGCATTTTCCCCAGCTGGCCTGGCCTGCGAGGGAAGCACACGGGAGATCCTAGCTGCAGTGTACTCGTGAGCAACATTGGCCAGGAGAGGCAGGGAGAAAGGCCAATGGTGCTCACGAGTAAACTGAGGCTCCTAAGGGGGGGTCAAGCCTCCCCGCCCACAACATCTTCACCTGAGGGCATTGCTGGCAGCCACTTCCTGCGCCTCCCGTCCTGTGCTCTTCCCACTGCTGCTCAGCCTCCTCAATGCACGGAGGCAGGAGGTGGTGGTTTCTTTTGCTGCCTGCGATCTGCTGCCTGCCTCTAATCTGCAGTTTACTCGTGAGCATGGTGCTCACAAGTAAACTGCAGATTACAGGAAGCCAGCAGATCGTTGGCTTACTCGTTCTGCTGCTCGCCTGGCAGAGCGCAGACTGGCAGCTCCAGGTTGTCTCTCAGCCACTGTGTGCAGGATAAAACCTTGCAAAGTAAAGAAAAACTTCTCCTGAGTGCAATAAGTTAGGTACCTCACACTCCCTGCACTCAACGGCTGAGAGACAACCCAGAGCTGCCACTTTCTGGTAAAATGTGCATCTCGCAGTACGGCACAATTTGGGATGGCAGGTGGGGCAGGGGATGGGGGGAGCTCGGCAAGCTTTACAGCTATGTGGATACAAAGGTTGCTGTGCCAGCTCCCTTCTCCCTGCCAGCCAGCACCTCCTGAAGCCGTTGGCATTGCATGCAGCCGCTGCGCTGGGACTGATAGGCAGCAACAGCCCTCTCCTGTCTTTCTCCAGCTGGGTGGGAAAAAAAGGAGGGGGACTTCACAAACAAAAGAGAATTCTCTTTTGGTACCGGAGCCAAAGCTAAAATAAACTGGTGGGGAGAAAAAGAGGGGGGGGTGTAGGAACAGGGAACGGGCAATTTTTTCGTTGTTTTAACTCTGTAGCAACATCTTTCCCGCTACTGCTTTCTCTGCTCAGCAGGAGAGCTTTTTTTTTTTTTTTTGGTTAGTCCCCTTCTTCCCGGGAGAGAAGAGCAGGGGCAGGGAGAGAAAAAGAAAGCGCCATGGGATGATGTGGGGTGGAAGTAGGGGGCATCTTAGTCCCGGCTGGTTGCTGCTTCCTTGGGTCCCCTCAACTTTTCAGTCCCAGAAAGCACTGAAAAATTGTCCTCCTACATGCACCATTTTCTGTCCTTGCCTCCTTCCTATTTTTATTTGACTTTTCCTCCTACCCTGAAAGGAGTTTCAAGCAAAAGAAAGCAGGGTGGTGGTGGGGAGAAAGATCTGGGAGTGGGAAGGGATTGGGAAGAATAAGAATGAGGAGGGCTTCCCGGCTCAGGGAAGGCTCGGAGTCCGGAATCCAGGGCACACTTTTCCCCTTTTCTCTTGCTGCGCTTTTATTTCCAAAGCCACCTCACTCCAGTCCACTCTATTTCCCTAAAAATGGAGCTCTTGTTCCGAAGTGGGCGTTGTGTAACGAAAGCAAGATTTAAAGGAAACAAAGTTGAGCTAGTTTGTAAGGAAAACAAGTACTGTCAAGGTTCAGTGCAAGCCATACTAGTATTCCAAACTAATGTGTCTTAATGTCTGGTTAAAATGGGTAGTACTTCCATTTAAAGAAGAAAAGTATAGCTCAGACTATTGCTATGATTTTTTGGTCCTATATTCTGTTGTTTAGGTATAAATTTGGTTAATGTAGAAATTTTACTTACAGCCTATTAAACAACGGAGCTAGCTGTCTACCTGCAATCATGTATATCTATTAGGAGTAAATCCCACTGAAAGAGAGTAGCCTTATTGCCAAGTAAACATGCATAGGCTTTACGTAGTTGAGAGATAGGGTATCAATTAGTATCAGGTGTATTATAGAGAGAAATGAGAACTTCTGTAACAAAAGATATTTTGTGCCCAGACCAGGGGTGTGTGTTTGTGTGTGTGTGTGTGTGTGTGTGTGTGTGTGTGAGAGAGAGAGAGAGAGAGAGAGAGAGAGAGAGAGAGAGAGAGAGAGAGAGAGGCAGAAAGAGAGAAAAAAAAGAAAGAAAGAAAGAAAGAGGGAAGGATTGAGAGATAGAAGAGAAAGAAAGAGGAAGGAAAGGAGAGAGAGAGAGAGAAAACCTCTGTGCTATTATTTTTAATTGTTCCATTATTTATCATGTGTTAATATTTTACACTGTCTCTATACCTAGAGTGATTTTACTGCCTTTCTTTTGCCCAGGGCTACCACACATTTTTCAGGGATTTACATGCATTCAATGTCTATAGTCCAGGTTGTATAAATCTATCTTAATATGATATTCCTGGTATGTGATGTTTTGTATACATAGAGAGAAAGAAGCACTCTTGTAATCTTTGATTTTAGGCTTGCTGTAAAACATCAGCCATAATACTAATGATTGTTTTGAACAATAGGAGCCTTGGTGGCGCAGCGGACTAAAGTGCTGTTAAGTAGCACTTAGCTGCCAGCTGCCTGCAATTACTGCAAGTTCAAATCTCACCAGGCTCAAGGTTGACTCAGCCTTCCATCCTTCTGAGGTAGGTAAAATGAGGATCTGGATTGTGGGGGCAATAAGCTGACTTTGTATAAAAAGAACACAGCCACTAAGTAGGTATATACAAAAGTATGAAGGCTATTGCTTAACGCATTGTAAGCCGCCCTGAGTCTCCGGAGAAGGGCGGCATATAAATTGAACCAATAAATAAATAAATAAATAAATAAATATGCAAGTTGTATTACACAAATGGCTATTTTATATATGAAATTATGACAGAAGTATTTCTGCACCTATATTAGCTATATTATGTAGATGATAAAATTGAAAAAAGGTGAACAACATTTTTACAGAACTATAGATACGTTGAGGCTGGGTGTGACAAGGGATGGCTGGGAAGGGAGGGGCCAGATGAGGCATCCCTTGACGTGAGTGACATTGAGTTGGTCATGCCCACCCAGTCACATGACCATCAAGCCACACCCACAAAATAAGTCAGGCCCACAGAACCGGTAGTAAAAAAATTTAGAACTCACCCCTGATCTTTTTTTTTTTTTAATTTGATTTATATGCCGCCCTTCTCCGGAGACTCAGGGCGGCTTACAATGCGTTAAGCAATAGCCTTCATTCTTTTGTATATTTTATATAAAGTCAGCTTATTGCTTCCACAAACTGGGTCCTCATTTCACCTACCTTAGAAAGGATGGAAAGCTGAGTCAACCTTGAGCCTTGGAGAGATTCGAACCAGCAGAAATTGCAGGCAGCTGTGTTAATAACAGCTGTACTATAAACCACTGTACTATCAAGGCTCTTATGTCTTTAGTTCCTAATTGATTTTTATTTAGCCTGAAAACAGAGCTTGTAGAAACTTAGATTGAGTACGGTTTTATATATTTAGTCTGTAAATTGAATTTATGAGGCAAGGAGATGTAACAATTCTAATAATAATAATAATAATAATAATAATAATAATAATAATAATAATAATTTTATTTCTATACCGCCCTTCTCCCGAAGGACTCAGGGCGGTGTACAGCCTATTTAAAAACACAGACAAAACAACAGTATAAAATTTAAAATAATTAAATAGGTGGCTCAAATTTAAAACCCCAATAAATTTAAATACCCAATTTAAAACTATTGTGTTGATAGTCCGGCTTGGCGGAACAACAGGGTCTTCAATGCGCAGCGAAACGCCCGGAGGTCGGAGATCTTACGAATTTCCGGGGGCAGTTCATTCCATAGGGCTGGGGCTCCCACAGAGAAGGCCCTCCCCCTGGGTGTCGCCAGCCGACATAACTTGGCTGATGGCACCCTGAGGAGACCCTCTCTGTGGGAACGGACTGGTCGGTGGGAGGCTATTGGTGGCAGAAGACGGTCTCGGAGGTACCCGGGTCCTATGCCATGGAGCGCTTTAAAGGTGGTAACCAACACCTTGAATCGCACCCGGAAGACCACTGGGAGCCAGTGCAGCTCGCGCAGGAGGGGTGTCACATGGGCACAGCGGGACGCACTCATAACCACCCGCGCGGCCGCATTCTGGACCAGTTGGAGCCTCCGAGTGCTCTTCAAGGGGAGCCCCATGTAGAGAGCATTGCAATAGTCCAACCGGGAGGTGACAAGGGCGTGAGTGACCGTGCGCAAGGCGTCCCGATCCAGAAAGGGCTGCAACTGGCGAATCAGGCAGACCTGATAAAAGGCCCCCCTGGCCACGACCGTCATGTGCTCTTCTAAAGACAGCCGTGTGTCCAGGAGGACACCCAGATTGCGAGCCCTCTCTGTGGGGGGCAAGGATTCACCCCCAATAGTCAGCGATAAAACAATCTTAAAGTTAATAAAACAATCTTAAAAGTTATTCATTGAACGTTTGTTGATATATAATCTATAATTAGATCGGTGATCTACTGTGTGTTCTGTTGATGATACCATAATAAAATATTTAGTATTTCTATGATGATATATTTTAAGCTACTGTTGTTGTTCACCAATATCATTTGTACTTAATTTTCTAACTATTAATTGGTTGTTTTGTTATAAGTCAGTTTGAAAGATATAGTATGGAAAACCATTATCGATAAAGATTAATAAAAATTATGTCCAATATCCAGTCAAAACTAAGTACTTTGTAATATAATCATATGAATATATAATCATATAATATATAATATATAATCATACTCAGAATTTCCAGATAAAGATATATTTTAACAATACAGTCCAGGGGTGAAATGTAAAATCTGTTACTACCGGTTCTGTGGGTGTGGCTTGGTGTGGGGGGAGGGGTAATGTGACTGGGTGGGCGTGGCCAACTGTTTTTTTAAAAAAAGACTTTTCAAAGCATTTTTTCTAATGCTTTGAAAAGCCTCTCTGCCGATCAGGGATCTTAGCTGGGATCGTCAGAGAGGCTCTTTAAAAAATGCCTCGCTGCTGATCAGGGAACTCAGCTGGGATCGTCAGAGACTTTTCAAAGCATTTTTTTTACCACCTCTTCGGCCAAAAGGTTGCAGAAAAAAATGCTTTGAAAAGCCTCTGATGATCCCAGCTGAACTGCGCAATCATCAGAGGCTTTTTTTTTACTTTTAAAAGCATTTTTTCATCAGAAGAGGTTGTAGAAAAAATGCTTTTAAAAGTTTTTTAAAAAAAGCCTCTGATGATCGTGCGGCTCAGCTGGGCATGGTGGTGGTGGTGGAGGCGCAGGAATTTTTGCTACCGGTTCTCTGAACCACCTGCCGCCATCACTATCAGATCGAGCGATCCGGTCCGAACCGGGAGCATTTCACCCCTGATACAGTCCCTCTGATTTTAGCCAAGGAACCATATCCTTAGTTTCATTGCAATTAAACTTTTTAAATTGTGTTTTACTTTAATTAAAATGAAATAGTCAGGATGTCCAGCTGAATGGGGGAAAAATTGTGATAAGGTGCTTCTATCCAAACATTAGTGAGCCCCTTGGCTACATTAGACAATTTTTGATTAGCAGGATTTCCTAACTTTCAGTATTACATTGGCAGCAGAGGGTAGATGATTAAACCTGTACAAAGAGTATACCATAATGAGCTGAATTAAGCAGATTCAAAGCCAAATGAAGCCAACTCAAATGTATAAATGAAGCTTGCATGACTAGTGACCCATGAAATGAAACAAGTCATATACCAGCAGTGGTGAGTTCCTCCCGGTTCTGCCCGGTTTTGCCGAGCCAGTAGCGATGATGATATGACATCATCGAACCGGTTCTAAATCCTAAAGAATTGTCACATGACCATCAAGCCATGCCCACAAAATAAGCCACACCCACAGAACCGGTAGTAAAAAATTTTAGACCCCACCCCTGTGTACAAGCCATACCAACCATGTACAGTACAGCAGTCCACTAAAGGCTCTGTCACCTTTCTGATTTTGATGTCTGTCTGGGACTGGAAAAATGACATTGTTGACTATATGTCTCCATTTTTCTTGTTTGGTTACCCTGCACGTATCCAGCATAGATAAATAAGCAGAGTGCCACTGATTTCAGTAAGACTTAAATGCATTTAACTTCTAGATTACATTCCAGAGCTTTGGATAGTATAATTCTGTGACATTGCCTGAATTGCATTTATACAGTTACTGAAACTAATGAAGCTAAAAGAGGCTATTCGATGTTAAACATAAAATACCTTTCTTGATTTAGGATTCTACTAGGCAAAGGAAAGAACAATGATGTGGTAGTGAAATAAACTAGTTATCTTATGAAATACTTAGAATTACTGGGTCCTACCACTATCCACTGTGATTTTTAAAAATTACTTCTGCTTTGTGAGGTCAACAACAATATAATCAAAGTCATGCCAATACTGTCACAGTTTTACAAAGCAGTGAGTTAGTATTACAATATGCTGAGCTCTGTTAAGTGGGAATGTGCTATGCATATGTTTATCAGTGGGCTTTACTCATATTTTTACCAAGAAAGAACAATAGAAGAACTCATATGATTGCAAATTGTTTCAAACCCATAATGGTCAGATCCACAGAGATCTTTTTGCACACACTGGAATAGTCAGTGCATCAGTTAATCTTGAGTTGTTTAACTTCACCTCTGGTGTCCGCTGCTCCCTCCTGTTATAATACAGGTAGACTGCTGTGACTCTATTAGTTGTTCTGCCTGGAATTTCACTACGAAATGATTGCTCAAACAAGGAATGTGTTGTAGAAGATAAAGGGAGAATCCAATGTGAATGATCATGCTGTGAAGATCTCATAAACTGCTCACAAAGAGCATTCTCAGAATTTATTTTTTCCTGTATTGCAACTATATAGTCTGGTTCAGATGTTCATAAATTCCAGATTGTAATGGTGAGAATAAAGCAAGAATTGAAAGATTCACAGAACAGGGGCAAGGCCTCAGAACTATTTCTATACTAAAAATTAATGGAAATCAAATTACCAGTAATCCTTATTATAGTGATAGACCAGCATAAGAAAGTGGGATACAGTCATAAAAAAGAAGCATATAGTATCTCTAACTCTCTGTAGGTTATAAAAGTAAATGTCTAAATGGAGTTATAAAAAACTATAAAATACTAAAAATGTATATTTGTTGGAATTCAGGTATTAGCCACTGAGACTTGAATATTTCCAAAAACCATATATTTTGTTCTCATATCCCAGTTACATTTTAATGTTCTATTCGTCAAGGAAAAATGTGTTTTCTCCATCCCCTGTATATATGATATTTTGTTATAGTTATGATTGCTGCATATATGGAGTTAGGAATTAAATAATTTCTCACAAAGCAGTTTGGCAATTTTTTTTTTAAATTCCTCACCCCTGCCTCAAATTCCTCTCTTCCTTTTGAGTCAGTTCTTATCTACGTTTTGATCTTTTGTGTGTCTGCCATTACACTTTTACTGAATCACCAAAGAGCCTCTTCTAACAAAATACCAAGTGCCTTTTGATCATTCCAGATACTTTCTCCGTTGGCCATTCAGGATTGTTAAACTGGGCCTTTACATGTCTGTCCTACTTCTGAATGTACTGTTCCTTAACATCTTTTAGCAGGAAGATCAGAATTCTATTTACCTGCAAGTATTTCTGAGGAATGTGTTCTTGGACTGTTCTTGTAAACATTGATTTCCTGGGACTCCAGGTGTTCCTAGGATTTGCTTTCACAAGGAAAAGAAACAATTCCTGCTGTACTGTAAAAAGGATGTATACACCAATATTTCACCCAACCTAATATGATGTCTTTTTAAGTGAAATATTTTAAAATTGGGTCAAAAAAGCATATTTATATATCTTTTCTGATCCTGTTCCCCCTCAAACAGCTGATAACTGGCTCTGGCCAAGAAGCAGGTAGAGAGCCAAGGTAAAACAGACCTGTTGTAAAAAATGTAACATGGATAGATGATTTCTGTCTAGATGTGCATTTTATGCCTAGATGTTATTCAAACATTTTTGAAGGAATACATCTCTCCCATCTGGTCTAGCTAATCTGTACACCATATGTATAATTATATACCAATTATACACCATATGTATAATTATATTACTGAACAGGAATAGAAAATCTAAAAAACCCTGGAACATTAGGAATGAAACTATCATCAGAACACAGTAAGACACAATATAGCCCACTATTACTTGGTAATAGAAACATAAACCCAGCCCATGTTGCAGTCAAAATGAAAGATAAAGGAAAATTTAATTTGCTTACACTAATATAATCAAACCCCCAAATCCCAAGACCAGGTCCATAATTATCCAAAATGAAGTCAAATATTTTTATATTGAATATAAAATTTAAGACTGCAAAGTTTCTTCTATGGAATGGGGGATTGGGAACAGCTGAAAATAAGTGTGAAAATTGAATGAAACTTCAATTATAAGAAATATATTTATTTTTTTATTTTTTTTATTTTTTTTATTATTAAAATATAAACACAGATATAAAGACAATACAATACAATACAGAGACAAAAACCCACCACCTACAAACCCACCTAACATTTTACATACACGTTTTTGTCATCAACAGAATATATGTCATTGAGCTTATATAGTTTAATAAAGAGTAATTATTAAATGTCTAATTCCAATGTTATAATTTTACACTACAAATTTACATTTCTTATGAGTTCATCTCCTTATGCAAGTCTTTACCCTAATTTCTGTCCTCTACATTTTTGCTGATTTTCCTTTCCAGCCATTGATACCATTGGTGCCATACAAGATAGTATTCGCTTTCTTCCTTTTCCTGGAGTTCCAGCGTCAATCTGTCCATTTCAGCACACTCTGTTATTTTTGCAACGATTTTGTCTTTGGATGGGAGTTGGTCTAATTTCCAGTTTTGAGCGAACAGTAGTCTTGCTGCTGTCAAGATATGTATGATAAGATATTTCGTTTCCTTAAGATGTTGTGCCGTTATCATGCCAAATAAAAAGAATTCTGGACTATTTTCTATTTGAATGTTCGTTATTTCTTCAATAATATTTTTTATATCTTGCCAATAGTGTTGGGCTTTCCTACATTTCCATCAAGTGTGGTAATATGTCCCCTTTTTTGATTTACATTTCCAACACAATGCCGAAGTGTTTGGGTGTATTTTGGCAAGTCGGGCTGGTGGTAGGTGCCATCTATAAAACATTTTAATGAGGTTCTCCTTGTAAGATGTGGCTCTTGTCATTTTAATGTTCTGCTTTCATAATTTCTCCCAATCTGCCAATTGAATATTATGTCCTATGTCCCTGGCCCACATTGTCATGTTATGTTTAACTGTTTCTTCTATTAATTTGTCTCTCAAAAGGTAGTTATATGTTTTAGTAATCATTTTCTGGTCTGCTCCTAATAAAATTCTGTCCAGTTCGTTCAGATCTTTTGCAATTCCATATTTGATTTTATCCACCTTGTATCTTGAATATATTTGAGTGTAGTGCCACCAATCAATATTTATATCGCCATTTTGGAGTTGATGTCTTTGAGTAAGTTCTCCTTCATGATTCAGTAAATCTTGGTATCTCATTATCTTTCCGATTTCAAGAGTATTTGGAAATATCAATGCCTCCATTGGGGACCACCATTTTGGTATTTTCTTAATTCCCTGCCAAATCTTGAAGAGTGAGGCCCGAATTATGTGTCTTTGGAAGTACATGGGTTGTTTGTCTAGTCCATCCCATAGGAACGCATGCCATCCTCGTATGAGATCAAAGCCTTCTAGATATAAAGTTCTTTTGTCATCTAATCTCATCCATTCTTTGATCCAGGTCAATCCGGCTGCTTTATAATATAGCTCCCAGTCTGGTACTGCGAAGCCTCCTCTGTCTCATGTGTCTTGTAGCCCTTTAATCTTAATTCTAGCCTTCTTTACCTGCCATATGTAGGTCATTGTAATTTTGTTGAGATTTTTGAAGAAGTCCCTTCCTGGATGTAATGGTATTACCTGGTATAGATATAGTACTCTCGGTAATATATTCATTTTAATTGAACTGATTCTGCCCATCAATGACAATTGTAGCCTGTTCCAGATTTCCAGGTCTTTTTAAATTTCTTTTAGTAATTTCGTGTAATTGTCTTCTTTGATCGTGGTTGCTTTTGCCATCAGCCAAATACCTAAATATTTATAAGAAATATATTTAATTAACTTTCCATGAACATTTTGCTCTCTTTCTGATAGTTATTTTTCATTATGAAGTAAGGTATCAGATAATGAGAGTAATGTGATTAGAATCTTATAAAATGTTCAGAAAAGTGAGTTACATTTTATGAGCTTTGGAGAAATAATTAGTATTTGGATATATCTTGCATTTCTGGAAGCATCTGAGAGCTCAATTCATGATTTTTCATCTAAATAGACAATTTAATAGATATAACTATTATGTTACAATTTTTCATTTTGCATATTTTTAAAACCTAGGGTTAAATAATTTAGCTATTATAGTGAGCAAGCAGAGATATTACCAGAATAATAAATTTTGTATTACAAATGGGGAAAAGTTGTTTAAAATAAGAATTCTGAGTATGAAATGTCCTGTGTCCTGCTTGATACATACATACATACATACATACATACATACATACATACATACACACACACACACGCACACACACACACACACACATATATATATATGAAAATGAAAATCCAAGTATTTTTTTAAATAAAAACACCAGGTAATAATAATCCCTAGAATTAAGTTTTTTTCCCAATTATTTAGTAAGTGCCTAATTCGCTACTGGAAAGAAAATTACATGGTTGCTTCTAAATTATTAAGCAATATTTTCAGGGCATTGACAGAATAAACAGAGAAGTATTGACCAGCGACATCACGCCATGGATAAATTCTTTGACACTGTCCTTTTATGTGAAATTGGAGAAAAAAACAATTTATGAGCTAGCTACACACCATGGTTGAGAGATCCACAGAATATAAAAAGATAGAAATAAAAATGTCCCCATTTATCCAAAGATATCAACACTTTACTTGAAAAACATGGGTGCAAAGACAGTTTGGATGAAAACAAATCCAGTAAATACATCATTTGTGTTGGTGGATCTGTCCTTAAAATCCTGCAACATTGTGCCATCATTCAGAAAAGCTGAAACACTTGTGTTTTCCCCTTAAAAGCATTTGGGAAGGATATACATCCACATTCACACTCACAGATTTGTAAGCCAAGGTATAGGCCAGCAGGTATAGCATTACTTTAGATCATTAATATTGCAAGCCTTCTTTTATCCCCCCACCGCCTCCTCTGCAAATGCGTCCCTCTTTGGTTTTAAGATTTTTTTTCCCTCTATACTTTTTCTGAGATTCAGAAAACCCAAGAGAGTCAGGCCTTCCAGACAAATGCATTTACCTTGACTGAATGCATCTTAAGTTGTTTTATGACAATGGCCTAGAGAATACTTGCACTTCATATTGCAGTTATTTTTAATATATATTAATTATTGCTTGGGAAATTGACAAGCCTAATTTTTGGTTACCACACCTATCTTTTCTATCCAGGGAGCAAGAGAATGAATGGGTCAATCACCTGACATATTTCCATCCAATTTCAAGAGTAAAATGTGTTCATTTTCTGACTAATAGCATGTCATTTTGCAAAAGCCTTTGCTTGCGAATTAATCCTGGAATCAAAACAGATTTTCCAGGGAGCAATCTTCCATCAAGTATTGATTTTTTTACACTCATAGAATCTGTACTCTCTAATTTAACTTGACAATGATTGTGCACAATGGTCTGGGAGCACCTTGGCAACTCACAGAAGGAACTTTTACCATCTGTTCTGTTTTTAACTTGGGAGGGAGGGGAAAACAATAGGAAAAAACAGTATAGTTGCTCAGAGATGGGGGAAGCATTTTTCAACTTCCTCCTACTGATACCGATTAAAGCAGAGAGAAATAATAGATACCTGGTTTCATATATGTCTTTTCAGGGCTATTGTTTCAAATGGATGCCTAGCTTACTTGTGTGAATAAGCCAACAGAGTCCATTTGGATGTGTCTTTGTGCAAGGAATTGACACGATAGATAGAAAATAGATAGATGATAGATTAGATTAGATTAGATTAGATTGATAGATAGATACAGAATAGAGGATGAATGGATGGATGGATAGATGGATGGATGGATGGATGGATGGATGGATAGATAGGCAGGCAGGCAGGCAGACAGACAGACAAATTTAGAAATTAGCTCTATTATATGAATTTCAGTTGATAGTGTTCTCTCCTTCATTTTATACTTTTGGCAAACATACTTATAATTGTATACAGAAGAGTGTTTGGATGACTTGGAGTAAACTTCAGTAAAACATGAACTTAACCTGGGAAAACATGAAAGAATTAGAAATATTTTTTTTGGGAGGTGGGGATATTGGAGAGACCCTTTGGACAGACAAGTTTTGCTGTTTTCATCTGGTGAGTTTACACCTCCTTAAAGATGATGGTGTAAATTTTATTTTAAAAGTTTACAAGATATTTTTTTGCACTATGCAGCAAAAGGATACTTAATATGGATATATTAATAATAACATATATAATATGAATATAAAAATAACAGATTAAAGGATGAAAAGAATGTGGAGTTACAGATCTGATTTATTTAGGAGATATTTTATCATGGGAAAATGGAGATTGCTTTTATTTTCTTTTATGATAAGGAAATTTTAAAGATTGGACACTAGAGCAAGAAGATAAAGGAAATGGAACAGAAATCCTTAGTGAAAATTTCTGAATATCTTTCAACCACGTCTATGGAAGTTCTCAGTCATCCGGTCACAGTTGCCTTTTGAAAAAGCACTTTTGGGATCTTTCAACCATGTTTGATCAAATTTGGATCAAATGCTTGATAAAATTGAACAAGCATGTTCTAATGAGGTTGTAAAACAAGAACGAACGGCAATGGATGTCTATGAAATTAATTTGAAGAGGGTTTTAAATGTAGCTACAAATAGATCTGATGGCTATCTCATTCCCTAAGGAGATGAGCAGATATTAAACCAGGAAACTGATTTGGATGATTTTTTTCTTCTGGACAATAAAAAGAACTCTGCTAAGATTTGAAAGGTATTTTTAAACATGACAAATTGTGATAAATTTTAGCTATCAATACAAAAGAAACTGTTAAAGTTCTAAAGGATTTTTGCTTTGAAATATAGATGAATAACAAACTACTCCTGAAACTTATTTGAAGGGATCAAAGAATAATTTTTTTAAAAAACAATCAGGGAAGGTAAGCTAAGATTGGCTTCTTTGAGCAGGGTTAAAAGAAGAAATTAGTTACATCTGTTTGCCCTTACTGGAGTTTGATTAATTGATGGATGTACCATTTGGATTTTCTGTTCGTTTTCTAAGAGATGAGCTCTGGAAGGGAGAATTTAATTTGTTTAGAAATTGTGATAAGATATTAAAATATTTTTACCTGTTTGAATGAAAGGGGAAGTTACTTCTTTTTTCCTTCTCTTTCCTTTCTCTTTCCTTTCTCTTTCCCTTCCTTCCTTCTTGGTAGTTTGAATTGATCTTTATTCTCTTTTTAATTCTTAATAAAATTATTTGAAAAAAACGAAGTGGGAGTAGTATCTGCATCATGTGCATCTGTGTGTCTGAAAATGGTCAAGATGGCAATTGTGGCAGCAAAAATGAAACCCATCCTTTTAATATACATGTCAACATTGCATGAACATACAAAATACAATGGTTTGCCATGATCTTTATCTTGATTGTTAGATTCTGCCTGAAGATGCTGCTGTTAAATAAAATTATTAACTTACCGGTAATTGTCCTTGGCAGTAGTCTGTTTTCCAAAAAGCTGCATGAGAAAACAGGAGCTGTTTTCATCATGACTACATTTACTTTGAGTTTGCTAAGAGCTTTGAAAGACCTTAGGAGCCTTTAAAAGAAAACTCAGCATTTCCAATATAGCCAAGCTGATTTCCCAGGATTTTTGCATGTGATTTCATATGAGGAATGCCTGACACAGGTATTAGAGTGTTAGAAGATTCCTGGTACATTAAATAGACAAGAGAGTCATACAGATGATGGTAGGTAGCAACTGCAACAGATAGTATCTGCATTGTGTTTCTGACAACATAAGAGATACTTGGTTCAGCTACATTCTTCTAGATGAACTGCCAGACATGTCAAAGTACACTAAGAAACATTCTACTCCATATAGTTTGGCTGTAATCCAACATGGAAGAAAGTATCAAAAATGCTTGACTAACTATACTAATAAGTAGAATGATGTCTCTTATTTTTCATAAGTAACCTCCAAGAAGGAACAAAAGGAAGGAAGGAGGGAGGGAGGGAGGGAGGGAGGGAGGGAAGGAAGGAAGGAAGGAAGGAAGGAAGGAAGGAAGGAAGGTATCTTCCCTTTTTAAATATGTAAATTTTAATCTGTTTTTAAATTATTGGGGTGTTTTAATCTGTCTGGGCCAAAATGATTTAATTTGATTTTATCTGGTTTTTAAATTTTTTATACCTATGTATTTTATTGTTGGCTCTTCACCGCCCTGAGTCCTTCGGGAGTAGGGCGGTATACAAATCAAATCAAATAAACTAAATAAACTAAACCAAGAATTAAAGAATTAAATGTACCTGTTGAGAAAGCATATACTGTAGTGTCCTGAAGTAGAATACTTTCCAGTTACGGTTTACATCCTACTATATTCCACCAGAACAGCCTAAGAATAAATTAAATACAGCATATACTCACAGAAATAAAGTAGTTATTATAAATGAAATAAAGGTATAATTGAGATATCTCAGTTGATGGAATTTAATATTCTTCTCTTTTATTTATTATTAGACATTGCACTCCATTGGGTCATAATTTCAGAAATATTTCTTTATCTAAACAGAGAATCAGAATGACTGGAAGTAGGGAAAAAAAGCAGCGGGAGCAGGGATGACTTCTGATTACCCCATTGAGTTTTCTTGTGGGAATTTGTCATGGAATAGTGGAAACCATCGTTCCCTTCCCTTCCCTTCCCTTCCCTTCCCTTCCCTTCCCAGCAGGCAGAGAATGTTGAAAATAAAAATCATGTGACTGCAGTAGCCCCAACTTTCTCCAATTTCATTCCCTTGGGAATCATGGATCCTGAATTTTGAACTTGTTTTGTAAGTTAGCCCATTTGAATTAATTTGTTCAAAACCTGATGCCCTGTGATGTACTATTAGCCCATTTAAAGGTCATAACAACGGCAGTTTTAGTAAGATATAAATACTTGATATTTAAATATTGTCTCAAACATCATATAACTTCAGTGATCCCAAAGGTGCTTTTTCAAGAGGCAACCGGACTTCCTTGTTTTTCTTTGAAGACGTTTTGCTTCTCATCCAAGAAGCTTCTTCAGTTCTGAGTGGATGAGTGGGGAAACAGCTGAAGAAGTTTCTTGCATGAGAAGATAAACGTCTTCAAGCAAAAACAAAGTCCAGTTGCCTCTTGAAAAAGCACATTTGGGGGGAGGGAGTTTCCGGAAGCGAGCGGCACGACTGGTTGGGAAAATACCAGGCTCCAATGAGCCTGGTGAAACCCAGCCAGACGAACCATTGCCGGGGGGGTCTTCAGACCAGATCTGTCCTGTAGGGACAGTGAAGAAGGAGAGGCAGCTCAGTAGCTACAGAGGAATAGGCAAGTTCCTCGGAAAGCCCGAGAAAACTCTTCAATCCGGCGATGGGGGGCAGCGATCAGTGCGAATCGCCATGAAGCCGGAGCATCCGGAATAAGCATTGTGCAGGAGTGAAGATTTGGACAGAGTACTGGTACTGGGTGAGTGATTGGCCAACTCACAGGTAATAAAAGAAAAATTGGAAAATTTTAGAATTACCCCAGTGTGGAAATAGCGGCTAAATAGTGATGGGGGGGAGACAACTGATAGAGAAAAAATACGCAAGTGACAAGCGCTCTATAGGAGAGCCTGACTAAAGATTTAAAGTTGAATATGAATGAAAATGTTATGTTGGAATTTGGACTTTTCAGATTTGGATTGGATTATAAACAGATTGGTTGGATATAAAAGTTAAAGAAGTGGGAAAACTTTCCTTTTCTCCTTTTTGAATTACAAACAAAATGGATTTTTTTTAACTGGCTGAGTGGAATTGTGGATTGTAGAGAGACATCTCCAGGAGAAATGAGAGTATGACATTAAACTTTCTGTTTTGAGGGAAAACTTTGAAGCAGCGAGAGAAAAAAAAACCTTGAACTTTTAAAATGATAAACTGTGAGAACTAAGGAGGATTTGTGTGTCTACAAGCAGTTAGACTTTGATGATTAAAAAAGGAGGATTATAATGTGGATTTAAATTGGAACAATATCAACCCAGAAAGAATAAAATGGCATAGGAACTTAAAGAAATGATAAAGATGATGTGCTTGGAAATAAAGGAAATGATTACAATCTTGCATGGAAAATCAAAACTTGATGAATCTAAGACTGAGCTAGAATACATGGAAGTTGAAAAGGAAATAACCAATGAAAAACAGGAAAGAGAGATTGACAATGAAGAAGAAGACAAATACAAAGAGACTGACTATAGAAAATTAAACAATGAAATAGGTTGTAATAATAAAAGGGGGAACCTTAAAGATTACAGTGGGACTAATAATAGGAAATATAGAAAAAAGGGAAAGAAACAAGGAAGGAAAAGAGGGTCGAATAGAAAAAATATAAAAAAAGAGGCTTCCGGTTTGGCTTCCGTCGTCGCTAGACGGTCTTTTGGGACCGCCACCCTCGCCGCCCGTAAAGAGCCGCCTTTACAGCTGAGAGGTGACTCGAAAAACTCCGTTTCCTTAAGGAAATGTGAGGAAAGCTGGCAAGAGCAGGTAGAGCCCTCTGTGAAGTCTCCAGAGTTTTTTTTTTACTCTTGGGGAGGAAGCAGGATGAGGCTCCCTATCCAGCTCGCCGCTGCTCCGGGCTTCGGGAGAACTCTGCGCTTTGCAGAGCTAGACGATGTGGCCAATCTAATCCGCGAAAACTAACAGATTGCTTGAATAAGCAGGATGAAATCCGGATTTGGGACTCTAAATCGCAAGTATTTGTAACAACCCTATGTTTTATTTTAAGAATGAAGAAAGAGTGAAAAGGGAAAAAAAAGTTTAAAATGGCGGCTGGCTGAGGCTTGAGAAGAAAGCTGAAAGCAAAAGTCTTTCCGTTTGAATGGTTTAATATGTTACAAAGTATTTGAAGCAATAGCGCTGGCTACAAGGACAGAGAAAAAAATTCTGTTTCATGCTTCTTCCTTTCTTAGAGATTTGATATTGGTATTGTGTGGAGAGAAGACTTTTCTTTAAAAAGAGTCTGTTTGTGTGGCAGGATGGCGTTAAAACTGACAAAGCCAGACAACCAAGCTGTGGGGGGGGGACTCCCCCATTTATAAATCACAAGAGCAATTTTTGAGCTCGCAGATGCAGAATAATGGTTTTAAAGATTTAAAGGAATTTGTTATGGAGGAGTTGGCAAGACATGATGAGATTATGAACCAGAATCTTGAAAAATTTAGACAGGAAATTAAAGAGTTGGTTCAACAAAAGTATGATAACCTGAAGCGCTATATTGTAACAGCTTTGAAAAGCTTCTCAGAAGTAATTGTACAGATGAATAAAGATATCAATCTAGAAATAGAGTCTAAAATGAAGGAAGCTGATTATAAGATTCATAATTTGGATAATAAAATACAAAGAATTGAAAATGATTTGACAATGATTCAAGAAAATAGCTCAGAAGTAGAGTCTAAAATGAAGGAAGCTGATCACAAGATTTACAATGTAGATAATATAAAGCAAAGGATTGAAAATGAAGTTACAATGATGCAATTCAGATCCATGGAATTTGCGATTAGAATGAGGGGAATACAGGAAAATAACAGAGAGGACTTGAGAAAGATGTCTGCTGAAGTTCTGGCTGTGATTTTAAAGGTCAGCTCTGAAGAAGTATTCTGTAAGATTGATAAGGCCTACAGAGTAAATTCTTGGGTGGCAAAGCAAAGACAATTGCCTAGAGATGTGGTGATTTATTTTACTGATAAAGGAATAAGAAATGATATTGTGCAAAAGTCTTTCAACTCCACTCTAGAAATGAATGGAATGAAGATCTGGATATATAAAGAGCTGCCGTCCAAGATGTTAAAAGATAGAAAGGACTTTGGATTTTTAGTGACTGAGCTAAAGAAACAAAACATCCCATTTAGGTGGGATGCTCCAGTTGGTATAATATTGAGATATCAAGGAGAAAGATATCAATTAAACACTGTTGAAAAAGTGGAAGAATTTGAGTACAAAGTTTTTAAAATGGGCCCAACATCTCCACGTATGTCATCAATGTCAGGAATACAGGAGGGGGATAAAGAAAAGCAAAATGAACAAGAGATTGAAACTCAGGCTAAGCAGATGGAGATGGAGGTAATGGAAAAACGACAAGTTATAGAGGGCTTTTTGGATGAGCCGCTTTTGGATTCTCCTTCAGAGGCTATAGCTGGATCACCTATAAATATAAGAGAGGCGGCTTTGGATCTCGATTTGATGTCTTATCAAGTTAAAGACCAACATGTAATTCAATCAGCTGATATACAAGTCCTAGAAGGCAACCAGGGTGGAGATCTAAACCACAACAAGTTAAGAAAAGAAGAAGCAGGTTCTACAAACCTAAAAAATTTTAAACTACAATTCTTTTTTAGCCAACAGATTAATGCCAGTTATTTAAGAGACGATTAAATATAATAAGCGGGATTTATAGAAGGCTGATACATGAAAATATAGCTGAGACAAATTACAGACTTATATTATTTTGAGAAGAATAACAGATCTCTGAAGTGCCGGTGTTTTTGGGATGTGGAAGATGGCTTGTGATTGAGCGGATTGGAACTTTCTACTTTGGACTCTCTGAAAAATGGATTATGTATATGTTGAACTATAAGGCAAGAGAACTATGGAATTGGGGCATGCAGATGATCTGGCTGTTACCCTAACGTGGTTGTCGGAATTAATAATTTAGATAAAAGACATTACAGAAGATACCATATGGAATATAAATATAAAGTCACTCGGGTTTTTTTTTTTTAATATACAGAAATACTTATTAATGATGGGGGCAGATGGTAATTGAAGATACTGAATATACTGTTGGAAGCAGGACTTGATGTTACCCTAACATGGTCGATGGAATTAACAATCTAGTTGAAAGACATTACAAAAGATACTATATGGAATACAAATTTAAAGTCATTTGAGGGTTTTATTTATATATGGAGATATTTTTTAGTGATATGGGCAGAAGAATAAAGATATTAAATATATTATGTATGGTAGGCCTGTAGGAAAGCGGGTGAAATAAAATTGATATGGTACAAGGTGATAGGTAATGTTACTGATTGCTTAGTTTAGGAAAAAGGATGTTATGTTTAGATATTAATATACTTAAAAGATTTGAATTAAGAGATATACGTATGCGGGTGGAGGAAATGGGTAGATTATGAGTAGAATAAATGCCAAATTAGGATTTATTATATAGTTTTATAGCCAAATGCTGTTTTGAAATGTATAGTATATGGGGGACATAATAATAATGTTAGAAAGAAATGTTTAGCACATAGGGGGTGGTGTAAAAGGGTGGTACAGTATTATATAATGTGATATTAATTTGGATTTCATCTTGTAGAAGCCATGGGTGGAGGGGAGGGGGAGGGGGGGTTAGGGAGCGGGGGGGGGGAAGGGGGAAAATTTGTATTTGAAAAACTTTTTCAATAATAAAAAAAAAGAAAAAATATAAAAAGAGTAATATAATTACACTGGGATTTACAGTGGAAGTACAAGAAAGAGGGAGAAGAGATGGAAAATAATGGGAAATAAAGTGCAAAACAAAAGATTTTATGATTTTAAAATACAAAACAAGTATACTGGGATTAATAATGGAAATATAAGAAAAAGGAAAGAGAGAGGAGAAATAATGGGAAATATAGGAAAGCTCAGAATCTTAAAACACAAAAGAAAGGAAGAGAAAGGAAAAAGAAAAAAAATAGAAGGGGAGAAAGGGAGAAAGAAATGAAAGGAGGAATAAATTTAGAATTGTAAGATTTAGCAGATAAGATGGATGTTAGAAAAAAGATAAAATGGTGATACCAATTAAGTGACTTAAAACGATGGGAAATTATAGAGATATATGAAGTAAATGAAATAAGATTTATGTTTGATGTTTGATGTTTTAAATATGCTCTATTGAAAATTTGAGAAATTGAAAGAATTGTCATATTTTTAAGTGCAGTGTTGGAGGTTTATAAAATGATAAGTTGTAATAATATGAATAAATTTAATTGGGGAATTGTAATAGATTGGAATATTTTAAACTATATATTTGAAATGTAATCAAAAAGGGAAAGAAGGCGAATTAAGATTAAAATAAGAACTAATTAGATTGGGGGCAATTAGAAATGATTAAGATGTGAATTATAAATATATATTGGTAACAATTAAAAAGATAAAAAGAATTTTGAGAAAGATATTTAATAAATGAAAGAAAGGTCAGGGTTGCCTGGACACCATAGTGAAAATATTAAATTGAAAATATATACAGCAATAGAGAGAAATGGAAGAAGAAGTAGAGAGATGGGAGAGAAGGGAAGGAGAGAGAGGGATAGAAGAGAGGGGAGGAAGGAAGAGAGGGGAAATCAGAGTAGGAGAGAGAATTAGTCAGGGAGAAAGAAAGGAGAAGTAGAAAGGAAGTGGAAGTAGTAAGGAGCAGGAGAAGAGGGAAAGAAAGTAAGAAGGAAGGAAGAGAGGGAGAGGGAAGGGACTGAGAAGAAAGATTGCTGTATAACAAAAAAGAGGAAATGGAAGAAAGGCAACCCCGAACACACATATGAATATATGAAGATAAAGAAGAAATTGTTAAAAAATAAAAGAATAAATGTGAACAAACAGGAAAATTAGAATTTGAGGGTGAATGAAGATTTTATATAAAGATGTTTATATAAATAAATATAGAAATATTGAGATATAAATTAAAGAAAAAATAGGGAAAAAAGGAAGATTTTGGCAAAAATTGTAATTGAGTAAAATGTATTTGAACTTGAAAAGTTGTATAAGATAAGAAATGGCCAATACTCTTTTCAAAAAAAGATGTGGGTGAATGTGGGGGGGGGGGGGGAATCAATAAAACTTGATTCAAAAAAGGAAAAAAGAAAAAGCACCTTTGGGACAACCATGACCTGGATGACTGAGAATCTCCATAGACTTTTAACTTCAATGATATTCCATATCCTCCTGTGCTTTATTAACTCCAAAAATATTGTTTCTCATTTAACATTGATGAAATTAGTCTTCCAACCCGAATTCAGTAGGAGCTACTTGAACCTTGACACAGCATAGCTGGATGAGAATCATAATTGTGTAGAAGAATAAACTACTTAAAGCAAGTGCAGTTTCTTCTTTTATTGTAGATTAAATCCAGAGCTTTTTCTCTTCCAGTTTTCTCATGGTTTAACATACATTTTGCATTTATCAAACATGATAACAGCCCCAGTCCCAAACAGGAAATCAACTTCACAGGAAAACTAAAACTGTTTTTATTGAGAATGAAAATTATAATAGAATTTTGCAAACTGATTGTGGTCTCCCTCCTCTCCCGGCACTACATCTCTCTCTGCACTACATCCTACAACATCTTGACTCTCCAGAGACCTACGCAAGGGTCCTTTTTGTAGACTTTAGTTCAGCATTCAATACCATCATTCCAGACATTCTTCTAACTGAACAAACTTGTACGTGGATCATAAGCTTCCTAAGAGACAGGAAGCAGCAGGTGAAGCTAAGCAGAATCACATCAGATATCTGTACAATTAGCACAGGGGCCGCTCAAGGCTGTGTGCTGTCTCCACTTCTCTCTATATAACAATGACTGCATCTCAAACGATCTATCTGTTAAACTACTGAAGTTCGCAGATGACACAACAATGATTGGTTTCATTTGAGACAATGATGAATCCATATACAGATGGGAGGTTGAACAACTAACCTTGTGGTGCAAGCGGAACAATCTGGAACTAAACACACTCAAAACTGTAGAAATGGTGGTAGACTTTAGGAGAAACCCTCCCATACTATCATCTCTTACAATACTAGACAACACAGTATCAACAGTAGAGACCTTCAGATTTCTAGGAACTATCTCAGGAACTAAAATAGACACCTAACATCAAAAATGTCATCAAAAAAAGCAGAACAAGGAATGTTCTTTCTGAATCAACTCAGAAAGCTCAAACTGCCCAAGGAGTTGCTGATCCAGTTCTACAGAGGAATTATTGAATTTGTCATCTGCACCTCTATAACTGTCTGGTTTGGCTCTGCAACCCAACAAGACAAACACAGACTTCAGAAGATAATTAGAATTGCAGAAAAAAACATTACTACCAACTTGCCTTCCGTTGAGGACCTGTATACTGCACAAGTCAAAAAGAGGGCTGTGAAAATATTTACAGACCCCTCGCATCCTGGACATAAACTGTTTCAACTCCTATCCTCAAAACGACGCTATAGAGCACTGCACACCAGAACAACTAGAGCCAAAAACAGTTTTTTCCCCAACACCATCACTCTGCTAATAATAATTCCCTCAACACTGTCAAACTATTTACTAAATCTGTACTACTTTTAATCTTCTCATCGTTCCTATCACCCATCTCCTCCCACTTATGATTGTATGACTGTAATTTTGTTGCTTGTATCTTTACGATTTATATTGGTATTGTTTCCTAATGTGATTTGATTGCTTATTTGTATTCTATGACTATCATTAAGTGTTGTACCTTATGATTCTTGATGAATGTATCTTTTCTTTTATGTACACTGAGAGCAAATGCACCAAGACAAATTCCTTGTGTGTCCAGTCACACTTGGCCAATAAAGAATTCTATTCTGTTCTGTTCTGTTCTGTTCTGTTCTGTTCTGTTCTGTTCTGTTCTGTTCTGTTCTGTTCTATTCTATTCTATTCTATTCTATTCTATTCTATTCTATTCTATTCTTCTTATACTACTAAAAATAGTAATATATCTCCCTGAGGTTCGTCTGTACATTTTCTCTCCATTATGCAGGTAGTATATTTCACTCTTTATCACTTTGGTAACAGATCTTACATATCTCCATCAAGGTAATCGTCCTTTTTCTCTATGCAAGATGCTGAGTAGCAATTGGTTGGTCATGTAATCACCATTTCCATCCTAATAAATTCTATATGCAATTTTTATTTATTTATTTCACAACTTTATTATTTTTACAAATAACACAAGGTGGTGAACAAATCCAACACACTTTCCTCCTTCTATTTTCCCACAACAACCACCCTGTGATATGAGTTGGACTGAGAGAGTGGCTGACCCAAGTTCATCTAAATGTATCTGTCACAGATGAAGGAAGTTCTTGCTAACAAAAGTCCATTCAATAATCAATTTTGGTCTTTAAAATCTATCTTGGATTTTCAGAAGAGACAAATATGCTATATTATACCAACTGTTTACTGAAACTTCATTGTTTCAATGCCAAGGTAGCAGTAATGGAATAATCAAAAATACTGAAAAAATATAAAATCTAAATAGAAATAATACAGCCAACATATCAAAATTAAATCTAAGAAACAGAGGATCTGATGGACATTAACCACCCAGAAGCATGATTGAAAATAAATGTACTTCCTTGTGAACTAAAAAGAGATGACGTTCAGCACTGTGACAGCATGCAGTAGCCCAGGGCTATCTGCCATCTTGTCATGTAAGCTTGCTAACATATTGGCTATTCGAAGTAGTTGATACCAGAATGGATATTAGGAAAGATGGCATATTTTTTCATAGACAGTAAGTTTCCCATAGGAGAAAAAAAAAGGGTGCGTGTGTGTTATTTTTGCTGCACTGGCAAGAGAAGAAGAAAATTGGAGTGACTTCTGGAAAGAGGAAGAGGGAATGGTTGGTTGTCTGATAAATCAAAAATAGATTCTAGACAACATTAGCTGATGAAAATTTGTTGGTTCCAAGAGAAGCCTAAGGACAAAACTATTGCTGCAGAGCTGGTGGGGCCCAGAGGAGACCCACAGAAGAAAAGGAGGAACATGGGAAAATTCTACTTATTTTATTTATTTTATTTATTTTATTAGATTTCTATACCGCCCTTCTCCTGAAGGACTCAGGGCGGTGAACAGCCAAAAGATAAAACACAGAAATACAAAATTTAAAATAGATTAAAACAGATTAAACAATTTGGCTCAATTTTAAAAATATCCCATAATTAAACAAATTAAAATTAGTGTTTAAAATTTAAATTTTAAAATTTTAAAAGGGAGAAGATTTAGGCCAGGCCAGCTTGATGAAATAAAAACGTTTTAAGCGCGCGGTGGAAGGTGTGCATATCCTGGATCCTCCATATCTCCAGGGGGAGCTCGTTCCAGATCGTAGGTGCCCCCACAGAGAAGGCTCTCCCCCTAGGGGCTGCCAGTCGACATTGTTTGGCCAACGGCACCCGGAGGAGCCCCTCTCTATGGGAGCGTACTGGCTGGTGGGAGGCTATTGGTGGTAGCAGGCGGTCCCGTAGATAACCAGGTCCTAAGCCATGGAGCGCTTTAAAGGTGGTAACCAGAACCTTGAAGCGCACTCGGAAGACCACCAGGAGCCAGTGCAGCTCGTGCAGGAGAGGTGTTACATGGGAGCTCCACGTTGCTCCCATAACCACCCACGCGGCCGCACTCTGCGCCAGTTGGAGCCTCCGAGTGCACCTCAAGGGGAGCCCCATGTAGAGAGCATTACAATAGTCCAGACGAGAGGTGACGAGGGCATGGGTGACCGTGTATAGGGAGTCCCGATCTAGAAATCTACTTATCACAGATAATTTCAATGGGAAGCTTAAAAAAGAGAAGTTGGAGCACATATTATGTCAGCCTAAGTGACAAAATGCCAGCCATACCTAATAATTGCATACACAAACTTTCCTTCCTAATCATACATTTTACAATAACATATAACGCACATAAAAACAAAGAAAAACGGAAGGTACATTTTATATTTTTAATTGTACACCACTCCAAGTCACTTTATGGTCTTCAAATTGGATAAATAAATAAATAAATAATAAAATTAAATAAAAAATCTAAAATAAAATAAATAAAAATAAAGTAGGATCTGGAAATAAGAACATACACATTTAGACTGTTGGATCATACATATCCAGTTGAGAGAGAGTTAAATTTAAAAATAACTTGACCAACTGCCCTTAAATCAAGCCTTTTGTTTACTGCTTTACTACTGCTTATCAGAAAGGCAGATGAAGAAGGCAGGAAAATAGAAGAAAATTAGGTATTCCTTACCTACTGTAATTAAATATGCCCAATATGCTTTCATATAGGAAAATTAAATTAAAAACTTGCCTTATTTTGCTAATAAAAAGGAAAAAAAACATAAGATATGCTGTTGCTGTGAATGGGTTCAAGTTCTATAAATCAATGTCTCCCTTATGGCAAACATACTTCAAATGTTTTATTGACATTTTAAAGAATGTTTAAATTTATAGTTAAAAGAGAAAAAAACTACCTTGTTATAAGGGGAACAGCAATTCAATAATGAATCAGATATAAGAGGTTATAGATCTCTACACAAAGGACTTCATATAATGGGGTCATTTTGAGTCCTTGAACAGCACCCATGAGGGATTTATTTCATGTACTAAAATGAATTTGGCTATAGTGTATTTATCCTACTACAATTCTATATGATAGCTAGACCAAGGGTAGAACTTCAAGACCAAAGAGAAGTTTTCAATAGATAGGGGGAAAAAGCAGTGAAGTAGAGTAGAGAGCTCCTGAAAATAAAGTTTATTTTTCAGAGGTAGAAAGATGTTGCGTATCCCTTTTTAATAGAGGACTTTAGTTGTCCTGCAAATATATGCCTTTTTAAATGACATTTTGACTGCTTAATATTCAGGCATAGTCTATTTTCCTCAAGGCAGTCAAAAAGAAAAGGAAGATATCTAATGTTTTTAATCAAATGAGCCTCCTCCTGGATTTAGCATAATGATACCTGAATAAATCCTTCGTTGGTGCAATTGTGCCCTGATAATATAAAGTCTTTGAACATGTATAAGCAATAGATTGCATACCATGATACAAGTGAAGATTCTCTGCCAGCAGATGAATTACAGGCATGAATGTCCTGAGGGTAGTGAAAATAGGTGTGAGAAAAAGATAAAAGAGGACAACTCATGTAGTAAGCATGCCTCTTATTTGAATACATGAATGCCCAAATACTTATATGCTAGAAATTGCTAGAGTTCAACTCCAGATAAGTTGCTGCATTGATTGTTACAAAAACAATTAATAAAAAAATAAAAATCCTGAATTGTCTTCAGGAGTAATGCTTCTATTGTAATAACAGACCATATAGCATATTATAGCATATAGCATAAAAAGTACAGATTTCTAAAGCAGAAAAACTCCATGTATTTTTTTCCTTTCAATGACAATGGTGTGAATTATGGGAACAATTTGATTTATCTTCATAGTCCTTTTCCTGTGAGTTTACCTTCTGTAGAATATAGCTCAATGAAAGTAAATGAATTCAATGGAATCTGGAAACAGTTCCTAATATATGTGTTTTCGGGAGGAAGGAGGATACCACCACCAGAAGAAGCTTTAAGATTTTAGAAGCAGGAATGATCCTGAGGGTTGGGGGAGCACCTGTTGATTGTTTGTATTGTGTATATTGTTATATATTATATATTATGATTTATGTATGTTAATAAAATCAATTAAAATTATATATATATATATTCTTTTTAATTCATAGGCTTAAATGTATGATATTTTTGTAATCAGGGTTTTTTCCTATGTAGATAAAGTTGTTAAATGGCCATGATGGGATGAAATCTCCAATCATCACTTTCAGGCCTGTCAGACATTTTGTGTTGTTTATTCTGAGACTTATGGGAGACTGGGATAGCATTATTTCGGTCTCCTTGGACCGAAAAAACCCTGATTACAAAAATATCATACATTTAAGCCTATGAATTAAAAAGAATAAATATTTGACCTTTACAGGGAGGAGTCATAAAATATGGGTGTGGCTGGCTGAAGAGGTCCAAGGAGACCGAAATAGTGCTATCCCAGTCTCCAGATGCCCTAAGCTTTATGGTCTCCCCAAGATACACAAAGAAGGAACCCCACTTAGAACCATAGTCAGCTCCATAGGCTCACCTCTACAAAACCTAGCCAAATTTCTCGCCAAACAACTACAGCCCTATGCAGAATCCATCACCTCATACGTAAAAAACTCATTCCAGTTCATAGACATCATAAAGCAACAAAACTTACAGCCCAGTGACCTACTCGTGAGCTTTGATGTCATATCCCTCTTCACCCAAGTACCAATCAAAGAAGCCTTGACAGTTATCCAAAACAAATATAACCCCCCAAGCACATCTTAGATCTGACCAACCACTGCCTATCCAACACATACTTCATCTATAATGGACAGAAATACAAACAAACAGAAGGAGCACCCATGGGATCACCCCTCTCACCTGTCATTGCCAACCTCTATATGGAATACTTTGAAACCCAAGCTCTAGAAAAATCTGATCATAAACCCAAACTCTGGCTCAGATATGTGGACGACACCTTCATAATCTGGCCACATGGGAAAGAAAAACTGGACAACTTCCTCACACACCTCAACAGCCTACACCCCAAAATACAGTTCACCATGGAAACAGAAGCGAACAACCAACTTCCCTTCCTGGATGTCTTAGTCTACAGAAAATCCAATGGCTCCCTAGGACACACTATCTACCAGAAGAAAACACACACAAACCGCTATCTGCACGCACTCTCACACCACCACCCTGCCCAAATCAACTCTGTAGCCAAGACACTCATTTCCAGAACAAAACGCTTAGCTGACGAACAACACCTAAAAACCGAACTACACACCCTCACTAACGTACTAACATCCAATGGATTCCAAAGAAATAAGATCACCAACCTAATCCAAAAAGAAACCCCCACTAAAATCCAAGACACAGAACAAGAAAACGGCAAAGCCCTCCTCCCATACATAAAAGGCACCACAGACAGAATAAGCAAAATCCTCCACAAACATAACATCAAGACAGCATTCTGCACAAACCGAAAAATATCCACCATCCTAAGGAACCCCAAAGACAAAATTGAGTTAGAAAATCAAGGAGTATATGAAATCCCATGCACCGCCTGCCCCACCACATACATCGGACAAACCAACAGACGAATAAGTGCACGCATAGAAGAACACAAGAACTCAGTCAGAAAAGAAGAACCAACTTCTTCCCTGGTCCAACACCTTAAAGCCACAGGACATGATATTGACTTTAAAAAGACCAGAACTATCGCCAAAACTGAACACTTTAACAACAGAATAATCAGAGAAGCCATCGAGATAGAAAAACGCCCACACAGCATGAACAAACGAGACGATACCTCCCGCCTACCAGCCATTTGGAAACCCGCCCTTATTGACAAACGGGTCCCTAACACGACGAATGACACCAGACCCACACTCACGAGAGCCACACAGGATGTCACCACCACACATCCACGCAGAAAGCAGACTCAAACCCACACTGATAATGAGCCACGACCAAGGACCAGAAGCCAGACTGCAGCTGCATCATTAGCCACTTTAAACCTCTCCAATCCATACATGAAGCAGACTGACACCCACCATGAAGAGCTCGCACGGCCACAAACACGAAGCCAAACAACAACAACGCAGCTCACCAGCTCAAATCCCCCTGCAACTCAGACTAAGCTGAGCACAACCAAGCCCCCACCCAAACAGAACACACCCCCAGCCAATCAGAGCACAACCAACCCCCCATCCAATCAGAGTACAGCCGAGCCCCTAACCAATCAGAACACACCTCCACCCAATCAGAACACAGCCAAGTTCCCACCCAATCAGCTCACACCCCCACTAGCAGTTAAAAGGAAGAGACAGCTGCGATCTCACATTGCTCCTGGAAGCACGAAGCCGAGAACACCAGCCTGAAGATGACGAATGAGACTTCGTCGAAACGTCGCCAAGACACTTCCAATTTTACGTGGGAGAAGACCCGAATAACCAAAGACCTACATACATATATATATATATATATATATATATATATATATATATATATATATATATATATGTATGTATGTATGTATGTATGTATGTATATGTGTGTGTGTGTGTGTGTGTGTGTGTGTGTGTGTGTATATATATATATATATATATATATATATATATATATATATATATATATATATATATATATAATAGCACACATTAAAGCTTATAAGCAGGTAAGATCCATGAAAAATGGAATGCACCAGGATTAGATCTGTGGAGAAGCTCCACAGCTCTATGTCTCAAAGCCGGGAAAAGACAGTGTCTTGTTCCATCAAAGTTTATATCATAGTTTCAACATTTCACCCAGAATTCTCCCAGTAGATCCTGTCTACCATAGAATTCCAGTTTCTGTGCAATTATTTTGTCAGTGTCAACACATTTAATTTGAAGGGATGAGCAGGCAACAGATGTGTGATGCAATTTGTAACCCTCAATCTTCAAACCATAGCAGCTACCTGGGAACAAAAACAATGTCATATTGCTATCTTTTTGATGGCACCATTGTTCTTCTGATAGAAAGCTTATGAAGGCTGCTGAGTAGGTTTATTCTTCTCTATCTTTCCTCTTCAGCTTCAATCCAAAATGTTGCCACTAATAAGAAGAATCCATGAGTGGGAAGTATAAAATAGTAGAGTATGCTTAAATTGTTACAAATTATTATAAAAATACTTCCAAGTATAAATGTTACAGCTTTAATCATGCATTGCATGCAGCACTTCAAGACAGCTCTTCTTATTGTTAAATAACTGCTTTGTGTTATGTACAGATTGGCTAGAATCTACATAAGGTTTCATGCTCACCGCTGATTGGTTGTCCGGACCTGCTGTCATTGTCCGGCTGGTCTGCCTGGAGCTCCTTAAAAAGGTGAGGTCCGGCAGCCCAGCCGGCAGAGCGCAGTCACATTTTGCTGGAAATAAAAAGGTGCTGAATTCACTAACGACTCTCGCCGGTTGCCTTGCACTGATCTAACACTGATGATGAAGAGCAAAAGGGAGCTGAGAACCTCCTTGTGAACCACGCAGCTGACTTGAAACAAGGACCTCTGACCACCTGCACGAATGGCATCGCAAGTATTGCCGGCCCCAGCGATCTTCCACCCGCAGATGGAAGACTGGCACACATACATGGGCCGTTTCAGAATGTTCCAGGAGACCAACGATTACCAGGACAGGCCGGACAACAGGAAGCGAGCGTTATTCCTGACCTACTGCGACACCAAGATCTACAAAATGGCACAGACGCTGATCGCCCCAGCAGCTGTGGAGACTGTCACCTGGGCCACCCTGCAATGTGCCCTGGAAGACCACTACACACCATCCGCCACCCCCATGGTCAGCTGAAATGAGTTTTACCACCAGTGCCAACAAGAGGGAGAAACCGTCAGTGATTTTGTGGCCAGCTTCTGGGAGATCACTCCCAGGTGTGAGTTCATAAATCCCGAAAAAATGCTGAAGGACTGGATCATCCTGGGGATGAGGGACCTTGCTCTACAAAAGAAACTGTTGATAAGGAGAGGAGTCTCATTCAAGGATGTTGTCGAGAAGGCCAAGGCTGCAGAATCATCAGACAACTCGGCAAACATAAGGAAGACCAGCAGAGTGCACCACACATACTGGGAGCCCGACTGGTCAACCGAAGGGTCTGAGTCCGATGATGACTGGGATGACACAGACAACACCATCCATTGCGTGTACCCAGAAAAGCGGCAGAATCCCAGGGACGCAGAGAGCAGGCAGCCACATTGTCCGGGCTGCATGGGTTTCCACACAAGGGTGGCTTGCCATTTCCGGGACGCAATATGCCACTGATGCCAAAGAAAGGGCCACATTGCCAAAGTCTGCAAAGCGCCCCAACCCATTCCCTTTCAGCCAAAGCCTATAGTCCCGTCAGGAAGACCAGGGAACCCTAGAACTGGCCAACAATGGAGCAGGTGAAGAGAGGATCAATACCAAGCTCCCAGAGAAATCCATCACACAACCATGGGACACCCAGATGCATATGAGCAGGAGAAATACTATGCAGTCGTGAACATTGAAGGGGAACCATGCAAAATGGAGCTGGACACAGGGTCATATTTTACAATAGTATCCTGGCAAACAATCAAGAAGTTGAACCCAGCCACAAGCAGGAAGTTCCTGAAGCCACCAAATGTCCGCCTGAATGATTATCAAGGGAACCGGATAGAAGTACTAGGCAGAATGGAGGTCAAAGTAACGTTTCACGAGTTCCAGCACTGGCTGCCGCTCACAGTCGTTGGCAGCCACCAGCCATCACTGCTGGGAGTAGAATGGTTTGAACCCCTGGGCCTGGACATCACCAGACTGCACAGCTTAACCACGCATGAACTGGACCAGCTGTTAGCAGAGTTCGCGGATATCTTTGACAAGGGCCTAGAAGGCCACCATTGCTGAACCGCTCCACAACCTCCTGGGGAAGATGACACTGTGGACCTGGGGATGGAGGGAAGACCAAGCTTTTGCAGCAGTGAAAGACCTCCTCTCGTCTGACAGCATCCTGATCCAATATAACCACACGTTGCCAGTTCGGATCATCTGTGATGTCTCCCCTTTTGGAGTTGGGGTGGTCCTCAGCCACTGCCTACCAGACGGAATGGAAGCACTGATACATACTACTCCAAGACCCTGTCATTGGCCGAGCGCAACTACAGCCAAATTGATAAGGAGGCCTTGGCCGTGGTGACAGGGATCAAGCGGTTCCACAAGTATGTATACGGTAGGCATTTTGAGATTGTAATCGACCATAAGCCCCTATTAGGACTACTCACCAGTAACCAACAAACCCCACCATACATGTCCCCAAGGATGACCAGATGGGCCATTTTCTTCACAGCGTACGACTACAAACTGATCCACCGCCCCAGCAAAGACATCAGCCACGCCAATGCTCTTAGCCACTGCCCACTGCCAGAATTGTGGAAGACCCTGCACCCACTACCCAAGAGCTGTTGATCGACATCGACCCGGCCAGCCCAGTGACCGCCAGAGACATCGCTGAACACACCCAAAAAGACAAAACGTTAAGAAAGTTCTGAACTGGGTGTTGAAGGGGTGGCCACAGGAGAACCTGGGGGAGGAGTTACCACAGCAAGCAAACCGAACTGTCAACCATTAAGGGCTGTTTGCTGTGGGGAGAAAGTGTTGTCATTCCCCAAAAGCTTCGGAGGCGCACCATGGACGCCCTGCACGTGGGACACCCTGGGATCGTGAGGATGAAGGCATTAGCCTGGAGCTACATCTGGTGGCTCCAGATGGACAAGAACATTACTGAGTGGGTGGCCACTGCAAACCCTGCCAGGGGACGTGACCAGCACCACCACGGGCGCCCATTCAGGAATGGGAAGTGGCCAAGGGGCCCTGGTCCCGCATACATATTGACTTTGCAGGGCCAGTAGAAGGACAGATGTTCCTGATTGTCGTGGACGCATACTCCAAGTGGCTAGAGGTGATCATCATGCAGACAACCACAACAAACCACCATCCAAGCCCTCCGACGGCTGTTCGCCACCCACGGTCTACCCGACATCCTGGTTTCTGATAACAGCCCACAACTGACAGCCAAGACCATGGAGGCATTCCTTGCAGAGCAAGGGATCCGGCACATACTCATCTCTCCTTTCCACCCAGCAAGCAATGGGCAGGTCGAGCGAATGGTGAGACTAACCAAGGAAACCCTCACCCGAATGGGCCCAGGAAATTGGCAGGAAAAAGTTGACCAGTTCCTCCTCACTCAACACATCACCCCCCATGCGACCACCAACAAGAGCCCAGCGGAGTTGCTGATGGGAAGAAGGCTGAGGTCGCAACTTGACTGATACCACCCGGACTACTTTCCTGAGACTCCCCTGGACTCTGCACGGCCCACGTGGGCATTCAACGTACAGGACTGGGTATTCACACCCAACTATGCGGGGTACCCGACCTGGCTGGTGGGCTGAGTCGTGGCTGTCACTGGCCCCAAGTCATACTGCCTTGAGCTGGAGGACGAGCGGATCTGGAGGAGGCATATTGACGAACTCAGACACTGCCTGGTGGACACGGAACTGAGGAACCAGGGTGGCTGGACCGCGACCGTAGGGCCAGAGCAGCAATCACAGAACCTGAGGCCTCTGCCCCGAGGAGCATGCTCAACTGCTAGCCAGGAAGCAGACGAGCAAGAACCAGGCCTAACCAGTGGCCCAACAGGGGGACTACTCACCAACCAGAGCTGCGACCATTCCTCTGGGATCGAGGGCATCCAGCAGGAAGTGACGGTTTCGGCAGCTGAAGGAACCAGGCCGGAACTTGACTCGCGGGCTGAGGAATTCCAGAAGGTTCCTTCCCAGGCAGCAGGAGGAACACCAGACTCAACCACTGCAGCCAAGATCCTGGGGACAAGTGAACTGCGCAGGTCCAGTAGGAAGTCAGCACGCCCCGCCTACCTAGAGGACTATGTCACATACATAGGCAGGGGATTGGACACTGTTCATTCTAGGAGGGGAGAGGTGTTATGTATGGATTGGCTAGAATCTACATAAGGTTTCATGCTCACCGCTGATTGGCTGTCCGGACCATGGGAGATTTAACTTGCTGTCATTGGCCAGCTGGTCTGCCTGGAGCTCCTTTAAAAGGCCAGCTCCGGCAACCCAGCCGGCAGAGCAAAGTCACATTTTGCTGGAAATAAAAAGGTGCTGAATTCATTAATGACTCTCGCCTGTTGCCTTGTGCCGATCTAACACTTTGCATCCTGAAATTCCCCCCCTTCCACCTCTCTTTCATTTCATCTCCAAAAGATCTTTGAAAAGGGGTTGCTACTATCTTTCCTCGTTTTGTGCAAGAGCCTGGGAACATTAGCAAAGTGCTTTAATAACATACACCTTATAGAAGTCAAATGTGCTCTATTATGTGTAAGTGCCACTGAAGTAAATAGTGCTTGTCTTAATAGAAAACTTCAAACTTTTGCAGCTGCCAGCATATCAAAGACAATACCAGGCATTTGTTGTCATGGAAGTGAAATGAGACAAGCTGCCCTGGCTCTTTGAAAATATTTCCAAATCAACTCTCTTTGATCTTAAAGGATCTGTCAAATTATGAATGTTTTCCAAGGATTTCAAATGGTTAAAATATACACAATGGTAATGGAGCTGTGCATCAAAGAAATATCTGCTTGGTTCAGCCAATCTAATCCAGTGAAACTATCAGAAGAGTTTTTGTTCCAAGCATCCATCAGCCAGGAACTGAGGACAGAAATCCCACAATTATTATTCCCCTTCCTAGAGATCATGAAGTTTTAGAATAAAAGAATACCGATTAACTGTGGGGGGGGGGGGGTCCCACAAGACATAGGGAGGCCAATACATCTGGTCAAGAGGTTATTGTATAAACACCACAAGGAACTTATTTGTTCAAGGTAGAGAAAGGAGTTTGAAAAGGTTTGTAAGCTGCCTTGAGTTGTCTCTCAATTAGATGAGTGGCATATAAATCTAATAAATGAATAGAATATTGTGTTTTTCTACCTGGCTCTTTGAAAATATTTCCAAATCAACTCTCTTTGATCTTAAAGGATCTGTCAAATTATGAATGTTTTCCAAGGATTTCAAATGGTTAAAATACACACAATGGTAATGGAGCTGTGCATCAAAGAAATATCTGCTTGGTTCAGCCAATCTAATCCAGTGAAACTATCAGAAGAGTTTTTGTTCCAAGCATCCATCAGCCAGGAACTGAGGACAGAAATCCCACAATTATTATTCCCCTTCCTAGAGATCATGAAGTTTTAGAATAAAAGAATACCGATTAACTGTGGGGGGGGCAGGGTCCCACAAGACAGGGAGGCCAATACATCTGGTCAAGAGGTTATTGTATAAACACCACAAGGAACTTATTTGTTCAAGGTAGAGAAAGGAGTTTGAAAAGGTTTGTAAGCTGCCTTGAGTTGTCTCTCAATTAGATGAGTGGCATATAAATCTAATAAATGAATAGAATATTGTGTTTTTCTACCTTTTATGTAATCAGTTTGCTAAAGTGATCATGAGGAAGCTGGCACTTGAAGAATAAAAAATAAGAGTAAATATTGCAGGAAAGAACATCAACAATCTTTGATATGCTGACAACATAACCAAACAAACCAAATGAGGCCTAAAACTCCTGGTTAAAAGGATTAAGGAAGAGTGTGAGAAATTTGGACTCTTCCTTAACATCAAAAAGACCAAGTTCATGACTACTGTAAGGAAATAAAAGATCAACATTACAGTTGTCAATGAAGAGATTAAAATGCATGCAAGAATTCATTTTCTTAAACTCACAGATTGATCAAAGCAGTGAATAAAATTTAGAAAAAAAGTGTCAGATTGCACTGGATCACACAGCAATGATGAGCATGAATCAATTATGGAAAAGCAAGGTCCTCAGTCTGGCTACTAAATACAGTTTAGACTGCACTATTATGGTTGCCATTGTTATCCATGGTTGCCAAAGCTGGACCATAAAAAAACAAGACAGGAGCTTGACTCGACATTTGAGCTGCGGTATTGGAAAAGCATCCTGCAAATTCCTTGCATGGCAAACGTGACAAACAAGTATATACTCAAGAGCCTAAAACCAGACATTTTATTACAAGGTAAAATTATAAAATCCCATTTTACATATTTTGGTCATATCATGAGACCAAATTCATTGGAAAAGGTGGCTATGCTTGAAGTGGTCAGCAAAAGAAATAGAGGTTGCCAAAAAAATTTGGTGGCTGAAGCGGGAGCAGAAAAGAAGCTGTACAAGATTGGAAAATGTGAAAAGAACTGTTTCATAGAATCACTGAGAATAGGACACAAATGAACAGATAGCATCATTATTACAAATGCCAGCTGTATGGAAGGCCATTTTCCTGACAGAGAAAAATCTGTACTCAAGGTTATTTCTAACATTCCTTTATCTTGCCTTTTCACCAAGGAATTGAAGGCAGCATGTAAGATTCCCCCTCTCCAGTATTATCCATGAGAGCCTAAGAGGATTGCCAAAAACTGGGGTTATACAATATCATAGCTGAGAGGAGATTTGAACCCAGGTCTTTCATTCAATATGTCAACTGCTACACCATTCTGATGCTGATGGATCTCTAGGGTAAAGGAAAGCCACAAGCTATTACAGAGAAAGCAGACAATTGCTTGGAAAACATTAAACCTATGGGCACCCAAGGTGCACAGGCATTACTTAAAAAGAGAAACAATTCCAATTGTTAATAATCTATGTATCCTTAAAAATTACATACATTCATACATACATATTCAACATAGTAAAGTATATAGAACAGATTTTTAAAAGGTAATATTTTAAGAGGCTGTTAAAAAACTCTAAACAGATCTAAAAGTCTCTTAACTTTTCCTTATCAGAAGGATGGCAAGCAATCTTTTTGATAATTTAGAATGGAATTCTTTATTGGCCAAGTGTGATTGGACACACAAGGAATTTGTCTTTGGTACATAAGCTCTTGTACATATAAGAAACAAAGTGAGAAGTCATAGATCATAAATCACAAGATACTTTTCACATTTCTGCATCATTGTCTGGTGACGTTGCAGGAATATCAACCCACAAAATCTGGTTAGTGGGGACATGTGCACTGCCACTTTTTTCCCACCCCATTAACTAGGGCTCAGTTATCCTCTGAGCTTGATTAACATCATTCTACATTTCATATTAACTGTAATTAGAAGCCTAGCCTTTTTTTACTGCGGGAAAAAGATGCCCACTCATTAATCTTTGTGACTTAACCTGTTGTATCGCCAGGTAATGTTTCATGCTGAAGGCCTGGCGAGTATTTGGATACTATTCATAGTGAAAATGATCATGCTTTTCCAGTCATGCAATTAAGGGAAAGCTGTCATGATCTCATCAAAACTTGAATATCATGAAAATGTTAACAAGCCAGGATGACACAAAAGGAAGGCATTTAAAATTTCAAATCACTCTGGAAAAAATTCTTTCATCTAAAGTCCCTTAGTAAACTTGGTATTCAAAGGATAAGAGGATGTTTTCTTTAACCTTTTATCTTCTACAGTAAAAATATAGCCTTGAGATGACAACACTCAGAAATCCGAGCCATCATGGCTAACATTCTAGCATTTTTACTCTCAATACACATCTAGGGAGGACCGGCTTAATTAATACATTCTTATCTTACTAATTGATGAAAGAACAAGAAACAGAGAGCAAAATAAATTGTGAATCATTATAAAGCAAATGAATAAAAGATTAGAATCTCAAATAGATCTGCTATGATTAAACAGAAGATTCAATATCTTCATAAATGACTTAGATGACTTAGAAGGGGAATTTACCAAATTTGCAGCTGATACTAAGCTGGCAGGAATAGCCAACACCCTAGATGATAGGCTCAAGATCCAGATGGTTCATGACAGGCTTTGTCAGGATAAATGTCTAATCTTCCCAGGCAGGGGCTGGCACCTCCCCATATCCCATTATACCCCCTTACCTCAGACTCCTTCCCTGGTATATAAAAGGGTCCTATACGTGGGCATCCAGCAGTTCCAGATGTGTGCCTGCAAAGACAAGACAGAGGTCAGTGACTTTTACCCTGAATTGGGCCTAGGAAGACTCCAGGCCTAGAATAAAGAATCAATGAAGAGATACCATTGTCTCCTGTGAGTTATTGGGTTAGATCCATCTAGCATTAACAAATTGGCAGCAGAGGATGGTTACCCATAACTCTAAAGAATGACTGAACAAGCCGTTCACTCTGATAAGAAGAGCAGAGTAAACACCAGGGCATTCACCAAGAGGATGGTTGCTCAACTGACACCCAAAGGTGCCATGCCACGAGCCACCCCAGCTGGAAGTGGACAGGACATCGAGCCGGACCCACTCCTCTGCAAAGAGAGACCATGGGAGGAAGCAGATGACCACGAAAGAGAAGGGCCATGAGAGAAAGACGAACTGAGAATGGCCCTGCTGAGAATGATGGAAGCGCCCATCAGCAATGGAGAGCTAATCACGAAACTCCAAGGCCTCCTACAAACCCATGGAGCAGCGATGAGCACCCAAGAAGACACCAGCCCGGTAAGGGAAAGGGAAGGGGATTCCCTCGCAGAGGCCCCGGACATAGAGGGGCTCAGTTTCACGCCAATTTCCCGGCGGCCATCTTGGAATGGCCAGCAACCAATGGGAAGCCGGGATTTGAATCCAATGGCGGGAAACAGCCAAGGCCCCAAAACAAATGGGGGGCGTCCAGAAAACAACTGCAATAGACAAGTCCAAGTAAACCAGAACTTGCCTAGCGTGCTCGAGATAGAGAAAGCAATGGAGACTCTAACAGCAGCCTTTGGCTCTGCATTCAAGCCTCCTGCACCAACCACAAGCTGCAAGGAAAACCTCGAGGGCCAAGAAGGCACCAGAGTGACCACCGGCTTCGAGACACCAACCCTATCACTACCAAAGGGGGCAACGTGCTTCCTCGACGAACAAGAAACCCCAACCGCCTATGGAGCAGAACAAAGGCAGGACTCGAACTCACCACCCGCCTCACTAACTACGAGGGATCCAAGAGAAGAGAGACATGCCAGCTACCTACCTGCTCTGCGACCTCTGCCAGGCTTCTCCAACCGACCAGGGTCCAGCACATCCGGATCAGGACCAGCCATCGCTACCGCCACTGCTGCCGCGCCACCGGTCCTCGAAAGTCCTCGATTTACGACCGTTTCAATCCCGAGCCTCCAGCCATTCTTTGCCGGGGACTACACAGCCCAGCAGCGACTTCCAGGGTCCCACGATGCATCCAGTCCCACCAGGAGTGAGTCAAGGGCTCCACCAGCAGGCCTAGGCCTAGGTCTGAGAACTGCAGCCATGAGCTCCCCTCCAGACGGCCTCCAGCATGAAATGGGCCTCGCTCATGCTCAGACGCCACCTGCAGGAAGAGAAGGGAGGAACATAGAGATAAGTCAGAACATAGAGACAAGTCAGTTCAGAATAGCCATTCCCATGCCATATTGTGAGTTCCCTCACTCACAAAACCATGGACAGCTACCCTCTGTAAGTAACCATTCTAACAATTCTGGGGCTTTACCTGTCAACTTTCCCAAACTGCAAATAGATGGAAAAAACCTTCTAGAGTGGAGTCAACAGCTGCAGATAGTTTTTATGAAAGAAAACTTACTTTTCCTAATATCAGATCCACCCCAGAAACCCTGGACTTTTGAAATTGACTGTAACCACCACAGGCTTTTTGTATTTTGTTAACCAGTATTTCTCCAACTTTGTACCCAAGCATAGGGAATCCACATGACAGTGCATGAAGTGACACAAAAACTTTATAACCTTTTTCACATCAGAAGTAGAGCAACCACAACTAGGATTTCCAGAGAATTCCATTCTGCCAGACTTAGACCAGGGGTCCCCATGAGTGAACATCTGTTAAAACTTAATGCAACCAGGACTGAATTAATGCATAGGGGTGAAGCAATCACTGAGGAGAGTATGATGAGTATAGTCATAAACTCTTTAGACAGTAGCTGAGACAACTTTGTGATGCAATTGGACAGCCTCAGTTTAGAACACTTAACATTAGACACACTCACTAACCACCTTATTGCAGAGGATAATTTAAGGAGGGACCGCCACATGTCAAGAAGGGACCCCAGACCCACCAAAAGGGTTGAGTTCCAGGACAGGGGAAAGGTTGCCCCAGAGTGTTTTTCCTGTGGGTCCAGGAATCATTTAAGGAGGGATTGCCCCAGAGGTGAAAGGGACAGGAGATATAGAGAGAGACGGTCACCAGACCGCAGACATTTCAGGGAACGGGGACGTGGGTGGTCACCCAACCCTAGAAAAAGCAGTGAACGCAGGGATGCTTCCAGAGATAGCAACCCAGGGACCATGTACGGCTTCAGGCATGGTAAAGCAGACCCCAAGCAGGGGACAGATGAGAACATGTGGCTTCTGGATTCAGGAGCCACTAATCATACAACACACAACCCCAATCTATTCACCTCCCTCGTAGAGACAGACTTCAAGATCAGAATGGCTAACCAGAGCACAGCCAAGGTCATAGGGAGAGGGAATGTACATATACCAGGGGTTGGGAAAATAGAGGGGGTATTGTACATGCCAGAAATACCCCACGATGTCTTAGCCATCGCAAAGCTCACAACAGACACAGACAGAGGTAACATTCAAGGAAGGCAGGGTATAGATACTCAACCAAGGAAAAAGGGTTGGCAAGGTAACCACACATGATGGATTACCGTACTTTACACCCAGTGAGAACAGCGAGGGAAGTATAAACACAAGCATCACCCATGACCAGGGGGAAGACACTGAAACTAGAGGGGGACCCCAGGAGGAAACAAGCACTGTGTCACCAGGAAAAAACAAGGTATCCATGGGAAAACCCATCCATGACAATTGTGCCCACCTCCTTCACAGAAGGCTAGGACATATCAGTTTCCTGGTTGTAGAAAAAATGCTAGGATGTACAGAGGGTTTGAAAGTAAAGGACTGCAAAAATTAGTTCAGTGTGTAAATCTTCAAAAATTAAGGTCAAAGCGAGGCCCAAAAGGTCAGAGCACACAACTGACCACCCATTTCAGCTAGTACACATGGATTTAGTGGGACCACTGAGTCCTTCCATTGGACACAGGAAAAGGTTTTTCTTAACCATAGTAGATGACTACAGCAGGTATGGCTATGTGTACTCTCTCAAGCATAAAAATGAGACATTCCAAAGGTTCAAAGACTTTTATAAAAGGGTGGAACTACAACATGGGGTGAAAATCAAACAGATAATGACTGACCGGGGCACAGAATTCATGGCCAAGGATTTTGCAAAATGGTTAAGGGAGAGGGGCATATTGCATTTTAGCTCCACCCCTTTTTCCCCATTCCAGAATGGGGTCTCAGAACGAAAAAACGGATTGCTCCAAACAATGATGAGGTGTGTTTTGGAGGATGCTGGAATGAGCCAATCATTCTGGTCAGAGGCACTACACTATTCAAATTACACTCTAAACAGGTTGTGGTCAAGTTCAATCAATAAAACCCCATACGAACTAATGTACAATAGAAAACCTAAGCTAGCCCACCTACACGTATTTGGTGCCCCAGCTAACGTCCACATTCCCTGACAGCTAAGGAAGAAGGGAGAAAAGGTGTCAAAAAGACTAAGGTTCGTGGGCTATGAGCCTGGAACAAAGGGATTCAGATTTGTGGACTGCAATAACAAATTCATTGTGTCCAGGTCTGCAGAATTCCATGAGCATTCGAATTGGTCAAAGCTCCACTGCAATGACATTTTCCTTGGCAGAGACATGCAACCACATAACCAAAGCGACAAAGAACTGACCACCAGGGGGCCAGAGGAAACTGAAACAGACAGACCCAAACACCAAGAACTGAAAGCCGAGGAATGGAAAGAAGGACACCCCACACTGAACCTAGATAGCCTCACCGAAAAAGAAGCCGAATGCCTGCATGAAGCAGAAACGCCTCCAGACAGACCAACTAGATCCCGTAGGAACAAGTTACCAAAGAGACTAGAGGACTACGTCATGTCCATACACACAGAGCATTTCACACCCAGTTCCTACGAAGAGATACTCGGCCTCCCCCAGGAAGAGAGGGAAAGGTGGAAGCAAGCCATGGAAAAGGAGATGGAGAGCCTCCGAGAACTACAGGTATACTCGCCAGCTCAAGCACCTGAGAACAAAAAGCCAGTTGGGACCAAGTGGGTGTTCAAAGTCAAAACACTCGAAGACAACAAAACGCTCTACAAAGCGAGGTTGGTCACACAAGGCTTCGCCCAAAGGTACCCGGAAGACTACACGGACACCTACTCCCCCACAATCAGGACTGAGAGTGTCAAGAGCGCCCTAGTAATTGCCACCATCCTAGGGCTGGAAGTATTCCAATTCGACGTGCAAACCGCATATCTACACGCAGAATTGGATAAGAAAATCTACGTTAAGGCCCCACCAGAATACAACGATGAAAAGGACAACACATGGCTCCTGAACAAAAGTTTATATGGACTCAAACAGTCTGGCAAGAGGTGGTACGACTGTCTAGCCAAAGCTCTCAACACCATGGGCTTCAAAGCCACCTCTGCAGACAAATGTTTTTTCACAAAGAGAGAGGGAGGAGCATTCGAAGGTGTTCTTGTGTATGTGGATGATATATTGTACATAGGGAAGCAAAGGGCCAAATGCGATAAATTTGCCACCGAGTTAGGAAATCATTTCTCTCTGAAGTCACTAGGGAAGATAGACAAGTACCTAGGGGTGCAAGTGATTAAAACTGACAAGGGCTTCCGGATCTCACAAAGAGAGAAAATCATGGAACTGTTATCCAAATGCAACATGTCAGGGGCAAAACCCTGTGAGACACCCATGCAACCGGACTTCATAAGGAGTATGTACAATGAAGCTGAACCCTTCATTGACAACAAGCTGTACAGGTCAACAATAGGTTCGCTACTCTACATCGCCAACTGGACGAGGCCTGACATCGCTCTGGCCGTCAATCTACTGTCCAGAAACATGAGCAAGCCCACTGTCCTGCACTGGGATGCCATAAAAAGACTGCTCAGGTACCTGAAACACAGTGCCAACGCCCAGCTGTGCCTCGAACCAGACCTGTCTGAGAAACCCAAGTTAACCTGCTATGCAGACGCTGACTGGGCCGGGGATGCCAAAAGCAGAAAAAGCACTTCCGGGTACGTAGTCTTCTTAAACAATTGCCCTATACATTGGTATACGGGAAAACAGAAGCTGGTGGCCACTTCTACCACCGAAGCCGAATTCGTCTGCTTATCAAAAGCCGCAAATAACCTAGTGTGGTTTGATGATTTACTTACTGACATCTGGGCCGAACCAACATACCCCATAGTCATACATGAAGACAACAAGGCAGCTATAGAAATATCAAAAGCAGATGCCGTGGGACAGAGATCAAGGCACATGGACATAAAACATAAACACGTTAGGCAATTCTCAGAAATGGGGTTCATTAAAGCCATATACTGTGACACTGAACAACAAACAGCAGACATACTTACAAAGCCACTACTTCAAAAGCAACACACATATCTCACATCAAAAATATGTGTATATATATAGATCATGTGTTTTATGTACCTAACATGTATATTCACAGATATCATATGTCCTCCGTTAATTAGACATTTAGAGGGGGATTTGTCAGGGTAAATGTCTAATCCTCCCAGGCAGAGGCTGGCACCTCCCCATATCCCATCATACCCCCTTGCCCCAGACTCCTCCCCTGGTATATAAAAGGGTCCTACACGTGGGCATCCAGCAGTTCCAGATGTGTGCCTGCAAAGACAAGACAGAGCTCAGTGACCTTTACCCTGAATTGGGCCTAGAAGGACTCCAGGCCTAGAATAAAGAATCAATGAAGAGATACCATTGTCTCCTGTGAGTTATTGGGTTAGATCCATCCAGCATTAACAGGCTTGAACACTGGGCCCTATCTAACAAAATGAAATTCAATGCAGAGAAAAGTAAAGTCTTACACTTAGGTAAGAAAAACCTAAAATACACATATAGACTGGATGAAACCAGGCTTAATAGCAGTAACTGTGAGAGGGATCTTAGTGGACAACCAACTGAATATGAATCAACAATGTGTGGTGACAGCCAAAAAAGCCAATGCATTCCTAAATCACATTAACAGAGGGATTCAATCAAGATCAAGTGAGGTACTAATACTACTCTATAAAGCTTTAGTAAGACCACACCTAGAATACTGCATCCAGTTTTGGTCACCACACTATAAAAAAGATGTTGAAACTCTAGAAAAAAGGGAAAACCAGGGAAGACATGATAGCAGTATTCCAATATTTGAGGGACTGCCACAAAGAGGAAGGGGTCAAGCTATTTTCCAAAGCACCTGAAGGCCAGCCAAAGAATAATGGATGGAAACTGATTAAGGAGAGATTCAACCTAGAAATAAGGAGAAATTTTCTGACAATGAGAATAATCAAACAGTGGAACAGCTTGCCTTCAGAGATTGTGGTAGCTTCATCACTGGAAGCTTTCAAGAAGAGACTGGACTGCCATTTGTCAGAAATGGTGTAGGGTCTCCTACTTGGGCAGTAGATTGGACTAGATGACCTACAAGGTCTCTTCCAACTCTGTTATTCTGTTAAACTTTCTTATTGTAAGATAGAATGAATTCCTTCTTTTTTCTTATATTTATTGAGATCAGCTTGAAAATCAGAGCAATTACATATAAAATCGTATAAAACTGCAAAGACTAATTACAATAATCCAGAGTTCTCAAAATTGTATGTCTTTTGGAAATCTTAGAAGAAGGATATCTGAAATGTCAACAGCATTTTAATATATTCAGAGCTCATCCACATTGATGATAAGAATACAGGAGGAGGAAAAATATTGTGAGTAGAAGTGGCAGCATTCTATTCCCTAAAACTGTTACAAGGATTGGTGGATCAGGCCCAATAAAGAGACTTGAGACTTCAAGTAAAATATCTCTCCTTTTATTTGCAGGTTCATCACATCATCACTTGGTTACATTAGGATCTGAGCAACATGGAGGAGTGTGCCCACCTTTTGTACCTGTGGGCGGGGATTCAGGTAAGGAGGGGCCTATGGGAGGAGCTGGCCAGGTGGGTGTCTGGGTTAACCCTTGCACTGCTGAGCTATAGCTGGTCCCTGGCACGGGTAGGGCATTTATACCTGACAAATCCCCCTCTAAATGCCTGACCTGTGTCTGTAGGCCTGACTGACTGGTTGGTACCCTGTGGCGAATGTTGAGCTTGGAAACTAAGTGTGAGTGTTGTTTGCCCTGCAGAGGTTTTGTGAGTATGTCTGCAGTCTGTTCTTCTGTATCGCAGTGTATGGCCTTTATGAAACCGATTCTGGAGAGCTGTCTCACATGCTTATACTTTATATCTATGTGCCTTGACCTTTGCCCTACAGCGTCGGACATGGATATTTCTATAGCGGCCTTGTTATCCTCGTAAACATTTATTGGGTAAGCTGGTTCTTTCCACACGCTGGCCAGTAGGTCGTCGAACCAGATGAGGTTGTTGGCGGCCTTGGAGAGGCATATGTATTCAGCTTCGGTAGTCGAGGTTGCCACCAAGATTTGCTTGCCTGTATACCAATGCACCGGACTGTTATTTAAGTAGAATATGTATCCAGACGTGCTCTTCCGGCCTTTGGTGTCTCCGGCCCAGTCAGCATCGGCGTAGCAGGAGAGGATGGGTTCGTTGGATTTTTCAGGCTCTAGGGTTAGGCATGCATTGGCACTTTGTTTCAGGTATCTTAGCACCCTTTTCACCGCGTCCCAGTGGTATGTGGTGGGTTTGCTCACGTGTCTGGACAATAAATTAACTGATAGAGCAATGTCCGGTCTTGTCCAGTTAGCGATATACAGGAGAGAGCCTATGACTGACCTGTACAGCGTGTTGTCTTCAAATCCGGGTGATTCATCATGCATGTTTCTCAGGAAGTCCGTCTGCATGGGCGAATCACACCCCTTGGCGTCTGCCATGTTGCACTTATGGAGTAACTCTTCTATTTTCTCTTTCTGTGACAGCTGGAAACCTTTTGGTGTTTGGTTGACTTGCACCCCCAGGTACCGGTTTATCTTTCCGAGGTATTGTAGGGTGAAGTGCTCGCTCAGTCTGCTGGCGAAGGTGTCGCGGTTCTCTTCGTGCTTGCTGATATATAGTATGTCATCCACGTAAACCAGGATGTATTCTGGCGAGTCCCCCTCCTTCCTGGTGAAGAAGCAGTTGTCAGCTATGGTCGCCGTGAACCCCATAGACTTCAGTGCCTCTACCAAGCATTCGTACCAGCGCTTGCCCGATTGCTTCAGTCCGTATAGGCTCTTGTGGAGTAACCAGGTGTCCCCCCTGTTGGTTTCTTTGCTGTGAGGCGCTCTGATGTATATCTCTTTATCTAGATTGGCGTGCAAGTAGGCAGTCTGTACATCAAACTGGTGCACCTCCAGTCCTAGCAGAGATGCGATGACCAAGGCGCTTTTTACACTCTCTGTCCTTACGGTGGGCGAGTAGGTGTCAGTGTAGTCCTCCGGGAACCTTTGAGCAAACCCCTGGGCAACTAATCTTGCTTTGTATAGGCTTTGCCCACCCTCTAAGTTTTTGATCTTAAAGATCCATCGGGTGCCTATTGTGTTCTTGCCCTCTGGGACTTTGGTTGGGGTGTAGACCTCTAGCTTCCTCAGGCTGTCCAGCTCTTTGGCCATGGCTAACTCCCACTTTGCCCTCTCTTCCTGGGGTAGTCTCAATACCTCTTCGTAGGAGTTGGGTGTGACGTGATTCGTGTGCACGTGCATCACGTAATCATTTAGTCTTCTTGGCAATTGGTTTCTGGTAGACCTGACCGGTCTGCCTACCGTCTGCTCAGTGTCATGCAGATGTCTGGCCTCTCTTTGGGTCAGTGAGTCTACACTTATCTTGGGGTGATTCTCCTTCCATCCCTCAACCTTGATGCCTTGGAGGTTGGGCCTGGGCCTATCCCCTTCCCGTCTATCCACTGCCTCGCTTTCGTCTTGAGCTTGCTCAATTGGACTATCCTCTCGCTTGGTGAGTACCTCGTTTAAGTGTATTCTGGACCAGTTGGCCTGCTCATGGAAAGTCGCTGTCCTAGATATCACGAATCTATTATTGCTATCCACAAACCTGAAGCCCTTGGTTCCTGGCTCGTATCCCATAAACCTCAGTCTTCTGGATACCTTGTCCCCTTTTTTGCGTAACTGTTTGGGTATGTGGACATCAGCGGTCACGCCGAACACATGTAAGTGTGCTATCTGTGGCTTTTTGTTATACATGAGCTCGTATGGTGTTTTGTCTATCACACTGGACCATGTTCTGTTGAGAGTGTAGTTGGAATAGACCAGGGCTTCAGACCAGAAGTGCTGGCCAATGCCCGCGTCCTCTAAGGCGCACCTGACCATCGTCTGGAGCGTGGAGTTGCGCTGTTCTGCGACCCCGTTCTGAAAGGCGGAAAACGGGGACGACGTAAAGTGAATCACGCCTTTGGATCTGAGCCAATGGGAGAAGTCCTTAGATAGAAACTCAGATCCTCTGTCAGTCATGATTTGCTTGATCTGTGTGTTGTTTTGTGTTTCTACTCTTTTGTAAAACTCTTTGAATTTCTGGAAGACCTCATCCTTTTTCCTTAAAGTATAGACGAAGCCATATCGGCTAAAGTCATCTACTATGGTGAGAAAGTATCTTTTCTTGTAATTTATGGATGGCCTTAGGGGCCCTACCAGGTCCATGTGAACTAGGTCGAATATTTGTTTGGCGGCGCGTAACGACTTCTTGGGCCTGGGTTTTACCTTTAATTTTGAACATTTGTACACCGAGCACTCGAGGTAGTTTTCGCAGTTCTTTATTTTGACACCCTCGGTACAATTGGCCATTTTCTGGACCACGGGGAAGCTGGCGTGCCCTAGCTTCCGGTGTAGCAGATGAGCACAGTCGTCATGCATGGGTTTGCCTATTGAGGGCCCCTTTTGGGTGTGTCTGTTGTGTCGTATTTCTTGTGTCGTGTTGCCATCGCTATCTACCTCTCTCCCATCTACCTGTTCTCCCTCAGTCCTACCCTGATCGGTGCCCTCTGTGTCCTCTGAACTGGTGCACACGCTGTGGGCGTCATCCTCATGGAAAGTTATGTATGGTAACCCTTGGTTGACGGTTACTCTCCCTATATCTTCCCCATTCTTGCTAACTTTGACATAACCATTTGTAAAGGTCACCTCAGCCCCTGATTCCTTGCTAAGTTTTACTGCGGCTAGGATGTTGTGGGGTATCCCCGGGACTAGCAGCACCCCCTCTATTTTTCCCAAGCCTGGCAATGTAACTGTCCCTTTGCCTGTCACCCTAACCTGATTTTGATCTGCGACTTTGATCGAAAAGTCCTCTCTCTTGAATGATGAGAGTAGCTTCTGATTGTAGGTGGTGTGGTTGGAGGCTCCCGAGTCCAGGAGCCATGAGCTGGTGTCTTTGTCTTGGTATGTGATGTGTGTGCGCTCACCTATCCCGTATAAGGACCCTGTCCTGCTGTCGCGTGAGCTGTCTCTGTTCCCCCTCCTGTCCCTGGGGTTGGGTGAGTCCCTGCGCCTATACCTTTCTTCCGATGTGTGCCTTTCCGTTTGTCTGTGCCTGTGCTGTGGTCTGCCTCTCTCCCTATAGTTCTTGGGGCAGTCCCTTTTGATGTGTCCCCTTGACCCGCAGATATAACATTCTGGCATGTTGTGTTGTCTCTCTTGGAAGACTACTCTCTTCTCACTCTTATGTTCTCTGGGAGGGCCGGGGCGGCTCCTTCTCAGATTATCTTCCGCGATCAGCTTATTGGATAGCTTCTCCACGGATAGCATTCCCAGGCTAACGGTATCTAAGTGTGTCAAGAAGTTATTCCATGAGTGATCTAAAGAGTTAATTATTACGCTCTTCATAATCTGGTCGGAAATAACCTCTCCCCTGAGGTGTAGCTCTGCCCTGGTACCGCTTAAGGACACTAGGTGCTCACTCATGGGTGTTCCTGGCTTAAGTCTGGCAGAAAAGAAGTCTTTGGAGATTTGGGTGGTGGTGGACACACTCTCACTGTAAAATAACCCAAACATTTTTCCTATAATTTCTGATACAGTGAGGTTATGTCCAATACAGTGGTAAATAGTGGGTGATATGCTTGCAACTAAAAGGTAGAATGCCCTGTGGTGCATGCAATCCAGCTCTAAAGACCATGGTCTCTCTGGGGGATCATTAATAAAATGAGACATATTCTCTTTTAGGAATACCACTTGGAGTTGCTGTGACCATTCTAGGATATTGCCCCCATCCATTCTCAACTTGGGAAAGTCAACAGGTAAGTTCCCAGCACTATTAGTAAAATTACTTACTGCTGGCTGTTGTCCATGGTTCCTTATGTGCCTATAGCAGCAGTAAGGCATGGGAACGCTTGCCGGTAGTTTAAAAGTCCCGCTTTGTAATTTTTTTCTTTTTTCTTCCTCTAGGCGGAAGAGCACATGCGCAAAGTCCATTTCAGCTCCGCCGTCGCTGTGGAAGGACCTGTTCATTGCGGCTCCGCTGTAGAGGTCTCTGCCGGTCGGGTAGGCCTCGGCTTCGGCCTTGGGGGTCCAGGTGTGCTCCGGAAGGCGTCGTCCAGCAGCTGCTTCTCCCGAATGAAGATCCTGGCGGTGCTGGGGCTCCGGCGGTGGCTGTAAGTAGCTGCCCCAATCCATGCGGTCCAGGGTGTGCGGCCTAGGCGATCGGAGGCGCGGTGTCCCTGGGGTGCGAAGGTGGCTCTCGGGTGGGTGCTTCGTTGCCCCTCTCCTCGTTTTCCCTTTTGTTTTGGCCTCTCCGGCTTCTCTTTAGTGATTTTGAGGCCTGGGCCGAAGGCGGCAGCAAGGGTCTTCATGGCCCTATCCACTTGCCGCTCGCTGGGGGTGTACCAGGGGTCGGAGTCGGATTCAGTCCCCTCTCCCCGGTCACTTTCATCATGGCTCATGGTCCGGCATTTTTCGCGCGCCGGCCATTTTGAATTCTGTTTGTTGATTGGTTGGGGGTCGGCCATCTTGTCCGACCATGTGGACAAAGATGGCCGCCGTTTCAAATTTAGAGCGGGGCTTTGGGGCTCGGTGGCCGTTGGGAGTGCCCTTTTGGGCGATCCACTCACCGAGTCCAGCTCCCCGAGTTCGGAGTCCGAGCCTTCTTTGCTCCTTGCCACCTCGCGGTCGATTATGAAGCTCCGCAGGTCGGCAAGTAGGTTCTTGTCGCCGGCTCGCTCTTTCAACAGCTGCAGGACGTTGAGTCGTAGCTTCTCTTCTTCTTGGTCGTGGTGGGCTCTTTTCCCTTTCTCGATCTCCCCCCTTTCTTCCGTCGCGGAGGCTTTGGGGGGGGTTGAGGTTCCTGCCTTCCCTGGCGAGTCCGATGGGTTGCTTTCCCGTTGCTTCGGGGGTGTCGCCATTCTGCAGGTAGGTACGGGTCCTTGTCTTGTGTCTTGGGATCTCTGGGCCTTACCAACCATCCTCTGCTACCATTTTGTTACAAGGATTGGTGGATCAGGCCCAATAAAGAGACTTGAGACTTCAAGTAAAATATCTCTCCTTTTATTTGCAGGTTCATCACATCATCACTTGGTTACATTAGGATCTGAGCAACATGGAGGAGTGTGCCCACCTTTTGTACCTGTGGGCGGGGATTCAGGTAAGGAGGGGCCTATGGGAGGAGCTGGCCAGGTGGGTGTCTGGGTTAACCCTTGCACTGCTGAGCTATAGCTGGTCCCTGGCACGGGTAGGGCATTTATACCTGACAAAAACAACTTAAAACATTGTCTCCTTTGAGCTGACAATGGCAGTCAGAAAATAAAAGTTTTACAATGCTCTATACTTAACTCTGAAGTGGGACTTTGTTTGCTTTGTGTTCTTCTGAAGTTTTTGTTTCTGGAACCTGGAGGTGAAACTTGATTTGTATTAAGGATTTACTCTCCTAGTATTGGATGGATTGTTGTGAAAAGAGATAAAAGCCTTTAGGCTCTCATGGAGGATTCATTATTAGTTTACTGATGACAAAATGAGATGAATAACTTATGGGAAATATTATCCTCTTTTACTTATTTCTCATAGAATCCAGCAGAAACCAATGGAAGTAAACTAGCCACATTGTGTGACTCTTTGGCATCTATCTAAAATGACTTCCAATCATGATTCTCATCAATTTTGTCAGAGATTGTTGCAAAAAATCAAATCCAGAAAGCACACACAGATAACTGATGTAGGATTCATTAACTTCTCTTTATATACATAATAACACATACAATACCAACAGCGGATTCTTCCAACATGGTAGAGTTACATGCAAAACAACAACAACACAAGCAGAGGAGAGAACAGCAGAGACGAGTTTCAGTTTCAATTCTGCTGACAGACTAGACCAGACTTGTTTGCTAAGCCATGCCCAGGCTCCCTGCTGCCTCCAACAAATACTGTTTCGGTTTCCAAACAGTCCCAATTGGCTGACCCAGTTACTATGCCTATTCATTGGCTGACCTTTTTATCATGTCTCCATTCCAGTTCATGAATATTCTGACACTCTTCCCTTTATGACTGGAATAGACATAAATCCAATCAATTTAATATTCTTCCCATATCTGTATTTGAAGACCCAAATTCACAGTTCTCTTCAAATACCTAATAATTCCTTTTTATACCCATCCACCACAATTGGCTTAGTGCAGCAGTAAAGCGACTTAGAATGCTTACTGCACAAGCTATGTCTGGTCTGGACCACATTGTTGGGTAGTACCTTCCTTTTGTACATACATTTGCATCCTATGGCTTTGCAACCCTGTGGCAAAATCATAAATGTGAACACTTTAAGTTCAGCCATGGATTTCATTTCCTTATCCATGGCTTCTTTCCACTTTACTTGTTCAAATTTAGGTAATGCCAATACTTCCTTATAATTCCTTGGCTCATACCATACATCACACACTTTAACTTTACTAGCAGAATACCTGTCAGGTGGAATCCCCTTGTTCCATTGCTCTGACCTGCGTGTCATTGATTGCTCTTCTGTGTCAACCCTCTCTTGCTTCATATCTTTTTCAGCTTTTCCTCCCTGAATGCTGACACTATCACTAAGTGAGTTACCATCACTAAGTGGATCACCATCACTAACTGGATCATTCCATAAATTTGCATCAATTCTGTTCCAATTTTGCTCTGCAAAGCTAGCAGACCTGAAAATCACTTTTCTCTTGCTCCCATTGCTAAAGCGATAGGACCTTTATCTTTATGGACCTCATAGTCCATAAATCTGAGCTTTCTAGCTTTTGGTTGCCCTTTTCTTCTAATTGCTTTTGGAATATGCACCCACACATTACTTCCAAACACCCTTAAATGTGCCAGAGATGGTTTTCTTCCATATAGCACTGCATATGGAGTATCATTAATGGATGAACTCCACATCCTATTGATTAAATAGTTAGCAGTCAACACAGCTTCACCCCAATATGACCTGCTCAGACCAGAGTCCTCTAGCAGTGAGTCCTTCATGGTTTGTAAGACTCCATTCTGCCTCTCAACTATACCATTCTCAGCTGCTGTGTATGGATTTGTGTGTCTATGTTTTATACCTAACTGTCTCAACCACTGTTGAAAACTTGCTGACATGAATTTTGAACCTCTGTCAGTTTCCAGCTGACATACCTGTTTATATCTCCTTTCTACGAAGCTTACCCATTGCTTAAATTTCTGTAGAACCTCTATTTTACTCTTTAGTAAATAGCAGAAACCAAACCTGCTGTAGTCATCTGCAATGACTAGTGCATACTTTGCTCCTCCCAAACTGGCTTGCATTGGCCCAACCAAATCTGCATTTACCAGCTCTAGAGCTCTTGTTGTCTGCCTTGTGCTACTCTTGCTTACTGGGAATGCTTTGGACTTTGATGACTTACATACTGCACAGCCCAAGTAAAGCCTTACATCCCTTTAAATTTAATCCTTCTCCAAACTGTTGCATCTTTTGCAAAACTCTGAAGCTGGCATGATCAATCTTCCTGTGCAAGAGATGAACACATGAATTGTGTTGTGACACATTTCCAAATGTTTGTGCACATTGAATCTTTTGTCCCTGCAACACATAAAGATTATCCTTTTTTGTGCCCTGTGCACATACATTCCCATTTCTCTTTATGAGATACCTCCCATTTGCAAATGTGGTCCCAAATCCTTGCTTGTCTAAACTAGAAACACTCAATAAATTGTGCTCCATTTCAGGCATACATAATATATCATTAAACCTCTTTTCCAGATATGGAATTTGCACACTGCCTCTTCCAATGACTTTAGCCTTCTGGCCATTTGCCAAGGGTACTGCATCTCCAGCAGCTGAATCCATCCTTTAAAACAATTTAGAATTATTAACAATTATTTGACTTGCCCCACTGGCTATTAACCATTTGTCTCTGCTAATCAATAGCTAACTTTTGCCACAGCAACCTATCCATCTGCTGATTTTCTTCCTTGCAAATAGGTTTTGTTTTGCAAATAATCTCTTCCTTGCAAACAGTTTTTCTTTGCAAACAGTCGCTCTTTAAATGTGTCTTTTCACCACAGATGAAGCACCACCTCTGTTGCTGGGCTGTAATCTGGTCTCTTCTGCTGCTATATTTCTCTTTGCAGACATCTTGTCTGTTGTTCTGCTCTCTGTTACATTTCTCTCTCTCCTCCTTGGGCCCCTACCTCAGGAATTTCTCCTTGTGGCTTTTTCTAAAATGGCACTTGTCGTCCTCAGCAATTAAACAAGCCTTTAAGGCCTCCAAACTCCTGCTCTGGTTTGCATTCAAATACTGTTGAAACTATATCCCATGTTTCATCCAGACTGTTTAACACCAACACATTTTTTGAGATTCAGGAAACTGCAATCCACGCTGTTCCAACTCAACAAATAAAGTTTGCATTTGAAAAAGATGCTGTTCACAGATTCTCCTGGTTGCAAACAGGCTCTGTATAACTTTCTTGATAATTGTACAATATTGCATGCTGACACACTCACATGTACACTTTGTTTCAAGTAGGTTTAATCATAAGTAGAAGAAGACCCCCAACAAGCCATCATTACAGATATATATTTATGTATGACAGGAACTGGAAATACCTCACAGGCGCAGCTGAAGGCAGCTCCTCGAGAGTCAGGGAATACATCTCAAACTAATCATGCAGACATAACCCTTGTAACATCTCCCCTTTTTCATTAGGACAACTATTACATTTCAAAAGATTAAAAAACCCCACTACTATAAGCATTACATATATACATTAAAATGATATAAAACACTGTATTACTAAAACACTATATTGTGAAACATACAAAGTTCCATGCAAGCGACTGTAACATCTTCCCTTCATATTAACACAATTATCACATATTAAAACATTATAAAACATTGTGAAATAGACAAAGTTCTGATGCAAGCAACTGTATCATCTTCCCTTTTCATATTAATACAACTATCACATAATAAAACATTATAAAACATCGCAAAAGAGTTCAAATTGTAAAAGGGAACAATATCAACACTTTGTACAAATTGAGTCTGTTAGATTGTAGAAAAAGAACAATATCAACACTTTCTACAAGTTGAGTCTGTCAGGTGGTCGCGAACATCGGCCGCTGCAAGTAACAACTGGCGCTCTTGTGCCAACTGGCTCTCTTTGCACTATGGACCTCACTGGAACCACTGGGCCATTTACTGGAGTGGACACTGGACACTCCAGTGTCTGGCACTCAACTCGGGTATCCCCGCTTGCTCCGAGCTCTCATCAACATTAATCTGAGGCCCCATCCCTGTGCATTTCTCATTGTCCATGGGTAAATGCAGCGTGGTAATACCAGGTATGTCTGGCCTGTCCACAGGATATGTAAAGTCTGGCCACTCAGTTACACGCAAGTCTACTCGATTGTGATGATACAAAGTTCCTTCGATGTCCACTAAATAGGAACGTGGAACCACTTGTTGTAAGCAGCTACCCATTTTCCAGCAACTTGTTCGATCTCCAGGCAGCGGTCTCATCTGAATCCGTTCCCTGATCTTCAATTCTGACAAATCTCTAACTGAGTTGTCATATCTTGCCTTGACCGCTTGTCTCTTCAGCCGTAACTTTTCTGCAACCCCTTGTATCACCGAGGGCTCAAGCAGCCTGTCGGCCACTGGTAGTGATATCTTTAGTCTCCTTGCCATCAGACTACTGTCCATGCCCACAGATGGGGTATTTCTCCAATGTAGAATGGCTTTCCATGGGTCTTTACCTTCACTGTGAACTTTCCTACATAGATTCTTAGCAATCTTCACAATTGATTCAGCTTTACGTTAGCTTGCAGATGACGCAGTGAAGAGATCACATGCTCGAACTCCCACTCAGCGGCAAATTTCCTAAACTGTAAACTCGTAAACTGAGGACCATTATCTGAGATCACTTTATCTGGTTGGCCATAATGTGCAAACTGTGTCTTGCATCTCTTAATGGTAGTCTCAGATGAACAGTCCGTAAGGGGTTCGATTTCCCAAAAGTCAGAATAATGATCAACTAATATTAGATATTCTTTTCCTGCATAGTTGAACAAATCCATACTAACCATCTGCCAAGGACGTGATGGTATCTCGTGTGACATCATGGTTTCTCTTTGTTATGAATATGCATATTCATTGCAGGTAGAACAATTGCTAACAAAGACCTTGATTTCACCCTGCATATTGGGCCAGTAAAGCATGTCACAGGCTTGTCTATAGCATGCCTCTCTGCCAATATGGCTCAAGTGTATGCTATGACTCTTGGGCCCTTATACAAGATCCCAGTTTGTATGGCAATCTCATCTCTGAAAGACCAATATTCCCTCACTATTGCTGGAACTGCCTCCTTGTGATCTGGCCACCCACTCATAACAATAGCCTTCAGTGCCTGCAAAGCTACATCAGTACCTGTATGCTGCTTAAACTGACATAGCCGGTGATTTGTGACATTAAGATAGTCTGCTTGATTAACTTTGGCAAAAAAAAGTTTGTTCCTGTTTCAACCAGCAGACCGTCTGATGCTCATGTTCTCCTCCAAGTGTCACCTGATCTAATGTAGCCCTACTCAGGGTATCACTAAAATACATTTCACATCCTGGCTTGTAGACAACATTAAGGTTGTAATTCTGCAAACTAAGCATCATTCTCTGCAGAAGTTTGGGAGCATACAAAAGGGGCTTCTTAAATATGGCTATTAGCGGCTTGTGATCAGTTTCAGCTATGATTGTATCCTGGCCATAAAGATAATGAGGGAAACGCTGGCAGGCAAATACAATACTTAAGCATTCCTTTTCAATTTGAGCATAGTTCCACTCGGCAGAAGAGAGCATTCTGGACGCATATGCGATCGGCTGACCTTCTTGCATTAGGCAACATCCTAGGCCATTTTTGCTCGAGTCACTTTGGATGGTAACAGTCTTTGTAATATCGTAATATTTTAACACTTGATCAATAGTGACCAAGCGTTTTATCTCCTGTACTGTTTGCTTGTGCTTGGGAAGCCAATGCCAAACTGCATCTTTGTCCAGAAGCCATCTCAATGGCTGCACCGATAGGTGCAGCAGAAATTTTGCTAAATAGGTAACAAATCCGATAAATGTCTGCACTGATTTAACATCAGCAGGCAGTGGCATCTCCACAATGGCTCTTATCTTATCTGGATAAGCTTTTAAACCTCGTGAGGACAAAATATGCTCATGGAAGCGGACTTCGTGCACCTTAAATTGCAACTTCTTTACACTGAGTTTTAACCACACCTGCCTATACCAATCTAATAGTGCTATTAACTCATCATGGTCATGCTCAGCTTCTTCATCTGTTTCACCACAGCTAACTATAAGAATATAATCAGCTATTGGCTCAATTTCATCAAGCCTACTCAGTAATTCATGCTGCTTTCATTGATACACCTCTGGTGCTACCGAAACTCCAAAGGATAATTTAAGCCATCTCTTTCTACCCCATGGGGTCCAGAATGTAGTCATGTAGCTACTCATTTCATCCAGTTTGCACTGTAAGAAGGCGTCTCTAGCATCAACAAGCGTAAAACCCATGCTTTGGGTAGTTTGTGCAAAATGTCATCAAGTGTTGGCATTAAATAATGTGACCACTTCAGGGCCATATTCAGAAACTTGGGATCAATGCAAATTCTAATCTTCTCCAGCCTCCTAATAACAACCATGTTGCTTATCCAGTCAGTGGGCTCAGTTACTGACGTAATATGTCCTTCCGCCTTGTATGTATCCAGTTGTGCTTTAACCTGCTGCTTAATAGCTATAGGCACATTGCGTGATGCACTTTGTACTGGGGAAAAAGCAGAGTCAAGTTCAAAATGAACCTCTCCTGAAACAAATACTATGTGGCCCTCAAACACTTTCTGGTATACTTGGAGGATTTGCTGTTTTGTCAATGGCCCCACCAGAGATTTAGGGGGGTAACTCACAACATTGTGTAACTTGGCCGGAATGGTAAACTGCATCAACCCCAAGCATTCACATGTTGATCCTGACAATAATGGTTTCTGATCAGCTTCCACAATCTCAAATTCAAGTTTATAAATATCCCCACGTATGCTGCATTCTGTTTGAAATAGGCCCAGTGAGTTCATTAATTCTCCTGAATATAACTTCAATTTAGTACTGCTAGGCTGAAGAAGTATCTCAGGTGCCAGTTTCATTTTGTCCTTTAAACTCATAACATCACAGGTTGCACTTGAGTCCAGCTGGTGCGGTTGAAATATGTTGTTATGAGATTCACAAACAATTTTTTGCCCTTGGAGTGTATTGCGCTGATATATTCTTTCCTATAAACTGCATCAGTGATAAACAAGGATGCATCCTCCTGAGATGCATTCTCTGAGTCTAACGTTTGCTCAATTGTATGCAGCTTCCTCACTTCCCTTTTCGGTGCCTGACACACTCCTGCAAAGTGATTTAGCCTCCCACATGCTCTGCAGATCTTCCCATATGCTGGGCACTTCTCTCTCTTGTATATGCATACTGCTGCAATATTTGCATGCTACTTGATTGTTTACAGATGAATTATAAAACTGCCCTTTATTCTGATATTTGTGTTGATAATTCATCATACTTGGCTGTTGTTTAGAGACTGTATTAACACAATCCTTATCCCGCTCTAGGACTCTCAGCCATTTGTCAATAAGTTCTATAGTCCGACACATCTCAATTACTGCTTGTAGGCTTAAATTATGCTCTCTCAAGAGACGGCTGAGTGTGCTTTCACTAGTAACTCCCAAAACTATTTTGTCCCGAATGAGTTCATCCCTTAAGGGGCCATAGTCACAACTAGCTGCTTTTTCCTTTAAGTGTGTGACAAAATTATCTATTGTTTCACCTTCTTCTTGCTTGCAGCTGCCAAATATGTATCTTTCAAAAATAACATTTTTGAGAGGTCTGAAATGTCTCTAAAGCATCTAGAATAACATTGGTATCTCTTTCTTGCCCCACAGAAAGGGTTAAGTTGTGTCTGTAGATATGGACACATTCACTGCCCATCAATCTCCTTAATGTGGCAGGTTGAACTGCTGCTGACTTATCTTCCAAGCCTGTAGCGAAGGCATAATCTTCGAACTCTGCCCTGAACTTATTCCAATTGCTGCTGCAGTCTCCACTCACCCTCATAGGCTCAGGCAGAGACATACTGTTAGCAGCTGCCATACTTCCACTGCTTAGCTTTCGGGAGTATGCTTCAAATGTATCCAGAAGACATGGATTCAGGCTTCTGACACCATGTTTCAAGTAGGTTTAATAATAAGTAGAAGAAGATCCCCCAACAAGCCATTATTACAGATATATATCTACATATGACAGGAACCGGAAATTCCTCACAGACGCAGCTGAAGGCAGCTCCTCAAGAGTCAGGGAATACATCTCAAACTAATCCTGCCAAGACTGCAGACATAACCCTTGTAATACACTTCTCAACTTCAGCCAGACCTCCTTTGCAGTCTTTAAATCACCTACATTGATAAATTGTTCATCTTGTAAACTCAAGATGATGTAGGCCATTGCTTTACCATGCTGCCTTTGCTCTGCAGCTGCTAATGGTGCTTGGGATGGATTAACAACTATATCCCAGAGCTCCTTAACCTTCAGGAAATACTCCATCTTTGTAGCCCAAATTATATAGTCCTTCTGTCCCAATTGAGGCAGAGAAGCAGCTGGCCACATAGGTCTCTATGTCCTTTTTTCAACGAGCACCACCAAAACTGCTGTTTAACCAGGTGTAAAGTTTTCACGAAGCCAAAGTGCCCAGCAGCTTTTGAATCATGGGCCTGTTGCAACACAGACCCCCTAAGACTGGTGAGAATGTGTAATTTAGCGCCAATCCATGCCAGACTACCTCACATGGTGCACTCATTTGAGTGGGACAGGAACCAGTCATCACTATTTAGTGTTCCTTTCAGCTCCTCACATAAATCACTAGGAAGGTCAAAGCTCTGGTGACCACTGGGGCAGCTAGTTCCTTGGAAGGGATAACTGGACAGTTTACTTCTGACCGAGCACTATTGTATTAAGGCAATCTAGACAAAGCATCCACCATAAAATTCTTTCCCCCAGGGATGTAGCGCGAGGAAAAGTTAAAATAGTTTAAGTATTGCACCCAATGAATTTGCTTGGGTGACAGTTTTCAGGGAGTTTTAGGGCTTTCATGTTTTTATGGTCAGTCAACACTTCAAAAGGGTGCTTTGCCCCTTCTAGGAAATGCCTCCAAGTTAATAGAGCCCAATAGATAGCAAATGCTTCCTTCTCCCAAATTGCCCATCTCCTTACAGTTTCCGTTAATTTCCTGGAGGTGTAAGCTCAGGGTTGTAAGGCCCCAGTGGTGTTTGCCTGCAAGAGCACAGCCCCCCACAGCCACATCACTGGTGTTAGCCTGGACTACAAAGGGGACATACACGTTGGGATGTTTAAGGACAGGTTTGGCTGCAAATAGCCACTTAAGTTTCTCAAAGCTGCTTGGCATTCCATTATCCACTTAAATGGACAGCTAGGTTTTGGTTTGGCATCTCCCTTTGTCTTCAGGTGGTTGGTAATGGGTAATGCAATTTTAGCAAATGAGGGAATGAATTGTCTATAGAAGTTTGCAAAACCCAGGAAACTTTCCAACTGCTTGGAAAGGGGGAGAGGAACATCCACTCTATGACTGCATCTTCTCAGGGTCCATTTCTATCCCCTCATGTGATATACAGTAACCTAAATAGTCAATTTTATCCTGGTGAAATTTGCACTTTGACAATTTGGTATATAATTCAGCAGCTCTGAGTTTTTTCAAGACTGTGTGCACTAACTTCACATGTTTCTCCATAGTTTCAGTGTATATAAGGATGTCATCTAAGTAAACCAGGACCCTCTTGTACAAGTGCTCATGCAGCACCTCATTGATTAATTGCATGAACACAGCAGGTGCCCCTTATAATCCAAACAGGGGCACCCTGAACTGGAAGCAACTCAGGGCAATTGAAGGTGATTTTCCACTCGTCTCCCTCCTTAATGCAGATTCTGTAATAAGCTTTCCTCAAGTCCAGCTTAGTAAAGATTTTTCCTTTGGTTAGATGAGCCATCATGTCGTTCATTAGGGCCAGTGGATAAACATTCTCCACACATACCAGGTTAAGCCAGGGGTGAAATGCTCCTGGTTCAGACCGGCTCGGGCGAGTAGGTAGCGATGGCGGCGGGCAGTTCAGAGAACTGGTAGCAAAAATCCTTTCCCCCGTAGCCTCCAGCTTGCTTACCTTCACACGCCTGCTTGCTGTAATCCCTGCAATCCATTGCATCAGCAAGCAACTGAATCTCCCTGCCTGCAATCAAGCTCATCGGTGAGCAGCTCTTTCTGCCTGCCTGCCTGTAAGTTTTTTCCCCCTTTGGGAGCTTTAAAAAAAATAGTTAATAGTTAATAGTTAATTTGGGGGGTTTTTTTAGACCTAGCCATTTAAAGTTTAGGAAGTTTTAAATTTAGCTGCTTTTATATAAAAATAAAAATAAAATGAAATGAAATAATATTTGTGCAGCTTTCTGAGATTTTCTGTGTTTCTGTAGTGTTTCACTCCAACTACACAAACACACAAAATCTCACAAAGCTGTATGTGGGATTTTGTGTGTGTAAAGTATGAAAGTTGGTTTTTTGGACTTTTTGTGGCTGTGTGAGGTTCCTGCATGTTGCAGGTGCCATTTTGGGTCTAGCACAGCTGCTTTTACATTGTGGGTGAGCCTGTTGTGTTGTGTTGTGTTTTGTAGGTTAAAAAAGGCAAAGAAGTGATGTCAACTTGGCCACACCCACCTGACCAACAAGCCACAGCCACCCAGTCACCTGACCACTAAGCCCCGCCCACTAATTAAGCCATGCCCACAGAACCAATAGCGAAAATTTTTAGATTTCACCCCAGGTTAAGCCCTTTATAGTCCACACAGAAATTAAGACACCCATCCTTTTTCTCATGAAACAACACAGGGGCGGCCACCATGGCCTAGCTGATTGGATGAAGCCCCACTTTATATTCTTGTCAATAAAGGCCAGCAGCTCCTCCAGCTCTTGTGGGGTCATCTGGTAGATCTTTGGTTTAGGAAGTTTTACCCCCACAAGGATTTCTATGCTGCAGTCTGTGGGGCAATGGGGTAGGAGCACATCTGAGCCCCTCTTGTTGAATGTCTCCCTTAGGTCCCAGTATTCTTTTGGGATTTTCTCCACTTAGCTCTGAGTGGGGATTTGCCTCCCCCTCTTCCCAGCTGTGTGAAACAAATTCATAAAAGCCCCTTCATCCAATTCACATGAAGGTTCCATTTTTGGAGCCAGCTTAATCCAAGCAAGAGGGGTTGCTCCATTTCAGGGGCTACAATGAAATTCAGTGTCTCTCTGTGATCCCCCATCCACATCTCCACCGGTTCAGTTACAAAGTGAGCTGGGCTTCCCCCAGCTACCGACCCATCCAAAATGCAAAATGCTATGGGCACCCTCAGTGTTCTCAGTCTCAGTCCCAGTTTCTCTACCACCTCGGGGCTAATTACAAATCTTGTGCACCTTGAGTCCAAAAAGGCTAGCATTTTCCCCTGGGCGCCAGATGAAGGCACCCACAGCTCCACTGGAATGGTCATGGAGGCTACATCGTGATTTACCAGGGGGTCATTGTTGGAGTCGGTCTCACTATCCTCCGGGGTGGTCAGAGTTCCCAGCTATTCCTAGCTAGGAGGGGCGAACTCAACGACCTCTTCCCCCTTCAGTGCTGTTTCTGTTGGTATATGAAAGTTCATGAATTGGAATGGACATGGTAACAGGTCTGCCAATGGGGACTGTTTGGTGACCCAGATGGCTCAGAGCCTGGGCATGGCTTAGCTTGACTGATCTGTATATAAGAGTTGCTTTATCCTTGCAATATAGCCTCTGCATTGTATCTTGCTTCTGTGAATATTGCGTCTATGATTCTATACTTCTGGATTCTGATTTCTGGTTTTGGCTTTTGCTGTATGGTATTGTATATATAGAAGTTTCTTATATAAATGAATCCTGCTGAATTTTTTATATGTATGCTGGTTGGATTGCTGCAAACTCTAACAGTTTCTTGGTGTTTTGCTGGCTGCTTCTCAGGCTTTCTGCCCCCAGCAGTTTTTGGCTTGGAGCTTGCCTTGGTGAGGAAATGAGCTGCTCAGTGCCCCTCCTTTCCACACTTGAAGCACACTGTGGAACTCGGTTGGCAGCTCTTGGGGCCTCTTTAGGGGCAGAGGGGGAAGGCTTGCTCCAGTTGCGGCTTCCATGATGCCGGTTTCTAGCCAGATCAATTTACACCTTGGCTGCCGACACATACCAGTGCTAAAGGTCTCGAGCCCTCTCCCCCGCAGGAGATGCAGCTCTGATAGATTTCTTTGTTAAACCCATCTTTGTAGCACTCCATCAGGACTTCTGGGGGCCAGCCATGCATGTGGCAGGCCAACCCACGAAACTCCTGGGAATATTCTACTACTGACCTCCACCCCTGGTTTTTGGTCTTCATCCTGGTCCTAGCATCCTAACTTGAATTGCTTCCCAGTCACACTCCTCCAGGTGCAGATTGAACATCTTTGACTCCCATTGAAAGAATGTTGTTATGGCTATACATCTCACCCCCCTCCCATTTCCCACAGCATGCCCATCTACCAGGTGAAGATCCAAAGAAAAAGATTGCCACCAGTGTGGCTGTGGGGAGGTTGACCCCAGGGCTCCGCAGTCTTCCTATTCACTCCCATGGGTTGACATTATGTGCTCAGCCTCCTCTGTAAACAGGGTTTCTGGGTCTCTGGGTTGGCCAATAAAGCAGATTTTGCTTAATGTCAGGCCTGCCTCTGTTCAAAACCCAAGAAAGAAAACTTCTAATTCCAGATATCAAATATCAGGTACTACATGTTGTTTGTATAGGAATTTATTGGTGATATTTGTTTGAATCTTGTGCTTTGATATGGCCTATAGGCTAATCAATAATCTATCAGGTACTACATGTAAATAATAACTGAGATGCATTAGTGATTATATTTCTTAACAATGTAGCAAGGAAAAATGTGATCTGTTTATTTTATTTTCAGTGATGGTGACAGAGAAGCACATTTAAAAAATATCTAAACAAACTAGCTAATTTCTCTGGGATTCTGCAATTGTTTTATTTTATAGCTGGCTTTCCTATAGCCCAGTATTTTTAGGAATGAAAATTTTATGAAGAAACAAAGTTCAAAATTCCAGTTTGAAATCAAAGTAAATAAAAGCCTATTATATAAGAATATAGCATGATAGAATATTAATTTGTCTATTCTGCACACACTGACATTTTTAATTTTTTAAAAAATAATATCCCCTATTTTACTTTAATTCTTACTTTTTCAGTACCAAAATTGTTTAGATCTGAGATAATGTAATCTGTCAGATTGTCCAGCAGGTAGTCCTTCCACCTTTTTTACTGCTCTTTGATATATATTTTTTCTAATCAAGAGAAACCTTTAAAAATCCTTTTTTTCAGGGTTACATTTTTTATAGGGCAACATATGTTTTGCAAGCACTGCATAATTTTGCTGCCTGGCAGCAGTTGCAGGTACATGTAAAGGTCCTGTGTCAGAAAGCATCTTGTGATGGACCACAGCAACACATCAAATCAAACAATTTTCTCATTACCCATACATACCTATCCATAGGATTAACCAATGTCATACAGAGTACAGAAAAGGAATAATAGTAAGCCAAATAAATTAAAGGCATGTGTTATAAAATAAATACACACTGTCCTGGCATTTAAGAAAGTTGCTAAAACCTGGATGTTTTGGAAAGCTTTGGGGAGGGATTGGTATCATCATCATCATCATCATCATCATCATCATCATCATCATTTCTCATGCTGGATGATGCTTTTTATGATACTTTTGCAGGTATACTGGTAGCATTGTTAGCTGCTTGGACCTTTTTTTGGGCTCATTGGCATATTGATTTCAGTAAATATGTAAGTAAATAAATCTCCATACTTTCTAATTTTGCAAATTATCTTTGCTTTAATTACATCCATATACATTACCCATCATCTCTTGTTTAAACACGTTTCTACTTTGCTCTTATTCCATGATTACAAAAAGACACTTTTCTATTATCCAAGTCAGTGGTGGGATGCTATCAGTTCTCCCTGGTTCTTGCAAACCGGTAGTGGAAATTTAGAGTAGTTTGGAGAACCAGTAAATACCACCTCTGCCTGGCCCCGCCCCCAATCTATTCGCTGCCTCCTGACTCCCAGCTAATCAGCTAGAACAGTGGTTCTCAACCTTCCTAATGCCGCGACCCATTAATACAGTTCCTCATGTTGTGCTGACCCCCAACCAGGGGTGGGTTCTAAAATTTTTTACTTTCAGTTCTGTGGGCGTGGCTTATTTTGTGGGCGTCGCTTGGAGGTCATGTGACTGGGTGGGCATGGCTAGCTGGTCATGTGACTGGGTGGCCATGGCTATGTGTATAGGGATTATTCAGAGGGCTGAAAAAAGCCATTTCTGACAGATCCTCGCACTTTTGACTGGTCCTCACACTTATGACCATCCTCACATTTATACCTGTGCAGCATTCTTAACAACAGCTCAAGCTCAACCCTTCCAAGAATGAGTGGCTGTGGTTCCCGGCATCCCGATATAGTCAGTTGACTCCATCACTGACTATCGGGGTCGAGTCTTTGGCCCCCGCGGAGAGGGCGCGCAATCTGGGAGTCCTCCTAGATACGCAGCTGTCCTTGGAGGAACATCTGATGGCTGTAGCCAGGGGGACCTTCTGTCAGGTTCGCCTGATTCTCCAGTTACGGCCCTTTCTTGATCGGGATTCCCTGTGCACAGTCACTCATGCCCTCATCACCTCTCGCCTGGACTACTGCAATGCTCTCTACATGGGGCTCCCCTTGAAGAGCACCCAGAGGCTCCAACTGGTCCAGAATGCGGCCATGCGGGTAATCATGGGAGCTGCATGGCACTCCCATATAACACCTTTCCTGTGTGAGCTGCACTGACTCCCAGTGGTCTTCCGGCTGCGCTTCAAGGTATTGGTTACCACCTTTAAAGCGCTCCATGGCATAGGACCTAGTTATCTTCGACACCGCCTGCTGGTACCGACGGCCTCCCATCGACCTGTGCGCTCCCACAGAGAGGGCCTCCTCGGGGTGCCATCAGCAAAACAATGTAGGCTGGTGACCCCCAGGGGGAGGGCCTTCTCTGTGGGGGCATCTACCCTCTGGAATCAGCTGCCCCCAGAGATAAGGAGAATCAAGACCTCGGTGCCTTCCGCCATGCCCTTAAAACCTTCTTTTTCCAGCAAGCCGGGCTGGCCTAACACTTTTAAAAATGTTTTTAATTGTTTGTTATTGTTTTTAATCATGGGGCCAAATTTATATATATCTTTTTAATTGTATTTCAATGTTTGTAGTTTATGCTTTTACTTGGCTGTTCACCACCCTGAGTCCTCAAGGAGAAGGGCGGTATACAAAATTAAAAATAAAATAAATAAAATAAGCCATGTCACTCATTTCACAACTGCTTCTCTTCACCATGGTGATAAGATAGGGTAAAATGTGAGGACAGTTGTAAATTCGAGGACTAGTCAAAAGTGCGAGGACCAGTCAAAAATAACTTTTTCAGCCCTCTGAGTAGTCCATGTGCACAAAAGGACTACCCAGAGGGCTGAAAAAAGTGATTTCTGACAGGTCCTCGCACTTTTGACCGGTCTTCGCACTTATGACTGGTCATCATGCCCATTGTAGCATTCTTAACAACCATGTCACTCATTTCACAACTGCTTCTCTTCACCATGGTGACAAGATAGGGCAAAAACGTAAAATGTGACAGTCGTAAGTTCGAGGACTGGTCAAAAGTGCGAGGACCAGTCAAAAATAACTTGTTCAGCCCTCTGAGTAGTCCATATGCATAAAAGGATACAGCAATAGAGAGGGATGAAGGAAGGGAAGGGAAATTAGAGTAGGAGTGAGGGTAAGAGGGGGAGGAAGAGAGGAGGAGAAGGAGAAAGGAAGAGGAAGTAGGAAGGAGAAGAAGAGGTGGGGGAAGAGAAAGTAAGAAGGAAAGAAAAGAGAGAGATGGTAAGTTTGAGGAGAAAGATTGCTGTACAATAAAAAAGATGAAAGAGAAGAAAACCAACCCCAAACAAATATAAAGATATTAAGATAAAGAATGAATTGTTAAACTTTAAAGAATAAAAGAGAACAAATATTAATAAATAGCAATAATTAGAAACACACATACAAACACACAATGTATTTTCTTTGAACAGAGTATTTGGCCGCTTCACAAATTTAACCAGTGTTTAGTCATTTCAATTAAATTTACAATTTCTATATTTTCTTTTTGCCATATTTATTCCTCATCTATTTTTTTAAAAAACCAATATTACCCTTCATCCTCATCTCTAATCTTAATCAAATTCATTTTTTCCCTTCTATTCTATATTATACCCCTTCCCATTGTCATCTATTTTTATATCCATCCTCACATTGGTTAATTATGTAATTATGTTGTTGGAAGAAATATCCTTCTGGGTTCTGCTCCAAGTGGGGAAAAAGACACTGGAAACATGGAGACTGCTTGGAAAGATGGTTTAATGGTGGACAGGATCACATGGCTTGAGTTCCTGAACAGAAAAGGGCAGATACAGCGAGTTTTTCGGGTTTTATGCTCTCTTTGGCTTTGAACTTCCTGGGGCCCAGAAAGAGTATCCTGATTGATTGTCAGACTCCCAGGGGGTGGGGGTCTTAGCTAGCCTTGCTGGCTGATGTAATCTTCCCAGGTGCCATGTGGTGAGTTTCTGTCTAGATGGGTCCCATTGTGTTAGTTTCTGTTGCTATTGTGTTGCAAATGTCCTTTGACAAAGGATTGGGTTTCTGCCTCTGGCCCATTAACAAAGGGTGGGGGGGCAGGAAGGTGGAGGTGCTGTGTCTGTAAAACATGCTTCTCCATTTTCATACAGGGAAACATAATATTCTGACTTTTTAATATTTCCTAAAAATATTTCATTCCTCTAGAAAAGGGATGGGTGCTATCTTCCTACAATGTAATACAGTTGTTTAATACAAATTCAACATTTTAATATAAATCAATTAGTTATATAACTATCTTTTTTGTATATCAATCAATATGAACATGAATATTCCAATTATTTCAATATTGGAATATATCAATATACCAATTACCGATATACCAATTACAATATACCAATATTGTAATTGGTTTTAACCCGGGTTGTTTTAAATGGATAGCCAAATTATTTAATGTTTTTAAATTGCTTTTAAATTTTATATGTTGTTTTACCGTGGCTGTTCACCGCCCTGAGTCCTGTTGGAGAAGGGCAGTATACAAATAAAATAAATAAATAAATAAATAAATAAATAAATAAATAAATTTCCATGCAATCCAATTTCTTACAAATCAATTAATCATATTTACCAATAATAATAAACCAAATAATTTCCCCCATATATTCCTCCAAACCACAACTTAACCTTTTCTGCTTTCAACACAATATACAATTAATAGTATCTCAATTATTACAATTCCCTAGTTAAATAGAGCTTTTTTTCTTTTGTGTTTTAAAATCTTGAACCTCCTCTTTTGCCCTAAATTTCCCATTGTTTGCAGTTTTGCACCTACCTTTTTTGGTGAGGAAAAAGAAATCTCTCTCTGCCTCATTTTGTCACATTGCAGCAAAGACTCTGCTTTACTTTCAGTTTCTTTTTTTCAGCATAGCTAGGGGAAAAAAATCTGCTCCTCTCTTTGCAGCTAGCAACAGAGCCCTCCGCAAAACAGCTGAGAGCAAATCAGCTGAGAGTCCGGAGGCTGATCAAATCAATTTATGGTAATTAACCTATGCTGAAGCTGAAAGGGGCTGTTTTTTTCTATTTTTGCAGGCACCGGTCTTCTCATTTGTTTTCTTTTAACACTGATCAGCTGTAGGGCGGCCCTTTGAAGCCTCGCGGCAAGAATTTAAATGGTTTGTTTCCCTCTAGCCATCAGCTGGGACTCATGAGGCAGCAATAGATTGGGAGTGGGCGGGGTAAGCGACCGGTGACTGGCAATCCAACAGAGGCAGAGAGTGAGGGTGAGTGAAGGCATGGGGGGGGGTGAGAGAGGGCTTTGGCGACCCCTGTGAAATGACCGTTCGACTCCCAAAGGGGTCGCGACTCCCAGGTTGAGAACTGCTGGGCTAGAAGGAAAAAAATCAGGGCTCACTTGACAAAGAAGAGAGAAAAAAACAAGACACCGTCGTTTTAAATTGAGAAGCCAACAAGCCTCCCAACTGATCGGCTAGAAGGAAAAAATCAGGACTTGCTTCTCAGCCAGGAAATCACTTGGCAAAGAAGAAGAAGAAGAAAAAGACGCTATCGCTTTAAATTGACAAGCCAAGAAGCAGCTGCTGGAAGAAGGTTTTTGCTTGTAGAAGCGAAGTGACATTCAGCAGTTCGTTTCTGGGTCAGCTGAACAACAAACTGGATAAGAGGAGGGATTTTTATATGGTTCTGTTTTTGAAGTTTTGAGGTTTGTGCAACATGGGCTTTTGTTTCTAAAAAGGTTTGGGTGATTTCCATTGTGAAATATCCTGTCTTGAATGAGTTTTCTGCCTGCTTGTAAATGGAGCCGAACTTCTGGCTTCCACTTTCTATTATCTCTAAGCATTGGTAGTTTTTTTTCTTCTTACAAAGTTTCCTTTATGCAGCTGGCAGGAATGTGGAATGAGTATGAGGCAGGTTCCTTGTTAGCAGCTTGATTTGTCATTGCTTTTCTGGGAGCCTTTTCTTATGAATAATATTTTATTTGGGGAAATGAAGAGAGGGGAATTTGATTCCTTCCCAGAGCAGGTTAGTGGGGTGGGGATTTTGAAGTAACCTTCCCCTGGAGTGGGGAGGGAATGGGGATTTTGCAGTATCCCTCCCCTGTCATGCCCACCATGCCACGCCCACAAAGCCAGTAGTAAAAAATTTTGAAACCCACCACTGCATAAATCCATCTTAATATGCTATTCCTGGTATGTGATGTTTTGTATATATACAGAGAAAGAAGCACTCTTGTAATCTTTGACTTTTAGGCTTGCTGTCAAACATCAGCCATAATACTAAGGACTGTTTTGAACAATATGCAGGTTGTATTACACAAATGGCTATTTTATATGTGAAATTATGACTGAAATATTTCTGCACCTATATTGGTTCACTAAGTTTCTCCTTAGTTTTAGGTTGCTTCTCTCTTTGTTCAGTTTCCATCCTTTGCTTCTTGTTTTGCCTTCTGGTGCTTTGGAAAATACATTGCCCCCACTTCTTTCTGGCAGCCCCTTAAAAACCTGTTGCTATCACACTCTTGGGCAAAGCATGTGAGCCATTTACTCCTTTCAGTGGTCCATGAAAGTGCATCTATAGTATGTAGATAATAAAGTTTAAAAAAGGTGAGCAACATTTTTACAGAACTATAGATATGTTGAGGCTGGGTGTGACAAGGAATGACTGGAAGGTGAGGGGCCAGGTGAGGCACCCCTTGATGTGAGTGATATTGAGTTGGCCATGCCTACCCAGTCACATGACCATCAAGCCATGCCCACAAAATAAGCCATGCCCACAGAATCAGTAGTAAAAAAATTTAGAACCCACCCCTGATCCAAGTTCATTTTTCTGATCATCAAAAGCAGGAAAATCCCTAGTGGTTATTCTTAATTAAATTAATATGGTATCCAACTCTCAATCACTCTTGGTAGCTCACAACAGTCAAACAAAGAAATCACTTCAAAAATCAATAAAAGGTAAAAGGTAAAGATAAAAAGCATGTTGATACAAGGGAATCTCACTTGCTCTTGCCAAAGTCCTGGGTGAAGATCTAAAACTTAATGGTTTTACTAAACTACAGCAGACTGCAGGTCATCCAGATGTCGGGGATAACCTATAGCGTGTATTGTAGGAACTTAATGGAGAAGTATACTTTATCTCCCACTTTGAAATCCTTTTGAGGGGTTTTCTTTTTATCAGCATATTTCTTGTATGCCTCCCTTGCCTCCTCTAGTATCTTACTAAAAACTGGCCAGGTGTTTGGCAAAGTTTTCACTGGCCAGCTAATGAGGCATGCTAGGGGTTATGTTGAGGGAGTTCTGGTTTAGGAACAAATTCCAGACTGGAAGCCACCTGGAATGGTGCAAACCCCATGCTTCTGTGGACTGAATTATTATATGCAACTTCTGCAAATGGCAAGAGATCCCCCCAGTCATTTTGTTGGTAATTTATGTAGCAGTGGAGGTATTGCTCCAGCAAACCATTCATACATTCACCAACTCCATTAGTTTGGGGTGATATAAGGAACGGAGCCCATGGGAGGTGCCCAACAGTTTTAGGAACTCCTGCAAGAATTTAGATGTAAACTGCACTTCCCAATTGGAAATTATTCACTCTCGGGCCCCAGGAAGCTTATACATGTGTTGCACAAAAAGCTTTGCCAGACTCCATGCAGACAAGCCACAGAGTGGGTTTGCTTGGAAAATGGGCTAGTTATAACCCAAATCACTGTAGTCTATGAACTTTTAGACAGTTCTATGATGAAGTCCATGGATATTTCTTTCATGGAGCAGTGGGACTAGCTACAGTTTGTAGCAACTCAGGGTTTTTTTATATTTCTCAGGGTGCCGTCAGCCAAACAATGTCAACTGGCAGCCCCCAGGGGGAGAGCCTTTTCTGTGGGGGCACCCACCATCTGGAACGAGCTCCCCCCAGAGATACAGAAGATTCCGGACCTGCGCACTTTCCGCCATGCCCTCAAAACATTCCTGTTTCAGCAGGCCGGCCTGGCCTAACTTTCCCTTTATATTGCTTTTTTTGATTTTATTTTAAACTGGGATGTATTAAAATGTATTTTTATCGTTCGCTGTTCACTGCCCTGAGTCCCTTAGGAATAGGGCGGTATATAAATTTAATAAATAAATAAATAAATAAATAAATAAATAAATAAATATTTTTATATGAGCTGAACACATTTTTTGGAAATTTTGAGGCATCAAATATTACTGCTATGAGGAAAACTGTGCCCCAACTTCATGAGCAAGTGTTTAGGTTTGATGTTAGCTCTGTCTGGAGGACATTGCAGAAAGTTAGCATTCAGAAAGCTGCAGGCCCAGATAATATCCCTGGGTGTATTCTTAGGGAGTGTGCAGATGAGTTGGCTTGTGTTCTTACATTTTCAATCTTTCATTGTAGCAGGCACTGGACCATCATGTTTTAAGACTGCCATTATTTTGCCACCACCAAAAATGTCTTTAATCATGAGTCTTAATAATTATTGTATGGTTACACTTACATCCAACATTATTAAATGTTTTGAAAGGCCAATGAAGGATTTTATTGTATCCAGTCTCCTTCCAGCATTTGACTCACTTCAGTTTGCTTATCATCCAAATCATTCCACAGAGGATGTTATTTCCTCTGTTCTCCATCTGAATTTGGTGCACTTAGAGGAAAGAAATATTTGTGTGTGAGTGTTTTTTGCTGACTTTAGTTCGGCATTTAATATAATAAATCCTCAGCATTTAGTAGAGAAAATGGGCATTTTAGGCTTCAACACTCCTTTGCATAGCTGGATTCTTGGTTTTCTTACTAATAGGCCTCAGTGTGTATCAGTTGAGACTAATATTTTTAACACCATTTTCTTGACTACAGGTTCTCCTCAGGGCTTTGTCTTAAGTTTGCTATTGTTCACTCTGTTGACCCATGACTGTTGTGCAAGGTTTACTGCCAACCATATTGTGAAGTATGCAGATGATACAACAGCAATGTGCTTTATTCAAGATGATAATGTGCGTGCAGCTGATGAGCAAGTTAGCATGGTAGCTTAACCAGTGAGATACTGGTGAATTGGACACAACAGTGTCATTTTCTGCATCACATGAGAAGAGCACATCTTTCTTCCTCTGCCCTTACCACTTTCTATAGAAGGATGGTTAAAAGCATCCTGTCATATTATATTACTGTGTCAGTGGTGAAATTCAAAAATTTTCCCTACCAGTTCTGCGGGCGTGGCTTGGTGGTCATGTGATTGGGTGGCTTGGTGGTCATGTGACTGGGATGGGTGTGGCTTGGTGGTCATGTGACTGGGAAAACCAACTATCACACTTAACACAAAAATAACACAAAAGCTACACAACTGACACACACAATGCAAAAGGAGCTGAAATTCACACAAAATAGCCCCTGCAACAAGCAGAAACCTCACAGAGTCACAGAGAGCTCAAAAACAAACTATCACACTTTGCACAAAAATACCGGTTAGGGCAATAGGTAGTTAAAAAAAATGCTTTAAAAAGTAAAAAAAAAAAAGTTCTGAGGATTGCACGGTACAGCTGATTGTCACAGCTGATTGTAAGAACTTTTTTTTTTACTTTTTAAAAGCATTTTTTAAACTACCTATTCACTGAATCAGTAGTAAAAAATAGTTAAAAAACGTTCCGAAGATCAGCTGTGCTGCGCGATTGTTGGAACTTTTTTTTTTACTTTTTAAAGCATTTTTTTTACTACCAGTTCGGGTGAACCTGTAGCATTTAACCCCTGTACTGTGTGCTTTGGAAGTATTATTATTTTGGGCAGGAAGGCTATGCAGAGAATGATGAGGACAGCAGAAAAATTTATTGGATGTTCATTCCTTTCTATTCAGGACATGGCATATAAGTACTGCTTGATCCAGGTTATGTAGTATGTCAGGAATGCTACATATCCTTTCCATGACCTTTAAAAAAAATTAACTTCTGGGAGGAGGCTTAGTGATATCCAAAGCAGAACAACTAGATTCTATAATAGCTTTGTATCATATAGTATCAACCTTGTTAACTCTCAAGATTTTTCTTTTCTGCTATGTATTCAAAATGGACTGTCTATATATATATATATATTGTATGTATATGTGTGTGTGTGTGTGTATACATATGTGTGTGTCTATGTATGTAATCTATCTATCTATCATCTATCTATCATCTACCTACCTACCTACCTACCTACCTACCTACCATCTATTTAATCTATATATCATATGTACCATACTTTTTGGTGTATAAGACCCACTCTCCCCTGGGAGTGGTGGAAATGTGTGTGTGTCTTATACAGTGAATGCTGCCGAAGCCCTGCCCATCTGCTGGCCCCCACCCGCCGGCCTCTGCCTCCCAGCAATTTGCCTCCTTGCAGCAAACAGCAAACAGCATGGTCAGCTTCAGCACAGCCTGATTTAGCACAAGCAGCTGATTGGCGGTTGGATCAGCCTCCCGGAATACCGCCTATCAGTTGTTTCAGGCTGCAGGGATTGCTGCCACCCATTGCCACTGTCGCCGCCTAAACGCGCTGCCGATCGCTGCCTCCATGTGTCGTGTTTTTGGCCTCCACATACACCGTTTTCAGCTTCCGAACATTGCATTTTCAGCCGATTCCCTGCCACCTGGAACTGGCTGATATTGCGATGTGGAGAGGCCAAAAATGGGGCATGCAGAGGCCAAAAATGCGATGCACAGAGGGCAAAAATAAGATGCATGGAGGCGGCTAACAGCGGTGATGTGCTGCGGTGATCCCTGCAACCTGGAACAGCTGATTTGTGGCATTGTGGGGGGCTGATACAACCACCAATCAGCTGCTCATGCTGAATCAGGTTGCAATAACGTGCTGAGGCTGACCAGACTATTTGCTGTTTGCTGCAAAGACACTAGCCAGATGAATACCGATGGATGCTGGAAGGCAGAATTTTTTTCTTGTTTTTCTCCCCAAAAAGTAATGTGTGTCTTATACTCTGGAGCATCTGAAAAATATGATATATGTGTGTGGTTGTATGTGTATATGTTTATTTTCTTTAGAGAGTAGGCATCAGAATTTCATTTTTAATGTATGCAAGTGTATTCATAGAAAAAAGTGACAATAAAGGCTATCCTAACTTATTTTATATGCCAAGAAATGACCACCCTTCAGAACTATTAGATTATACTGCTGTATTTGTATTATTGTTGTCTTTATTTGGCCAATTAGTTTTTACTGTGATTACTTTTTATATACTAATTTACACCACACTTTTTTACTCTATAGCTTGTATAAATATAAGATAAACTTTAACTCTTGTGTTTCATAGAGATTTTAAGAAGTGTTTACAGTAATATACTGTATGTTTTATAATTTTGTGTTAGTAATTTTCATTATTTTTTCACAGCTTATAATATAACCTGTTCATACTGGAATAGTTGTACTTTTACAGTTCCAATGTTGCTTTTTGCTTAATTGATTGAAAGAAAGACTTGATTCCATCTGAGTATATACATTTTAGGATCATCCAAGTTCTTTCCAACCTCAGAAAGAGGAGGCCTGATGCATCCAAACAGAGAGAAGTAACATTATTTAGAAGAGGAGTGGTTCTACTCTTTTTTATGTTTATTATTTAAAACATGAGGTAAATTCTGCAAATGTTTGGAGAACATTTAGAATAGTATAAATGCTAAATTCCATAGAAATAAGTTTTGAATGGTGTTGTACCTTTACAATGTATTATTTTTAAAAGCACTCATTGGTTTAAGAGAGGATGTAATGAAATTCACAAGGAAAGTAAATCCTATAATGAACGAGGAGTATTTCAAGCAGATATACTGTTTTGATTGTTTTTTGTGCAAAAATGTATGGTAAGGATGATTATTATAACACCTTACAATTTCTGGCACAGTGATTGCACTGTGATTTGAAGATAGATCTGTCAGTCATTGAATCAAATTCTGTTTCTTCTTACCATTAGTAAGGATCAAGGATAAGTCTGAATCTGCGTACATGTGTATATGTGCACATGCACACGTGCATACACAAACAGATAAATAATTGAGTAATGATTCGAAATGCCTTCAAGAGTCAAGGCAGCCTTCAAGTCTGCCTTGACTCTTCATGACTGCCTAGACAAGTCCTTGTAGTTGTCTTGGCAAGATTCCAGAAGTGGTCCGTCATTATCTAAGGCTGAGAGAATGACTGGCCCAAGGTCACCCAATTGGCTTAAGGAAGGAGTGAAACTCAGTCTCCCTGTTTCTAGCCTGGTGCCTTAACCAATACACCAAATTGGTTCTTCTCAATGTAACTATTTCCATTTCCAACAATGCAATTCCATTTCCAATCTTCAAAATAGATATAAAAAAATAAACATTCTTACAATAAAAGTAGCATCCAGTTGATGTGTGGGAGTCATTTGAATATAATACAAAGATGCCCTAGTCTTTGGGAACTTTTTGGTGACAACAATTGCTATTCAGCTTGTTATCTTGGAATGTTGCACAGAACATTAGACAGTCTATTAATGGTTGTCAATAAATATATACTCAGTATTTGTCAATCACACGCTTACGTAATAGTCCAATTGTCACTATTCAAGACTGCCAAATTTCATGAAATTTCCACACATTCAAACTAGATTCTTCTGAGATTGTAAACCCTGTACATATTTACAGGTAGTCCTCACATTTCAACAGTTCTTTTACTGACCATTCAAAAATACAACACTGAAAAAAATGACTTATGATCATTTTTCACACTTAGGACTGCTGCAGCATCCTCATGGTGACATGATCAAAATTCAGATGCTCGCAAATGACTCATGATGGTTGCAGTGTCCTGAAGTTATGTGATCACCTTTACAATCATGTGATAAGCAAAATCAATGGGGAAGCCAGGTTTGCTTAACAACTGTGTTCCTATCTTAACAACAGAGGTTTCACTTAAGAATTCTGGCAAGAACAGTCATAAAATGGAACAAAATGCACTTAACATCTATCTCACTTAACCACATAAATTTTTGGTTCAATTGTGGTTGTAAGTCAAGGATTACTGCTACATATATATGTATGCTTATTTTAGGAAACTATCCCTGTACTATTCTTTAATTTTTTTAAAGCTACTGTCTCTTTTCATTCCATTTTTACCTGTGGAAACCAATTTCCACACATTTTTCACACATTTTTAAAAGGCTTTTGTAGTGAACTGATGTAAAATAACATGAGGCTTTATTCTGTGAATAATTCAAGAGACTTAGGAACAAACCTATGATGGAAGCTTATTTTTCATGTCAAACAATTCTTTATTTTTTTTAATGGTATAAATTAAAAGTGACAGATCTGAAGCTATTAAGAAATACACAAAGTGCAGCTTTACTGACCATACAAATATTGCTCTAAAGTACAGTTTCTGTCAGTTCATTATTTTTTTTTAATGTTAAGCAATTTGTGCAGATAAATCAGCTTTGGTTTCAAAGTCAGAATAGATAAGGAGTTTGAAATAACCATTTGGCTTCTTGGTCACAAGTTCTCCATATTAATTTCTTTCTTTCTTTTTTCTTTAAAAACAAAAATGAAGAATCCAATACATCCCATCACAGTCTCTGCCATCTTTCCTGATACATGTATTCTGAATGAAAAGCAGATCTCTTTTGCATGCTTCATAAGTGACCCTGGTGACCATCCAGTAGATTTTTGGAGCTATACTATATCCTATTGCTACATGGCCTCCATTCTCTTCAAGGGAGCAGGCTCTGGAACCTTGCAGAAGTGCCATTAAAATTAAGGGAGGATATGCAGCAGTCATATTTCTGTACTGCACCCAGTAACATATAAGACCAATATATAAATATATAATATAAATTATAAGTTAATTTATATTATAGTGAAATGAAATTATTTCTTTTTTAACTTAAGGGAATTAATTTGACAACAGTTTGGGATGCTTGTAAAGCTGTGGAATTTTAAATTAATTAAAGTTAAAAAAAGAAATACTTTCTCAACAATAAATAAAACAATGTGCTCCATATAAGTTCAAACTGGAAACAAGCAAACTACATGACATAAAGCTTAATACAAAATATTACTGAAACATTTTTTCTTACAGTTAAACATTTACATGGGAATTAGTTTCTATTTTTATTTTAAATTAATTCAGTGTTGCTCATGAACTGGGTACAAGTAGAGTGCTGAGGTAAAACATTGATGAACAGTTTCTGTGTGTTTTTTTTTAAAACAGTAACAGTTTAGTATTGCAAGATTGTCAGCAACATTTAGCCATATCTATACAATGTGCATATACCATACAATGGGCTTTGGTCCAGCTTTGAGAAGACGAGCAAAGGCATTATACATATTTCTTTTTGGTTACAGCTTGAGTACTTTGACACGCCTCTACTTATTCCTTCTTAGCTCCTTTTTCCTTTCTTTGTTTATTTATTTCTTTGTGTGATTATAACATAAATTGCAAAGTTCTAAATGAATTTGATATTTTTCTGTTCATTTGAACCTGTACACTCAACATGTAAGCATTTTTGGCATGATACTGTCTCAAACACTGAAGCGATGCTGCTTACATAGTGATGCAATGCAGAAGTTTGTGACAAAGCTGTATATCTCGTTATGTAGTGCATCTCATGGATTTGCAGAGAAGGGAGAAAACTGTAGGATTAGATTTTTACTAGCAAAAGAGAAAACGACACATCCAGGAACAAAGCACAAAAATAATTTAACAACACGTGTTACAATTAATTAATTCCTGTTCATTATTCAAACTGAACTCAGAAAATTTATAATTGACAGATCACTAAGCATAATAGTAAAATCCAGATTAGTATTTTATGAATGAACTCCTCCCTGAATTCTTTACTATTTAGCATAGTTATGAAAGAAGAGTTAGAAAACTTCAATTTCACTGTCATAACCACAGACTGCTGTATCCATTTGAACTTGGGCAAATTATACAATAGTTTATTTTAGTAGAAACAAGTGAAGCTTAAATCAGAATTTTTGAAGCTGAAGCTTAATTGAATAATTAAGATTAATTGGAAAGCAGAGGTCAAACACTATGCTAAACTTGCTTTTTTAAAATGGAAGCTTCTGTTCTTCCTGTAGCTGTACCAGAGGACAGGAAGAAGGATTGTACAAATATGAAGGAAGATTTATTTATACATTTATTTATACACACACACACATATATACACACACACACACACACAGACACATACATACACACACACACACACACACACACACATATATATATGTATGTATATATATGTATGTATATACTGTATATATGTATATGTATATGTGTATATATATATGTGTGTGTGTGTGTATATGTATGTATACACACACACAAACACCCTTTTAGCGCTACATAATTTTAATCAAACTCATCAATTATCTGTAACTAAGGTACAACTTTGGGGAATATCTTTAACAAATTAATCAACAGCAACTGTTGCATTTATCTATTTTCATATCCAGGCATGGCTATCAAATCTGGAAATGGGATGGGCTTTTTGCTACTGAGGCTTTGTGTTTTATTAATTCCTGAAAACCTTTGATCTTGAAAAATGAGAAGAAACAGCATTACTGAATATGGAAGAACTGAAAACTTTGTCCTCTTTGTTTTATTAAATTTGCTCAATACAGAAACGTTATAGTTCTTGCTAACTAAAGTATAATTTAAATAATTTAGATTGCATAAAAGAATGTTTTATTCTTTTTTTTTACTGAAGAGTCCTAAACATTTGCATTTTTTATTATCATGGCAGACTAAATTCATCTAAGTTTCAATAAGTCTAATCCCTAAGGAATAATCATTCCATTGAATCATAACTTTGAAAATAAGCAGAAATCTACTCTGACAAAGTGAACAAGCACAATCAATCTAAAACCTGATGAATGTAGACTTGCTATATTCCCACATTTAGTGATGCCTTGATGTTTATTTTATATACTGTATATTTAGGATGCTAAGGTAAATTAATCTGCTTCTGCTTATTGGGAATTCTTACTCTTTTGTTCATGTAGTGTTATGTCCTTTACTACTATATGAAGAATAAGAGTGAATGGTTTTCATAAAGGTTCTACTTAACTATTTCTATTCCAACAATAGGATATTTATAAACACAATAATTTATTTGGCTCCTGTGAAATTTTAAGAAACATGAAGAATCTACCTTTTCCATTTCTATTAAATGCTTAGTGGTAAGTGGTCAACTGAAACTCACATAGTGTCAGTATGTGATTATGGAGCTTATTCTTGGCACAAAACCAAACTTGATTGGAAGTGGTACATTAAGAGTTTCAAGTAATTTTAACATCTCAGGAATAATCTGTCAAAAGATTGTATTGTGCAAACTTATTTAAACTGAAAAGTAGATTAGAACTCCAGTAAGAATATAAAATTAATTGCAATCAGAATAAATAAATTTCTAGAATAGAACAGTTTATCCTGCATCTGATTTGTGTAAGATTAGCTCTTCTTGTCTTCCAGGAAGACAGAAAAGAATTTGTGAAAAGATGGAACCCTAAAAGGCTACAGTTTTTGTGGATGTTTTATACTCAGTTACAATGGAGTAGTTTTGCTAGAAGAGATAAAAGCTTTTGGATTTACATTAAGATCAACTAATAATTATTTAGTTATATGGGCTCAAATTCAAATGTACTTAGAGAGTCTGGTATGGAATTAACATTAATGTATGAATGAGCAGAACTCTGACCCCGAGTTCCAACCACAAAGCTGGTTTGCATAGGATATCTCTGCTCCTTAATGCTTCTCCCCCCCCCACAAATTAGGATAAATAAATCATTGCAAAATATTCATTTTGTACTAGTCATTTTGAGCAATCATAAAACCACTTCTGAGTTCATCCACAGTCTTGACGTTTGCAATAAATAAATAAATGAATGAATGAATGAATAAATAAATAAATAAAGCATTAACGACAAAAGAAATGCTTTAGTTAATAAAATCAAACCTAACTAATGTTCTACTTATTTTATCACTTTGCCAGTTGCTTGTCTGTCATTAGAATCCCAAGAAATTTCTTTGGCTATCAGGCTTCAGAGAGAAATTGGTTGACATAGATTCATAAGCATTGATACTGTATTTTGGACCAAATGGTGCTGTTTATAATTATATTACAAAAGTAGCTTTGGTAACCTGTCCAATTTGTGGCCAAAGGACAGAGAAAGTAACAAATTGTTTACAGTAAATGAAAGTTCAAGTAACTTTATGTGTTCTTGAACTGACTGTTACAACTTGTATACTTTAAAAAAAAATCCACACCAATTGTATTTTAAATAAATTTCAGTGGTAGTAAGATGGAGGTGAGTTAAAATGAAAGATAACTCTAATTGCAAATAAAGTCTACAAATCCCAAAACCTATTGTTTAGGGAAAGGTGTCATTTTGGCACACAAACATTTGGAGATCCCAAAACTGTATATGATCAACATGAGGGTTGAGCAATGTAGCTCAAACCAAGTGAAATTTACTCACGTGCTGGGTATGTGTGAGAAGGTGCAGGGGGAAAGAAAGTCCTTTAATTATTATTGTTTCATTTCTGTAAACGACAAATGTAAAAATTGAAAACACAATGTAGCACTCCCAAAAGAGTTGACCAACAATCTAGTTTTAATGTCATATTTCTGACTTTGGTTAATAGTTTTCATTGTGAAGAAGCACTTGATACCTGAAAGACTACAATCACTCCTCCAGGTGGCAGGCGTGTACTCTCTTGCTTCCTAAGAACATTTAAATGTTTGCTGTCCTTGTCGTTGTTGTGTTCTTTTTCCACAAACAAAGTTCACATGTCCGTAATGTACAGAAAAGGTAATAGTTATTTGGTTTATTTCTAAGTCCATTAAGAAAAAAATTGGCTTATTGGAACTAGTTCTAACATACACACACACATACACGCACACACACCCTAAGTGCTGTGGTTTTTTTTTTTCTAGGAAATCCCACAGATATTTATAAATCTTCAGTCCAGCTTGTAGCTTTTTCAATCTTTTACTTACAAAGATGAGAAAAAGCATTTTTACAGATTTCCAATGTTTATAATGATGTCCACTTTTTTTTTTTTTTTGGTCTGGGGGTTTTCACCTTTAAATCTATCCATTTAAGAGTCTTCTTTCAGAGAGTCTGTTAAGGGCTCCATTGGGGCTGCTGTCACAGGCTCATTCTGTTTTAGACGTTTAATTGTATTCTTCAGTGCTTGCCTTTTATTGCAGAACCATACCCTAACCACTTCCCGATCATAGTTCAGTTTCTGTGCAATTTCTGTCATTTCCTGCCCGGAGGGATGGGTGTTCTTCTCAAAATGGGCATTCAAGATTTCAAGAGCTTGTGGGGTGAAGGAAGTGCGCCTCTTGCGCTTTTTGGATGGTTCGCTTCCAATAAATTCAGTAAGGTTCTGCATACCTGCTCGATGGCGGGCCTCAGCCTCAGCCATCCATCGTTCAAGCACCGGCTTTATCTTCTGGGCACTTTTAGGGGTGATGTCCAGCTTTTCAAACCTGGCAGGATACAAAAGGCCAGGGTTCAGTTTGGCTGTCAGACTGCTAGCTATAGTGTTCTCTTGGGCTTCCTGTGGTAGGAAAAAGTGGCTTCTCAGGATGGTGTGTCTGAGGGGAAAATTGAAAAAGAAGAGTCTTTACACTGATGCTCTGCCAGGTTGGGACTTCCTGTCTGCCTGCCTAATTGACTGGCAGAGATAATTTACAACGGATTATGAAAAATTATCATGTCTACAATTATTGATATATTTCAGCAAGCAGACAGACAAATACAATCACACTGACAAAATGCTACTCCATCTAACTAGTTGCTTCAGTCTGGAGATTCATGTGAAATCAGAGGCTCATGTTTATCTTTGGTGCAGATGGACCTCTCAGTTCATTTCTGTGAAGCATATTGACCCCATGCCCTTCAGTCTATTTGTCTAGGTCAACCGGCTTCACTGAAATGGATGAAACTCCAGCCAGAAGAACTATGTGTTTGCATTGGAAGGGCACCAGTCTTCCTGGAAGGGACTGTTCTTAAAGATATACAGTATGTTTCAGATTTAAACATGTTCAAAACAATATATACTATGATCAAGCTGAACACAAATGGTAGAAATGGAAATGACAGCAATTGACTCTTTTTTTGTTTTATTTTTTTTCTGGGAATTAATTTCTTTCTAAAGTATACACTGCTATTTTAATTTTGCAGAGAGATTGTTATCCTCCTAAGTTCAGGTTTTGTTTTCATTTTCATTTTTAAACAATTTTCACTGGTCAGAAGTTAACATCATGTCCCTTCAAAATCTCCAAAGCAGTTGCAATCTTCAGTTCAAACAGCTGGACACATTGTAATTATCTTGAATATCCCCACAAGTAGTGTTATGAGAAACTCATGCCTTCCAGATAAAACCCAGCATAATAGTGAACTAATGTGCTTTGGCATCAAGCTGGGTTTATTGTGACATGTCTCCGCACTGTGCCAAATGATATCATTTCCTGTAAATGAGGTCCTCTAGGTCTCATTTTACCATCAAAACTCTTTTACTGGACCAGATTTTACAAGTCAGTTTGCAGTACCTGCAAAAACATTTCTAAACTAAGCTGAAGATTTTATTTCTCTTAAAATTAAGCCATTTTAAAGTCTTACATTATCCATTAGTTGTAACTTCAAAGATTATAGTGTTTTACATTCATTCCCAGAAAAAGTCCAATTTAATCCTTGAGATGCCTTTGCAAAATGTGTAATGAGATTAAAAATAGGAATAGTCTATCAATCTCAAATTCAACTGTCACAGAAAAGTGATTGCTCTCAGCTGGTGCTCCATCATTAATATACATATAAATAACAAAAAAAACAAAACAAAAAAAAAACAAAACCATTGCTTGTAACTTTGTATCTCAATAATAATAACTTGAAAAAAAAGGAATGATATCAAAAAGGACTTACTAAAGTGGGATAAATTGCAATTATCATGAATGGGTAGAATTTTTGTAATTAAGACAAATGTTTTATTGCCAAAGATACCTTTACTGTTTCAGACATTCCAAATATTTGCAACTGATACTGCATTTAAACAATAACAGATGGATATTTCTAAGTGTATATGGTGAGTGAAAAAACCAAGAATTAGATACAAATGACTGCAAGATGCTGAGGAAAGAGGAGGTTTGGGTTTACCAGATTTAAAATTGTATTGTACTTTTTGTTCTGGCTAAAAGAGTAGGTTAATCTTCAGAATAAGAAGTTACTTGATTTAGAGTGCCATGAATTAAGATTTGAATGGCATGGCTATTTATGGTATGACAAGGTTAAAGTAAATGTCGAATTTAATAAGCATTTTGTTAGACATGCTATCCTAAGAGTTTGGAATAAATATATAGCAAGGTTTTCTGTGAAGATGCCTCTGTGGGTGTCTCCCCTGGAAGCTTTTTTCAGAAAAGAAATAGTGGCAAAACAAAACTGGTGGACTTATGGTCAAATAATATTTTTTAACTTTGGTGATCCTATCCTCAAATCTAAAGATTAATTAGACACAGAAGGACATGTCAGTCATTGGTTTACGTATTTATTATTGAAAGAAAGATTTAAATAAGATAAAAGTAGTTATGGGTGATATTGTGAAAAATGAATTGGAAATCCTACTGCATGGTAGTGATGAACACATTATTGCTAAGGTCTATAAATAGTTATTGAATTTGAATTTGAATTTGGAGAATGAATATGTACAGCATTGCATGATTCAGTAGGAAAGAAATATATTTGAATGTAATATAATGCTTAAACAATGGGAAAATATATGGACAAACATTCTAAAATTTACATTAAATTATAATTTAAAAGAAAAATTTTATAAGATGATGGATCTTTGGTATTTAACATCAGATAAGTTGTCAAGAATGTATAAAGGCATTTCAAATGAATGTTGGAAATGTAAATGTACAGAAGAGACCACATGTGATAAAGCAAAGAAATATTGGAATAGGATTCACATCTTAATATAGAAGATTCTCAAAGTGAATATAAAGATAAAACCACAGAAATCTTTCTTCTGAGTTTAATGGAAAAAAGACTTGAAAAAAATTGGAACTTTGATGTTATACAGTATATATTGATAATAGCAAGTTTACTTTATGCACAAAAATGGAAGGACACTTTGATTCTTACAATAGATGAATGGTTGCAAAAGTTGATGAAGTTAGCAGAGATGGCCAAACTGACTGCTTTGGTCAAAGAAAATTACATTTGTTTCTACTTGGAAATAGCTTCTGGATTTCATGCTTGAGGTGGAAAAAAAACGAAACTTTGATTTTGGGTTTTGATTAGATAGGTTTGTTTTTATAGAAATGGCTAGTTTATATTATTATGTAAAAGTAAAAAAATGAAATTTGATGCTATTATTCTACTGCAACGAAGGGAATTGGAAGTCAATGCTTTTTCTTTCTTTTTCCCCTTTGCCCTATACTTTCCCCTTCCCTTTTCCTTCCATTATTTTCCTATTATTTGCTTTTGAATTTTTGTATTTTATATATATAAAGAAGCTAATGGTTTGGGAGTAAACCTCCTCCTAATGCTATGAAGTTCAAATAAGATCATCTCACATTCAATGCTAGAATAGTGGCGATACGGGCGGCAAAATGTTCGCATTTTTCCACACTTATTGCATCAGTGGATTCATGCCCAGCCACCCTATTCAGGGTGACTTGCTCCCTCCTTAATGTAGGGGGAGTGGAGGAGCCCTTGCAGAGTAGAGCTGAGGAGTTTGTGCAGTTTCTGTCGGATAAAGTCGTTCAGATTCGGATGGACCTGGACTCTGATTGGGCAATTCCGACCGAGATGACGGGGGCAGGTCTTAGTCCTATTGTGTGGGATGAGTTTGAGTCCATGACTCCTGAGGAAGTGGACAAGGCGGTAGGAGCGATGAGTTCCTCCACTTGTTTGTTGGACCCGTGCCCCTCCTGGCTGGTTTTGGCCAGCAGGGAGGTGACACGAGACTGGCTCCAGGCTTTAGTTAACGCGTGCTTGAGGGAAAGGGCCTTCCTGCAACCATTAAAGGAGGCGGTTGTAAGGGCCCTCCTCAAGAGGCCTTCCCTAGATCCAGCAGAATTAAAGAACTTTCGTCCAGTCTCCAACCTACCCTTGTGGGAAAGGTTGTAGAGAAAGTGGTGGCACTTCAGTTCCTGCAGTCATTGGAGGAAACGGATTATCTAGACCCTTTTCAGTCTGGCTTTAGGTCTGGCTACAGCACGGAAACTGCTTTGGTCATGCTGATGGATGATCTCTGGCGAGCCCGAGATGAGGGTCATTCCTCCATCTTGGTGCTACTTGACCTCTCAGCGGCTTTTGATACCATTAACCATGGTATCCTTCTGGGACGACTAAGGGAGCTGGGAGTGGGAGGCACCGTGTTATGGTGGTTCTCCTCCTATCTCTCTTGTTGATCACAGTCAGTGTTGGTAGGAGGACAGAGGTCACCCCTAGGCCCCTCGTTTGTGGGGTGCCTCAGGGCTCGGTCCTCTCTCCCTTCCTATTTAACATCTACATGAAGCCACTGGGTGCGATTATCTGATGATACGGGGTGAGGTATCAGCAATACACTGATGATACCCAGCTGTATATTTCTACCCCGTGTCAATTCAGTGATGCGGTGGATGTGATGTGCCGGTGCCTGGAGGCTGTGAGGGTCTGGATGGGAGTCAACAGGCTCAGACTTAACCCAGACAAGACCAAATGGCTGTGGGTATTGCCTCCTAAAAACTATGTTGATTGTCCATCCTTGGTTCTGGGGGGGGGGGAGAGAAATTGTCCCCCTCAGAACAGGTTCACAATTTGGGTGTCCTCCTAGACTCACAGCTAAGATTAGAGCAACATCTGACAGCTGTGGCTAGGGGGACCTTTGCACAGGTTCGCCTGTGAGGGCCAATTGAGACCCTACTTGGACCCTACTCTCCTCACGGTCACTCATGCCCTTGTCTCCTCATGGTTAGATTATTGCAATGCGCTCTACATGGGGCTACCCTTGAAAAGTGTTCGGAGACTACAGTTGGTCCCGAATGCAGCTGCGCGAGCTGTCGTGGGTGCACCTAGGTACACCCACATTACACCAATTCTCTGCGAGCTGCACTGGCTCCCTATTGGTCTCCAGTCACAATTCAAGGTGTTAGTTATTACCTTTAAAGCCCTACATGGCTCAGGGCCAGGGTATCTTCTAGACCGCCTTCTACCTCATAACTCCCAATGACTGGTAAGATCCCACAGAGTTGGTCTCCTCAGGGTCCCATCAGCTAAACAATGCTGGCTGGTGGGCCTGTGGGGGAGGCCCTTCTCTGTGGCTGCCTCAGCTCTCTGGAACCAGTTACCTCCTGAGGTCCGGACCATCCCTACCCTATTGGCCTTCCGAAAAGTGGTGAAGACCTGGCTTTTCCGGCAGGCCTGAGGCCGTTAATCTCGCTCTTGCGTTCTGGCGAGATCTGGCCATGAATGGTGTGAATGAGTTTTAATATTTTTAATGTTTTTAATTTTTAAATGTTTTTATAATGATTTTAAATGCATTGTGAGCCGCCCTGAGTCTTCGGAGAGAGGCGGCATACAAATTGAATTAATAAATAATAAATAAATAAATAAAATGTGTCAGCTGAAATGTGTGTTGTAGAGTAAGAAGTAATGACTCTGTTATTTTGAGATGGAGAGAGAGATGGAAAATGAAACTATGAATACAAAGACTACTTTCTCTCCTTTTTCAATAATAAATTATATATTATGTTTGGACTGTTCAGGCTGTCACAAATATTTGAGAGAAAATTCACAATATAGCTTTGAATCAAACCCAGGTCTCATTAACCCATCAATGACTGGTTTGAAATACAAAGAAATAAATGATTTCCCTATTAAGGAAAACCTCTGAATCATAATTCTAGTGATGGCCTTAGAAGTTTTTTGCTTGGGCAAACATTAAATGTCAGTTTCATGTCTCTACTGGATTAAAAGATCTGGAGCTGAAAACACCACAATGATCCATTCAACTTAACTAATGTAGTGATGATCCCCTCTTTCATGTTCCTCAGATCTGTCTCACAAATTTGCCATGCTTATAGGTTCATAATGTTATGCCTTAGTCTTGATCTCAACCCTATTGGATTCTTTGCACAACTAATGAAAATTTTGCGCTTTGCATTAGGCTTGTCGTTCCTCCTAAATAGCAGTAGCTCTTTTTTATAAGATGATTGAAGGACCCAAAGAGAGGAAAATCCTTTCTATCTGTAATAGTTTTTGATTGCTTAATGATGGAGTGACTTCTGCCATTTTTCTCCATGTTGTTCTGAATACAGAAATCAGTCATAAGTTGTTCGTCTCTTTTACTATAGTTGCAACTTTCATAATAATTTTCTTACATGTTTCCTATGATATGTAACTGCAACCCTGTTATGGAATTGAATTAAGTGATATTTGCTGCTCATTAATAGTTTAAATTTAAATTACTATCAGCATCAGTAATAATTCAGGTTCACTGGACTTTAAACCACAGATTTCCAAGCTTCCTGAGTCTTTAGAAACTGCATTAGCCAGTAACCTTCCCCCCTCTCCTCCCAAAAAATCTCAGGTAAATCAAAATTAAAAAAACCTATGAAAGATTTGAAAATGTAATATTCTGTACTAAGATACAATATTATTATAAAGTAAGGCAATATAACAATACTGAACATATTGCTTTAAAAAACAAAACTTGCTAGTTCTCGTTTTATTTATCAACTAGCCATAGGAAAAATAAATTACATTACAATTAAATAATGAGAAAACCAGATTCATATTAATGAAGTGTCTTGTTATCATTTGTACTTCTGTATGTGATCTTTGGTATAACGATATCTAAGTCTTGAAACAAATTTCCTAGCAGTTGTATCCTTGTATACACTGGATAAAGGTTATTTTCTGCAGGGAAGTATCTTATAAGAAAAAACAGTAGGGGAGACCATAGAAGTGAGAGGGTCCTATGGAGCTTTTTGTATTCAACAACAATCAATGGGTTTTATGGAAAATCATTGAGCAAAATGTGAGCTGCAAGCTCACTACCCCATACTGATGTTATTTATAACCTTAGTCTTAAACTGCAGGAAAAGTACACTTCCATACTATGGGGAATACATTAGAAGTATAAAGAGCAGATAAAAAGAGCATTTCATGGATCACCAAGAACAAAATCCACTTAAATGAACTTAGAGTTCATTTCTTGGCTCTCATTGATGGAGGAGAACTATAAGACTACATTGCCCAAGAGGAAAAATCTGTTACCTAAGTGGGTTTGTTACTTCATGCATAAACATAGGATTAGTAACATACATAGGTGCTTTGCTTTCAAGATACTTTTAACTCTATCAAGGCTACTGTATTTTCATGATTTTTCACTATGCTCTTGAATATTATTCTCCTTTTTCTAAATACATATTTTTCTTTTGAAATATTTTAGGAAGATACATAATTAATTCTAGAAATCCCAAGAAAAATATTTTCATTGGTTTGCCCTCTCCTCACCTCATCAGCATTATAAAAATCACCATGAACATCTTATGGGTAACATGGATTATGGTATTACAGGCTGAAATGTAGCAGGTAGGCACATGAAATAATTGTTCAGAATTCACACCAGTAAAAATGCACAGTTTGAAAGCATGCAAATACAGGTGATAAACAGGTACCACTTTGGTGGGAAGATAACAGTGTTCTGTGCGCTTTAGAGTATAGTCATGCCAGCCACATTGACCACAGAAATGTCTTTGGACAATACTGATTCCCTCAGCTAAGACACAGAGATGAGCACCATCCCCTAAAATCGGACATAAATAGAACAGGGGAAACCTTTACCTTTAAGAAGCTTAACTGGTGTTTGATAGCAGCAGCCACAGGGTCTCCAACTCCATGCTGCCTTAAATTTTATGACCAGGAACATATTTAATGTTCCAAATTTGTTTTTGCATAAATAAATAAATTCTTGGGTATGGGAAGATGAAAATTGTGTTAAAGCCAGGTGATAAAATATGTCAGTGTTTGTTCATATAAGGCTGCTCTGCTGGACATATAGATAAAATTATAATATAAAGGCAGTAAGCAATAAGCCTTAAGAGAACAAGATTGGAGAACTGAGCACAGACTATACATTTTGTTACCTGCAGATGGCAGACTGGCTGTAGGCTGGACCCTCTGTGGCACTTAGAGCTTGACCGACTTGTGTCTGAGTGAGACCAAGAGACAGGCGTCGGATTTTAAAAGCTTTGGCAAATTCTCGTATTTCTTCAAGATTCACCCCATCCACCTCACTAGAGGCTATTTGGGGATCTGTTGAAATAATAGAAAACAATTTGAATGTCTTCAGATCCTATACAATTAAATTAAGGGAATTATTTCCAATAAAGCAAGCTAAAGCTTCCTACATCCAAATAGTTTTGCAAGGCAAACAGCATACCTGAAAGGTAGAAAGGTAGATAAAGCATGTTTTGGATTAATAACAAGTTTCCCATCTTCAGTTGAAAAAGAACAGAAAGAGGAACACTTTTAATAAAACAATGGATGTTGTCAGGTTATTTTGCAACATATTGAGTTCTTGACTTGTAAACCTTCACTTTTTTCACAAATTGAATTTCAGGTAACATAAGCAGCTACTCAGAACTATAGATTGTTTTTCTAATAGCATTCAGTATGTCTTGTTTTGGAAAAAAGGAATTCCTAAATTTCAAATGGAAATTCTTTGTGTAGCATCTAAAGTACTTGCATTTTAAAGTTGTAAGGACATTTTAACTGAGAGATGTATGTATGTATGTTTGTTTGTATATTGGATTCAGTAAAATATTTTATTTCTATATCATCCCAGAGAATTTCCAGTTTGGGTACTAAGTATGTGCAAGTCCAGCCTTCCAATTGTAACACTGACCCCCATTTTATTTTTATTGGCCCCTCAGTAGATAATATTCATAGTACTGAGAAAATAAATTGGACATCTTTGACAACAGTTTTGTCCCAAAAGGGGATATAATAAAAGCTATCTACTAGAGGAAGACTCTTTTGATGCTAGAAGCATTATCAGTTTAGGATTTATTGAGGGAAATGATATAGCAGCTAGGAATGGCATCTCCTTCTCTTTCTGCAACTGATTCCTTGATAAATGAAGCATTCTCCAGACTGATAAAGGCAGCAGACAATAATCTGGTGGAAGATTTGAAAGTGTTATTCAGTTCTGCATGTATTGAAACTCTTGTTGTATATTGTTTTTCATATCATTCTTAGAGATAGCAAAGATGCTCACATAATAGCATATTTCTTTAAACGTATGTCATTAGGTGTTTATATTTAATCTGAATAAAGATCTCTACTCCAGGTGGGTGGTCTATAATTCTAATAAACAAACAAACACACACACACACACAGACAAACAAACAAACAAATAAATATTGACTAATATTAGATGATGTCTACCAATGAGAATTTGGCCTTTGAATGTCTGTGATAGTCTGTGATAGACATCACTAGAGATATTGTAAAAATTCTACTCAACCTACCTGTCTCAATGGCATTATGAACAGATGAAACAAACAGAAATACATAAAATATAGTCTTATCATATAATGAAACACATTTTATAGTTCTAGATAATTACCTTTCCTTTGTGGCTGATTCCCAAACAATTTCCCTGCTTTCACTAAATGCTACAGAATAGAATGAGTAGGTCAGAGACTCACAATTTGTTAGACCTAGACTAGTGATTGTAGAGAAGCTATTTTTGTTGACATATTACCAGCAATTATAAAAATCCATCTATAAATGCATTCTCATTTATACCAGCACTCATATCTGCTCTTGGTTCTGTCCCATCATTTATGTTCATTAGCATGAATATCTGCTATGCTGCTTTTAATAGTAAAAACAAATAAATAAAAATCTTACTAACCTATTCGGAACTTGTGAAGTACCAGTTGGTCTTTCTTCCATTTAACAATTGTAGCAAAAGGGAAAAAAATAATCTATTGGGCCTTCCTTATTTGTCAAGTCTACTTTCATGGTCATCTGTTGGAGTTTTCCTAGGGCATATAGGATATGCAGGGAGTATAGAGATTGCAGAATTTTATTATAATTTTATGTGTAGCATTCAGTATTACTGACTTTAGTGGTTTCTTACATTTTTGACAACAGTATGTATATGCTCATACAAAATAGCTCTTGGGAATCTTTTGTCCATTGTCAAAATGACTATTATGCCACACTTAGGTATCTGCTCTCCTTCCCTCCTCCTTATTCTTTAAGACCTTTTAATATTCCTGCTTGCTTTTATTTTTTCTGAGCAGTAGGATTCACCTTTAAACTTATCACCAGGCTACTACAACTGGTCATCATTTTTATTTTTTGTGAGAGTTTGTAGTCCCAAATGAGACAAGAGACACCATTGAAAATAAAGCTAAAGCTGAAGGCTGACACATGGCTTCTCAGCATGGCACTTTCTCATCTTTATAGGTAAGAGATTAATTAGGGAAGAACCCTGATAAAGGAAAACTACCTCTGGACACACTGATAGAGAAACACATATTTATATTAATAAGCAGCCACTAGCCAAGATTTCAGCAGAAGTCTTTTCTTGATCTAATTGCAGTAGCCAAATATTAAATATTTGCTGCATAAAAAGATTGATGACCTATACTGAGGTAGGCCTTTTTCCCCTCCGCTACAGGTATTTTTTTGCTTTGAAGATGAGGAAAAATGAATATATTCAGCCAGAATTTAGAATTAATATGTCTTTCAGTTGACCAACAAACCTTTTCATCAGTAAATATAATGAAATCTTTACATTACTTGGATCAGTGGTGGGTTGTCCCCGGTTCTGTCCGGTTCTTGCGAACCAGTAGTAAAAGCAGTAGGAGGTTCCGCCCATCCACCCAGATGTCATAATGGAGGATCTGCGCATGCGCAGAAGCTTCTGTGCTGCGCTCCGGTTGCGAACCAGTAATAAAGGTAAGTAGAACCCACCCCTGACTTGGATGTTATACTGCACAAAAGCACTTGAAGCAGTTTTTCCTGAAACTATAGATGTTGTGCCTGGCAGCACTTTTAATAAAAATTAGGCTGATAGTAACAAAAAATAGATCTAACCTTTTAGGTTCTTCTGGTGACTAAAAAGCCTCCAACAAGATAGATAAGCCTGACCTTGAGATACTGATACATTTGGTGTACCTTTTTCCAGCATGAAAACTTGGGATCCAAACTCTATTTTACATTTGTGTCTACAGTCCTCAAAGGCTGAAATCAGTGATGGAATTCATTTTTTTTTACTACCAGTTCTGTGGGCATGGCTTGGTGGGCGTAGTTGGTGGGTGCAGCAGGGGAAGGATACTGCAAAATCTCCATTCCCATCCCACTCCAGGGGAAGGATATTGCAAAATCTCCATTCCCACCTCCATTCCCACCTCCATTCCCACTCCATTCCCATCCCGCCAGCCATAGGTGGTATTTGCTGGTTCTTCGAACTACTCAAAATTTCTGCTACTGGTTCTCCAAAATGTGTCAGAACCTGCTGATTAGCATCCCTGGCTGAAATCTAAGGAAGTTATTCAAAATCCTAAAACAGTGTTTGAGATCAGTGATGAACTATATGAAAGAAAGCAAATTGTATTTTAGTTTAGTTCAGATTAGACAATGGTATCCTCATTAATCAAATGATACATCAGAGAATTGCTGCAAACCAATGCAGCAATTTTGGGTATTGTTTTGAAGGGAATGTCAAAATAAAAAATAAAGACTCCTTTGTGTCGAACTTACGTTATATTTGCCACACAGACTTATTGCCTTCTATTTTGGTTTATTTTTATTTTCCTGGGCTTGTTTAGTCTTCCCCAATTCAGTTTGGACCCTGTTTAGCTTTTTGAGATAATTTGCCACTGGCACTTGATGTGACAAATATTTAATAAAAAAAATGCTTCCTCATTCAATGGCTTTTTACTCATTCAATGCCATTTGGTTCATCCTGCATTCTATTTCTCTAAGTAATACATAAGATACTGATGCTTTAACAATGGAGTTCTTTACAACATCATAGAAAACACAGATTTCTTGGTTATCCCAAATCACCTCAGCACCCAGATGTAGTCTAAGAGAAAATAAGAGGTCCCATCTGGAAAAAAAGGGAAAAAATTATGCATTCTTGCTCAAATACATCAGAAACATGCATATACACTGAACAAAATTGACATAACAATACTGAATTTCTTCGCTGAGCTGGCAAAAAATAATCCATATAATTTGCCACTTTTCAGCCACTATCCTGCTTTTTGCAATATTTATCTCAATACTGGACACTATATTTATGCTCAGGTTTCCCCCCTGCCCCTAAGAGTAAGAAATAGTTTAAAAATATTTACAACCTCAATCTTTGTTCCTACTGATAGTGTTGGCATGGACATGGGGAAGGGGAAGGGAAGGCAAGTTATGAAACATGCATTGTGGTGCAAACTCTTCCCCATATGTATTTGTGTGCCATGTTGCAGTGCACATATGAAAGGATAGAACTTATCACATAATATCATGATACACATTTTGTCATTATTTTGTTTATTATTTCTGTAACCTATAAGGTTATAGGTAGGTAGGTAGACTTCTTTTTAAAATCTCTCTCAAAATTTTTTATTTCTTTTCCATGAGACAAGAATCACGTAAAAAGGAGGCATAAGAAGAAGAATCTTTTCCCATAAAATGTATGTGTTAATCATTGTTAATTATTAATATTCATTCCTTGACTAAAATCATTGAAAAGCAGGACCAAGACTTTAAGAAATCAAAGGGACAGAAAAGTGACTATAAATGTTTGCCTTAGCAGTTATAGTGTGGTTGATTGATTAATTCATCATGTGCTATGATGATATATTCTTAATCTGGTCTCTTTCCACAGGGCACCAATTACCACTATAATTGAGTCTATCCACCCTGCTGCAAGTTGTCCTCTTCTACATCTACATATACATTTATGTGTGACTGTGTATACACACACACACACACACACACACACACAAATAAACCCAATGGATCATTGAAATTAAAAATATGAATACATATTCGCACACACATACACCTACCTTCATATACATTTATGAGTGTGTGTATGTGTGTGTGTGAATGTGTATGTGTGTATTCATATTTTTTCATTTAATTTAAATCCAGGCATTATGGCTCTTATTTGTGTGGAGAACTACTACTTCCACATTCTCTTGCCTTGCATATGTCATGTTTGAAAAGTAAACAATAAAACAGTAGTTCAGTGCTTTTTTCACTCTCAGCAACTTTAAGATGCTTGGATTTCAACTCTTAGAATTGGAGAGTTAAGTCCACACATCTTAAAAATTGCTGAAGTTGAGAAACACTGCTTTAATTTTATACCACCTTTTTTAAAAAGCTGTTTTCTTGTCATGTGAGGCTAATTTGTAATGTGTGCTGGAAGTTGGGGAGGGTGTAGGATAGGGGAAGACTTGTAAGACTTCTTAATAAGTGGGAGCTCTTACAATAGGAATTCAGTTTGATATATTTCAGTTCCAAAATCAAAAATCTGCTGGATAGGAAAACAGTCCCTAAAAAAATAAAAAAGCAGTATTTCTTGATTCACTTATTTCTGATCACATACAATATATAATATCGTAAGAATTAATGCACACTGCATAAATATTTTCTAACTTGAATTTAGTCCAAAACATTTCATGCTTACACTTTCTCTGTGCCTCTTCTATTTGTATTACTTAGCAATTAATGATTGATTAGTTATTCTAATTATTTATTACAGAGATTTTTATGTTATTTCAATCTAGTCAATTTACAATAATTACATAACAACAATAAAATAACAAACTATGCTGCCCAATCAATATATCACTCCATTGCACTATATCTTACACAGAATAACGTAGTATTCTGATTGCATTCACTGTCCCAAAGGCTCTTTGAGACAGCATTTCATAAGTCATTGAAAAGTCATAGAGGATTGCCTCCCACAGATTCCCAATAATATAAAATCATATAAAAGCAAGGCAAACAGTAGATCGAGAAACTAGTAGACAAATGAGAAAATAGGACAAGAGGGCAGTACTTACTGTTGACTAATTGGCCAACACTCAAAGCTGAAGAGGAGGAGGAAGAGGAGGAGGAGGAAGAGGAAGCCTGGCGCACTGGGCTTTGAGATATAGATGCTTGACTATGAGTCAGGTGTAGAAGACTGGTCTGTGAGGCTGCTTGCCCTACTTGTGCTTGAGAGGGCTGATGAAGCTACAGACAAAGACAAAGACATTTTCAGCAATAAAACGAAGATGTGACTAATACCCCTCACCTATCTCCACCATTCCCCCTCACTGGGTTCCTGCAGGCCTCCTCACCCTGTGTCACCTTTGTGACTTATCTTTCAAAGATCTCTGGAGTTTGAATTACGGATTGGGGGCAGGATGCTCCATTCCTTAGTGTGTGGCATGAGTCAGAAGTGTCCTCCACTTTTGGAGTGGCCACAATGCAATGCCATGCTGTAAATGGGATTGTGCCACACAGCCCAGGAACAAAGAGGCCACATTAGGGAAGCAGAGCAAACAACTTTGTCCTTAAACTTTCTCCTGGAAGAGAACACCATTTTAGAGTGTGAATCCTGCATGCTCGGTGGGAAGCAGGCCCAAGCTAGGAGGTCTCAAGGGACGGGAATAGGATACTCTGCTTAATGACCCCTTTAATCTTTAATATTCAGCTTAATGGCTGCATTAGTGCTCATTTACTTGTTGGCCTGGCTTGAGAGGTGACAGTGTGATTCCTTGTGTGTTGATTACTGGCAATATCTGGTTTCCAATTACTGTTGCAATGATTTGACCTTGGGCATTGGTCAATAACTGTGGTGTAATTGGCTGTACTTGAAGGCCCTGAGCTCCTCCTGCTGCTTGATTGGATGAGACTGGATTAGGCATTAGTGGAATGGTTCCAATAATCTGAAAGAAATAGAAAGCAGAAATTCTGTATATGATAAATATTTTGTTGTGAAAGTAATAAATCTAGGAACACAAGGTATTTTAACTGCCTTGAAACTCAGATTTTGTCCAACTAATTTATTAGTTATGACCATATATGGTAACTGATATACTATAAATTAGCAATATTTATCAAACTGTCTTCTAATATTCTAGTATATTTTGCTTGCCTTCTGCTATTCCTCCTTGATCAACTGATCAATTGGATATGCCTTTTCAACAAAGAAGTGGATAATTTTTTGGTGGCGCATAGCAATAGCTTGGGGAGACAAAGGCCATCATTTGGGGGGGGGGGGGAACAATGATGCAAGTAGATAGACCGATACCACAGAATAAACAGTTTTTTTTCACATTTAACTTTTTTTTAAAATTTCCACATTAACCTCATTTTTGAGATGATTGATTCCTTGTTAACCTGTGCTATGCCTGTTTAAGGGCCCCCTACACTGTAGTATGTGCAAATTTTCCATCTAAAATAGCAAAAGTAATAGGGGGGACTTCCGGCGGTGACATCATCACGAGCGGGTGAGGAAACGGAGGCTCCATCTCTGAAACCCAAATTTCCTCATTAATTGTTCTTTAAGGGCATTCCCGAACTTGGAGGGATCGGGAAACGAAAGAGGAATTCGCGAAGCCCCATGGTGTTGCGCTGTCATCAGGGAGGTCGAGCGATCAACCTCTTAAATTGGTGGAGAAGAAGTCAGCCTTATCGGCGGACAGGAGTGATGGCGCCCATCTAGATTGAAGCAAAAAGTGGAAGCAAATCCGAGTGACTGTAAGATAGATCACCTACAATAGAGATGGCAAACGGGACGCGCGATCAAATCAGAGGAAGACAAGTGAGTTACAACAGCGGCGATACAAGAGGAGAAGGAAAAAAGGGGAAATAACTACAGCACGGAAGAGAGAAACCCATAGAATGCAAACATAAGAAAAGGAGAAATAGCGCTCGAAGCGGTGTGAGTGCGGACTTTTACAGTTGATCAAAGGGAGCAGCCTGTGGACTCTGTGGATATAGACAAGCCGTTTTGAACTTGGGAACTTATAACTGATTCAAACCCCAAATATCGGAAACTGAATGCAGAGACTGAAATACCGGACTAAGTAGTGAATTTCATGGATACAGAAGACCTGTCTGGATTTCGAACTCTGGATTTACAAATAACTTTGGATAATAAGAACTTAAGTTTAAAAAAAAAAAGAGATTTGAAAATTGAATGCAGAGATCCGATTACTGGGAGAAGAAATTAAAAAAAAAGACTGAGACGACACAAATCGCGTTTTTTATGATTGTGAAAGAACAGATTGAGAGAGGTAAAGCAAGAAGACAATAAAGACTAAAGAAAATAAAAATTAAGCAAATTATTAATTTTGAACTGTTTAATTAGTTAATAAGTTTAATATTTGAAAGAAATATATAAGTTGATAATATTTTTATAGCTATAAATTGTATTGTGAAATTGTAGTTAGACAAGGAATTATTGTTAAAGTGAAAGACTGATTTTTATACAAAATAACAGATGAGTTGACTGTATCTCTGAGATAGACTGATTGAAAAAGGGGGTAATTGAAAAGATTGCTAATTAGAAAATTAAGAAAATTAAATTAAAATCTTGATTGATAAGTAAATTGATTTATACTGTGAATAAGAATTAATTGCTCAATTGGGATAACTGGCAATATAATATAATATAACTATATATAAGTTGTGCGGTGTATAAGCAGTATTTGGAGGGGAAAAGAGATACCAAGGAATAACTTAATAATTGATGTTAAGGTTGGAAAGCTTTACACAAATATTAAAAATGTCTACAACATCCACCATAACAAAGACAGGGAAAAAACCTACAACCAATACGTTAGTAATGACTCCTTCCCCCTCACAACAAAAAACAATAGATAGCATGATGGGGAAAGAAAAAGAAAAAGAAAAACTGGAAATGGCACCAAATGTAATACAAGATATGTTTCAAAAGATCCAGGAAACACTGCTCCAAACACAAGAAAAAATAGCTGAAAATCAGGAAGAAATGAGAACGTTCCATGCAGAGATCAGAAATGAATTAGGAGAAGTCAAGGAAGATATCAAGACCATGAAGGATAAAATTGGGGGCATTCAAAATTCTATAGCAGAAAATGAACAGAGAATTAGGAAAACGGAAACAAAAATAGATCACGTGGAATTAAAAGTAGAAGCAATGGAACAAAAAACCCTACAACTAAATAAAGAAATGTCAGATTCCTTGGCCATGCTCGAAATGGAAAAGACCTCATACTTCTTGCGTTTTCAAAATGTTCCAGAAGAAAAAAATGAGGATTTAGAAGGAAAGATGGTGGAGATTATTGCAGGAATGATACAAAAAGAACTAGAAGAAATAAAAGGACAATTGGAAGAAACTTACCGTGTACAAACAAATTATATAAGAAAACACAGATTGGCGAGAGAAGTCCATGTTAAATTCTTAAAAAAATCAATCCGAGATGAAGCCTATAAGAAATCTAGAGAAGAAACAGTGATCTATAATGAAAAAGAAATTATAATTTTAAAACAGATACCCCGAAGAGTAAGAAATCTACGACAACAATATCAGTTTTTAACACAACTATTGATTAAATACAAGATAATGTATAGATGGCTGCCAATAGAGGGGATGTTAATTACGTGGGAAGACAAAAAGTATAAAATAGACACTCTAGAAAAGGCAAGAGAATTTCATAACACACACTTTAGAGTAGAACAAGAACGGGAAAGCAAGGAGGAAATAGATAGTAAAAGTCAAGAAGAAGAACCAATAGAAACAAATGAAGAAAAAGAAATAAGACAGAGACAAGAAAAAGAGAGAGAACAGAGAGAAGGTGCAAAACCTAGGGAACGGATGGAAACAAGAAACACAAAAAAACAGATACAATAGGCAATGGACGAGCAGATCAAACTCTTTTTGGTAAACATTAATGGCTTAAATGCCCCAAAGAAAAGGAATCAAATTTTCACAAAATTACGAAAATTAGAAGCAGATGTGATACGTCTGCAAGAAGTACACATTCAAAAAGATCATCAAAAAATCCTAGAAAACCCCAAATTAGGAAAACTATATTTATCTCTGGCCCAAAAAGAGAAAAAAGGAGTAGTGATTTACGTAAAAGAAAAAATACAATCTAAACTAGTCTATACCGGTGAGCAAGGTAGAGTGGTGATGGTTGAATTAGAAATAGGAAAGAGGAAAATGTTAATTGTAGTGATTTATGCGCCTAACCAAAAATTACAGGTTTTTTTTTAAAGACCTACATATAAAATTAGCAGAATTAGAATATGATGATATTTGTGTAATAGGGGATTATAATGCAATAGTAAATGCAAAGTAGGATTACAAAACTGGGGAAAAAAAACAAAAGAAAAAAGAAATACTTCCAAAAGAATTCTTTACTATGGCTGAAGAACTAAACCTGGCAGACGTATGGAAGGAAACACATGAAGAAGAGGCCCAATACACCTTTTACTCCCATCCGCATAATTCATGGTCAAGACTGGACATGGCATGGATGACCCCAAATATCAAAATAGAAGTAGAAAAAATTGAGATAGGCACAAACCAATGGGCAGACCACAATCCACTATTCATAAACTGGAAAGGGGAAAGAAGACGTAAGAGATGGACAATGAACTAAGATTATGTAAAGAAAAAGAATTTAATTTGATGTTAGAAAAGGAAGTAAAAATATTTTTTCAGATAAATAAAATAGAGGAAACCTCTTTACAAAACATATGGGATACTTTAAAAGCATATATAAGGGGCCTAGTAATAGCATATACGAGGAAAAAGAATAAAGAGAAGAAAAAACAATTAGATAATTTAGAGAAAGACCTAAAACAAATAGAACAAAAACTCCAGGAAAAACCCCAGAACAAAACAATAAGAGAAGAATGGGAAATGATTAAGCATAAATTGAATTTGATAAACCAAATAGAACTAGCCCAAAAAATAAAAATGGCGAAACAAAATTATTTCGAACATGCAAATAAAATGGGCAGATGGCTAGCCTATAAACTGAAAAAAGAACTGAAAAAAAGAATGATATACCAATTGAAAGACAATAAAGGAGAAATCCAACATAGTAAAGAGGCAAAAAAAGAAATTATTAAGAAATTTTATGCGAACCTATATAATCAGGGGAAAATAGAGGAAGACAAAATAAAACAGTACATAGGGAAATCAGGAATGCCAAAAATCACAGAAGAACAAAGAATTACTCTCAATAGGCCAATAACCAAATTAGAATTAGATGAAGTACTAAAAAAGCAAAAAAAACAATAAAACACCGGGACCCGACGGGCTACCGGTAGAAATATACAAAACAATGCAAGAAGTATTGGGAGAGAATATGTTGCGATTATATAATGAAGATATGGAGAAAGCCAAAATACCAAATTCATGGACAGAAGCCATAATAACAATCATTCCAAAAGAAGATACAGATCTCCAGTTAATACAAAACTATAGACCTATTTCATTATTGAATGCCGATTACAAAATATTTGCAGCAATCTTGGCCGAAAGGATTAAATAGTATTAAATACATATATACACCCAGACCAAAATGGATTTCTGCCGGGACGCCAAATAAAGAACAACATGAGAATAATACTTAATGCTCTAGAATATTATGAATCACACCCGGAGAAGCAGGCAGCATTGGTTTTTCTTGACACCCAAAAGGCCTTCGATAACCAAAACTGGAAATTTATGATTGAACAACTACAAAATATGCAAATTGGGGAAAAATTTGGGAAAATTATAGCAGAAATCTATACCAAGCAATCAGCAAGGATAATTATGAATGATGACATAACAGACAAATTTAATATAACAAAAGGAGTCAGACAAGGCTGTCCACTTTCCCCCTTACTATATATTCTATCATTGGGAATCCTGTTGAAAAAAATTAGAGAAGACCAAGGAATTGAAAGTTTAAGGATCAATAGAGAAGAATACAAAGTTCAAGCCTTTGCTGATGACTTAGTGTTTTTGACAGAAAATCCTATGGAATCTATACCTAATTTGTTTCAAAAAATAGAAGAATTTGGAGAAGTGGCCGGACTAAAAATAAATAAAAGTAAATTGAAGGTAATTGTTAAAAACGTTACGGAAATCCAAACAAAAGATTTGATAGATAATATACAAATCCAAACAACAACAAAAATAAAATATCTAGGAATCTGCTTATCTACAAGAACATCAGCAATTAAAGAAAACAATTATGATAAATTACTAGAACAAACAAAGAAAGACTTAGAAAAATGGAAAAATTTACACATTTCATTCCTAGGAAGAATTTCGGCCATCAAAATGACTATATTACCTAAATTTTTATATTTGTTTCAGGTCACTCCAATTAAAATAGACAAACCGTTTTTTGAAAAGCTGAATAAAATAATATCTAAATTTATGGCAAGGGAAAAGGCCACGAATAAAATTTAAACTGCTTCAGGATATAAAAGATAGAGGAGGAGCTGCACTCCCTGACTGGGAGATATACTACCAAGCAGCAGTACTATCGTGGGTCAAAGATTGGATAGAATTAAAGGACTCTAGAATTTTAACAATTGAGGGACACGAACTTCAAACTGGCTGGCACTCCTTTATGTGGGATGAGAAATACAAAACACATTCATATTTTAAAACACACACAATAAGGAACTCATTATTACAAATTTGGCTAAAAATTAAAAAACAACATTATATGAAGATACCAAATTGGCTAGCACCGGCAGAATCAATTAGGCACCCAAATTTAACAGATAAGACAAAAATAATTAGATATAAAGATATAATTGACTATCAAGGCAAATTAAAGACAAAACAACAATTGGAGACAGATTTACACAGAGGAATAGACTAGTGGACTTACACTCAAATACAATCCAAATACAGAGAACATATAAAAACATATGAAATTTATAATCAAAAACAAGAAATAGATAAAATTATATTAGATTCAGAAAATAAATTAATTAGTAGAATTTATAAATTTCTTCTACGCTATAAATTGGAAGAAGAGACAGTCAAAGAAACGATGATTAAGTGGGCTCAAAACATCAAACACACAATACCTTTGGAAAAATGGGAAAAGTTCTGGCAGGTAAACCTAAAGTTAACAAAGGCAACGGCGTACAAGGAAAACCAACTGAAAATGTTTTATTGGTGGCATATGTCTCCAACCAGATTGGCAAAAATACAACCTAAAAATAGCGCAATTTGTTGGAAGTGCAAAAAGGCACAAGGGACTTTCTATCATCTATGGTGGACATGCCTGGCAGCAAAGAAATTTTGGTCTAACATAAAAAAATGGTTGGAACAAATAACAAAAACACAGATTGAAAAAGAACCAGAAACATTTTTATTAGGAATCTTTAACAAATCATACCCTAAGGATATCAAATATCTTACAATTCACATAGTAACTGCTGCAAGAATAACCTAGGCAAGAAATTGGAAACAAGAAAAAATACCAAGTGAAACAGAAGTAATAGGGAAAATTTTAGAATGTGCTGAAATGGATAGGTTAACCAAAGAATTATAAGAAAGAGAAGAATCAGACTATTATAAAATATGGAATAATTGGTATAATTGGTTAAAAATTAGAAATATATGAAAAATATAGGGGATATATTACCGATTGATACATATATATATATATAATAAAAAATATTATTAGATTAAAGAGAGGTGAAGGAATATATTATAAGTAGAATTGTAGAACGTCACTCTGAAAAAATGCTTAAGAAGAAATTACACTTTTTATGTATATATGTTGTATAAATGTTTGTTGTGTATATGTTACGTATGTCTTTTTTAATATTTATATTCAATAAAAACTATTTAAAAAAAAATAAAATAGCAAAAGTAATAGAACTTGGATTTATATACTGCTTCATAGTGCTTTACAGCCCTATCTAAGTTAGCATATTGCCCCCAACAATCTGGGTCCACATTTTACTGATCTTGGAAAGATGGAAAGATGGCTGAGTCAGCCTTGAGCTGGTGAGAATCAAACTTCTGGCAGTGAGCAGTGAGTTAGCCTGCAGTACTGTATTCTACCCCTTCATGGATTACTGCCTTGTCATGACGAAGGGTCTTCCATAGCTCAATGAAGTTATGAGCTATGCCATGCAGGGACATTCAAGATGGACAGGTCATAGCCGAGACCTCTGACAAAATGTGATCCACTGGAGAAGAAAATGGCAACCCACTCCAGTATCTTTGCCATGAAAACCTCATGGACAGTATCAAAAGGAAAAAAGATATGATGCCGGAAGATGAGCCCCTCAGGTCGGAAGGTGTCCAATATGCTACCGGGGAAGTAGCGCCAGAAAGAGTGAAGCGAATGGGCTAAAGCCGAAAGAACGCTCAGATGTGGATGCATCTGGTGGTGAAAGGAAAGTCAGAAAGTCAATCTGTAAAGATCTATTCTCCATAGGAACCTGGAATGTAAGATCCATGAATCAAGGCAAGCTGGATGTGGTCAAACAAGAGATGACAAGACTGAACATTGACATCTTGGGAATCAGCGAACTAAAAAGGACAGGAATGGGTGAATTTAATTCAGATGACCATCAGGTATACTACTGTGGGCAAGAATCCGTCAGAAGAAATGGAGTAGCCTTTATAATCACTAAAAGAGTAGGAAAAGCAATACTGGGATACAATGCCCAAAATGACAGAATGATCTCAGTTTGAATCCAAGGCAAACCATTCAATATCACAGTCTATGCCCCAACCACTGGTGCTGAAGAGGATGAAATTGACCGATTCTATGAAGCCCTACAACACCTTATAGAATTAACACCAAAAATGATGTCCTTATTATCATGGGGGTTTGGAATGCTAAAGTAGAAAGTCAAAAGATAACCAGAATAACAGTCAAGTTTGGCCTTGAAGTACAAAATGACGCAAGGCACAGGCTGATAGAATTTTGTCAAGAGAATATGATGGTCATAGCAAATACTCTTTTCCAACAACCCAAGAGACGACTCTACACATGGACATTACCAGACGGTCAACACAGAAATCAGATTGACTATGTGCTCTGCAGCCAAAGATAGAGAAGCTCTATACAGTCAGTAAAAACAAGACCAGAAGCTGACTGTGATTCAGATCATAAACTTCTCGTTGCAAAATTTAGACTTATATTGAAGAAAGTAGGGAAAAGCACTAGGCCACTCAGGAATGAACTAAATCATATCCCTGATGAATATAGAGTAGAGGTGACAAATAGATTTAAGGAATTAGATCTGATAGACAGATCTGCCTGAAGAACTATGGATGGAGGTTCTCAACATTGTACAAGAGATAGCAACTAAAATCATCCCAAAGAAAAAGAAAGGCAAGAAAGCAAAATGGTTGTCTGAGGAAGCTTTACAAATAGCTGAAGAAAGAAGGGAAGCAAAAGGCACAGGAGAAAGAGAAAGATACACTCAGTTGAATGCAGAATTCCAGAGAATAGCTAGAAGAGATAAGAATGCCTTCTTAAATGAACAGTGCAAAGAAATAGAAGAAAACAATAGAATAGGGAGGACCAGAGATCTCTTCAAGAAAACTGGAGATATAAAGGGAACGTTTCATGAAAAGATGGGCATGATAAAGGACCAAAATGATACTCAGCTATACATCTCCACCCCGGACCACCCCAATGATGCCCTTAAAGTGATGTCCCAGTGCCTGGAGGCTGTACGGATCTGGATGGGGAGGAACAGACTCAGGCTCAACCCATCCAAGACTGAGTGGCTGTGGTTTCCGACATTCCGATATAGTCAATTGGTGCCATCACTGACTATTGGGGATGAGTCATTGCCCCCCACAGAGAGGGTTCGCAACTTAGGCGTCCTCTTGGACTCACGGCTGTCTTTAGAAGAACACTTGACGGCTGTGGCCGGGAGGTCTTTTTATCAGGTTCGCCTGATTCGCCAGTTGCGTCTCTTTCTGGATCGGGACTCATTAAATACGGTCACTCATGCCCTCGTCACTTCACGCCTGGACTACTGCAATGCTCTCTACATGGGGCTCCCCTTGAGGAGCACCCGGAGGCTCCAGCTGGTCCAGAATGCGGCCGCGCGGGTAGTTATGGGAGCAGCATGGCGCTCCCATGTGGCTCCCCTCCTGTGTGAGCTGCACTGGCTCCCTGTGGTCTTCCGGGTGCGCTTCAAGGTCTTAGTTACCACCTTTAGAGCGCTCCATGGCTTAGGACCGGGGTACTTACGAGACCGCCTTCTGCCACCAATAGCCTCTCACCGCCCAGTACGCTCCCATAGAGAGAGGCTTCTCAGGGTGCCGTCAGCCAAACAATGTCGACTGGCGGCCCCCAGGGGGAGAGCCTTTTCTGTGAGGGCACCCACCATCTGGAACGAGCTCCCCCCAGAGATACAGAAGATTCTGGATCTGCGCACTTTCCGCCGTGCCCTCAAAACATTCCTGTTTCAGTAGGCCGGCCTGGCCTAACTTTCCCTTTATATTGCTTTTTTGATTTTATTTTAAACTGGGATGTATTAAATGTATTTTTATCATTCGCTGTTCACCGCCCTGAGTCCCTTAGGAATAGGGCGGTATATAAATTTAATAAATAAATAAATAAATAAATAAATAAATAAATAAATAAATAAAATGGCAGGGACCTAACAGAGGCAGAAGAGATTAAGAAGAGGTGGCAAAATTACACAGAAGAACGGTTATCCGGGATGCTTAACATCCCGGATAACCATAATGGGATGGTCACTGACCTCGAGCCAGACATCCTAGAATGTGAAGTCAAATGGGCCTTAGGAAATCTGAGCAACAACAAAGACGATTCAGTAAAAGTACTACACTCAATTTGCCAGCAAATCTGGAAAACTCACAGGATTGGAAAAGGTCAGTTTACATTCCAATTCCAAAGAAAGGCAATGCCAAAGAATGTTCAAACTATCACACCATTGCACTCATTTCACATGCTAGTAAGGTTATGCTTAAAATCCTACAGGCTAGGCTCCAGCAGTATGTGGATCAAGAATTACCAGAAGTACAGGCAGGATTTCAAAGAGGCAGAGGAACTAGATATCAAATTGTCAACATACGCTGGATCATGGAGAAAGCTAGAGAATTCCAGAAAAACATCTACTTCTGCTTTATTGACTATGCTAAAGCCTTTGATTGTGTGGATCACAACAAATTGTGGCAAGTTCTTAAAGAGATGGGAGTACCAAACCATCTTATTTGTCTCTTGAGAAACCTATATGTGAGTCAAGAAGCAACAGTGAGAACTGGACACAGAACCACTGATAGGTTCAAAATTGGGAAAGGAGTCCGGCAAGTCTGTATACTGTTGCCCTGCCTATTTAACTTATTTGCAGAGCACATCATGAGAAAGGCGGGGCTAGATGAATCAAAAGTTGGAATTAAGATTGCTGGGAGAAATATCAACAACCTCAGATATGCAGATGATACCACTCTAATGGCAGAAAGCGAAGAAGAACTAAAGAGCCTCTTGATGTGGGTGAAGAAGGAGAGTGCAAAAGTTGGCTTGAAACTCAACATTAAGAAAACTAAAATCATGGCATCTGGCCCTCTCAATTCCTGGCAAATAGATGGGGAAGAAATGGAGGTAGTGACAGATTTTATTTTCCTGGGCTCCAAGATCACCGCAGATGGGGACTGCAGTCAAGAAATTAAAAGATGCTTCATCCTGGGGAGGAATGGTATGGCAAATTTAGACAGTGTACTAAAAAGCAGAGACATCACTCTGCCAACAAAAGTGTGTATAGTCAAGGCTATAGTTTTCCCAGTTGCAATGCATGGCTGTGAAAATTGGACCATAAGGAAGGCTGAGCGCCAAAGAATTAAGGCATTTGAACTATAGTGCTGGAGAAGACTCCTGCGAGTACCTTGGACTGCAAGGCGATCAAACTGGTCAGTCCTAGAGGAGATCAACCCTGAATGCTCTTTAGAAGGCCAGCTCCTGAAGATGAAACTCAAATACTTTGGCCACCTAATGAGAAGGAAGGAATCACTGGAGAAGAGCCTAATGCTGGGAAAGATTGAGGGCAAAAGAAGACAGCAGAGGGAACAGCAGAGAATGAGGTGGTTGAATGAAGTCACTGAAGCAGTAGGCGTGAGCTTACATGGACTCCAGAGGATGGTAGAGGACAGGAAGGCCTGGAGGAACGTTGTCTATGGGGTCACGATGGGTTGGACACGACTTTGCAACTAACAACAACAACTGCATTCTAACAACTGCACCACCATGGGAAATTCTATCATCAACTTTCAGCAACCACTCAAACAAGCTTATGTGGGTCACATAAAGAGGTTCCAGAAGTTATCTGTAATCCTGAGGATACAGAGGATATAGTCCCAATCCCCCTTTTATCAAAAAAACTTCCATTCACTCTGAAGTTATTGTAGGTTGGTAAGCATTTCTTGAAAGTAGAGTTCTGAATAACTGCTGATCCAACTAATCATTTGACCATTAAAAGCCAAATTGCCTGAATGAAAATCACGATTCTAATATCTCATACTCCTGTATCTATATCGAACTATATCAATCTTAGTAACATGTAGCATTTTAATTACAGATAATCCTAAAACCAATTTAGGATTTAAGAATATTTAATTTTCTTAAGTGAATAATAATGTTTCCAAACATATTTTTAATATTATTCATTAGTAGAGAATCCAGTATCACTGGATATTGGCAAGAACATATTTCAGCTTGCATTTTAAGATGTAAGATGTAAGATACGTGTTCAACTTTATAGTAAATGGGTAAAATATTTTAAAAGTTTTTTAAAAAAAATAATTTTATTTTGCTTCACTGATATAGACAATTTCAGCATTAAGAGTGTTGATGACATTTAAAAACTTATTTTTCTGTTTCCTTAATTTTCAACGTCAAATTTGCTTTGACACTATAAAGCTAATTAATTTTATAATGATTAGTTGGACTGTTACAGAAATATTTTAGTGTACATTCAGATTATGGGTTGCTACATTATGATTTTGTAATAATGCCAAACTAAGCTACTGATTTCTATAATGGGTTGCAAAAAATGTTTCAAGGTTAAGGTAGCAGTGTACTGAGCTCAAAACAAAACTCATGTGTTATGTAAGCTTGGTTCAACACTTTCAGAGAGGGAGAAGGTTTTTTATACATACAGTCAGGTCCAGAAATATTGGGACATCGACACAATTTTAACATCTTTGGCTCTATACATCATCACAATGAAGTTGGAATGAAACAAACACAATGTGCGTTAACTGCAGGCTGTCAGCTTTAATTTGAGGGTATGTACATCCAACTCAGGTGAACGGTGTAGGACTTACAGCAGTTTGCATATGTGCCTCCCACTTGTTAAGGGACCAAAAGTAATGGGACAGAATAATAATCATAAATCAAACTTTCCCTTCTTAATACTTGGTTGCAAATCCTTTGCAGTCAATCACAGCCTGAAGTCTGGAATGCATAGACATCACCAGACGCTGGGTTTCATCCCTGATGATGCTCTGCCAGGCCTCTACTGCAACTGTCTTCAGTTCCTGCTTGTTCTTGGGGCATTTTCCCTTCAGTTTTGTCTTCAGCAAGTGAAATGCATGCTCAATGGGATTCAGGTCAGGTGATTGACTTGGCCATTGCATAACATTCCACTTCTGTCCCTTCAAAAACTCTTTGGTTGCTTTTGCAGTATGCTTTGGGTCATTGTCCATCTGCACTGTGAAGCACCATCCAATGAGTTCTGCAGCATTTGGCTGAATGTGAGCAGATAATATTGCCCAAAACACTTCAGAATTCATCCTGCTGCTTTTGTCAGCAGTCACATCATCAATAAATACAAGAGAACCAGTTCCATTGGCAGCCTTACATGCCCACGCCATGACACTACCACCACCATGCTTCACTGATGAGGTGGTATGCTTAGGATCATGAGCAATTCCTTTCCTTCTCCATACTCTTCTCTTCCCATCACTCTGGTACAAGTTGATCTTGGTCTCATCTGTCCATATGATCTTGTTCCAGAACTGTGAAGGCTTTGTTAGATGTTGTTTGGCAAACTCTAATCTGGCCTTCCTGATTTTGAGGCTCACCAATGGTTTACATCTTGTGGTGAACCCTCTGTATTCACTCTGGTGAAGTCTTCTCTTGATTGTTGACTTCGACACACATACACCTACCTCCTGGAGAGAGTTCTTGATCTGGCCAACTGTTGTGAAGGGTGTTTTCTTCACCAGGGAAAGAATTCTTCGGTCATCCACCACACTTGTTTTCCGTGGTCTCCCACGTCTTTTGGTGTTGCTGAGCTCACCGGTGCATTCCTTCTTTTTGAGAATGTTTCAAACAGTTGTTTTGGCCACGTCTAATGTTCTTGCTATCTCTCTGATGGGTTTGTTTTGTTTCTTCAGCCTAATGATGGCTTGCTTCACTGATAGTGACAGCTCTTTGGATCTCATCTTGGGAGTTGACAGCAACAGATTCCAAATGCAAATAGCACACTTGAAATGAACTCTGGGCCTTTTATCTGCACATTGTAATTGGGGTAATGAGGAATATCACACACCTGGCCATGGAACAGCTGGGAAGCCAATTGTCCCATTACTTTTGGTCCCTTAATAAGTGGGAGGCACATATACAAACTGCTGTAAGTCCTACATCGTTCACCTGGGTTGGATGTACATACCCTCAAATTAAAGCTGACAGTCTGCAGTTAACGCACATTGTGTTTGTTTCATTCCAACTCCATTGTGGTGGTGTATAGAGCCAAAGATGTTAGAATTGTGTTGATGTCCCAATATTTCTGGACCTGACTGTATATAAACAGATATAAGGGATGCGGTGGCTCAGTGGCTCAGATGCTGAGCTTGTCAATCAGAAGGTCAGCAGTTCAGCAGTTTGAATCTCCAGCACCGCATAATGGAGTGAGCTCCTGTTACTTGTCCCAGCTTCTGCCAACCTAGCAGTTTGAAAGCAAAATGCAAGTAGAAGAATAGGAACCACTTTGGTGGGAAGGTAACAGCACTCCGTGTGCCTTCAGCGTTTAGTCATGCCAGCCACATGACCATGGAGACGTCTTCGGAGAGTGCTGTCTCTTCGGCTTAGAAATGAAGATGAGCACCACCCTTAGAGCTGGAAACGACTAGCACACATGTGCAGGGGAACCTTTACCTTTACACAGATATTTGCAATGTTTTAAAATATAAATAAAATCATGAAAACAATTAAGTGATATCCTGCATATCAATATATTCTCAACCATATCTTCCAGATTGAATCCTTGTTAGGGGACTTACAATTGGAATAAATGAACAAGACTTTAGTTATAAGAATTATTTTGGGTGGTTCTGCTGATGCAGAATTCAGGTCTGCAATGCTGTAAAATTTGGAATGAATTCAGCCAGATGCATTCTACCTTTAAACGCTAACAAAGGAAAAGAATTATCATTCTTTTAATGGTATCAGCAGAAACCTTACCTCACAAAAGGGGTGTGTGTGTCACATATGACAAAGGACATAGTTTTGAACTGTCATTTTTGGGTCTATAACTAGGGTTGCCAGGTCTGCTTCCAAAAAATAGCGGACAAGCGGGGGGGGGAAGGGGGGGAGGGAGAGGGGGTTAAGTAGTAAAAAAATAAAAAAAAATTTACAATTAAATTATATATTTTCTTACAAACATTTTAACATGTATTAAAATAATCACTTCAAAACCTTACTTAAAATTCAAAACATCAAATATATTATAACAATATGTAAAATATTAAATTATATTTTACTTTGCTGTCGTATGTATTTTTAATTTGACTGCACAGCTTTGATCAATTCTTTGTGTTTAAGGAATAATTCTTTAATTTCAGTACAATGTTGAGAAATATTAAAAAATATACAAATTTCACTTCGAACTGATGGTACAAGCAGTCGGTTATGTTCGTCAGTCCACAAATTTCCCATGACGCTGAAAATTCGTTCAACGTTTGCATTTGATACCGGAATTGATGCACAATACTGGAACAGTTTCAGTAAACTCGGAGCTGGCTCTTTCTTGAAAAAGTACGTCCACTTATCAAGGGATGAATCGCCCTGCAGATGAACATAAATTTCTTCTAAGGCAGAAATTTCATCGAAGAGAGTGTTGGGTGGAAGTTCTTCTCACCATGGTGATAATAACCAGATGTTCGACATTTCTTCTAAAGTTGGAGGATTATTGCGATCAATTAGATTGAAACAACTGAATTGGTGAAATTATACCACTTTTCTAGGTATGCAATGGCTCTTTGATACACGTTGATGGCTTCTTTCTTGAACTTTTGCATGGCATTCTCAGGCAAATGTTTTTTACTTAAGGCAAATAAAACTTTCATTCCAAAAAACTGCTCATCGTATTTTTTTTGCAAAGAATCACGCAGCTTACACATGATAATGTGAAGATCACATGCAATAATTTTCTTGCTTTCCAGCTTCAGTAGGGTGTCTTGCATTATTGACATGAAGAAGTGCGTGAAATATAAATACAATTCTGAAATTGTTGGTTCATCGTCCTTTGCGAGTTCATTTTCCTGATCCGAAATAAGGTTCCAGATAACCTTATGGCACTCATCAGATCCAAGAGAAATAAAATATGATTTTAGAGGTATCCAGTTTAAAAGAAGTCTTTCGATCGCTTTAAACAAACTTAACCAACGTGTTGGAACATGGCGCAAAACTTCATGGAATTCTGACTCGCAAAACTCAAAAAATGATTTCAACTCTTCTCGTTTCTTCGCAGAATTCGAAAATTTGGCAAAAACCTTCAGCACTACATTTTTGATATCAAAAGATAACTGCTTTGATGCATTTTTTGCACTGTTGTGTAAAATGTGATTATTGCAATGAACAGCTACAATATTGTCATTTTCCAGCAATAATTTTTGGTAAACAGATTTGTTCACTCCATAATTGACCAATGCATTATCTGCTGAGTAAAGCTTTTGAATAAAAAAAATGTCCACTATTTTGTGAAAAAAAAATAGTGAACATAATGTGAAAAAAGTGGACTGTCCGCTCAAATAGTGGACACCTGGCAACCCTACTCAGAGAGCCTCCATTGCCCATAAGGCAAAATTTGCTGGGATAGTTTTATCGTGTAATAGAAATATTTATTTGGATTTAAAATACTTTTCTTGGAGAACTCTTGGAGAATGACACTGCTGAAGTGAACAATTTGCAAGGACAGAAGAAGCAGGATGGCTTCTTCTTTCCAAGTGTGTTGCATTTTTCCGTGAATGAATTATTCTGTACATAATATACATGTTCAACAAAGCAATTCAGAGGGACCATAAGATGACAGCTTAAAAGTACCATGATGTATTTTTAACAAAATACCACTTCTCTCTCCTTCCTGTTTGATTGAAAGCAGTGAAAAGTCTATCCCAACTTGGTGCCCATTAGATGCTTTGGATGTCAGTTCCCATAATAGAAGAGGACATCAGTTTAGAAAGACTGGCATAAATATTAATCCATCTTTTTGTCCATATGAAAATCCAATAACTAATTACTAATTCAAGGATAGTTGAAAATGAAATGTACAAATAGGTCTGTACTTGTATTTACACATACACACACAGATGCCCATCAGGCACATAAAGACTCCAAGAAACTACCTCCTGATGTGCTAGTTTTTATGGGTAGAAGAAAGAAGTCATAATATAGTTATTATAATCCTAACATATACATTTGATACATTTGTATCATACTTTACAAAACATTCAAATCTCAGCACTGAATCATAATATTGGTACAATGATAAATTTCTAATTGACAATGCAGGTGTGAAACTATCACCATATGTTTTTCAACAGTGGAAGCATTTGTAATGCACATTTATTTTTTTGTTTGTATGGAAGCAACATGAAAAAGAAACATTCTCATAACCAGAAGACACTGTTTTCTTAATTTAATTCAGTGTTTATTTAAAGCACAATAATTGAAATTTGCTTTACTTGAAATTTCTGAATGCACAAAGGAAGGATATATTTTATTATTAGTAAAGTTGCTTTTGGGCTCCTATTTGTTATTTCAATTATTTAAGCATATCTCAAAGGAAATACAGTTTGTACCTTGTTATTCCCTAAAGTGTTTCTCAATGAAACTTTGAGTCTAGTTTCTTATCTTTATATTTATCTCCTGAAAAATTCCCTTGATAGTGCATGAAAAGTAAGGATAACATGGAAATGGGAACAGATCTGAGTAGAATATTGTTACATAGTTAACACTATATATAGATTTACAGCAACATTATAAAGCAAAATAATTAATAGTGTACACTAAGAGGTATTAACAACTACATTTCTGTCACTGCGTTATTTTATTTACCAGCTGAGCTAATTATTTCTGGACTATCAGATTTTCCGTACCTTGCCAAGAATTGTTATCAAAAGTTACTACGCATGTCTGCATTCCTTCACATGCTTCACACACTCTTTCCTTTGTTCTCTTGCCAGAACAAAGAAATAGCCGGCAAGAATTATTTCAAAATGTAGCAATTAACTTTCTTAGTTAGTGAGGTGTTTTATTTTCTTTATAACAAATAAATGAGTTTTATTAGAGAACTTTTCTTCGTGTTTCTTTTCAGAATATTGCAACAAGGAATAAGCCTCGATCCATCCTCTAACCAGGGTGATTTGTCCCAGAGCCAAACATGGGATTAATCAATGCCCTGACAATTTCAAAATATTTTTCAACTGAGGTTCTTATATTTATAACATTTGAATATACTTTTTTTTTATTGAAAAAGTTTTTGAATACAATTTTTCCCCCATTTTTCTCCCCCCTCCACCCTAACCCCCCCTCACCACCCATCCCCCCCTGTGACTTCTTCACAACAAAGACCTAGTTCATAACAGATTATATAATATTTTACCATCCCCTTACTCCCTCCTCTAAGTACTGACCCTTACTTGCAAATAGTATTATTAATATTGTTACTTCCCCCTTTTACCATACATTTCAAAATAACATTCTACTGTAACATTGTATAACTTCTAATTTATAACTTATAATATTATTGTAACTCCCAATTTAACAATATTCTGCCCTTTTTCTCCTCCTCCATACTTATATCTGTATATTAATACAACATTTCAAAACAACCTTCCACTTTAAAACTATATAATAAATCCTACTTTAACATTTAATCTTTTGTGTATATTAATATAACATTTCAAAGCAGCCTACCCCATAAATCCAAATTTAACATTTATTCAACTCTATCCATTTGCTCCACTCCCCTAAATATATCACTTAAACATCCCTTTTCTTAAACTAAACAATCAGTAAACTAACCTATTTCCACCCACTTTCCTACAAATTTTTTTTTTTTTTAATTTGATTTATATGCCGCCCTTCTCCGAAGACTCAGGGCGGCTTACAATGTGCTCAGCAAAATTGCCATGCACAACAATTCTTAATATCTTTAAACCACTGCCCACTCTGCTAAATATATATATATATATATATATATATATATATATATATATATATATATATATATATATATATATATATATATACATACATACGTAGGTCTTTGGTTATTCGGGTCTTCTCCCACGTAAAATTGGAAGTGTCTTGGCGACGTTTCGACGAAGTCTCATTCGTCATCTTCAGGCTGGTGTTCTCGGCTTCGTGCTTCCAGGAGGCACGAAGCCGAGAACACCAGCCTGAAGATGACGAATGAGACTTCGTCGAAACGTCGCCAAGACACTTCCAATTTTACGTGGGAGAAGACCCGAATAACCAAAGACCTACATACAAACACCCGCGAAAACCTGAGAAAACAAATACATACATACATATATACATACATACATACATACATATATATATATATATATATATATATATATATATATATATATATATATTCCGTTATATAAAGGAAAGTCAATGACTTTAAATTTATAATCCATATAATATCTTCTTTGATGTCTTTCCACTGGATTGTTGAGACCATCATCCATATTAGGGTAACATAGCATCCTGGTGCAACAGTTTGTTCAAAATCCTCAGTCATCATCTGCCCCCATCAGTAATGAATATCCTCATATATATATATAAAAGAAAAAAACAACCACCCGAGTGACATTATGATTATATTCCATATAATTGTAATTGTGGCTTTCATCAGGATTATTAATTCCCATAATCCTAATGGGTAACAACCAGATCTTCTGCGTGCCCCAGCGTAGCTCTCTTGCCTTATAGCTCAAGATGAATATAATATATTTATCAATAAAAGAAAGAAATCCAAAATAGATAATTCAAATCCAACAAATTAAGGCTCTTTTCACATCCCAAAATTACGGCATTGCAGAGATCTGTCACTCTCCTCAGGATAATATTAACCAATACTTCGCCTCCCCTATCTTTTCATATATTCATTCATTTTTTTAAAATAACTGGCTTCACTGTTGCTTAATTTAGAAATTTCTATTTTTGTGAGACCTATTTCTTTTTTTCTTTTCTTTTTGTGGGTTTGATCTCCATCCTGGTTTCCTTTCTATAAGTTGTATATCAACTGATCGGTTTTCATTCTGCTTTATAACTTGATCTTGTTGGTTTTGCTTTTGTGTCTCATATTTCTTTTTTATCAATTGTGTATCAGCTAATTGGTTTCCATACTTGTCTGTGACTTGATGAATCATCATGTTAGAGTCCGATGCCACTTCTCTCGTATTTGTAGATAATCCAGCTGAGGTGTCTAAAGAATCCAAAGGCAGTTTGTCCACAGCAGCCTCTATAATTTGATGTTTTCCCTTTATTTCCAATTCCTTCTGCTTATCCTGTATTATGCCTAAAGATGTTAAGTTCATTTTCAAAATTTTTTGATAAAATTCTTCCGCTTTTTCAACAGTATTTAGTTGGTATCTTTCTCCTTGGTATCTCAATATTATACCAACTGGAGCATCCCACCTGAATAAAATATTTCTTTTTCTTAGCTCAGTCACCAGAAAACCAAATTTCTTCCTTTCCAATAACATCTTAGGCGGGAGCTCTTTGTAAATCCAAATCTTTCTTCCAAACAATTGCAAAGTAGAATTGAAAGAATTTTGCACAATATTATTTCTTATATCTTTATCTGTAAAATAAATCACCACATCTCTAGGCAATTGCCTTTGCTTTGCAATCCAGGAATTTATTCTATAAACTCTGTCAATCCTACAAAATACTTCCTCAGGTTGAACCTTTAAGACCCCAGCCAGAATTTCAGAAGATATTTTCCTTAAATCATCTCTGTCATTTTCCTGCAGTCCTCTGAGTCTAATCGCATATTCAGTAAAATTATATTGCATCATTAAAACTTCTCTTTCAATCCGTTGTTGTATGTTTTCTGCATTACAAGTCTTTTGATCAGCCTCCATTTTAGGTTTTTCTTCTGAGCTATTGTCTTAGGTGTTTGTCAAATCATTTTCAATTTTTTGTATTCTATTATCCAAATTGTCCTCAATTTCTTCCACTTTAGACTCTAATAAGTTAGTATTTGCATCCAACTTGATCATAAATTCTGCAAAACCTTTAGCCATTTTTATAATCTTTCGGTCCAAAAAATCAAACCTTGAATGCACTAATTTTTTAATTTCCTGCTTAAATTTTTCAAAGTTCTGATTCACAATCTCATCCCTTCTTACAATCTCCTCCAAAAGAAATTCAATTATATTAAAATCAGTTTTCTGAGACTGGAGATTTAGAACTTGTTCACGTAATTTATTAATGGGGGAATCCCCCCCCACTGCTTGTTTGTCCGGCTTTGCAAGCTTTAATGCCATATTTCCACACAGACAAACTATTTTTAAGAAAAAGAAAAGAGAGGCAAAAAAGAAAAAAAAACTTCTTTCCAACCAAGATCAATATCAGATCTCCAGGAAGAACAAAACACAAAAGTAGAGCTTTATCTTCAATTGTAGCCAGAAGTATTTATTCCGCTACTTTGTATCTTAATAGAAAACGGAAGGACTCTCCCTTTCAGCCCCTTCTCAAGCCTCAGCAGTCGCCATTTTTAAAAATTCTTTTTCTCCTTTTCCTTTTCCTTCTTCAATAATTGTTATAAAATAAATGAAATACTTGCGATTCAGGGTCACAGGTCCAGCTCATATCCTTTTAAATTGTTCTGTTAATTTTTGTAGGCTTGATCTTGTCGCCTAGCTCTGCATAAGCAGAGGTCTCCCAAAGCCCGGAGCGATGGCGAGGGAAATAGAGAGCCTCATCTGCTTCGTCCCCAAAAGTAAAAAAAAACTTTTGGGGCTAGGCAGAGAGCTCTACCTACCCCCGCCGGCTCTATCTCCATTTCCACATGGAAATTGAGTTTTTTTGAGCCGCCTTTCAGTTGTAAAGGTGGCTCTTTACAGGCAATGGGGCGGCGATCCCAAGGGATCGTCTGGCGGCAGCCAACATTTGAATATACTTGAATGATTCTGTCCCATGGCCTATGAAATGATTATTTGCATTCTAGACATTCATAAATCCAAACTGTTATGTTTATAACAATAAGTCATTCTTTTAATACAATACAAAGAGTATGTTTTATCAACACATTTCACCTAGCCAATTACAAGTATGATATCACTGATGATTGATTTTTTTTGTTCTTCAATTCATAGTTGCAGGAATTGAGAAATTTAAAAAAGAAGGACTTCGTAGGAATGAAATATACGCTGTCTTGATTCACATATGATGGTTCCAAAATGGTTTGGGGAAAGACCATGCAATGTATTTGACAATGTAAAACAAACAAACAAAAACACACACAAACTGATAGTTGACTAAAAAAAATATTATCTAATATAATTTTTACTTTGACTCTTGGTACTCATGGTAGTTGGGAGGACAAGGTCACTACGTTGGACAAGACGACTATGTTTCTCTTGACAGAAGTCTTGGCAATAGTTAGTATCTTTAGTTATGAAATTTTCCTACTTAATTTGGATTTGGACTGATCCTCTTTGACTGACATTATTATAATAATTGGTCGCACTGTCATCCAATTGTTTAGACTGGGTTTGACATTTCTGTCCATCTATGGAGTCTTATCCAAGATCAGATTGATACTGTTTAATAATATTAACAATATAAAAACTGAAGGTAATATTGTAAAGGTCAAGTGGCTGGATTGGGATTGTACCGAAGGTACCTATTACTATTGATACTGTCTTTGCTTGGTTTTCTTATTTCTATATACTACCATATGTTGGTTAAAGATATGAATAGATGGAAATAAAAAATATAGACATTTATGCATCAATATTTGCTAAAAAGTTTTAAAGATCCTATCAAGAGACTACCAAGATAAGAGACCAAAATTGGTGTTTGCATTCTAATTAAAACACTGCAGTTTGACGGTACTTAAAACAAGACTGTTTTCAAATCACCAATCAAAATTTAAAGAACTAGAAGTATTAAACAGCTTGGATGGTTGAGATGGATAGTTTAAAAGGAGTTGTGATAACATTTGTTTACTATATTCAACTCTTATGATTCAAAGCTAATTCATTTGTATTTTATCAAGAGACTATCCATTGTAGTGACAAAATTAAATGTATTTTGGGTCTTGCAGGTGATATTTATCTGCCTGCTCTATTAGAAAAACCGTGTCATATTCCATCTAAAATATATTACTTTTTAAATTTCCTGTCTGTAATACTCTTTAAATATTTTTTTAGGCTGAGACTACAGTATATCTCCTTGCTCATAATAAAGCTCTTAACTCATTATAATTATGCTAATGACCTTAACCCATAAAAATTATCACCTTTTCACAGGTGAACAATAATTAATCAGTGACCATCGCTCTTGCTCCCACCCCAGTGGGTGTGTCTATGTGTGTGTGTTTATATAAAATGATGGGAGAAAACTGAAATTTAACACATCCTTTTCAATCACTCATGCTCTTCTGTTCTTTTTCTGCTAGTTCTTCAGTGGATAATGAAACACACAAAAAAAGCAGTTGCAAAGTAATAGCAATAGCAAAATCATTTATGTTTTGATTCTTACTTTTCGCAACTGCAAAGATAAGAAAATAGCAAATCTATTGAAAGTGGTAATCTCCTGCTTCCTTTTGATGTTGGTTTCTTATTCTAATCTTTATCAAATTAAAAACTGAAAACAACTAGATTTTGCATGCATATGCAAAATCTTGCTCCACCAAATCACAGTGTTTATTAATTTCAGTGAGAATTAAAGCCAATCATGTACTTAATTTGAACAAAATAGATTTAAATATGACCAAGATAAAAGAGATTTTTTTTAATTTAAGAGATTTTTACTCCTTAAAAGAATAAAGATTGATGCAGAATTTTTTTTTTTTTGCTGAGTATGAAAAACTAATAATTAGGGCTTCCTGATAATCTATATAAGCCTCTTATATTGGCTCTTAACTTGAGTACAATTTCAGTAAAAGGGCAGCTATTTTCCCAGACTTCTAACATTGTAATGTGTTAAACTGACACTTAACATCATAAAATAAAGATGAAATAGCCTTAGGGATAACATTTTGTTTAGGTGTTTAATGAGACCTACTCTATTAATTTCAAAGGGCTTGACAAAGTTTGGTTTCCTTTTAGTTGAACAATTTTTAATTGGTTGATATTTGGGGTGCCATGATCCTGATAACAGTATATAGAAAATAACATCTGAAGAGGGTTATTTGATCCTGATAACAATATATAGGAAATAACATCTGAAGAGAGTTATTTTTTCAAATGTCTTCTTGGTTACTGGAACACAGAATGTACGAAATGAAGAAATAATATCTATACTGAATCTTTATATTGAAGAGAAAAGAAATGAGGGGATCTGGTGCCAAATATAACATTTTCCTGGTAATCAAAAGTAATGCATTAGAGAATATGGAATGGACTAATGTGAAGAGCCTTGATAGTACAGTGGTTTAGTGCACCCTGTCATTAACACAGCTGCCTGCAATTTCTGCTGGTTCGAATCTCTCCAAGACTCAAGGTCGACTCAGCCTTCCATCCTTTCTAAGGTGAAATGAGGACCCAGTTTGTGGGGGCAATAAGCTGACTTTGTATAAAATATACAAAAGAATGAAGGCTATTGCTTAATGCATTGGAAGCCGCTCTGAGTCTCCGGAGAAGGGCGGCATATAAATCAAATTTAAAAAAAAAAAAGAAAAAAGAAAAAAAGAATGAAGATTCCCAGAAAATAACTGGGAAATGACCTCGAACACAAAACAGAATGATCAGTGTTGATAGTGTAACAGAAAAGAATAAATGAGCATTGACAAGAAGTTGTCCTCACATGTTTCAGATTTCAGAGTTAGATTATGTGAATCCATTTGCATTGTTTTCTTATAATTTTTGGGCTATCTATCTATCCATCTATTCACTCTGACTTTATCACAATCTCTACTTCTATGTAGAACAGTATTTCTTCAAACTTTAAGATGCGTGGGCTTCAACTCCCAGAATTGTCTACCCAGAAAATAAGAATTTTATTTGTTTGTTTGTTTGTTTAGTTATTTATTTCAATTTATAAGATGCCTAAAAGCTGTGGTAGCGCAGTGGTTGGAATGTAGTGGAATTCTGTCAGCTGCCAGCACTTCGATTCTTACCAGATCAAGGCTGACTCAGCTTTCCATCCTTCCAAGGTTGGTAAAATGAGGACCCATATTGTTGGGAGCAATATTTAATATACCATAAACTGTGTAGAGAGTGCTGTAAAGCACTGTAATGTGGTATATAAGTCTAAGTGCTATTGCTATTCAACCAACAATTCTAGGCAGGAGAACTTCTGGTTGATGTCGTGGCGAGAACAGTTTGGAAATTAGTGGGCTCCGCCGAGCCTTGCAAAATCCAGCCAGTAACTGCTGTCGGGAGGCCCTACAGGGTTAAAGCCGCCTTGCAGGGGTGGCAAAGAAAAGACCTCTCCATAAAGGAGGCACTTTATGGACCACTTTATGGAATTTGCAATTTCCTCATTAGGTCCGAAGCAAGCTCTCCCGAATGGCAGCAGGGATGACGGCCATTTTTGGCAGTCACAAGCTGGGACAACCGGGACCATAAGGTTTATGCTGGAGTGGTCCATGCACAGAGCATTGAAACTGGATGAGATAACTTCCAACTCTTACTCTAAAGATTTAATTTAAGTGCAAGAATTTTAAAAGATACTCTCCAAGTTTAAGGAAATGGCAATCAGACACACAGAGAAGATTAAAAACTAAAAATTAAGAAGCGAAAGAAATGCCCAAGGGAAGCTTTAAAATACAGAAAGCCTGGAAAAAAGCTTAAACAATTTGAAAGGTGATTTTTGGGAGAAACTGTCTTGCTTATTTGTATTTTTAAATCCCCTGGACTTATTGGATAATCAGCTGTTTTTGACATACTGTTTAATGTTGAATTTGGGAGCAGGAGAGCCATCTACTGGAAGAAGAGGAGCACTACAGCACTATAACATCAGTATTCTTAGTAAAAGTGAGGTCCAATACACATAAAGTCTAATACACAAAATAGAAGAAAGTAAATAACATCTGGAAGGCAGCCTGACCTTGATTTGGATATTTTGATTTGGATATTTTGAAATATCCAATGAGTTGAATATTTTGGATATTTTGAAAATTCTTAATGAGTTTCTTTTTCCTCTTGAAGATTTCTAAGATGAATTAAATTGAAATAACTAAACTTTATTGAATCTGGCTATTGGATTATGGATTTGAAAGATTGGAGGAACCTAATGGATTAATTTGGATTTGGATTATTAAGGCTATTTGACAGAGCATTTTACGAGGCAAAAGAAAGGTGATAGAAGAAAAGGGGAGAGAAGAAAAATTAAATAAAACTTTAAAATTTGGACAATTGGGAAGATATGTAATTGGAAAATCACAAGGCTGTAAATTACTAAAAAAAATAAGATTATAAACATGGGATTTGGAGACATAACTAGAGGATTGATTGAATTTTATTAAGTGGGAGTTTTTAAATATTTATTGATTGATTGATTGATTGATTGATTGATTTGATTTGATTTGATTTGATTTCTATACCGCCCTACTCCCGAAGAACTTAGGGCGGTGCACAGCCAAACAATAAAATACATACATACAAAATTTAAAAGTGGAATTAAAATCAAATTAAATAGTTTTGGCCCAGACAAATTAAAACCCCAATCAATTTAAAACCTATTTTAAAATTTGAATATATAAAATACTAAAAAATATTTAAAAATTAAAAATCTTTTATAAAAGAGGGAGAAAATTAGGCCAGGCCTGCCTGGTGAAATAAAAAGGTCTTTAAGGCGTGGCGGAAGGTGCGCAGATCCGGGATCCTCATTATCTCCGGGGGAAGCTCGTTCCAGATAGTAGGTGCCCCCACAGAGAAGGCTCTCCCCCTGGGGGCCGCCAGTCGGCATTGTTTGGCTGATGGCATCCGGAGGAGCCCCTCTCTATGAGAGCGTACCGGCCGGTGGGAGGCTATTGGTGTTGGTAGGCGGTCCCACAAGTACCCAGGTCCTGAGCCATGGAGCGCTTTAAAGGTGGTAACCAAAACCTTGAAGCGCACCCAGAAGACCACCAGGAGCCAGTGCAACATCTCGATATTGAGATGTTGGAACTAAAGAGGAATACTGAGTAATTTCTATTAAATTGTTACAAAATGGATTTACAGGGATAAATAGAGGCAAATGAAGAAATAATTTTAATGCTCAAAACATCCATGAAACTATAAAAAATAATAAGCAGACAAGGGGATTGTCTAAAGATAAAGAAATGAGTGTAGAAGCTACTCAACAATTTGGGGGGGAAGATGAACATGATACTCAGGAAAGAGATGAGAAATTAGAAGAAGTGGAAGGGAAAAATCAAAATGATATGCAAGAAGATAAAGATAATGAAGAAAAAGGATTAATAAGTAGGAATCAATGAGATAATTCTTTAAAAACTTAGAATAGAATAGAGAGAAAAAAAGAAAAATCTCTTCAAAAAATTCTAGGCAGGTGATAATCGCTTTAAAAATCACTTTAAAATCAAGAATAAAGAGAAACAATTTAAAGTAATTCAGTGAGATATAACCAGGAATACTATGATGGGCAAACCCAAAATCCTTACTCAATGCCCAGGAGAAAAAGCAGTTTTGATGTTTCAGAAAGCAGCAGAGTTAGGGCTATCCAAAGTATCAGATTGTCATATGTTGTTTCATAGAGAAGGTACTGTAACAAAAAGGGCACACCCCTACATCTCTTTAGTTGCCATTGTTTCATTGAACATGTCAGAACTTTTAGGACAAACAGAAATGATTCATAGAATATGGTCCCACAGAAAATCAAGCCCTGTGCCATGAAGAACTTTAATACTAAAACACTCCCATAACAGTTAGGAGATGATCAAAATAGTGAATAGATATTCCTTTGAGAATTGGGAGCAATTGGTGTGCAAAACAGATCTGTGCAAAAGCATTTCTAGCTATAGCTGCCATTTGCACCTGCATCCAAGAAATTATAAAATTTATAGTCCCTCATCCCCACTAATGTTGAGCCAAAAAGGGATCTTAGAGGTCTTCTAGTCCAGGGATGTCAAATTCGATTTCATTGAGGGCCACATCAGGGTTGTGTTTGACCTTGGGGCTGGGATGGGATGGGGTGTGGATGGGGGTGGGGATGGCCATAGTGTGCATGGCCATGATGGGCGTTTCACACAAAATGACTCAAGGTGCATTTTCCCCCTTTACATTCAAAACAGCTATTCCAGACAAAAGGAGATTTACTTTCTGGCACAAATAGTCTCAATTCCATAATGTAGAGATTAAACACATGTAGTGTCCCCATCTGCTATGGAGCTTGACCCTTTTGTATAGGAGCAGAGCATAAATGAACTGACAATTTCTCCAGATGTCTTTAAAAACTGTGTCCAACTGTCTATCAATCTTTGTTACTCTGACACAGCCCTACAGGAGGACTTAATATTAGTAATAATTTACAAAATTGATATACTACCCAATTCCCAATGACCCTGGGTGGCTCACAACAATAAAAAATTTTACAATTAAATCAATCACAGGTAAAAGATTAAGATAAAAGATGACAAACTCAGTGATATGAGGGGGCTCACTCTCTCTCATCAAAGACCTGGCTGAAGAGCCAGATGTTTTTGGCTCTTCTGAACAACAGCCACCCAGATCTTGGAGGGTAGCTAGTTTTAGTTGGCAGATGCTGCTAAAGAGAAGGTGAAGAAGATGCTGCCTCCTGCAGCACTCTCCCAACCAAAATGGGCCATGGGGGATGGGGGCTCATGTGGGCCTGCCACATTCCATTTTTGGCCTGGACACACTCTGCTGGCCAAAATGGGTGAGTCATCCAGCCTCGGTGATTTCCAAAACACCTTTGCAACATATTATTGGCTACTGATGGGGTATCAGATTGGGGGTTGAAGGAGAAAAGTTAGCCTAATGCTTTGTGCCTAAATTTCAGACTCCACCTGACTTTTCTGCAATCACTATCTCTCAGTAAAAGTTTTGAAATGTAAACTGTTTCAAGAGTTTTACTTTTTTGGGAAGGTAGTTGAGGTAGGTCCTTACATTAGATGGAGCCTGCAAATTGGTTCACCCAGAGTGGCACCCACCCTACTGTGGGGACCGTGCAAATGATGTCAGCTCAAGACAGCGATCAAGAAGAAACCAAATGCTGGGGTGAGGCTTTGGCCAAACTTCAGCTGGCCATAAGCTTCGATGGATGGATGGAGGAAGCTGTTAGCCTAGGAGACTCAGCCTAGATGGTCCATAGGCGTTGGGAAGAAGGACTGGGAAGGGAATACAAAAGGAGTCACCCTCACCAGAGGCAGTCATTGGAAAGGATGGAGAGAGGAGCTGGCAATGTTGGAGGACAAGGAGAATGAAGAGGATGAACCCAACTGTGCTGATCTCTTCAGGAGGCAACCCATGCAATTCATGATGGATGCTTTTCAAAATCTGAAAGCAAGAGAGGCCCAGGCTCACATGTGACAGAGCTTCGTATGTTGGAACCAGCTGGAGGAACAGATGGAGAGCCCTCATCCCTGGATACCCTGGTGGCAGACATCCTGGTGAGGACAGCAACAACAGCAGAGATCCCACAGAAAGACACCGCAAGGGCAGAAAATGCCTTGAAGCTGGGAGATGCGACAGCTCCTCACGGACAGAAGTCCCCTGCCCTTGGCATGAAATTCAACAGAGATTCCCAGCAGCTGGGATTTTTCCTTGCCCAAGTTCTAATCTATATGCAGGAATAAGGAAATAAAATCCCTACTGTGTGGGCTAAGGTCCAAATGATGACTTGTACAATGCATGCATTGCCAGCCCCCCCACCCCCATTTGTCTCTATGACTGGTGTGTGCTGGCTGAGGAGGTGGAGATTGATCAAAACCGAAACAAGTATCATGGTGTCAAGGCATGGAAAACGTCCACCCTGCTTGAGAGAAAGAAAGAGATTGCTAGGAACCACGCCCAGTCACAACATTCTTCAGTTTGCTTCAAGTGTGGAAAAGAAGGCCATTGGGCAGCAGAGTGCCAAGCAAACTGTGCCATCAAGAAAGGGAAAACAATTCAGAGAGGAAAAGCAGCAAGGACATAACCCAGGGCAAAGGAGAAGACTCTGAAAGGTTTAGAGGACATGGAGTTCATTCCCTCCCCCAACTGAGAGGAGAAAACTCTGACACCACCAGTGGTTGACTGACAGTGACTCAGATGATGACTCCTTGGTAAGTGGCCCCATTGCCCCTGTAACCATGCCCATTGAATTAAAACTCTCTGGAAGTGGACAGAAAGCCTCTCTAAAAGGCTTTCTGGAACTGGACAGAAAGCCTCCCTTCTAGACTCTGGGTTCACTAGATGTCTTGTAAGTCTGGCTCTGGTGGAGAAACTGGGGATTCGCCTGAGGATGCTTAAAACTCCAATTGCATTTTGCCAGCTGGATGGCTCAGTTGTGTGGGAATTCCTGCCACATTTGCTACTAAACCTTTGGAGATGCAGATGGGGGCCCACTGAAAGACTCTAAGCTTTATAATCACCCCAGGGATGGTCATGAGACTAGCCTGGTTGAAATGATGGAACTCCCAAGTGGATTGAAGAAAGGACTGTTTTTTTGTTTGTTTTTTAATTTGATTTATATGCCGCCCTTCTCCGGAGACTCAGCGCGGCTTACAATGTGCTCAGATTGTTAAAATTCCGACCAGGCGAAAAATCCCAATGCAGCTGAAAACACCTAATTAAGGGACTTTTGCATCATGAGATGGGAGCCACAATGCAAGGAGACCCCTACTGGCCATTCCAGAGGAGTATTGGGACATGAGGGAAGTTTTCAGTGAAAAGAAGTTGGATGAGCTTTCCTCCCATCAAACCACAGATTGTGCCATTGAAATTATCCCAAGGGCTAAGCTACCAAAACCAAAACTCTACTCGATGACTCCTAGAGAGCGAGATGAACTCTGCATGTCCATCGACAAGTACCTGGCTCAGGGTTTTATCCAACCAGCTAGATCTTGAGTGGCCACCCCAGTTCTATTTAAATAAAAGAAAGATGGGTCTTTACATCTCTGCATAAATTACAGGTCTCTTAATACTATTTGCATGAAAAACATGTATTCCATTCCCCTCATGAAAGATATGCTAGCCCATCTGGCAAGGGGGAGGATTTTCACTAAGTTGGACTTTGGGAGTCTTACTACCATGTTATAGGATCCGAAAAGGAGATGAGTAGCCTGCAAGGGGTGCCCACAATATTCATGCAACTGATCAATGAGGTCTTACATGAGCACCTATACAAAGGAGTTCTGGTGTATTTGGATGACATTTTAATCTACTCAGAAACAAAAACTGAAAATGTAAAACTTGTTAGAGTGGTCCTACAGAAGCTCTGTGCAGCTAATTTTATGCTAAACTGTCGAAATGTGAATTTCATCAGGACAAAATGGACTTTTTGGGCTACCAAATCTCCCGTGAGGGAATTGAAATGGATCTAGAGAAAGTATGGGCTGTGTTAGAGTGGGCACCGCAATTGCAGGGAATAACTGGAAATCCCATCATTATGATGATTCTTGAGAGGGCGTGAATTGAGACAAAAGTCAATCATGCTGTGGTCAATGTTGGAGAATGGTTCTTTTATTTGTAGTCCATAAATTGAATTTAAACTATTGCAGAAGATGAGATCAAGGCAGTTGTTGAGTTTAGTGTTGTTAGATACTAGTTAATCAAGTCTCAGATTAGTTACAGTATTGTACAGGGTTGCATGTATAGGTTCAGTTGTACATTCATTTAGGGTCCAATTAATAAGTGGTAAGTTAAGGTCACCAAGAAAGATTATTTGGTGTGGGCAGGAGGCTGCCCAGGTTAGTAGTGAAGTTAACTTGTTTGCATGTTCGAATATCATAATCTCTGTAACAAAGTAAGAATCGAAATGTGGTATTTAAGGACAGGTCGCAGACGATGGTCTCAGGAAAAGCAAGTTCGCATGTAACTTGAATATTTTTTAGATGTAGGGACTTTTTGGAGAAGATAGCAACACCACCTCCTCTACAGATTTCACGATTTGACTGGTAAACATGATAGTCTCTTTCTGTAGTAATAGAGTCAGGGAGGCATGTATTCACAGACAAATATAATGTTGAATATAGCCGTATTTAGTAAGAGGAGGAATTCAGGTATTTTATTTACAAAGCTTCTTGCATTAAGTAGCTTGCATTTAAGGTTGATAGTTGTTATAGAGGAAGTTTGGGGTGTGCGTGCCTAGTTTTGGATGATGGGGGGTTGGATGGGGGAGGATTGGGTGTTAGGATGTGGGTTGTGGGACTTTCTTTTGATACAGTCAGCACGGTAGTCACTGTATAAGTCAGTATGTCCTTGGTATTGACGTCTTTTAAGTTCTGATCAGAGTTCATGGGAGCGGATTCTTTGCAATATGGATAAGTCAGGACATGAGCGAAGTTTGTTATGGCTTGTTGATTTTGGTGATTGAATTTATCGTTATGTATGAATATGTGTTTGATGGACTCATTTTTGCAAATAACTCTGCAAAATCATGGAGCTACCGAGCCATCGTTGTATTTGAACTCAGGGCCATCTCTTGAAATTTCGATGATGTCATCAGGGGAGATGTTTATTGGAGTTTTTTATAATGTTGCGATCCTTTGTGATATCATGCTCCTCATTGCTTGGAATTGGAGATTTCTGGGCTTTGCTAGACTCTGCCACTATTGTCAAATTTAATTTTGATTCACTTTTTCATATTTGAACTTCTGTTAAAAGAGAATGTGAAGATTGCAAAGGAACTGAATAATCTTTTGTACTTTTCTTGGTAGTTCTGTACAGATAATATAGGCAGATACCTGAGCTTTAAGTACATTGGATTTTGTTCTGTCCCCGTCTCACATATGCACACCAGATTTTTTATGAAGTAAAGAGGAAAAATTAAAGCTTTTTCTGAGGTTGCTCAGAAAAAAAAAGAAGCTTCTTCAAAAACGCATCACCTCATGTAGGATATATGCTGTATCTGTTCCATAGCATGTTTTCAGTTTTCCAATGGCACAATACCTACTTATTAATATTGTACACATACTGTTGCAAATCATTTGGTAAAAATATGTTCTCTATAAATCTTCACTTATGCCAAAGGTAAACATTTAATATAAGAAAGCCAAATCAGTCATCATCATCATCTACTCTTCTGCTCTAAGTATTTTGGGCAGATTACTGTGTAATCCCAACAATAAAAATCATGTAATCAATGAAAGGAAATGCAGCATAAAATTCTTTTAGGTGCAATAAAATAATAAAGTAATCATCCAATACATAAAATAAATAACATTTATTTTTGTATTACCCAGTACATAAAAAATACAATTATATCTACATAAATTTAAACTTGCTTATCTGCATCCACTCTTGAGATTAGTCCTTACATTATTGGCACTAGATGCCAGGAACAAATATCATTTATATATGTTGTTGTTGTTAGATGCGAAATCGTGTCCGACCTATCATGGCCCTATGGATAACCTTCCTCCAATAGTTACATTTTATCAGAATTTCAGTTAAATGGAAAACTAGTTCTTAGTAATTTAATAATGTGTCAACAGTTAATAAAAAGGCATTTAGGGGAGCCTTAATTGAGCAATTACTTCTACCAAGACCAAAAGATTTTGCTTTTAAAATCAGATAGTGGCATAAATTTACATTAGTACAGTTAGAAAACAAAGATACAATCTAGATTTTATACTGCTGAGTAACCACTTGAATGGCAATTGGAAACACTGCTGAAAAATGTGCAACATAAATAGTATTTGTGTGAAATTAATTTTAAAGAAGTACAAAAGCAATGCAAGCTGCATCATGTATATATTTTCTTTTGTACAAGCTCTTCTAAATTAACTTAAATCAGGAATCTCTTGAATTAGCCAGGACGTTCAGTGAGGAGGATTGCAACATGCTACCCCCCCTCCCATTGCCCCATAGACTGCGTCATAGAAATTGTACCAGGAGCAAAACTACCGAAGCCCAAGATGTACTCCATGACCCCCAATGAGATGAGAGAACGGAGAGAGTACATCAACACCAATCTAGCCCAGGGATTTAGCTGGCCAAGTCTAGAGTGGCAACTCCAGTCCTCTTTAAAGAGAAAAAGGGCAAGTCGATGAGGGTCTTTGATGATTTTAGGGGAATTAGCACTGTATGTTGGAGAACATGTACTCACTCCCCCTCATGAAAGACATGCCAGCACATCTAGCCAAGGGGAAGGTGTTCATCAAGCTATACCTATGAAAGACATACTACTGGGTGTGAATCAAGGAAGGAGATGAGTGGAAAACTGCTTTCAACTGTCCCTTAGGGAGCTTCCAATTCAAAGTAATACCCTTTGGGTTGCAGGGAGCCCTGCAGTCTTCATGCAACTGATAAATGAAGTGCTACATGAAGGAGTCCTTATGTACCTGAATGACATTCTTATTTTCACAGAAACTCTAGAGGAGCACTTTAAATTGGTGCTCCAGGTGTTGAAAAACCTCCTCACGGCCAAACTATACCTGAAGCTGTCAAAATGTAAATTCCACAAGACTAGCTTAGACTATCTGAGCTACTGAGTGTCAAGTGAGGGTACAGAAATGGATGCAGCTAAAGTTAAAGTGGTCTTAGATTGGCAATCCCCTCATAGTCCAAGCTGATATGATATGCTACCAGAGTATGATATACTACCACTGAGAGGAGTTGCTATCTGTAGTCATCGTTTGATGGATCTGCTACCATCGTGGTTTGTGAACCAGAGTGAGTTTGTTATTCTAACCAACTACTGTTTGTTTGGTAAGAAGATATCTGTAACTACTGGACTGATTTACTGGCAAAGACTTGGAATTTGTTTAAAGACTCTGAGACTGTTTTTCTACTATAAAGTAAGCTTTTGATAAACCAGTTTGCATATCTCTTATTCATTGCTCTCAGCAACGTTTCCTTGTGCATTTACTCTGCTGAAAGGAAATGCAGCATAACATTCTTTTAGGTGCAATAAAATAATAAAGTAATCATCCAATACATAAAACAAATAACATTTATTTTTGTATTACCCAGTATATAAAAAATAACAATTATATCTACATAAATTTAAACTTGCTTATCTGCATCCACTCTTGAGATTAGTCCTTACATTATTGGCACTAGATGCCAGGAACAAATATCATTTATATACGTTGTTGTTGTTAGATGCGAAATCATGTCCAACCCATCGCGACCCCCATGGATAACCTTCCTCCAGGCCTTCCCAAGCTCATGCCGACTGCTTCAATGACTCCATCCAGCCACCGCATTCTCTGTCATCCCGTTCTTCTTTTGCCATCAATCTTCCCCAGCATTACACTTCTCCAGTGAGTCCTTGCTTCTCATTAGGTGGCCAAAGTATTTAAGTTTCATCTTCAGGATCTGGCCTTCTAAAGAACAGTCAGGGTTGATCTCCTCTAGGACTGACCGGTTTGATCACCTTGCAGTCCAAGGCACTTGCAGGGGTTTTCTTCACCACCTTTCCTCCCCAAGATCAAGCATCTTTTAATTTCTTGGTTGCAGTCCCCATCTCTGGTGATCTTGGAGCCCAGGAAAATAAAACCCGTCACTACCTCCATTTCTTCCCCATCTATTTGCCAGGAATTGATGGGGGCGGATGCCATGATCTTAGTTTCCTTAATTTTGAGTTTCAAGCCAACTTTTGCATTCTCCTTCTTTACCTGCATCAAGAGGCTCTTTAGTTTCTCTTCACTTTCTGCCATTAGAGTGGTATCATCTGCATATCTGAGGTTGTTGATATTTCTCCCAGCAATCTTAATTCCAAATTGTGATTCATCTAGCCCCACCTTTCTCATGATGTGTTTTATGTAACCTTTAAATTGAGTAATTTTTCATAACTCAATATAAAGTGTTAAGGATATTGCTGTTGTGGCCATTACAGCAGTTCTGCTACAGTGACTTGCAAACCTGTGCATACATCTTCCAAAAATTGAAAAAGACTAAGAGGAGATGGGTGGTGTGGGAGAAGAAAGCCTATGTGGTCTGATGGACCTTACTGACCTGGAGACACTTTCTTGAGGGCAGCCTTGTGCCGTTCGAAGTGTGGACTGAACCCAAGAACCCAGAGGCACTTAAATGCTCATGAAAACTCTCCCTAAAGCAAGTTCATTGGGGACAATATTTCAAATGGTTCAATTTTGAGCTAAAATACATCCTGGGTTGGGGGGGGAACCTTCTGGTAGATGCTCTATCATGCAAGCCACAATACAATAGTAAATGTGAAGAGGTGGTCCATGCTATGATCCCCCTTCCAACCTGCCTCGCAGGCCAAACTAGGTGACAGGTTAAATGAAGAAGAACCTCAGATGGGGGCAGGGGGATGACCCAAAAACTAAGGGACGGACTGCCAGCTGACCCATGGTACAGAGACAACAAATAAGCACTGACAAATTGTATGTGCCCAATAGCCTGCAACTCCAAGTACTCCAGAGAAGTCACAATTCCAAGCAAGCAGGGCACTTTGGCTATTTGAAAACCCTGCATCTGGCCAGAAGGCAATTTTGATGGCTGAAGATGAAAAAAGACATTGAGGATGATGTTAAAAGCTATGCCACTTGTGCAGCCATGAAGAAGATGTTAAATTGAGGGATTCTGCCCAATAACTCTCAATACAAAGTAATGGTTGTTGCAGCTTATTTATTTGTGAGCAAAAATATGGCATAGGCCTAAATATACACTTGTAACTGACCTTTGTCTTCTCTTCACAGGTATGTAGTTGGAACTGGCTTGGTCCCCATGTGGCTGGTCTTTTGTACCCAGGGGGAGGAGTTAAAGGTAAGGTGGGATTGTGGGAGTGATGGGTTGTGTAGTTGTGTTAACCCTTACTAGAACATAGAGAAATAGGAGCACATGTAAGTTAGAATTTTATGTGACAGAAAGGGCAAGGAAAACCACCAGGATTGCTTCAGCAACCTGGGAAGAAATTGCCATGGACTTTATTATTGAGCTCCCTGAGAGTGGGGAGAATATGGTCATTTGGACTGTGATAGATTTGTTCTCAAAGCAAGACCATTTCATAGCTTGCCCAGGGCTCCTGTCAGCAAAAAAGCTGGCCAAGTTATTTGTAAAACAGATTTATAGGATGCATGGCTATCCTGGCAGGATTATCACTGACAGAGTGGTCCAATTCACTGCTAAATTCTGGAGGCTTAGCTCAGTGTTTCATCCAAGTACTAATGGGGCTGTGGAACACATGAACACCATGGTGGAGCAGTATTTTAGATGCAATGTTAACTATCAGCAGTCTAACTGGGTGGAGTTGCTGCCATTAATTGAGGTGGCATACAATAATACGGTGCTCAGGCACTGGCCTGAGCCCTTTTCAAGTCACCATGGCATGGAATTTATCCTGATATCTTAGTTCCTCAGGGAGCCCCCCTCATCGAAGTCACTAAATGAATGGATGGAGTCACTGAAAGACATGTGGGAAAATTCCAAACGGACTTTACACAAAGCAGCAAAACCCCATAAAAGACAAGCCAGTAAATGCCGCAGCTCCCAAGTGCCATTCCAAGTGGGGAGCAAAGTTTACTGCTCAACAAAGTACCTAAAGTTAAAACTCCCTTGCAAGAAAGTAGGATCATAATGGTCCTATAATGAAAGTAATCAACCCTGTTACAGTACAACTTAAACTCCCCTGCCTGTTAGGGAAACTGCATCCGGTCTTTCACAGCAACTTGTTAAAGCTGTTGGTAGGCTCCCAGATCAGGCTGGTATATCAGGTAGCCTCAAAACCAATAGTGGTGCAAGGGGAGATACATTACAAGGTAAATAAAATCCTAGATTCCAAATTGCACAGGGGGCGGTTGCAGTATCTAGTGCAATGGAAGGGGTACCCACTCTCTGAAGCTACTTGGATCAAGAGCTGAGATGTGAAGGCAGTTAGGTTGGTCAAACAGTTTCATGACGAATCCCCCAGAAACCTAAGGGGGCCCCAGGGGGAGGAAGGGGAAGTTAGACTGAGCCTTAAGTAACCTCTTGCATTTTCTTTTCTTTGCAGGAAGTCATTTTCAGTTAAGGAGGATCACCTGTCAACCTTGAAGCTGATCTGACTGAGGCCATTTTGGGGTTTCAGTGTTGCCACACTGGAGCTTGGAGATAGGGAGGAGAAACAGAAATAGTTGGTGGTTGTAACCAAAACAAAATATTTTCTTCTGGGAACATTCCCACAGGTGGTTGGAGAAAGAGGAGTGATGTTACCAGGCAACCGGATGATACCTTGATTGGACCATGTGACTGATTGTTTGGGGAAGGGAGGAAACTTTTACTTTTAATTATGTGAAAGCTGCGGGAACATTCAGAGTTGGTTTTCACCAGCCATACCAAAATGATATATCGAAATAAAATTATTCTTTGAGGAATCTACTTGTCTCAGAGTTATGTTTGCTAAGGCTGCATTACTTGGAATCCTGACACAATGCATCTTTCAGCACTTTCAGTACCAACCACCTATGAATGGAAATTGAAACTCATACATTTGAAGAGTCCTAGGACTATCTTAGAATTTATTTTTCAACCCGTATACTTTTGATCAATTGATATTTAAAAACCCCAAAGTCTGTAACTTACAGGAAATATAATCCTATCACTGTTCACACCTGCTAGAATACCACAAAGTGATGGTAGCCATGGTGAAAGCATGAAGTGAAATAAAGGGCTGAACACAGAGAGCCTAAGGCAGTAGGATGAAGTGGAAGTAGGCTTCCTCAAAGGCTTCTCTGTGAGGCAATTTAGCCTCAGGTAAATATACTGACTGTAAGATTCCCTGAGGGGCACAAGAATTTGGACATATTTAAACTCCTCAGATTTACGTAGCACACTTTTCATAGTCACAATATGTGATCCGGAAGATAGTACAAAGTAAAGTAGGTTTAGGAAAATAAAGTAGGAAAATAAAGCACAGCTGCTGCTGCCTAATTTGGGTATTGCAACTCTGCAAGAAAACAACCAAGCTCCAAGAGCACCAAGGATGCCTCAATAAAGTACTTTTTTCCTACTTACATGACAACAAGTATGCTATAGTTTCAAAATTCACTACATTTGTGCTTTTGTTCATTCCTATAGTGAGTGAAAGAACCACATAATAAATACGCCTGTTAAACAGCACTATAAAAATACAAATAAATACAATCTATTAATCTGTCAGTGACTTTGGGTTGGCTGCTGTAACTATACTGATGCCAAAAATAATCTGTGTGATGATGTCATTTTGTGCATGTGGTAAATTGCTAATTTTAGGTATTAGCATTACATAATTATGTATGTAAATTCCATAATTTCCCTCTTTTTTTCCACCTCATGCTTGCCTGTGGCTAATAGTGCATTGACTTGCAAGGTAGTCTCTAAATTAAAGAGTCTAACTTCATAGACATCATGAGCATTCCTGAGGTAAAATTTGCTTATGGCGTAAAATATGGCAAAATGATTGGGTACTGTGTCCTTACCATTAACAGGCAATGCTGCATGGCTATGATAAAGATAATAATGAATAAGATTAAAAGCATGATGTGAAAGCTTCATTTAATCAAAGCTATGATAGGTAGTAGTCAACTATTGCTTACTCTCTCTCTCTCTCTTTTTTTTAATGATTTCCATAACGTTGCTCACAATGACAGGGAATAGTCGGATCGTATATAAGTATAAAGCCGATTTTTAACCACTGCCTTTTTCATTGTCATTCAGGAAAAGCTGGAATAAGTAAAGCATTGTTTGCTGTCTGACTAAAAATAAACAGCAAGAGTCATGCAAAGTTCTCAGGAAGATATTCCAAATTCTGAGTGCCACCAAAAAAGGATATGTTGTAACCATCAGATCCCAGAGGAGAAGGATTTCAGAAATGGACACTGTGCTTGGAAAAGGTAATATGGGGGAAGCAGGATACAATGTACCCAAGCTTTGCAAGGGTTTAAATAGAAAAGTCTTAGTTTACATATACCGGTAGATTGGAAATAAGCGGATAAACAATTGGGAGGTAGAAAGGAAGTCAGACCAATAAAATGCTTTAATTGCTCTGATTTTTCACTACAAATCAATCAATCAATCAGAATAGAACTTGGATTATTTTGGATTATTTTAATATGTTTTAATTTTAATATGTTTGGATTATTTTAATATGTTTTATTTTAATATGTTTTAATTTGGGTTATTTTAATATGTTTAATATGTGTTTAATATGTATTTTAACATGTTTTATCTGGTTTGATTTTAATTGTTGTGAGCCGCCCTGAGTCCTATGGAGATAGGGCAGCATACAAATCAAATAAATAATAAAAATAAATAATAATAACTGGAAGGGACCTTGGAGGTCTTCTAGGCCAACCCCCTGCTCAAGCAGGAGACACTATACCATTCCAGGCAGGTGGCTCTCCAATCTTTTCTTAAAAACTCCAGTGATGAACCACCTACAACTTCTGAAGGCAAGCTGTTCCATTGATTAATTGTCATCACTGTTAGGAAGTTTCTCCTTAATTCCATGTTGCTTCTCTCTTTAGATTCCCATCTATTGTTTCCATCTATTGTTTCTTGTCTTGCCCTCTGGTGCTTTGGAAAATAAATTGACCCCCCTCTTTGTGGCAGCTTTGGAACACTGCTGTCATTCACCCCTAATTCTTCTTTTTCTCTAGACTGGCCACACCCAATTCCTGCAACTGTTCTTCTTATGTATTTGTCTCCAGGCCCTCCAGATTATTTTAGTTGTTCTTCTATGCACTTTTTCCCAAGTCTCAACATCTTTTTTGTAATGTGGTGAGCAAAACTGAATGCAGTATCCTGGTGTTGTCCTACTAAGGATTTATAAAGTGCTACTAATATTTCATGTGATTTTGATTCTATGCCTCTATTTATACAACTAAGAATTGTATTAGCTTTTTTGGCTGCTGCCGCACACTGCTGACTCATGTTTAAGTGATCGTCTATTGGGATTCAAAGGTCAATCTCACAGTTACTGTTTTTGAGCCAGGTTTCACCTAATCTGTATTTGTACCTTTGTTTTTTTCTGCTTAGATGTAAAACCTTGCTTTTCTCCACATTAAATTTCATGTTGTTGGACCCATGATAGGACCCACTGTTCAAGTCTCTCAAGATTTTTTTTTTTTTTTTTTTTTTGGAATCCTGTGCTTGTTTTCTGGGATGTTGGCTAATTTAAAAATTTCAAACAATTACTACCTATTTATTCAGCAGCAGTTTCTGTGACCTGAAGAGGAATTCATTGTTATTTTGTTTATTAGTGGGACAAAATGAATGGGGTATTGAAGGAATGGGATATTTTGACTTAGTAAATTGTAATTTACTATAATATAATTTCCATTAGGAAATAATTTCAAACACCAAAATTTAAAAGTTGTGATTAAAATGTATTAACAGTTTTTTAAACAGGAAACCTTACCTTCACAAAATGCCAGGCCAACTCTATCTATGAAGAAGCTGTCAATAAATTTTCTTTATCCTTTGGTGATAATCATCACAATGACAAGGTTCTGAGCTTTAATTGCTTTTTCTCATTATATGTATAGTGTGAGAAAAATATTTTCTTCTATGATTTCCCCACCTTATTGCCACTTCTCACAAATTATGAATCTCTGTTATATCAATTATGCTAAGCTCTGGTTGTAATCAATGCGAAATCATGATTTCAGACTGCAATTTAGCATTTTAAAACTGATGATCCTGTCATCAAATTATGCTAAGCCAAAACCAGAAACCATATTATAATTTAACATTATGTGTAAAGTCAATTAATTTATTTGACTGGTGGATTCAGCAAATAACTTCCCCTGGCATACTTTCCATTGGTTATATGAGTTTCTTCTTTTGAACATCACTGTGCAACTTGTCCTTTTTCAGAAAAGTCCTTTTTCAGTTACAATGAAAATGATTTATGAGTAAATATTATCAGCATATTTCTGTTAAGTGTTTAAGCAGAAAACATTTAAAATATTATAGTAGTTTGAAAGGATCATTTATTGTGGTGTAGAATGTATAAATACTTTTATCCTGCTGCCATTCCTTTTTTCCATTTATCAGCTGGAATGAAACAAATTTTAGAACATAAGTCTGATATATAAATAGATAATATAAACATTAGATGAGTGCACACATAAAACACAAGCTCTACCTTTTGAAGTTTTCATTCAGTCTCATTGATTGTTCATTGAAGTTGCATTCTCCGTATTGCTTACAGTACTTTCAAGAATTGGACATTCATTCATTCATTCATTCATTCATTCATTCATATTTTTTTGCATTTAGATACTGCCCATCTCACACACAAAATGATTCTGGCAGGTAAAAATACAAATACCTAAAACATATAAAAATACAATAAAATTACAGATTAATTTTAATCTTTAATACAGATTAAAACCAAGAATAAAATAAATTAAGAGATGGGGGAAGGCCATCAACAAATCCCAGAGTTTCGTGTTGCTAAGTCAGCCCCATGTGAGTTGGCAGAGCCAGTACTTCAGACTAGGGTTGCCAGATCTACTTCCAAAAAACAGCAGACAAGGGGGGGGAGGGGAGAGGGAGAGGGGGTTAAGTAGTAAAAAAAAAATTACAATTAAATTATATATTTTCTTACAAACATTTTAACACGTATTAAAATAATCACTTCAAAACTTTACTTAAAATTCAAAACATCAAATATATTATAATAATATGTAAAATATTAAATTATATTTTACTTTGCTGTCGTGTGTATTTTTAATTTGACTGCGCAGCTTTGATCAATTCTTTGTGTTTAAGGAATAATTCTTTAATTTCAGTACAACGTTGAGAAATATTAAAAAAGTATACAAAGTTCACTTCAAACTGATGGTACAAGCAGTCGGTTACATTCATCAGTCCACAAATTTCCCATGACGCTGAAAATTCGTTCAACATTTGCGTTTGATACCGGAATTGATGCACAGTACTGGAACAGTTTCAGTAAACTCGGAGCTGGCTCTTTCTTGAAAAAGTACGTCCACTTATCAAGGGATGAATTGCCCTGCAGATGAACATAAACTTCTTCTAAAGCAGAAATTTCATCGAAGAGAGTGTTGGGTGGAAGTTCTTCTCGCCATGGTGATAATAACCAGATGTTCGTCATTTCTTCTAAAGTTGGAGGATTATTGCGATCAATTAGATTGAAACAATTTAGCATCTCATATACTGAATTGGTGAAATTATACCACTTTTCTAGGTATGCAATGGCTCTTTGATACACGTTGATGGCTTCTTTCTTGAACTTTTGCATGGCATTCTCAGGCAAATGTTTTTTACTTAAGGCAAATAAAACTTTCATTCCAAAAAACTGCTCATCGTATTTTTTTTGCAAAGAATCACGCAGCTTACACATGATAATGTGAAGATCACATGCAATAATTTTCTTGCTTTCCAGCTGCAGTAGGGTGTCTTGCATTATTGACATGAAGAAGTGCGTGAAATATAAATACAATTCTGAAATTGTTGGTTCATCGTCCTTTGCGAGTTCATTTTCCTGATCCGAAATAAGGTTCCAGATAACCTCATGGCACTCATCAGATCCAAGAGAAATAAAATACGATTTTAGAGGTATCCAGTTTAAAAGAAGTCTTTCGATCGCTTTAAACAAACTTAACCAACATGTTGGAACATGGCGCAAAACTTCATGGAATTCTGACTCGCAAAACTCAAAAAATGATTTCAACTCTTCTCGTTTCTTCGCAGAATTCAAAAATTCAGCAAAAGCCTTCAGCACTACATTTTTGATATCAAAAGATAACTGCTTTAATGCATTTTTTGCGCTGTTGTGTAAAATGTGATTATTGCAATGAGCAGCTACAATATTGTCATTTTCCAGCAATAATTTTTGGTAAACAGATTTGTTCACTCCATAATTGACCGATGCATTATCTGCTGAGTAAGCTGAAACATTATTTATTTCCAATTCGTTATCACTAAGAACTCAACACAGCTGATTTTTTATTGATGTAGAATCTTTGAAAGAAGCCTCATAAAAGTCTAAAATTTTCACACACAGTCCTTCTTCACAAGTAAAATATTGTGCAACAAAGGGATACATTTTGCAATTTCCCTTGTTTGATGCGTCAGTGGAGAGAGAAAATGGAATTCCAGTTTTAAGATCACTGAGAACCAACTCAATAGAAAAAGGATACAAAACCTCATTGATAATAGCTGATGATTTGGTTCTTCCACAAGACATCTTTTTTACAATTTCTGAATCATCAAAAATTTGATTCATTAACTTAATACCGCAATCTTGAGCCAGGAAAGAAATATGGTGTTTGATCCCATGGTAAGTTTCAGCCATTTCAGCTATAGTCACTTTCTCACTGAAAGAGGAGTCTTTAACAATGAAAAACGAATTGATTTGCTTGTTGCTGGAAGCTATTTTCTCCTTATCTAAATATTTTTTGTGCTTGCATGCTGTGTGACAGCTTTTATACCATTATATTCAATTGTGAACGATTTCTGACACAATTTACAGTAGGCCGTCGTATTTGTTCTGTCGATTTCCTTGTTGGTAATCCATGCAAAAGTAGCTTCCCAATCTTTGGTGTATTTGCACACTCCTCTCTTTTGTTTTAAAAAATTCGAAATCTCGCCGCTGTCACTCTCATCACTCGACGCCATTTTAGGTCAGTCGACACAAGCTACAATACATTTTAAAAATGTGAACTGTACATAATTTTATAATATATATTTATTTTAATCTCATCATTAATTTTTTCGGAGAATCGAGTTCAATGGATATTCGATCTTTGTCTCATTCTAACTTATGAAAAAAAAGACAAAATGCGATTCTCCTATCCTTATTCTCTTAGACTGTACAGCTTTAGATTACGTACCATTTCATCATAAAGCTTTTGAATAAAAAAAATGTCCACTATTTTGTGAAAAAAAAAAAGTGAACATAATGTGAGAAAAGCGGACTGTCCGCTCAAATAGTGGACACCTGGCAAGGGTACTTCAGACTCCTTTGAAAGGCCAGGACAATGGAGGCCCAGCTCACCTCTGGGGTAAGAATGTTTTCCAGTGTCAAACTTCTTAAACTGACAGGGTCTGTAAAATACCTTCTCTCCCTGCCCAGATGGGACAGGCTGGTTTTGTGGAAGCAGTACCCATATATTAAAAAGTAGTCACTGGAGGCTTTTCAATGAGAATATACCTTTATAAATCTATCCATAAGGAAAGCCTTGTCTTATTTTGCAATTCTTTCCCATCATTTTAGTGCACGTGACATATCATTGCACAATGAAGTTTGTGACAAAATTTCCTTCATATTTAATTGTGATTCTTTCACTGGATTTAAAATGGGCTGGTTGATTTTATTTCCCTTAAAATATAAGAGTCTTTTGGCTGTTGAAGGATTTTGTTTAGCTAATTGAAAGTTGTTACTTACAAAAAATGATAAGGTGGAAGACAAATTTGCATATCACATGTATAGAAAATAAGAAAAATATTAGGAAGACCTGGGACAGAATAATACACCTTAATAAAGAGGGAGAGAACTATAGTTTTTGCTGATGGTTGTGACTGGCTTGATGACCTAATTATGTCACTGAACGTCAGCAGCTGAGGCCCTACAAAAGGAAACTCATCCCATCAAATCTATCTCCATTGTAATCACTCTCCCTGCGGGGATGGCTTTTAGAAAAGAGAATCTTCAGGCTTTATTAGCACCATTTACCATCAGGAGCCAATGGATGCCCTCCTATCAGAATAATGAGAACCCAAGAACATCCATTATCAAACTGCATCACCCACAGCACATTATCTGTTTAGTCTGTGAATTATTTGGGGATTAAACCTCTCTGAAGGCTGTTAATTTTAATCAATTTATTGGGGCCATACTAGAGGCTGTCTCTTTTCCAAGTGCTAGTTTCCCTTTCAATGAAGCAAGCATATGCTGATTTACAGATAAAGATCTTTGACATCTCTTGAGCTATATTCCATTCTATTACTACACTCTAAAATTTAATTTTTGGACAAGATTCCAAGAACAGAATTTTCCTTCCCCCTTTCAATTGTAATATTTCTCAGAAGTTAGTGAAGTGAAACAATAAATGTTACTATTCTTTAGAAACTCTTATTAAATAAGCAAGTTTCAGAACCTTGCCTGCAGCCTTTGGTTCAAACACATGAAATCAATTTGATTGTTCAGATGTAAGAAACAAAAGAATTGAGCTATATAATGTAATGAAAATAGTGTGTCATTGTGACAATATTGCCAAGGAATTTTCATTATAGTTATGTTTGTGCATCTTCCTGAAGAACTTCCCAACTTGTATTAGGAATATATATGTGATTGTCCCAAAATAATAGTTTTGTGATTATTCACACATAAAGAAACTGTATCATCCTATTTATGCAAACATTAGATATATAATTCAGCCCTAATGATATTTCTCAGAATGACTGGTGGTCTCTTATTTTTAAATCATTATGTTAGCAAAATTCAACGATTTATAGTATGCTGAAGCCAGCTTCCCATTTATCGTCAAAACAATTCATTAGCATAATTTGATAAGGGCAATTCTGTTATTATTGAGAATGACCAACAATTAATTCTTTTGGAAGTCTCCCTTGTCCCAATATTAAATTAAGTCATAATTAATTGATGCAGTAGTTAGGCAAAACTTACTCATAAATGTGCAGCAGAAAGTATTGCTCATGCAGATTACTTATTCACATATTGCAGACTTCGGATTTGTCAGAATATTGCCTACATATGATGCACCAGAGACTAGAAGGGGTTAAGTCTTTACAGACATCACATGTGACTATATCAGCCAATAAACTCTTTTATTGGACTCTTACCCAGAAACCACTTGGACATCTTCCCTGTTTTCTCTCTCTCTCTCATCTATCTCTCAGCAAGACAACAAGTGAACTTATCTCTCCTCTCAATATCTGAGTCATACAGTTAGGGTAAAAGGTGCAACAGGACACCCTGTTCATTATTGTATGCATGTATATATTTTGTAAATAATAAAACAACTTTTTGAACCTGAAGCTGTATTGACCAAATAACTTCCTCATAGAACCAAATGAGCATGACCATCAATATATATCTGACAAATGGTAGCAGACGATGAAAAATTATTGCTCAGGTCTATGAATTTTTTTGTAAATTTTAAAATCATAGAATGATTTTTCCTAACATGGAATCCTTGAACCTGAATGAATGATCTTTACAAGAGATTGTTGCATTAACCGTATCCTTAACAAAACAGCACCAATCATTATCCAAAAGACTAAAAAAATTTTCTATTGAAGCTACGCAGCAAGTACAAACCTCTTTACGAAAGGACCCAATTTTTTTTTCTCCTCTTCACCCGAACACCGAAAGAACAGACCCACGCTTACAACAACCTTGCTTCGATCTCAATTCTACTCCACCTCATGACTATCATCAAGGACTTCAACCTTCTGAATCCCTTGTCTGTTCCAACCCTATAACTTCAGACCAACTTTTATTTTCTCAAGCTTCTCCAAAACAGCATTTATATCAAGCTTTACATGCGACAGGCCTGCTAAATGCAGGCTGGACTCCTCAAAGAACTCTTGAACGGTTGAACACCTTTCAACCTCACCAGACCTGGTAAGTGACATTTTTTTGCTTCAACCCATAGATTCCCAGACTGACCTTTTAAACACCCATTTTATTAAAAATCCTCCCTCCCCACCTATTGACTTTATTGCTCCCAATATGGCTTTCACCTTCCCCGAAAGCATGGCTTCAAAAATTTACTGACAAAATGACCGCCCCCACACTCTACCATGCGGTCCACAAAATGGCCGACAATTTATATGACCACACTTTAAACAAAATGACGTCTATCACTTCAGACCACAAGGTCTCATCCAACCCCCTTACCCCCATACATCCTACTACCCACCCCACATCTGGAGATATTCAGACTGATTCCCTACCTTCTTCATCCAGAGCACCGAGTTCGAATCCTCCCAATTTTTCTATTTTTGCCGCCGCTGCAGACCTCCCCATCTATACCGCTGCAGCTGCAGCAGCTGCACATATTTCTACTGATACCAATATTGTTTCCAATGTAAAAAGTTCCTTTTCAGTCTTTGCAGCTGCCGCCTCACTCCCCCCTTATCGCCGAAGATGCCGTCGCTGCTGCTGCTGCTGCCGCCTCCAACACTACAGATGCCCCGTCCAAACAACAAATTCACACGATTTTTGCAGCCTTTGCATCAAAAGCCAATCTACCTTCTACAGCAGCTGACGCCATCGCAGCAGCTCTTCCGAATCAAACTACAACCACCACCTCCATTATTCCTCCTATCGTTGAATCACCTGCAACATCTTCTCTCACACCAAATGACTCCAATCAACAATCCAACATTCAATTACCTATCTCTGCTGACAGTAACTCATTTCAGCCTTCTATTACTGTAAACTGTAATGATTCAAATATTGAAACTAATCATTCTTTGTCTTTATCTACTAATGTAAATTTATCTTTAGAAATTGAAACTGTTTTGCAACATTTTAAACAACATGGCCCATTACCTTTATCACCAAACTTCAAAAAATTACAAACCTCAGGTAATAATTTCCCTACTTGGGAATAAGAAACTCATTTACATCTTTTAAGAGAAGGTAAATTTCTTATAATTGAATCTCCCCCTACTAAACCTTGGTCATCTGACTTAACTTTTCTTCACAATAGTGTTTATGCCACTCTTATGTCAACTTTAGAAAGTGATATTGTTCATTCTATACCTACAGGTTTTACTGCACAAGAAGTTTGGCAATACTTACAAAACCATTACAACAAACCCTCGCCTGCAACTATCGCTACTCTTGCCAGTGACTTTTATAGCACCATATATAAACCTGGCACATCTATGGCCAAACATCTTTTCCACCTCGAATCCATGCGAAAACAACTGATTCAACACAATCATCCTGTACCTGAAACTGCCATGATTGGTATCATTTTCAATTCTATCAAACACATTCCTGGTTGGTCAGGATTCATTAATAGTCTCCACTCCTTACCCCCCCCCCCCCCACATGTACACTGTCGTTGAAATCAAATCCAAATTAATAGACGAAGATAGAAGACTCTATCATACTGATACCTACCCTACTTCTTTTGACCACCCTTTTTATCCTAAACATGATTCCCATCCTTCACATTCTTCACACAAACCATTCTACCAAAACTGGCAGAAACACCCCTCTCAATATCAAAATAATTTTAATTATTGTAACTATAGAGGACATCATCATATCTACAACTCCCATCCTCCACACAGTGACAACACCATCCATACTCATGATACAAGGAGATACACCCCTACAGACAAGACTAACAAAAGAAATCATACTATCAAAGGACATACTGAACCTAAAAGATCCATGGCCACTGAATTTTACATTAGAAAGGGTCCCACACACAAAGATTATAAAGACAGAAGGGGACAACATACTGAACAATCTATATATTCTAACTCCGATTCCCAAACATTCGGCATCTTTCCCAACACCCAACAATACCTGCGTGACACAATGCACCTATGGGTCATCGATTCTGGAAGCATACACCATACCACCAATGACAAATCCATATTATATGATATTCACCCAACCAATATTTCAATTACAGCAGCAAATGGTACTTCCAATACAGTTAAATATGAAGGATCTATCTTTATACCCGGTATAGGGGAAATTAGTCAAGTGCTCTATACACGTACCTTTGGCCACAATATTTTGAGTACTTCAAAATTAGGTAAAATCGGTTTTAAAATATCTCTTGATGATCAACACGGTTTTATAAAATCCAAACATGATAACACTATTATTGCTAATATTTCTGTCATTAATGATTTACCTTTTCTTATTCCAGATTCCTTTACATCATCCTCACCCACGACTCAACTACCTCAATCCTCATCGAGAACTGACCCTGACAATCATCCCGACCGTACCCCTGACACCCACCAAGAAGGTACCACACCTCACAATACCAATACACAAGACACTTCCGAATCACATAACGACCAACACATCACACCACACCTCTCTCCAACTTCACCCACATCACAAAACCAACAAACCTCAAAAACAAAAATTCAAATTCATATAGGTGAACCTTTACACGATAATTGTGCCCATTTATTACACAGACATTTAGCACATGCCAATACTGTTGCTGTAGACAATACTCAAATTTTTTCCCAAGGCATATACACTAAGGATTGCCCTATCCAACTTGACTGTGAGATTTGTAAAGCTGCAAAATCAAAGGCAGCCCCAATTCCCCACACCAGCACCAGACGATCAAAACACATATACAAACTGGTACACGTTGACATTGTAGGCCCTTTTCCACTTTCTTTGGGCAAACACAAATATTTTTTGAACTTAGTCAATGATTTCAGTCATTTCGGACATATCTATACCCTTACTGAAAAATCTCAAGCATTCCAAAAAATAAAAAAAATTTACACTCTCATACAAAACCAACACAACATCAAATTAAAGAAAATTCAAACAGATTGTGGAGCCGAATTCACATCTGTACAATTTCAAAACTGGATTGACTCCAAAGGCATTATACACTACAAAACATCTCCTTTTACCCCCCAGCAGAATGGGATTTGTGAAAGAAAAAATGGAATATTACAGATCATGATGCGCAGCGTCATGTTAGATGCTGATGTACCCCCTAGCTATTGGGCAGAAGCCCTTGCATATGTCAATTACACTTTTAATCGCACACGGAATAAGGTTATTAACCAAACGCCCTACTTTCTTGTATATGATACTCAACCACACCTCACACATCTTCGTGTTTTTGGCTGCTATGCATACGTCAATATCCCCAAACCACTCAGACGGAAGGGGAATGAGTTGTCCAAAAAATTACGTTTCGTAGGATATGCACCAGGTTCGAAAGCATATTGATTCATAAAAAACAACAACACAGTAATAATTTCCCGTTCAGCCACATTTCATAGAAAACTACAACTGGACCAAAATACACTCAAATGACTCATATGTATTAACCCAAGAAACAAATACATTAGATACACCACAGAGAATTCAACATGTACAAACAACAACACCAAAAGTTACACTACGAACAAACAACACAGATACATAACTACCAATCAGAAAATCCAAACGAATTACACAAGGCATCCCACCTAAAAGATTTGATGTGAACAATGTGACACAGACAAACCAAATACCCATCACTCCAAAAAATTTTAAACACATGCTCCAATTACCGGAATCAGAACAATTAAAATAGTGGGATGCTATGTCCAAAGAAATGGATTGTTTAATAAATTTAAAAGTATTCACAAAAAAAAAACACCTCCACAGCACAAACACCCGATTGGCACTCGATGGGTTTACAAAATTAAAACACTCCCTGACAACACATATCTATACAAAGCACGCCTCGTAGCCCAAGGTTTTGCCCAACACTTTCCTGAAGAGTAAGATGAAACTTACTCCCCCACAGTAAAACCAGAAAGCGTAAAAACGGCACTGACTTCAGCCATTGTCTCAAATCAAGAAGTCTACCAATTTGACGTCCAAACCACATATCTCCATGCACCATTAGAGGAGGAAATTTATGTCAATGGGGCACCAGGATTCCAAGTTGAATTCGGCAAAACATTGAGGCTACACAAAGGATTATACGGCTTAAAACAATCAGGAAAACTCTGGTTTGACTGCCTTACCAAAATTTTAAAATCAATGGGATATAATCAAATTCAATCAGACCAGTGCGTAATGACAAAACCTTATGAAGGGGGAAAAGAAATTATTTTAATCTATGTTGATGATTTGATTTATATTGGGCCCAACATACAATCCAGCGAACAATTTGCAAACAAATTAAGAGAACATGTTAATTTAAACACCTTAGGTCATATAGACCAATATCTGGGCGTACAGGTTTTTAAAACTGATAGAGGTTTTTGCTTCTCACAAAAGGATAAGATTGAAGACCTGTTACAAAGATGTGGCATGGAAGACTGCAATCCCACAGATACACCCATGTGCACAAAATTGCTTATCTAGATGGTAACAAGCATCATGATAAAACTCAATATCAATCCATCATAGGATCACTCCTTTATATCAGCAGATGGAGTAGACCCGATATATCATTAAGTACAAATCTCTTCTCTAGACAAGTAGATGAGCCTAAAGAACAACATTGGGTTGCTATGAAAAGGTTACTCAGATATTTGCATAATACAAAAGATATGGTCTTATTATTAGAACCTGATGAAGGAGTCACCCCAGAACTTATCTGCTATTCAGATGCCGATTGGGCAGGGGATGAAAAATCAAGAAAAAGCACATCAGGCTTTATATACTTCCTAAATGGTTGTCCCATAGACTGGCGCGTTTGTCACCAAAACTTCATTGCTAATTCCACGGCCGAAGCTGAATATGTCAGTGCTTCTGACGCTTGCACACTTCTCACATGGATATACGAATTAGTTTCAGATATTTGGACATAACCTTCACTACCTATCACTCTCCACGAGGACAATGAGTCTGTCATAGCCTCTTCGGTCAGGGATGATGTCAGCTTCAGATCTCGCCATATTGATATACGTTATAAAAATGTGAGAGACCTAGTTAAAAAGGGTTTTGTTGAATTTGTTCATTGCGATACCAAGGACCAAATTGCCGATTTCTTAACTAAACCTGTACCTTGTGAAACACATTGGAACCGCTGCAAATCAGTTGGACTGTACTTGTAATTTATTTTTTCTTATACTTATGTTTATTATTATCTTTGAACACTGTTCCATCACACTTGGCAATAGAAGGGGTCTGTCAGAATATTGCCTACATATGATGCACCAGAGACTAGAAGGGGTTAAGTCTTTACAGACATCACATGTGACTATATCAGCCAATGAACTCTTTTATTGGACTCTTACTCAGAAACCACTTGGACATCTTCCCTGTTTTTTCTCTCTCTCTCATCTATCTCTCAGCAAGACAACAAGTAAACTTATCTCGCCTCTCAACATCTGAGTCATACAGTTAGGGTAAAAGGACACCCTGTTCATTATTGTATGCATGTATATATTTTGTAAATAATAAAACAACTTTTTGAACCTGAAGCTGTATTGACCAAATAACTTCCTCATAGAACCAGATGAGCACGACCATCAATATATATCTGACAGGATTTACTACATACTGATTGTTTTGGCATGTATAGCATTTATTTACTTAGATTTATTGATAACACAAAGGTTTCTTTTGCAGATTGTTTCAATCATCTTTTTTCTTATCTGAATATGTGATTTATTCTAATTTTTTACTTTGAAGAAATGTAATGCCAATATTATATTTCTAAAGAAATTCAGTTTACATTTTAATTCACTTTTACAGTAATTTCATTTTTTAAATATCTGTTTATGAACTTGCTCATGTTATTCTGATAAGAATTAATTGTAGAGTATCTAACAGACCTTTCCCCAGAAGGGAACTGTCTGTTGAAAAAAAAACCCACCACTAATTCAACTCTTGCTTCTTGCTTCAATAAAGAGTAAAGTAGTGAACTGTGAATCTCACAATGGCTAAAAGATGTAGGATATTTTCTGGAGTGCTCTGTACTGAGGAGCTCCCCAGAGAATATAGCTACATTTTTTCTAATAAACAAGTACAGATTGAGAAACACATATAAGTTTGAAATGCTATCACTCTGTATTTAATTTTCCTCAATAAAAGAGACAGAAGTAAGTTCTGTGTAAACTCTTTGTGCAGAGATTATTGAACAAAGCTGGAGAAGGACCTTTTATATCTTTCCCATTATGGTTCCACTTCATCTTCCTTCTATAGACCACTTCCCAAGCAAATAACAGCAATGATGTAGGTCCTCTCTTCTCCAAGACATTTAGTTTAAATGTCCAGGTCCTCAGAATGACATAATTATAATGTGATAGAGGAATATAGAGAACCAATCATTTAAAACTCAGCAGAACTGATAGATAGTAGGTCACGAATGCAATATGTGGAAGCCTGACCACCATCCAACACTGCTATTTTATTTTGTCCATTTATATTAAAAAAAGACAACCCTGAATTAAAGATGAAGGTAGAAAAATAATCCCCATTAAAATAAATTCTAGCTATCCTGGTCTACCGTATAAATATGTGCATGCACTCTCTCTCCCCCCACCTCTCTCTGTAAGTAGGTAGGTACTATAGCCAGTAGTAACAATGTTTATTGAATTCATAACTAGTTAAAATTATTTAATTACAATTTAAAGTAGTCCCCTTGTCAAATTAGCCAATCCCCATCTGCATGTACCAATGTTTTCTCTGTCCCACAGAAATCATTATCTCAAGCAAAACAAGTCCTCATTTATTCTCTCTTTTCATCTAGTCATTAGCAACAGTGGGTAAGAAGCATGGAAATGAGAAAAGGGGAAGCTATGATGAGAAGAAACAAAAGTAGATGGTGATGAGATGAGGAGAAGAGAAGAGATAACTGAGCAGGGAGGACCTGAAAAGTGTGTAAAGCCGTGCTTAGTCTGAGAATATGGTTTCTCCAGTCAAACAAGTCTCCCCAAGACACTGCCAATCTTCAAAAGTGTGTTCCCTATGGGGAATCTCTGCAGCTATTTGTGCCTCAAGATAATTTTTTTGTTTCAACTGCTTCTTCTCCTAGGATAATATCATGTAAGTTCTCCCTTTCTCACAGAGAATTATGGAGAAAAGGATGTTTTCTACTGAGTAAATTCTGTATATTGAATATTTGATTGATATCAAATCAGTATTTATCTGCACACACTGAACAATAACACCAATTTATAATAGAAAACTACAAAAACTATAAAAACATGTACATTGAAATAAATATTAGAAAGCATCCCTTTTTAATAACCTAAAGAGAAGGCACCTTCCTGATTTTCTAAAAACAGAAAGAATGATGCAAATTGACAGATTATTACAATCTCATCTGTTAACTGACACTTAGAAGACAAGTAGCACAATCCAAATCTGCTAATAGCAAATTAAGGAAGTACAGAAGTATGAAGTTGCTATCTAATATCTTTTTAACAGTAATCCAGCACTTTATTTTTTTTCCCTCAAAGCTCTTAATTTTAGGATTACAAAAGTAAAGCTTTACCCTGTCCAGTTGTATCTAACTTTAGGAGGTGGTGCTCATCTATGTTTCTTAGCTAAGGGAGTCAGTGTTGTCCAAAGACACTTCCATAGTCATGTGCCCAGCACTAAGGTGCATCGAACATTGTTAATTTATTAAAGAAATTATTTACCTTATTTAAAATAAGGGTAATTAAACTTATATTAATTGTAATGTCTATAAACATAAATAGGATAAGCAAAATCAGTTTTATGCATCTGTAAATTAGCTACAGATATTTTCAGGTATTAGAAGATAATGTCACTGTAGCTAGATGTAACCATAAAAACAACTTTTCTTTCAATATTTGTAGATGGTATAGATAGATAGATGGATGGATAGATGGATAGATGGTCGGTTGGTCGGATGGACGGAAGGACGGACAGACAAAGAGAAAGACTAATTGGATTTCAAGTATTTATGTTTGTTTGTGAATTCAAGTGGATTCAAATATATTCCACTGTTCTTGTTGGCAATCCAGATGGTCCTGGACTTACAATTCATTTAGTGACCATTTGAAGTTATAACGGCACTGAAAAAAGTGATTTATGACTGTTTTTCACACATACGACCATTGCAGCAGGATTCCAAGGTCATGTGATCACTTTTTGCAATCTTCTGACAAGCAAAGTCAAGGGGGAAGCTAGATTCAATTAACAACTGTGGCCAAAAAAGTCATAAAATGGGGCAAAACTCACTGAACAAATTTCTCACTTAGCAACATAAGTTCTGGGCTCAATTGTGATTGTAAGTCGAGGACTATCTGTAATACAACAGTCCATGTTTATTTTCTTAACAGCCCCTCTAATCTTTTTAAATCAATTCCAAAATAATGTTTACTCCCTTCCCAATCCAAATCATTCTATATTTTCTCTTTTAACCTTAACTATTCTTTCTTGCAATATTCTTTGCAACTATCTTTATATATATATACATCTATTTATATTTATATTTTTATAAATAACTCAAGGTGGCAAACATATCTCCTTAACTTTAGTTATGCATTTCTTCAGCCACTGCCTTTCACTATATCACTATCAACCACCTTTTTTTCATACTTTCCATTATCATAATTCCATACTCATGATTATATATATATAGATATAGATATATAGATATATAGATATATAGATATATAGATATATAGATATAGATATAGATATAGATATAGATATAGATATAGATATAGATATAGATATAGATAGATACATAAATTTTTTCGTAGGTCTATATATGCATTACTGTTTTAGCCAGGGTTTTTCCTACGTAAATCAAGATGTTTGTATAGTCATAGTTAAGTGACATCCCAAATCACTATTTTCTAGGCTTTATCAGACATTTAAGCAGCATGATGTTGTTAACTTAAGCCACTTATCTATGGCTATACAAACATCTTGATTTACGTAGGAAAAACCCTGGCTAAAACAGTAATGCACATATAGACCTACGAAAAAATGAACAAAATAAATATTTGACCGTTACAGGGAGGAGTCATAAAATGAGGGTGTGGCTAGCCGATGAAGCCAAATAAGGCAGAAATAGATCTATTCTAGTCTCCCTTAAGTCTTGCAGCAGACAACATAATGCTGCTTAAATGTCTGATAAAGCCTAGAAAATAGTGATTTGGGATGTCACTTAACTATGGCTATACAAACATCTTGATTTACGTAGGAAAAACCCTGGCTAAAACAGTAATGCATATATATATATATATATGTATGTATGTATGTATGTATGTATATATATATATATATATATATATATATATATATATATATATATATCAATTTTCTTACTTCTTCGTAGGGTCTATGTGTGAAAACCTGGCTAGAAGAAAAACATTATATATATATATATATATATATATATATATATATATATATATATATATATATATATATATATATATATATATATATATATATGAGGCAATAGACATCACGATCTCCAGAACGTTTAAAAGTTTTAAAAGTTTAAAAAATTTTTATTTTAAAACTTGTACTAAGCTTTCGTCGGCCCCTACCGACTTCGTCAGAGTATAAAATCCCCATTGAGGAGCTGCTTGCTTTTATGTAATGCTGATCAATTTAGTCCTAGCATGCGTAACAGGCCCACACCCTTGCATTCCCCCTGTAATTAACTTTTTTTCTGCCTTAGTCATGCTGACAGATGATGATGCACTTCCCCCTGCTTCCTGCCCCATTATGTGTTGCCTCTTTCTCTCCCTGGGGGGTAACTCAGGGTTATCACGCATTGCTTTGAAGGTATTTCTCCCGGCTCTCTCTCCCTCATTGTTATGCCTTTCCCGTTTAGACATACACGTTGCCTCCTCTGAACCTATTTGTTTTGTCCATGATCTTGTGATGCGTCTGCGTTGTTCTTCCTTACCCCCCCCCATCTTCCTCATTCTGCTGTTTCCCTAACCTACTCACTTGCTCTCTATCAGGGTTTATCACACCTTCATTGGGCCACTCTCCATGCTTAAAGGAGGAAATTTGTCCCCGATATCCATACAGGGGGTGTCCGAAACTGCGGCACGCATCCTTGCACCACATGGGGTTAAAGTGGCACACAGACCTGACCAAACACTGAGGAAGAGAGTAATGCGCCCGAAAGAAGCTTTGCCAAAGGAGGAGACTTCCTCAATAATCTACCGTATTAACTGCAGCAATTGCGCAGGTCATTACATAGGAGAAACATCAAAACGACTAAAAACGAGGGTGCATGAGCACAAATTAGCGGTCAGACGTAAGGAATAGCGCTCCCAGATTTGGATGCATATGGAGGAGCATGGTCATGAGTTCAACTTCCAAGAGACCGAAGTCGTTGCCCATGACGAAACAAAAGGAGGGCGCCTCTTGAAAGAAGCCTGTTTCTCTAACAACAACTCCCTCAATAGACATATTGACATACCACCGGCATACCAGGCTTTACGGCACCAGGAAAGACTTAAAGAGGACCGGTCACTAAGACTGAATGGATATCGGATACCTTCAAAGCAATGCCTGATAACCCTGCGTTACCCCCCAGGGAGAGAAAGAGGCAACACATAATGGGGCAGGAGACAGGGGGAAGTGTATCGTCATCTGTCAGCATGTCTAAGGCAGAAAAAAAGTTAATTACAGGGGGAACGCAAGGGTATGGGCCTGTTACGCATGCTAGGACTAAATTGATCAGCATTACATAAAAGCAAGCAGCTCCTCAATGGGGATTTTATACTCTGACGAAGTCGGTAGGGGCCGACGAAAGCTTAGTACAAGTTTTAAAATAATTTTTTAAAAAACTTTTAAAACTTTTAAACGTTCCGGAGATCGTGATGTCTATCGCCTCTTCTATAACTATACCTGGAACTCGCATTTTTAGGACAATTCTTTAGATAGATAGATAGATAGATAGATAGATAGATAGATAGAGGTTGGATCCAGATTTAAAATTTCACATTATCTTGGTATTCTTTGTTAGTTCTATCGTTCATCATAAGCAGTTAAATCAATTATATTCTTAGATTTATATCCATGTATTTAAACCAAGTATTCAAAACATTTTTTTCACAGATACTCACTGGTTACTGTTCTATTTTGAATCTCTGCAGGCAGTGGTGAAATCCAATTTTTTTTTACTATTGATTCTGTGGGCATGACATGGTGGGCATGGCAGGGGAAGGATACTGCAAAATCCCCATTCCCTCCCCACTCCAGGGGAAGGATATTGCAAAATCTCCATTCCCATCCCACTCTGGGGCCAGCCAGAAGTGGTATTTGCCGGTTCTCCAAACTACTCAAATTTTCCGCTACCAGTTCTCCGAACTGCTCAAAATTTCCAGAACCTATCAGAACCTGCTGGATTTCACCCCTGTCTGCAGGGTCCACTTACTCTGTTTTATTGTCTCATCCCATTCCTACCAATTCATTCATGTCACGTAACAATATAGTCCTTTCTGTACATCATATTTGTTTAGAATGATGAACTTTTTTTCCAAACTCATATTTCGTTCTTCTTTATCATCATTCACTGGAATGTAAGATGCAATCATTACCGTTTAATGATTTCTACTTCCATATCCAGTCTAAATATACCTATTAGTTATTTCTGGACTTATCTATACAGACTTTACAGTTTTGTAAGAAAGAATCCTACCAATTTGGCAATATCAAATGTAGAGGGCAAAATACTGTAAAGACACAACACAGCAAGCAGTGAAATCTTTTAAATTATATATATATATATATATATATATATATATATATATATATATATATATCGGTTTGCAATGGGGCCGCGCGAGTGCGCTCACTTCACTCACACATGCACATGCTCTTCTGCGCAAGCACAGAACCATTTTCATGACATCAGGGTCAGTGGGCGGAGCCTCCCACCAGTTTTACTACCAATTCTATAGAACCGGTGCGAACCGAGGACAACCCACCACTGGTGTGCAGCCTCTGGGTATGCGTCCCACCCTCTGTGCATGCAAATACACTCCCCACCTGTGCCCTACTCCATGCGCATGTGCCCGTATCCCCTGCCCATGACCCGCCCCCCGTGTATGTGCATGCCCCCCTCGCAGTGTCCCCCCCATGCATACATGGCAGAGACCTGACAACCAACTGGCTGGTGGGAGGTGCGTGCGCATGCGTGGCAGAACTGAACTGGGGCAACAGTTTGCGTGCCCACAGAGAGGACACTGTGTGCCATCTGTAGCATGTGTGCCATAGGTTCACCATCATGGACATAGAGTATATTGCATTAATTTAAGATAGACAAATGCACTTCTGGTTGCAACTGTCATTTAACCTTCCAAGTGCAAAACTGAAACTAGAAACATTCCAGACTGTGAACCAATTTCTCCAATGAATATTACCAGATCCAAAACAATTGAAATTCTACTCCTATCTACTTTTGCTTCTCAATTAGAAATATGTTAATTTATTACTCAGTCAACTTTTCTTATAGGTTCTGCAAGATACTGATTCAGAACATCAACAATTTTCCTGGTAGAAGATGCAAAAGAGAAATTGCAGCAGATGTCAACCATATGGGCCCAAACTTCCCTGATAAACCTTACCAACCATGTCCTTGACTTATGACCACAATTAAGGACAAAATTTATGTTGCTAAGTAAAACATTTTGTTAAGTGAATTTTGCTCCATTTTACAACATTTCTTGCAACAGTTGTTAAGTTAGTAACACAGTTGTTAAATGAATCTGGCTTCCCTATTGACTTTCTTGTCAGAAGGTCGTAAAAGATGATCTCATGATCTCGGGACACTGTAACCATCATAAATATAAATCAGTTGCCAAGTGCCTGAATTTTGATCATGTGACCAAGGAGATGCTGCAACAGTCGTAAGTGTGAAAAACAGTCATAAATCACTTTTTTCAATGCCATTGTAATTTTGAATGGTTATTAAATGAACTGTTGTAAGTCAAGTATTACCTGTAGTAACATTAAACTGAACATTGCTTTGATCATTTTCAGTAGTATCACTCAGACCTCATTATAAAAATGGAATTTAGTACAGTATGAAATATTAAACTTAAACATTGTTTTGTGGTATCAATCTTTCCAACTGAATAAAGGAGACTGGTTAATTCTGTTGATATTAAATGATCAGTGTATAGAATAAGAACTGAACTGGAGAAATGCTCAAGATATAAGTTTGCAAACGTAATGGTCATGTTTAATTATTATCAATTTAGAAATATTTATCTCATAGTTTTACGCTCTTAATGCTGTAAGTTGGCTGGAATCTCTTCAAAAGGAGATGGGCAGCAAATAAATTTAATAAATAAATAAAATAATTTTAAAATAATATTGGATTAGCACTAACACAGTGATTTAAATTCCAATGATTTTCAGGGTATATTTTAATATAACTTAGTATCAATTCAAACCTTTATCTTACTGTTCTACTTCTTTAAAATTTTCTCTTGTATATCTATGCCCTTTCATATATGTACAGTCTCAGATTGTTAACATTGGAAATGCTCAATATGCCATGTGAATTCACTATTTCCATCCATCTTCCACTCACCTGTCCTTGTGAATTAGTGACTAGTTGACCTGTGACCCCCTGAAGACTGGAGAGTACATTGCCAAAAGTTTGTGAGTTAGCTATTGAGCCCATGGCGGCGGCTGCTGCTGCGGCTGTTGCTTGACTTGCCAGAGGATTATTAACCAGCTGAAAATGGGAATAAAAAAGGAAAGAATAAGGTTACTCACTGCAATTCAGTTCTATAGTTCGACATTATTAATAATCAGCTTGATGGAAAGGAACAGTTAATCTTAACATTTCAAAATGTGTTTGAGAGCTTTGACAATGTGAATATCAGGCAGTCCAATTCCAACACTTTATAAATTCTGTTGGAATAAGTGGAAATGATTTGACCTCAAGTGGATGGTAATGATAGTGAAATTTGGTGAAAGAGTCCTTTATATCTGTAGGGAGGTGTTTTTTTTAATACAAATGCAAGTTATTCAAATGGAATATGAGTTTTAAAAACATTATGTAAAACTATTTGATTAAAAGAGATTAATCAAAAGCAACTCTGAATTAGATACATATATTTGAGATGGGCAACTAAATAAATTTATTTAATAAATAAATACACTGTATATATCCTCCAATTATTCTCATTCAGCTGGGACAACCATAAGATGCAGAATTCCTCTCCCAGGAAAAATCTTGCAAGTTTTGAGTTACAGAATATAATGAAGTAAATTTATAGCAGTAATTAAGAAAACAATTTTTAAAATGGTAGGTAATGGGAAGAGAAGTCTTAAGTGTTCTATTAAATTTTTAAAATCCTATAAAAGGCAATTCAAAGTGTTTCAATTCACTATTAAAATTTCTGTTGTGTTGTTCTAAAATAAAAAATTAAAAGGAATATAGGAAATATTCTAAAAAATTGAATGTATATGCTTACTTTACATTTGTGGCTGTCTCAATTATTATGGTCATTCACAGGTTATTTAATAGGGCTATAATTTTACGAATAATTTTTATGAAAATTATTCAGAACAAATGAAACCAAATGTGTAAGGACGCAAGCAAAGCATATGTATAATTTCTCAGACTTCCTGTGAAATTAAAAAGATGTGATCAAATCAATGCTGCATTAAAGAATAACTGTCTTAATAAGTTGACTTTTAAAACATCTTTTAGATCTTTTTTAAGGTGCAGGGAAGAGAAAAGGAATAAAGAGAAAAAAAGGGGAAGTAGTAGCTCCTTAAAGAGGGGCTATATTTCTTTCAAGTGGCTCTTAGAAATCATTTTCAAAAGACACACTGTTCTATTATTTAATATATATATTTTATATTGAAAGTAAATAAAATCTGAATGAATACTTGATTGTACTAAGATACCATGGTAGAAATATATATATGCCTGGTATAAAAACATCTGAGCTTTCTGGGGACTTTAAAAAAGCTGATTTGCACCATTCATTATATAAATTTATTGTAGCTGAAAAATTTGCTGTCTAAATCTACTTAAAGTCAAACTTACTGTACTCAAGAATAACTACTGATAGGGATGTTGCTGATACAACCTGACTTGATTCAATATGAATTGACACAACCTAAGGTGACAGGAACAGCACACCACATCCTTCAACATACATCCTGCTTTCACTCATTACATGGCATAAATTGTGGTATCTCAAGACATTTTTACTTCTAGCATGATTTGGTTGGAACAAATCCTAATTTTGTTTTCAATCCAAAAGATATTTAGCAGTAGTCTTAGCAACAGCAACAACAACAAAATACATTTAAATAGCAAAAGTATTTTATTAAATCAGTCAGTTTGATTATACATATTCATCCACACTAGTATTTTGTGTTGTTAGGATAAAAAAAATATGGATAGAAATTAAGGAATACTGTTGGGACTCAGTTCAATCTCATATTAAAAGGAAAGAGGGATATGATTGGGTTAGCTCAGGCTATATTTGCTAGCCAAATATATAAAATGATATATTATCAGAAAAATAAATCTGTAGGATCTGGATCAGTCACTGGGACCAGAGGTTTAGTCTTCTGAGCTTTTAGACTTATGCGGAAAAACATCCTCAGGGAACTTCTCTCTCCAGAATGTATGTTTTGGGCTAGGTGCCTGGTTGTGTGTGGCTTTTTATTTGTTGATTGGGATGTTGATGGTCAGCTATTAAGTTGTTGGCTGTTGTTTCGTTGTATTGCCAAATCCTCACTCCTAAGTACCTGGTCAGCTGGTGATAAATCAGCATTCCTGTTGACTTACAAAGGACCTGTTTCCCAGGCTTCAATCATTTCCCTGGCTATCTTTGTACCTGCTTGTCCAACAATCTTAGTTGCTGCAGAATTGAATGTATGTTCATTGCAATGTAAGGCGACCAATGAGTTTGGGTCTCCTTGTCTGACCACTCACTTCTGTTCTTGCAATCTGGTGGTTAGTTTTTGCTGAACAAAAGTCCTTTGGTTGTTCAATCCTTAGCACTTGTCAGAATTCTGTCATAAAATAAGTGCTTTTTTATGAGTCAGACTATAAGATAAGGAGAAGGCATCAGCTATGGAACAATTTATCTGTCTATTGGCTACATAATTCTATGCTTTGTAAAACCAATAGATTCTGATACAAACAACTGAATATTATTGGAATATGAATATGAATTCAGTAGCAATAAATGGATTCTCTAATTCAGGGGACCCCAACCTTTGGACTGCAGCTCACTACCAGTCTGCAGCCTGTTTGAAACCGGGCCACATGAGTGATGAGTTCAAGTACATGCGCCACTCTGCTTGCACCAATGAAGTTGTGCAGTGTGTGTGTACCTGCTACTCACAGTCACACACACACACACACACACACACACACACACACACACACACACACACACACCAGTGACTGGCCAGGCCAGCAAGGTGGAAAGGTTGGGTTGCTGCCCTAATTCCCTCCACTCCCACATGAATGTTGTTGAGAACTGGGTAATATACAAATATAATAAATAGATGTATTAATCAAACCTTGAGGGATTCTAGACAATGAACAGAATAAATATCATGATACAACATGATACAGCTAATCAAGTTATGCTGATAGAGGAAAAGAAAGAATATTAAGAAGTTTGAGAGTCTTGAAAAACTGGTTTGGGGAAATCCAGCTTTTTGTGAATAATAGTTATGGCACATTTTTAACATTGCAACAGCTGTAAAGAATAAATTTCATAGAAACTTATCCTTTCCCTTCCTTTCTTCTACTCTTCCAGCACATATGATTCAGATTTTCAAGCTACTACTTAAAGTCTAATAACAGTTGTAGTTCTATTAAGGACCTATGAAAAATGTACACATAGTCTATGGATGCAATGGAGGGTTGAAGCAAATTCAATTTCAGTCCTTAATAAATAATTTTCATTGCCTGGAAATCTGCAGGATTTGATAGATGTATGACAGGAAGTTCAACATGATCAAGGAAACTAATTACAAATATCAGGAGATGCGGCTCTTATATAACAATACTGAATTATCATGATTGCTCACTACAAGCATAAAAGCAAAGATTCTTGAATCAAATGTAGCCAGGAAGGTAGCCTAGCCTTTGTTAGAGAGGAAGTCGAGTGAATTGCAGGATTCAAAACTATGATATTTCTTCCCAATAACTGTGTGTGCATGTGCGCAGTGTTGATCTTTTTAAGTTTTCAATACTATTTCCTCCCCCCCCCCAATCTCAGTTTTTCACTCTAAGCAACTTTTTTGTGATGACTTAATCTGGAACTATTTTGTTGCAAAATACATAATGTTGTTTTATATTCTGATCCCATGAATACATGACTTTCTTAATCTCACTTTTTTAGAACTTTTACCTTTTATGACATACAAAAAATAAATAAATTCTGGACTATGTAGTTGCTCTTATGGTGTAGATTAGTCTAAAGTCAAAAGAGTGCTAAAGGAAGTGACTTATTCTCCATAATTTGATTTCTCCATCAGTGTTAGATGTAAGATACAATTTTTTTAAAATTATAGATTAAGTATTCCTACCTTTTAATGCCAAATGTAAAAGAGAGAGAGAGAGAGAGAGAGAGAGAGAGAGAGAGAGAGAGAGAGAGAGAGAGAGAGAGACGAAAATTCATGGAAAGACTCCAGTTATTCACAACTGTTAGTATTCTTATGATATTTAAAGTCAGGAAGAATAATTGTACTGAGTACAGCTTCAACAAGATCACAAACATGTCAAAATCATAAACATATAATTTGGAAAAAAGATAGATGGAAAATTTGATGGGAAGGGGACAACACAGCTTCCCCAATGGCAAGATGCCTAATGGTGAAGATGGCAAGGTCTAATATTAGTGGCTCAATTTTGCAGGTCGTACACATGTAAAGTTCTCAGTAAGAACTTCAGACAATTCTTTCCATGCATACATTTCTGAACTCTTTGTAGACAACAGCTTCTGATATAACAATAGCATAGATGTCACTGCAATGAAAAAAGTGACTAAGTAAGAAGTATGACCTAATGTAAGTATTCTGCCACTGGCACAGAAATCAAAATCACCAAATTAAAACTGTATACTGCCTTTTTCTCCAGTAAATTTTCTAACATATGAACAACCTGTAACTTTTTATTAAATCTCATATTGTCTATAGAATTGTATCATTCCAAAGGGCATTCTTGATAGATGAAACTCTTCATATAGCTGCCTCTCCTACTTTTCTACAAAATACAAAATATTTATGGATGCTATAGGCATGCTTAATGCCTATCAGTCAAAGTCTGTGTAAATCCGTGTGTATGGAGATTGCCAATAATATCACCATCATCTATTTTTTGTTCATGTATGATTATTATTTCTTGCAGGTGAGTGAAAACTCAAAGTAATAGCAAAATACCCAAAAATGTGTCTTTCAGTTATCAACCTTACTACAACAATGTTTCTAGATACTGCCTAGCAGTGCTCACATGAGTTAATGACTTGTGCTTAGAGCTCAGTTTTATAAAATTGATTCAATGTACATTTAGTTTGTCATGTTAGGATAATTTTTACTTGATATAATTTCATTTTTTAACCTACACCCACCTAACACTCCCACCCTTATAATATTTAATTTATACATTTTTAGTATTTTCTAGGTTTTTATAACTCCATTTAGATTTTTACTTTTGTAACCTATAGATAGTTAGAAATAGATATATTCTATGCTTTTTTTATGACTGTGTCCCACTTTCTTATGCTCGTCTACCACTACAATTAGGATTAATTTGATTTGCATTATTTTATAGCAGTGGTTCTCAACCTTCCTAATGCCGCGACCCTTTAATACAGTTCCTCATGTTGTGGTGACCCCCAACCAAGGGTGGGTTCTAATTTTTTTTACTACCGGTTCTGTGGGTGTGGCTTATTTTGTGGGTGTGGCTTGGAGGTCATGTGACTGGGTGGGCGTGGCTAGCTGGTCATGTGACTGGGTGGCCATGGCTATATGTATAGGGACTACTCAGAGGGCTGAAAAAAGTAATTTCTGACAGGTGCTCGCACTTTTGACTGGTCCTCACACTTATGACCATCCTCACATTTATGCCTGTGCAGCATTCTTAACAACCATGTCACTCATTTCACAACTGCTTCTCTTCAACATGGTATAAGATAGGGCAAAAAACATAAAATGTGAGGACAGTCGTAAATTCGAGGACTGGTCAAAAGTGCGAGGACCAGTCAAAAATAACTTTTTCAGCCCTCTGAGTAGTCCCTGTGCACAAAATGACTACCCAGAGGGCTGAAAAATGTGAATTCTCACCGGTCCTCGCACTTTTGACTGGTCTTCGCAGTTATGACTGGTCATCATTTATGCCCATTGTACCATTCTTAACAACTGTGTCACTCATTTCACAACTGCTTCTCTTCACCATGGTGACAAGATAGCACAAATACGTAAATTGTGAGGACAGTCGTAAGTTCGAGGACTGGTCAAAAGTGCGAGGACCAGTCAAAAATAACTTTTTCAGCCCTCTGAGTAGTCCATATGCATAAAAGGATACAGCAGTAGAGAGGGATGAAGGAAGGGAAGGGAAATTAGAGTAGGAGTGAAGGTAAGAGAGGGAGGAAGAGAGGAGGAGAAAGAGAAAGAAAGAGGAAGTAGGAAGAAGAAGAAGAGGTGGGGGGAAGAGAAAGTAAGTAAGAAAGAAAAGACAGAGGTGGTAAGTTTGAGGAGAAAGATTGCTGTACAATAAAAAAGATGAAAGGGAAGAAAGCTAACCCCAAACAAATATTAAGATATTAAAATAAAGAATGAATTGTTAAACTTTAAAGAATAAAAGAGAACAAATAGTAATAAATAGCAATAATTAGAAACACACATACAAACATACAACATATTTTCTCTGAACAGAATATTTGGCTGGTTCACAAATTTAAACAGTTGTAGGAGGTTAGCACCCACCCCTTTCCTAGAAGAATTAAATATTTTGGGAAATATTAAAAAGGCAGAATATTATATTTCCCTACCTGGATGATAAATGGAGAAGCATATTTTACAGACAAAGCAGCTCCCACCTTCCTGCCCCCCACCCTTTGTTAATGGGCCAGAGGCAGAAAGTCAATCCTTTGTCAAAGGACATTTGCAACAGAATAGCAACAGAAACTAACACAATGGGCCCCATCAAGCCATGTGATCCTGTCCACCATTAAACCATCTTTCCAAGCAGTCTCCATGTTTCCAGTGTCTTTTTCCCCACTTGGAGCAGAACCCAGAAGGATATTTCTTCCAACACAGTATTTAGTCATTTCAATTAAATTTACAATTTCTATATAACAACAACAACAACAACAACAACAACAACAACAACAACAACAACAACAACAACAATAATAATAATAATAATAATAATAATAATAATAATAATAATAATAATAATAATAATAATTTTATTTCTATACCGCCCTTCTCCCGAAGGACTCAGGGCGGTGTACAGCCTATTTAACAACAGAATAGACATCAATTTAAAATAATTTAAAAATATTAAATAAATTTGGCTTAATATTAAAACCTCAAAAATTTAAAACATCCAATTTAAAATTATGTTGCTAACCCAGCCTGGCGGAACAACAATTGTGCGCACCGCAATACCCGGAGGTCAGAAATCTTACAAATTTCCGGGGGCAGTTCATTCCACAGGGCTGGGGCTCCCACAGAGAAGGCCCTCCCCCTGGGTGTCGCCAGCCGACATGACTTGGCCGATGGCACCCTGAGGAGACCCTCTCTGTGGGAGCGGACTGCCTGTGGGAGGCTATTGGTGGCAGAAGATGGTCTCGAAGGTACCCGGGTCCTGTGCCATGGAGCGCTTTAAAGGTGGTGACCAACACCTTGAATCGCACCCGAAAGACCATATTTCCTTTTTACCATATTTATTCTTCATCTATTTTTTTTAAAAAAACAATATTACCCTTCATCCTCATCTCTAATCTTAATCAAATTCAATTTTTCCCTTCTATTTTATATTATACCCCTTCGCATTGTCATCTATTTTTATATCCATCCTCACATTGGTTAATTATGTAATACAGTTGTTTAATACAAATTCAACATTTTAATATAAATCAATTAGTTATATAACTATCTTTTTTGTATATTAATCAATATGAACATGAATATTCCAATTATTTCCATGCAATCCAATTTCTTATAAATCAATTAATTATATTTACCAATAATAATAAACCAAATAATTTCCCCCATATATTCCTCCAAACCACAACTTAACCAATTAATAGTATCTCAATTATTACAATTCCCTAGTTAAATAGAGCTTTTTTTCTTTTGTGTTTTAAAATCTTGGAACTCTCCTCTTTTGCCCTAAATTTCCCATTGTTTGCAGTTTTGCACCTACCTTTTTTGGTGAGGAAAAAGAAAAAGAAATCTCTCTGCCTCATTTTGTCACGTTGCAGCCTGCTTACTTTCAATTTCGCTTTTTCAGCATAGCTAGAGGGAAAAAAATCTGCTCCAGGAATTTACCTCTTTGCAGCTAGCTCTTTGAAGCCCCGCGGCAAGAATTTAAAGTTTTTTTCCCCTCTAGCCATCAGCTGGGACTCCGGAGGCAGCAATAGATTGGGAGTGGGCGGGGTAAGCAAACGGCGACCAGGCGATCCAACAGAGGCAGAGGGTGAGGGTGAGTGAAGGCGTGGGGGGGGCGAGAGAGGGCTTTGGCGACCCCTGTGAAATGGCCGTTCGACCCCCAAAGGGGTCCCGACCCTCAGGTTGAGAACCACTGTTTTATAGTATAGAAATAGTTCTGAGACCTTGCCCCTTTTCTGTGCAACACACTTTTTTATACCATTTAACTGATTCTAGAGCATATTTATTTGGGAATTTGTCCCACTAACTTTTAGATATGCATAAAAGCCATTGTTAATTGCTATCACAAAGTCAGTATGGAATGGGTTTTCAATATCCACATTATTGTTTCACATGAAATGACTTTGATTTCCAATATATTCTTTCATATTTGAAAAGAAATCTAAAAACTTTACATAATAATTGAGTTTAGGGAATATTTTGGAGGGGAGAGGAAAATTCAAAATATATTGTTGGAAGAATGATAAGACCATGTTACAAAACCATGCATTCAGAGCAGATTCTATCCACAATTCTATCCACATATTGTATGTTCTCCCAGCCTCAACTGAATGCTGAAATGACATATATTTCAGAAAATACTTCATAATGGAATCAATTGCCCTTGGTTAAATAAAAAGCTATTCTAATTTGCTTCACCACAAAAGAACATAATCTAACTCCCCAAAACAAATTATTTTAAGAAAATGAAATGGTTGAAAATAGGATGCAGATTTCTTTGATTTCTTTTCCGACGACATGGTATTAACTTCTTCTACCTTAATTTTGTCTGCTTTTAACTTTTGTTATTTCTGATTTAGACCTGGGTAGAAACTGTAGGAAAATATAAAAGTATTTCCTAGATTTATCATATTGTCATTTGCAGTAATTATAAGAAACTAGAAATGCTGAACATATGGAATTATTTCAGCTACTGGAAGTTTTGATTTTAGATAGTCATTTCAAAAGCTGTGCAAATATATTTTCAAATACTATACAAATATATAGTAAATAAACTAATTAATAAGACATGGCAAAATTATTTCAATGATTTCTCACAAAACAATTTTAAAAGAATTTGAAATACAGTACTCCAAATATTATCCAGTGCTTTTAAAACCCATTCACTTTTTTCTTTTCCTCACCTTTTCTTCTCCCTTCTTCTTTCTCTCATTCACTTGCAGTCATGTGCTTAATTTTGGGTGCTTCTAAGTGCTTAATATTGGTTTATTTGGATGCTTATAATTTGTTTCATGATATATTGGCTGGAAAAAATACATTGATTTTTTTTCTGTCATATTTTCTGTTTTCTGTCTGGTTCCATTATATTTTCCGTTGAGGAAAAAATGTATCCATCTTTCCCTTGTAAAGAATAGTAGAATGTTTATGCTATATTTCACACTGAGACCATTTGGTAATAATAACACTTCCCCTGAAATTTATAAAGATTTCTTCTAAAAAAATTATTCAAATCAAATGAATCTTAGGCTGATGAAGGAATCTGTTCCAATCACATGTTCCTACATTCCTGAAATTTTGTTTAATGTCTACATTCTGTCATTTTTCAAACTTCTATTCAACTAGCAATAAACCAAAATCCCTGATAAGCAGTTTTATTTCAATGTAGAACTTCTTCACATAAAATCAGATGAAAGAAACGTCTGAATAATTCTGATGGTTTTATTACTCGGTTGTTGTTATTTTTGCTTTTCCTACAGGATTAAGGTCTGCAAACTCAATTTATTTTACTAAAAGTAAAATCAATAGAAGGTGGTCTGTGCTTTGAAGGATCAACCTTTTACCCAATATTAGGCCTTTAAAATACCTCATTTAATGCACCACAAATTATCACTACCAGAAAGAAATAAAATCAACGTTCAGTTAATCAAGTAAAAAGTTTGGTTTCATTATTATTTAGATCACTGGTTGAAGTATTGCACATTATAATAGGAACTGTTTATTGTACGCTACTGAGAAGCCATTCATCAATATGAAAGGTAAGAAGATTGCATCCTACTTTTGAAACATTTTAATATGAGAAATAATTAACAAATATAGCTTCAAGTAACATTTTATATGCCACATTTTTATTCTTTGAGTTTCATATCCAGATTTTCAAAAGATTTCCTATGTGACCTTGAAAAAAATAATCTTTTTTTTAAAAAAAATTATTTGAGTTCAGTTTAGATCACCTACAGATACTAATGGTAACTAAATGCTATAAACAGTAACCATTAAACACTTCGCCACATTGAAAATTATCAGTAGGGATTATGTATGAATCTCTTAAATTTATATTGTCCGGTTTCATTCTAGTTACTTGAATATTTTATTGAATATTTAAATATTATAGTGAATGATTAAAGTGAATACTAAATGATTAAATAAAATGTCAATATTTTTAAAAAGCTACAATCAAAGGAAAACTGGCATTTCATCTGCTGAATATATTTTATTTTAAGGAACCTTTTATTGTTCCTTAAATTACTTAGTGGCGATAAAAGCAGCGAAATGTAGATATTTTGCTGCACTTATTGCGTCATCAGATAATCGTCCGGCCGCCCTCTTTAGGGTGACCCACTCCCTGCTCCACCAGGAAGCGCGGGAGGACCCCTTGGAGGATAGAGCCGAGGATTTTGTTCAGTATCTGTATGACAAAATCACTCAGATTCGGGAAGATTTGGACTCCGAATGGGTAGTCTCAGGGGGAGAGACAGGGGCAGGTCTTGAGAATGTTATCTGGGATGAATTTGATCCTGTGACCCCTGAGGACGTGGACAGGATTCTGGGTAGACTGAACGTGACCACTTGTTTATTGGACCCGTGTCCTTCCTGGTTAGTACTGGCTTCCCGGGAAGTGACACGAGGCTGGCTCCAGGGGATTATAAATGCTTCGCTGGGTGAGGGTGACTTTCCTGCCGCCTTGAAAGAGGCAGTGGTGAGGCCTCTCCTCAAGAAGCCTTCCCTGGACCCGGCAATGTTGGTAAATTATCGTCCGGTCTCCAACCTTCGCTTCGTGGCGAAGGTTGTTGAGAGTGTGGTCGCGCAACAGCTCCCCCAGCACCTGGGTGAAATGACGTATCTGGATCCATTCCAGTCAGGCTTCAGGCCCAGGTAGAGCACGGAAACGGCATTGGTCGCGATGGTTGATGATCTCTGGAGGGCTCGGGACAGGGGGTACTCCTCTGTCCTGGTCCTGTTAGATCTCTCAATGGCTTTTGATACCATCGACCATGGTATCATGCTGCACCGGTTGGAAGAGTTAGGGGTGGGAGGCACTGTGTTGCGGTGGTTCTCCTCCTTTCTCTCTGACCAGTCGCAGTCTGTGTTGACAGGGGGACAGAGGTCGACCCCGAGGCCCCTCATATGTGGGGTGCCGCAAGGGTCGGTCCTCTCGCCTCTCCTGTTCAACATTTATGTGAAGCCGCTGGGTGAGATCATCCGTGGTTTCGGGGTGGAGTACCATCAGTATGCTGATGACACCCAGCTGTACATCTCCACTCCAGATCACCTCAACGATGTCCTTGAAGTGATGTCCCGGTGCCTGGAGGCCGTACGGATCTGGATGGGGAGGAACAGGCTCAGGCTCAACCCATCCAAGACCCAGTGGCTGTGGTTTCTGACATCCCAATATAGTCAGTTGACACCATCACTGACTATTGGGGGCGAATCATTGGCCCCCACGGAGAGGGCTCGCAACTTGGGCGTCCTCCTGGATTCACGGCTGTCTTTAGAAGAGCACTTGACGGCCGTGACCGGGAGGATTTTTCATCAGGTTCGCCTGATTCGCCAGTTGCATCCCTTTCTGGATCGGGACTCATTACGCACGGTCACTCATGCCCTTGTCACCTCCTGCCTGGACTATTGCAACACTCTCTACATGGGGCTCCCCTTGAGGAGCACCTGGAGGCTCCAACTGGCGCAGAGTGCGGCCGCGTGGGTGGTAATGGGAGCGACATGGCGTTCCCATGTAACACCCCTTCTGCGCGAGCTGCACTGGCTCCCGGTGGTCTTCCAGGTGCACTTCAAGGTTTTGGTTACCACCTTTAAAGCGCTCCATGGCTTAGGACCTGGGTACTTGCGGGACCGCCTACTACCACCAATAGCCTCCCAGCGGCCGGTATGCTCCCATAGAGAGGGGCTCCTCCGGATGCCGTCAGCCAAACAATGCTGACTGGTGGCCCCCAGGGGGAGAGCCTTCTCTGTGGGGGCACCTACTATCTGGAACGAGCTCCCCCCAGAGATACGGAGGATCCCGGATCTGCGCACCTTCCGCCACGCTTTAAAGACCTTACTATTTCACCAGGCCGGCCTGGCCTAATTTTCCCCCTCTTTTATAAAAGATTTTTAAGTTTTAAATATCTTTTAGTATTTTATATATTCAATTTTAAATTGGTTTTTAAAAGTTTGGGGTTTTAAATTTGTCGGGGCCAAAAGTATTTAATTTGATTTTATTCTACTTTTAAATTTTGTATGTATGTGTTTTTATTGCTTGGCTGTGCACCGCCCTGAGTCCTTCGGGAGTAGGGTGGTATAGAAATCAAATAAATAATAATAATAAATAATAATAATTGTTGAAGCCTGCATAACCTATAATACAACAGTTTAAGAGCAGACTATTAGTCATGCATTATGTTTGTATATATGTTATAACCATGTTGGACTGGTTATACAACTGATGCTAGAAACGTGTAATTTCATGTATCTGAAAAGAATGGTTGGGTATACCACTGGGTGTTAAAACCACCCAAAACCTTACCCACCCAAAATTCTCAATGACTTAAGAAGGCTTCAGTTTCGTGAAGCACTTGCCTTAGAAATCCTTTCAAATGCAAAGAAATTTTGAAGAATTCTCCCAGAAAGAACGTGTTTTGCTGTTTTGCTTTTGATTATCCGATGGCAAAATATATACAAGGGTATTGTATGTATTTCACTGTACTTGAGAAATATGCTGTCTTCCCTCACTGCCTGGTTTCTCATATTTCTATTCAAGACACTATGAAGAATCTTTTTCAATTAGTGGTCACATCTATAGAGGAGCCCTGCTTCTGTGAAACTATTGGTGAAATCCCCCCCCCGCCCCCCAGGAAAAGCCTACCCAATTTCTCTGCCCACAAAATTGATGGATTTTTGGGGGAAGTCACTTGTGTTAAGCTTTAGTTTGGATAATATATCTTATTAATTTAGAGGTTTATACAATTTAGAGTATATTTAAACTGATCTCTAGCCCTACACTTTTTATTTTTAAGGAGGGGAATAGATGCTTTGAAATGCAAAATACCAGGCAACTGGCCAATCAGTGCCTATTATTTAATGCCAAAATGATTAACTTACTCTATTTTCATAGAGCATAATCCTGCCCATTAATAGGCATTAACAGGTATATTTCTCTGTCTTAAATATTAATTGAAGGAGCAAAACGGTACACTGTAATGCTGTGTGCTCCTGTGCTCACACACACCAGCATGATTGGCACACTTATCTTTTAGCTAATTAGTATGCACATACAAATGCATATGAAACAAGTTTTTAAAAAATTCTCTCTGGCACTGAACTATACTAACCTCAGAATATGATCAATATTATTTGGAATTATGGAAAAGTAAATGAAGTATACCATCAACAATATTTCCTGGCTAAATACTGGCAAATACTATGTTAAGTGAGCAGAAAGAGCAGTTTATTACATATGTATATGTAATATCCAGTTTATTATGTCTGGGACATAAGCATGGCTTGGGCTTGTGCACAATGAAATATTTATTGTATTTATTTAGGAAATTTATATTGCCACTTATTCACACATGGCGACTCAAGACAGCTTACAAGTAATAAACCATTGGCTGTCAGTAAGCAAATATATTCCCTTGAAACCAAGTTAATTAATTAATGCTTTAATACCTAAACAGATACCCAAAAATATATTTTTGTTCCATTCTCTTTACTGTGAGGTAGAACAACTACCTTGAGGAAGGAGTGCATCATTTCAAGATAAAAAGATATTTCCACTGAAAGCATTCAATCCTTCTTTTCTTTCTACCAAGGATATTCTTAGCACTGAGGATGTTCCTTAGCGAGGTTGAAAATATTTTACTGGGTATATAGATTATGTAATGACTTATCTGCCTGGTGTAAAGCTGCAAGATTCACTCTTGTCTAAATAAACTGCTAGATTATGCTAAAGAAGAATAGAATAGAGCAGTAGAGTAGAGTATAGAGTATAACAGAACAGAATAGGAATACTTTATTTGGCCAAGTATGATTAGCACATAAGGAATTTGTCTCCAGTGCAGAAGCTCTGAGTGTACATGCAAAACAACAGAGTAATCATCATCATTATACCAATAAGAAGGGGTAGTAAGGAAGATATTAATATTGTTTACTGTGAGGGCAACCCTGGGATCATTAACTGAGGCGAGACCAGGTAATGTCAAACAGGAACGTTTATTGCTAACAGAACTGGTAGAGAAAACAGAGCGGCAACAACGGGGTTTGACAGCTATTTATACTACAGCTGTCAAACCAAGCAACCAATAGAAAGGCAACATTCTCCCGCCGGCTAGTCCATGCGTCTTAGCCAATCAGAGACGCCCGTCGTAAGTCGAGGACTTAACACCCCTTCCCTCCTGGATGGGACAGGCGTAGTCGGCCAAGTAGGCTGGGCGCCTGCGCGGCCGGGTCGATCTTCGCAGCACGGGTTCAGCGGCGGCGGGAGCTGGAGGCACCTCTGCGATCGGCGGAACTCCCTGCGACTCATCTGGCACCCTGACGCCAACTTCGTCGGTAGGCGGCTGGAATGGTAAGACTGGTTCCGGAGGCGGGTTTGAGTCAGGGAATGTGGGAATGTAGTCAGGGACTGGACTTGTTATGTTGTCTCCCAGGTCGGCTGGGTCTTCCGGCCTGGGTGTTAAGCGAGCTCTCAGCTGATTAATGTGGCGATGCCAAAGCCGGCCATCGGGCAATCGGACTTGGTAAGAGTAGGGGCCAGTGACTTGTTCGATAGTCCCGGGAAGCCACCTTGGTTCGCCCCCAAAGTTCTGGGCATAGACTGGGCTGCCCACGACGAAGTTGCGGTGTCGGCCAGTGGAGTCTGGGGGCGTTTCTGGAGCGTAGGAAGGGTGAAGACGGTCGAGGTCAGTGCGAAGGCGTCGACCCATCAAAAGTTCTGCGGGGCTCCTGTTGGTCGAGGGGCATGGAGTTACGTGTTGTGCCAACAGGTAGCGGGTCAGTTTCTCTTGCCAATCCCCATGGTCATAACGAGATAGGGTTTCTATGGCTGACCTCACGGCCCTCTCTGCCAGCCCGTTACTGGCAGGACAAAATGGTGCCACCCTGGCATGGCGAATCTCATGGCTTGCTAAATACACTTGGAAGGCTGCGGAGGATAGCTGGGGGCCATTGTCCGAGACGATGACGTCTGGCAACCCATGGGTGGCAAATAGTCCTTGTAGGGCTCTTATGAGCGCGGCAGACGTGGTGGATGCCATGGTGACTATCTCTACCCACTTAGAATAGGCATCTACCACCACTAGGAAGGTCTGCCCATGGTAGGGCCCGGCAAAGTCCACATGGATTCTTGACCAGGGAGACTTGGGCATTTCCCATTCCCTAACTGGGGCAGCGGGGGCCATTGGTCTAGAGAGCTGGCAGGGTTGGCACCCTGCGACCCACTGGGCGGCTGCGTGGTCGAAGTTCGGCCACCAGACATAGCTGCGTCCCAGGGACTTCATCCTCCCTATGCCCGGGTGTCCTTCGTGCAGAGCTTCTAGGACTGGCTGTTGTAGCTTGGCGGGCACTACAACCCGATCGCCCCATAGCAGGCACCCCCGTAGCACAGATAGTTCGTGCTGCCTCATATAGTAGGGTTTGAACTCAGGTCCCACATTACCTGGTGGCCATCCCCTGCGCACCCAGTCTAAGACTCTGCGGACAATGGGATCCTTGGCAGAGTGTGCAGCAATGTCGGTGGCAGTGATTGGTAGATGCAAAGAGTCAATGAGAAGGACAGGAGAAATGGGAGAGGGGTCGTAGACAGAGATGGGGAGGGGGCAGTGGCTGAGAGCATCAGCGTGAGCAAGGTGTTTGCCAGGACGGTGAATGAGGGTGTAAGAATAGGCAGCTAGAAATTCGACCCAGCGTGACATGTGGGGGGATAGGACCTGGGGTGTTGCAATGTTGCCAGCTAGTATGCCTAGGAGGGGGCTTGTGATCTGTCACAAGAGTGAACGGACGGCCATATAAATATTCGTGGAAGCGTTTGACGGCCGCCACGGCGGCCAGGGCTTCCTTGTCAATTTGTCCATAATTACGCTCTGTGGAGGAGAGCGTGCGGGAGTAAAAGGCAATTGGGGCTTCTGTGCCATCAGGAAGGACATGGCTGAGGACAGCCCCAATGCCAAAGGGGGAAGCGTCTGCCACTAAGATCAAGGGGAGGCTGTCCGTGTACTGAACGAGGACTGCCTCAGATGTCAAAAGAGATTTGACTGCTGAGAAGGAGGAGGCTTCTCGGTTGCCCCAATGCCAGGGGGTCTTTTTGTCTAAGAGACGGTGAAGGGGCTCAGCAACGGTGGCCTTGTGAGGGAGGAAAGAGCTGTAGAAGTTTAAGAGGCCAAGGAAGGCTTGTAGGTCAGTTTTGTTTGTGGGTGTGGGGGCCCTTTTGATGGCAGCTATCTTAGAAGGTGTGGGGTGAATGCCGGAGGCATCAATGAGATAGCCTAAAAATTCTACCTGGGATACCCAAATCCTGCATTTTTCTTTCTTGAGCCTGAGGCCAGCCGTTTGGAAACGGCGCAGGACGGTCCTTAGCTTCCCCTTAAGGTCTGCTGTGTTAGAAGCTGCGACGATGACGTCATCGAAGTATGGAACTACTCCAGGCAGCCCCTGCAGGAGTCGCTCCATAAGGCCCTGAAAGATGCCCGGGGCAACGCTTATGCCAAACTGGAGACGATGGCACAGGAATGCTCCCCTGTGTGTGACAATGGTTTGGGCTGCAGCAGTGGCCGAATCAACAGGGAGCTGTTGGTAAGCCTGTGCCATGTCCAGTTTGGCAAAAACGGAGCCCTTGCCCAGTGAGTGCAATAAATGTTGCACTACGGGCACTGGATATGGATTAGCCTGGAGCGCCTTATTGACGGAATTTTTGTAATCCGCGCAGATGCGGATTGACCCGTCAGGTTTGATGGGTATGACAATAGGGGTTTCCCAGGGGGCGTGGTCCGTGGGCTCTAGGATACCCTGAGCTATGAGTTTGTCTAACTCTTTATCGACTAATGGCTTGAGAGCAAAAGGCACTCGTCGAGGCTTAAGCCTAATAGGGGCAATTCTAGGGTCTAGATTGAGGGTGATGGGTGAACCCTTATATTTACCTAACTCTTCATTAAAGACATCAGCGAATTCTGCCAGGATGTCTTCAAAGTCATGCGGGGTGGTGGAATGGATGCCCGTGATGCCCAGCCCCAGAGCGCCAAACCAATCAAGTCCAAGCAGGCTGGGCAGAGGATCTCTCACGATGAGCAGGGGTAGCTTGCCCGTGAAGGTTCTGTGTTCTACAAGGAGATTGGCGCCACCCAGGATGGGGATGTCGTTGCCTTGGTAGTCTCTGAGGCGAACTTGGCTTGGCAGGAGAGCGTTTTTTCGCATTTTTGGGGTCAGCCGCTTCAGGGTGTCCCAGGAAATCAGAGATTTGGATGACCCAGTGTCTAGCTCCATCCGACAAGGGGTTCCTTCAATGGTTACCGTGAGGTAAATTTTTTTGTTGGGACTGATTTTTTCTTGGCGGGCCAACCTTGCAGGGACGTTGTTGGCCCTGGAAATGGCGAAACAGTCACCGCCCGGCCTTGGCCCTTTTGGGAACAGTCTGCTGGGGGGCTTGGATAGAGTGCCAGGTGTATTGGCCCGGCAGACCCGTGCCAAATGTCCTTTCTTCCCACATCTGCGGCAGATGGTGGTCTTAAAGCGACAAGCCGCTCTAGGGTGCAACTCTCCGCACCCCTGACAGGGAGGCCCCACAAAGGTTTTGTTTGAGGGGTTTCCCTGTCCTTTGACAGTTTTAAGGCGGCTAACTTCGTCTTCCTCTTCTTCGGCTACCTCAGGTTCTAGGTCTTCTGAGTGCATGGTGCTGGGTTTGTTAATGAGGGCACTGGGTTGCACTTTACGGATCTCTAGAGTGGACTTGCTTGACAGCTCGCAAGCCTGCGCCTCTTCAATTGTGGTTGCGAGGGTGATATCTTTTCTCCCGAGTAGGTGTCGTTGTACCCTCGGGTCCCTCACACCGCACACAAGCTGCTCCAGGAGAGAGTCTTCTAGATCGGCAAATTCACAGTTTAAAGCTGCAGTTCTGAGGGAGGCGATGTAATGGTTAATGGACTCTCCCTCAGCCTGTAAAATTTGCCTGAAAGCGTACCGGCGGGCGATGCGCGAAGGGGTAGGCTCATAGTGGTTCTTGAGCTTTTCCCTCAGGACCTCCCATGGCACCGACTGTACTGGAACCGGAGCTAGCAGGGCCATAGCGACTGAGAACATTTCGGGACCACAGGCATTTAAGAAGTGCGCTCTTTTCCGGCTGCTGGTCAGCCCCGTATAGTCGTTCGCCTCCAGAAAACATTCGAACCGTGCCTCATACGACTTCCAGGTTTCTGTAGCCTGGTTGAAGGGGGCGAATGTCGGAGGTGCCATTCTTTAGACGGAAGGGCTCTGTTTCTGAGAGGAATTTCCTCTACACGACGTCTCGTCGTGAAGTGACTCAGCTGAGCGCCTTGGCTTAGCGCTAGTGACTTCAGCTGTTGACCACCTGTCTCTGTCCTCAGTATCCCACCTTCGTCGCCAGTACTGTGAGGGCAACCCTGGGGTCATTAACTGAGGCGAGACCAGGTAATGTCAAACAGGAACGTTTATTGCTAACAGAACTGGTAGAGAAAACAGAGCGGCAACAACGGGGTTTGACAGCTATTTATACTACAGCTGTCAAACCAAGCAACCAATAGAAAGGCAACATTCTCCCGCCGGCTAGTCCATGCGTCTTAGCCAATCAGAGATGCCCGTCGTAAGTCGAGGACTTAACATTGTTAATAAATAATTAATAATAATCCCCCAGTAAGGCACTACCTTCATGTGGTTGTGGGGCTTGTGTACTCTGAGGAAGATGAGAGCTATGCCAGAAGTTCAACCATACTGGACAGGTTTCATCAGAGGAGTCAGACAAAGAGTGTTTCTCCCATAAAAAAAATCATGAGACATAAATTTCAGAAAGCCGTACCGGCTTGAATGTCGCCCAGGTTAACAAGTCCACAACAAGTTAGATGTTGGAGTTTCTGGATATCTGATGAAAAATGGGATTTAGGATTGTTGGCTGAGCAACCAGGGCCAGCAGCTGCAGAATGACTGGAAGAAAAGGTGTTTAGCTATCACAAATATACAGTGATTGAAAACAAAGAAATAATGACATTTTATTACAAGTACAACAAGAAGAGGATATTTGAAATGAATGCACCAGTTCTGGTAAAACAACATCTAGAATCGGAAATAATATAACAGAGGCTAGAAGATCAACATCAATTTATAATACAAAATAAAGTATTCACAATCACAGAATTGCCAGAAATAACTCAGAATTTAGGAAGTTATTTAAACCAGGAAGAATTGGCAGAAAAGGAATCCAGCAGAGATATACAATTGTTTTCATTTAGAAATCAGGCTCTGCTTCAAAAAGAACAAAGTCCTCTAACTAAAGAAGTAAAATAATTGAAATGTTGTGGCCTACCAGTGGCCAGCAGAGCTGGCAGCAGATTCGGATAGTGAGGAGTTTGGGGAGAAATGTGGGCCAGTCCTGGAGTCTGGGGAAGGCTCAGACGATGGCTCGGAGTCAGAGAAAGAGAGGGGGCTAAAGCCATGTGGTAGTTCTTTGCTGCCTCCGGAGTCTCTGGAGTGAGGCAGAAGAACAGTGTGAGCCTGTTCCCAGTGTGCGCATGCATAGAGCCCAGGAGACAGGAACAATTAAGGAAACAGGGTCAATTTGGGAGTAAGGCTTGGAGATGATTGGCCCCTCCCATAAGACATAAAAGAGAAGCGAATGGGATGTGAGCTTTTGCAGTAAGCAATTAGTTCATCTGGCTGATTCAAGATTTGAAATTTCTATTTGTGACTCTGTGCCATGTTTGGCCTTGCCCTGCATCTGGAAATTAGCTCTTTGGCAGCGTTCCGCATGAGATAGGTGGGTGTTGATAACCTTCCTCGGAAAGACTGTTTATCAAGCCTTGTGGACTATAAATGAAAGTAATTTACAGCTGTATGAATTAAAGAGGTTTGCTGGGACTAAGTTTGTGCTGTTTAATTTCTAAGGAAGCCTAGGTCAGAATATGAAACAAAGAATAACTGCAGATCTAGAACAGCACTGAAACATCAGAACAAGTTACATTGAAGCTTGTTCCAAAGGAAAAGCTAACAAAAGCGTTAAAAGATGAAAATACTGCAATATCAAATGTAAGCACCAACTCACTGCAAGAAACAAATCAACTAATGTACAGCACAGCTGCAGTTATAACTGAATATTTGGGATGCAAAATCAACAAAGAAAAAAAAACCCAAACAGTGCGGCACAAAAATGGAAGATTAGACTGGAAAATAAGATTGGCAAGCTCAGATTGCCAGCAAGCTAGAACAGATGAAAGAAAGGAAGCTGAAGAGTAAAAAGACCAAAGAATATCTAATCAAGAAATACCACTTAAAAACAAGGAAGATCAAGGAAGCATTGCAAATAATAAAGCAGCAAATAACAGCTGTAGCCAAGAATATCAGCAGATATGAATCTCGAAATGCAAATTATAAGCAGAATCTCCAATTTCAATCCAATCAAAAATGTTTCTACCAATCCAGAATCAATCCAAACCTCAATCAAGGTTGACTCAGCCTTTCATCCTTCCGAGGTAGGTAAAATGAGGACCCGGTTTGTGGGGGCAATAAGCTGACTTTGTATAAAATAGAACACTGCTTAGGGGGGCCCAAAAGCCCTACTAAGCAGGTATATACAAAAAAAGTATGAAGGCTATTGCTTAAAAGCTTTGTAAGCCGCCCTGAGTCTCCGGAGAAGGGCGGCATATAAAACAAACAAACAAACAAACAAACAATAAATAAATAAATAAATAAATAATCCATCAATGAAGAAACTGCAGTGAATCTGTCTGTAAAGTAAATAAAGTACCTGATAAGGAAGCAGTTCTGGGTGCAGATGTGGGGTAACTCAAAGAAATACAAGAAGGATGCAGCTTGATTAAAAGAAGCTGAAACGAAAGAACTAGTAATAACAGCAAAAATGGTAGAGAAAAGAGCAAGGAAGATCAAGAATTGGTCAGCACCAGGTGAAGATGAACTGCATGGTTTTTGATTGAAATATCTAACTGGTCTCTACACACTCATTGCCAAGCAATTTAACAACATACTACAAGAAGGTGAAATTGAAGAGTGGCTAACATCTTGGGAGAAGCTATTTGATAATGAAAGATCCAGCAAAAGGAGGAAGCACCAGGCAGCTACAGGCCAATTACTTCCTTACTAACAACTTTTAAATTGCTAACTGATGTTGTAGCTGATGCAGTCCAACAGCATCTAATTGAAAACAATCTCTTTCCACCTGAGAAGAAAGGAAACCACCCCAATAGCAGAGAAACAAAAGATCAACTCCTAATTGACAAAATGATTTAGGAAAAGTGATAGAGAAGGAAAATTAACTTGAATATAGCATGGATTGACTACAAAAATGGCATTTGATTTTCCGCCACATAATTGGATAATCAAGTGCCTAGAAATTACAGGGTATTTCCATTGTGTGCACAGAATCTAGTCAGCTAGGCTTGCAGTGCACTGCTTGTGTAAGCCTGGGATGGTATATAAACCCCAACCAAGATGAAGGAGGAAAATTGTTGAGGAGCATAAAAGGGTCTGCAATTGATGAATAGTGTCTCTAATTCCACACTGCAAAATTATTTTAGTACTCTGACATCCTTGTACCACCTGAAGCAGTGTGCATGGTCCATGCTGACACTAATGGCATTGGGAAATATCCTTCATCTGTCCTGAAAATGATATCTAGGCTCTAAATCTAGACCTGCGCATGCGCAAGATGGCGGTTCCCTGAAGTGTCAGCTGAGCTTGGGGGATGAAAGAATGAGCGACGGGAAACCGGGGGAGGCCGTTTTTCCATTCTTCGGCCCCCTGCCCGATATGCTGAGCCTCCGGCAGTTCAAATGAGCCATCTCTGGCAAGAGACGGCTCTCGGACGACCTGGGACTGGCGAGGAGAGGATTGCATCAGCTGGGTGCCACTGGGAGGGTGGCGCCGGCCTCTGCAATAGCGCCGTGGCCTTAAAGTTCCATTGGCCGGATCGGCGCTACCCAGACGCGGTTTGCTTTGCTCTTGGCGATCCTGGATCGGGGGGGGCTGCTACAGGTGCTGTGGCTGCTGTAAGATCGTCAGCCCCCCCCCCGGAGGATCTGCTGAGGCTAGAACAGCGGCGTCATGGGCAGTATGGAGGCCTTGTCGATGGCGGAGAGTGCCATACTGAAGGTGCTGGGAATGACCCAGCAGACCATTCCGCTGGGAATACATCTAATTGCCCTTGAAGGGCATGAGGCCAGGAAGATCTGGGCTGTAATAGCCCTGCGAGGACAGGCTATGACTGCGGGGTGGCTGGAGAAGATCTGAGGGGGTTGGGAGTTTGCCGGAGGGGAAGTGGTAATTGTACATCTTGCTCTTCCCTGTGGCCTCCCCCTCACTTTTGATGCCCCCCCCCCGGACTACTGCCTGGCTCGGTTTGGCCCACCCTGCCTATTCATCTTCAGCAGTTTGTTGGGACCTTTGTCATCCTCCTCCTTATTGTTCTGCTATCTGATCCCTGGCTTTTCTCCCATCGCGATGTGTTATACTCATACTTTTACTCCCTATTACTGCCTTCATTGGACTCGGTGTATTGGACAGAGATATGGAGCCTCAGGCTGAAGAGCCGTGAGTCCTGGTGGACTGTTGCTGCATTATGTTCCTAAGAATTGTTCTATCACTCCGCTGGCGGTTGTTCTCCGCCTAGCTGCCATGAGAGGACAGTTGCGGCCGGTTCTGTTGGACCTTTTCATTGCAGCTTTTCGGACTCCTCCACCGCTGTGAGAGAGTGGTGGTTATACCGGCCTGATTTACTCCTATCTTGGTATTATATCTGCCCCTCTTTTTACCGTCTTGGTTCCCTGTCGCTGTCTTACATCCACCTCTTATGTTTATTCTGGCGTACACTTCGGCAACCCTCCTCGCTCTGCGAGATGCCCCCCTCTCGCAGACATGGCCTTCGAATTTATCGAAGGCCTACCTCAAGGATGGGTTTTGGAACCCCGAGTGGTGGCATGCCTCGAAGCGTGGTCTGAGGGGTTTTTTAATTATGGCTTTTAACCAAATTTTAAGGGGACCTGGGAGGCAGGAGGTGACCAAAGAGGATGGGAGGGGGAAATCGACTAAGGTAGGAGCCGAGCCTGGCACAGGGTAACGGTTTGGAGGGTGCAGGACGAAGGATGGGGGAGGGGATGGAGGGCTATCCTAAAGAGGGATGTACCATCAGCACGGTCGATGGGAGGGGTAGATATGGCATGAGCAGGGGGCCATATCATGTGTTGGGGGTGCACACTCGCTGTTTGAGAGCTATTGCACGCCCCGGTCCCCAAGGCTCCTCTCAGATGCTAGGTGGCACAGATACTCAGGATCTGGGCCTTCGGCTGATGCTATGCAATGCCATGTCCGTGGTAAATAAGGCCCCCCTCATCCACGATCTCATACATGAGGGGGGAACGGACCTGGCGGGTATTACCGAGACCTGGTTGGGCCTGGAGAGAGGGGTCCCCCTGGTTGAGATGTGCCCACCAGGTTTCAGAGCATTCCACCAGCCGAGGGCCCAGGGGAGGGGTGGGGGGGGTGGCGGTCATTATTAAAGAAGGTCTCGGTCTGAGGGAGACCACTGTGCCTCAGATTGCCGGATATGAATCCCTCTTTGTGAGATGGGGTCATGGGGTTCAGATGGGCCTGTTGCTTACGTACCTGGCTCCCTGCCACATGGCAATGGCCCTGCCCGAACTACTCGACGTGATAGCCATGGTGGCAGTTGATACACCCAGGCTTATGGTCATGGGTGATTTCAACTTGCCGTCCGTTGGTGAAACGACTGAGTTGGCTCGGGAGTTCATGGCTTCCATGACAGCCATGGACCTGACCCAGTTAGTTCATGGCCCCACCCACGGGGGGGGTGTCACACTTTGGACTTGATTTTTGTCTCTGGCCAGTGGTTGAGTGGTCTTGTTATAGGGGATATAGACATGGAACCCTTGTCATGGTCAGATCACTCGCTCCTTCACCTGGACCTTCGAACCGCCATACCCTGCCGCAGGTAGACAGAGCCAATAAGATGGGTCCACTCCAAGCGCCTGATGGATCCTGATAGGTTCCAGATGGAGCTTAGGCCACTTCCTGAGGATCTAGCGCATGACTTGGCCAAGGACCTGGTGGCCACCTGGGACTGGGTGGCTGGTAGGGCCTTGGATCGAGTTGTGCCTTTGCGATCTCTGACCCGGTGCCGATCCCTCACGGCTCCTTGGTTAACCGAGGAGCTGAGGGAGATGAAACGCCAGAAAAGACACCTAGAGAGCGGTTGGAGGGCCAGTCTCGCTAAATCTCATCGAACACTGGTAAGGTTGCATATTAAGACCTACCTAGTGGCGATAAAAGCGGCAAAGTTTAATTACTTTTCCGCTCTTATTGCATCATCAGAGAATCATCTGGCTGCCCTATTCAGGGTGACCCGCTCCCTTCTCCACCCGGGAGTGCGGGAGGACCTCCTGGAGGGCAGGGCTGAGGATTTCGGATGATACCTGTATGACAAAATCGCTCAGATCCGGGGGGATTTGGACTCTGACTGGGTAGATTCGGGCAGGGTGATGAGGAACAGTCCTGAGAATGTTATCTGGGAAGAGTTTGACTCTGTGATTCCTAATAACATGGACAGGATTCTGGAGAGACTTAGTGTGGCCATATGTTTACTGGACCTGTGTCCCTCCTGGTTAGTATTGGCTTCCCGGGAGGTTACACAAGGCTGGCTCCAGGGAATTATCAACGCTTCGTTGATTGAGGGTTACTTCCCCACTGCCTTGAAAGAGGCGGTGGTGAGGCCTCTTTTCAAGAAGCCTTCCCTGGACCCGGCAGTATTAGCTAACTACCGTCCTGTCTCCAACCTTTGCTTTGTGGCGGAAGTTGTTGAGAGTGTGGTCACGCGACAGTTTCCACAATTCCTGGAGGAAATGTCTTATCTAGATCCATTCCAGTCGGGTTTCAGGCCTGGGCACAGCACGGAAACGGCATTGGTCGCATTGGTAGATTATCTCTGGAGGGCGCGGGACAATGGTGGCTCCTCTCTCCTAGCCCTGTTAGATGTCTCAGCGGCTTTTGATACCATCGACCATGGTATCATGCTGCACCGGTTGGAGGAGTTGGGGATGGGGGGCACCGTATTACGGTGGTTCTCCTCCTTTCTCTCTGACCGGTCGCAGTTCGTGTTGGCAGTGGGGCAGAGGTCGACCTCGAGGCTTCTCATTTGTGGAGTGCCTCAGGGGTCGGTCCTCTCACCCCTTCTGTTCAACATTTATGTGAAGCCGCTGGGTGAGATCATCCGTGGCTTTGGGGTGAAGTACCATCAGTATGCTGATGACACCCAGCTGTACATCTCCACCCCAGGCCACCCCAGAGATGCCCTTGAAGTGGTGTCCCAGTGCCTGGAGGCTGTGCGGATCTGGATGGGGAGGAACAGGCTCAAGCTCAACCCTTCCAAGACTGAGTGGCTGTGGTTCCCGGCATCCCAATATAGTCAGTTGACTCCATCACTGACTATCGGGGGTGAGTCTTTGGCCCCCGCGGAGAGGGTGCGCAATCTGGGAGTCCTCCTGGATATGCAGCTGTCCTTGGAGGAACATCTGACAGCTGTAGCCAGGGGGACCTTCTGTCAGGTTCACCTGATCCGCCAGTTGCGGCCCTTTCTTGATCGGGATTCCCTGTGCACAGTCACCCACGCCCTCGTCACCTCGTGCCTGGACTACTGCAATGCTTTCAACATGGGGCTCCTCTTGAGGAGCACCCAGAGGCTCCAACTGGTCCAGAATGTGGCTGCGCGGGTAATCACGGGAGCTGCCTGACGCTCCCACATAACACCGCTCCTGCATGAGCTGCACTGGCTCCCAGTGGTCTTCCGGGTGCGCTTCAAGGTGTTGGTTACCACCTTTAAAGCGCTCCATAGCATAGGACCTAGTTATCTTCGAGACCACCTGCTGCTACCGATGACCTCCCACCGACCTGTGCGCTCCCACAGAGAGGGCCTCCTCGGGGTGCTATCAGCCAAACAATGTAGGCTGGTGACCCCCAGGGGGAGGGCCTTCTCTGTGGGGGCACCTACCCTCTGGAATCAGCTGCCCCCAGAGATAAGGAGAATCGAAGACCTCGGTGCCTTCCGCCATGCCCTTAAAACTTTCTTTTTTCAGCAAGCCGGGCTGGCTTAACATATTTTTTAATTTTTTTAAATTGGTTTGTTATCTTAAATTGGGGCCAAATTAATATATATCCTTTTAATTGTTTTTAATGTTTGTATTGTATGTTTTTATCTGTCTGTACACCCGTCCTGACTCCCTTGGGAGAAGGTGCGGTATATAAATTCAAAATAATAAATAAATAAAATAAATCAGGGATCCTCAAACTTTTTAAACAGAGGGCCAATTCACAGTCCTTCAGACTGTTGGGGGGCTGAACCAGCTGGATGGTCATGGCTAGGTGGTCATGTGACTGGGTGGTCATGGCCAATTTAGCAGTCCATTTTGCCAATTTAGTAGTCCATTAAACAATACACACAAATTAAACTTTAATTTGTTTTGCTCCTGGGGGTGTTTTATTTGCTTTTGTTTGCATGTTGCTCTTTTGGTTGACTTCTTTTTACCAGGTCATTTTTAGGTTGTTTAGGAGTCTAGTGGTCCACTTCATGAAACTCAGTTTTGCAGCAATTCTTCTCAGCCCCAAGGAACTTACTATCAAAAAGTCTCTCTCTCCCTCTCCTCTCCTTCTCCCTTCCTCCCTCCCTCCCTTCCTCTCTCTCCCCTTTCCACTATTTGAGCCCCTCTGGAGAAATTAAGATTTTAAGTACAACTAAAGTTGAAGAGCAAATAGGGATGGGAAAGAGAAACCAGGACATGGAATGCTTGATGGGTACAGAGATGAGACTGGCTCCTGGGGCATCTTCTGCAGGATTCCCTTAAATCCTGGCAGTGCCCTGGGATACCTGGTTGAATTCCATTCCATTCCATTCCATTCCATTCCATTCCATTCCATTCCATTCCCATTCCCATTCCCATTCCCATTCCCACTCCATCCTATTGCTATTGCTATTGCTATTGCTATTGCTATTGCTATTGCATTCCATTCCATTCCATTCCATTCCATTCCATTCCATTCCATTCCATTCCAATTCCTATTCCTATTCCTATTCCTATTCCTATTCCTATTCCTATTCCTATTCCTATTCCATTTTCTCCTATTTCCATTCCATTCTATTCTATTCATATCGTGGCGGACTCAATCCACTTTTGGAATCTTGCTGGCTGCCCCAGAGCTTCCTCCACAGATGCCAAATGCTTGCAACAGGCTCCAGCAAGGGCTCTGTGCATCTGGCAGGCAGGATCAGACCGGGCAGGCATCACTCGGAGCAGATCTGGCGAGGGAGCCCCATGGCAGAAGCCTTCTGCCATTTTTGGCCTCCCGGGGCCTCCGCGCGTCCCGTTTTTGTCCTTCTGCCAGAAACCTTCTGCCAACAAAAGACGGCCCTGTTTTTGGTCTCCTCCCACTTTGAGTACCTCTTTGCCTTACCTTCCAGTTCCAGCTTGCGAAGGTAAGTCCTACGCTTGGCTGAAGGGTGGGGCCAGCGGATGGCCAGAACAATGTGGGTGGGGAAGCCTCATGGTCCTGCACGGGCCAGATTAATGACTTCAGCAGGCTGTATCTGGCCCACGGGCTGTAGTTTGAGGACCCCTGCTCTAAGTAGTAGATTAAGGTTTAGAACTGTCAAAGTGGTCTTAAAGGAGAAGAATTATTATATTAGACACTTTGGAATATTTGGGACAAGCCAAAGGTACAAGAGAAACGAAGTTCTCTAGAATGAAAACAAAATTTGGCAGCTAGCACATAACATCAGTATGGGGGCAGTATAGCTCCTAATACTGGGGGGAAAGTTGGAAAGTAGTGGGCAGTATCTAGTGTGAAAAGTATTAGATCTTTCACAATGCATTATAAGATATGGGTTCAGCATTGGAATTTGGTTAATAGATGGTCATTTAAGCAAGATACAGAAGCCTATGAAAAGTATGTATCTTGGACAAAGGTAGAAATCTCCAAGTCAAGATGAGAAGCACCAGACATGGCATTTGGCATTTTCCTGAGAGTCAAATGTAAAATTGATGATCTTGTATCAAAAGTATAACTCACATCAGCCTTAGTGCCAGAGGAATACAAAAGTCAACGTGAAACCAATTTTGGGAGATATCTGGGAAATTATAACCTAGTTAGTTTTAGGTCTGCTTTAGATCTGATTGAAATAATTATCAAAGAAAAAAAACTAAATACAGTGGTTCTCAACCTGGGGGTCGCGACCCCTTTGGGGGTCGAATGGCCATTTCACAGGGGTCGCCAAAGCCCTCTCTCGCCCCCCCCACACCTTCACTCACCCTCACCCTCTGCCTCTGTTGGATTGCCGGTCGCTGGTCGCTTACCCCGCCCACTCCCAATCTATTGCTGCCTCCTGAGTCCCAGCTGATGGCTAGAGGGAAACAAACCATTTAAATTCTTGCCACGGGGCTTCAAAGGGCCGCCCCACAGCTGATCAGTGTTAAAAGAAAACAAATGAGAAGACCGGTGTCTGCAAAAATAGAAAAAAACAGCCCCATTCAGCTTCAGCATAGGTTAATTACCATAAATTGATTTGATCAGCCTCCGGACTCTCAGCTGATTTGCTCTCAGCTGTTTTGCGGAGGGCTCTGTCGCTAGCTGCAAAGAGAGGAGCAGATTTTTCACCCCCTAGATATGCTGAAAAAACAAACCTGAAAGTAAAGCAGGGTCTTTGCTGCAATGTGACAAAATGAGGCAGAGAGAGATTTCTTTTTCTTTTTCCTCACTAAAAAAGGTAGGTGCAAAACTGCAAACAATGGGAAATTTAGGGCAAAAGAGGAGGTTCAAGATTTTAAAACACAAAAGAAAAAAAGCTCTATTTAACTAGGGAATTGTAATAATTGAGATACTATTAATTGTATATTGTGTTGAAAGCAGAAATGGTTAATTGTGGTTTGGAGGAATATATGGGGGAAATTATTTGGTTTATTATTATTGGTAAATATAATTAATTGATTTGTAAGAAATTGGATTGCATAGAAATAATTGGAATATTCATGTTCATATTGATTGATATACAAAAAAGATAGTTATATAACTAATTGATTTATATTAAAATGTTGAATTTGTATTAAACAACTGTATTACATAATTACATAATTAACCAATGTGAGGATGGATATAAAAACAGATGACAATGGGAAGGGGTATAATATAGAATAGAAGGGAAAAATTGAATTTGATTAAGATTAGAGATGAGGATGAAGGGTAATATTGGTTTTTTTAAAAAAATAGATGAGGAATAAATATGGCAAAAAGAAAATATAGAAATTGTAAATTTAATTGAAATTATTAAACATTGGTTAAATTTGTGAACCGGCCAAATACTCTGTTCAAAGAAAATACATTGTATGTTTGTATGTGTGTTTCTAATTATTGCTATTTATTCATATTTGATCCCTTTTATTCTTTAAAGTTTAACAATTCATTCTTTATCTTAATATCTTTATATTTGTTTGGGGTTGGCTTTTTTCCCTTTCATCTTTTTTATTGTACAGCAATCTTTCTCCTCAAACCTACCACCTCTCTCTTTTCTTTCCTTCTTACTTTCTCTTCCTCCCCCTCTTCTTCTCCTCTCTACTTCCTCTTCCTTTCTCCTTCTCCTCCCCTCTTCTTCCCTCTCTTACCCTCACTCCTACTCTTAATTTCCCTTCCCTTCCTTCCTCTTTCTCTTCCTTCCCTCTCTCTCCTTCCTTCTTCCATCTCTCTTCTCCTTCCTTCATCCCTCTCTATTGCTGTATCCTTTTATGCATATGGACTACTTAGAGGGCTGAAAAAGTTATTTTTGACTGGTCCTCGCACTTTTGAACGAGGACTGTCTTACGACTGTCCTCACATTTTATGTTTTTGCCCTATCTTGTCACCATGGTGAAGAGAAGCAATTGTGAAATGAGTGACACAGTTGTTAAGAATGCTACAATGGGCATGATGACCAGTCATAAGTGTGAGGACCAGTCAAAAGTGCGAGGACCTGTCAGAAATCACTTTTTTCAGCTCTCTGAGTAGTCCCTATACACATAGCCATGGCCACCCGGCCACATGACCAGCTAGCCACGCCCACCCAGTCACATGACCTCCAAGCCATGCCCACAAAATAAGCCACGCCCACAGAACCGATAGTAAAAATATTTAGAACTCACCCCTGGTTGGGGGTCACCACAACATGAGGAACTGTATTAATGGGTCGCGGCATTAGGAAGGTTGAGAACCACTGACTAAATAGAAAGCAGAAAAGGTGTTGTTGAAAGAAAATCAGAATAGATTCTGCAAAGGAAAATGCTTCCTCTCAATTTTTAAGAATTTTTAAAGTTGGTAGCATGTACCTAGATAGATGAGACCCTGTTATTATATTTTAGAATTTTTGAATAAACTTACTTATCAAAGATTTTTGAGTAAATTTAACAGTTATGGAATTTGAGGATTTGAGTTTTTTTATGGATTGGTAACTAGTTAAGAAACAGAAAGCAAAGAATAGGAAAAAAATGGGCTAGGAGAGAAATATGAAATGGAATCTCTCAACAAGTTGTGTTGGGACCTATACTTTTTATCTCATTCTGTCCATGATGGGCTAACATATGAATTTGTTGACTGTATAATAATAAAATTTGCATGGTTCCTGTTAAGTTGGGTGAATGAGGACGCAGCAAGCCAGGCAGTGAATGACAACAGCTCTTTATTGTAGGGTGAGAACCCAGCAACTGACCAGGGGAAACAGCTCCCTTTATATCCCTTGCAGCTGTGATGGTCAGCCAATCAGCTGACAGTCAGTTAATTCAAACTGCCCACCCAAAATCTACATACATAACAGTTCCATTTAGATTCTTTGTGAGTGATGGGCAACTACCACTGAGTTTTATGTTATGGAGGTGAAAATGACATTTTATGTTACTATAAATCTTTTGAGTTCATTCAGTAACACAGCAATGCATAAAGCAATGTTTTTCATATCCAGTATTGTGTAGTAGAGCAATTGTTCTGAAGCCTTTCTGTATACCACTATATACTGTATATTCCATATATACTGTTTGTTCTTGATTTTCTCAAATTCGTAGAAACTCATTTTGGACAAAGCAAAAAAGTAACTGAAAATATTTATTCCCAGAAGTAAGTAATGGTATGTTCTTGTAATGGAAAAAACAAAATGCCATCTGTATGCTGCTGCTGGTAATTTGATAATAAAAGGTTTAAATGGTAATACTTAATACTAAGTTTTAAATTAATATTATTTCCGAATACACTTGCCAGGTTACAATAAGTGAGATACTACACACTCTATATAATCTTCTGAATGGAACAACATTAGATTCACAGTGCCAAATTGATGCCTGCAACACAAGATGAAGTAAGCAAACATATTCCTTCCCTCTGCCCCCACTCAAAGTCCAAATATTTGAGTTTTAAAGAGAAATCCCAGTCATTTCTTATTACTGTGAAGGTCAACCTAGCTAGGAAAATTGTTTCTGCTTTACAATTCCCCAAACTGTAGAATGCAGTTAGAGTTCTGTACAAAAACTAATGTTGCATTTAAAAGGAAAAGTTGATATGGCATTGCTGAAGTAATAGGAGAATTTTTTTACACTTCCCACTTCCCAGTGAACCTAATCAACTGTGACATGAGAAAATACACTGGGCTCACTCAGCTACAGTCTGATTGCCATCTGAAAATATCCACAATGTTACACTGTTTGGAACTTTACAATGATCCTTCCAACATCAATTTTGTACATGTACATAAAAATGCCATTAGAAATGCTTACAAACACCTACTTACTCACAGGCCATATTCAATCGAAGCTCAGATGTAAAATACTCCTCTGTGGTTGGTGAAAGGTTTCTTTCAATTACTCATACAAAAGCATCTGGTTATGGAAAAGGCAACTTAAATGAACTTGAAAATGTAATAATCTTTGCTTTGACTTCACTTGGTATCTCTCTTAAATGTCATTGGATGGAATAAATATTTAAAGAGCCTTGAAAATAAGACTTACACAATCTTAAATTGTCTTATTTTCATTGATACACAAATTATGTTAAAATTATGTTATATCCCCTAAATATAAATTCCCAATATACAATATATACCATAATATACTATACCAGCAGTTCTCAACCTGTGGGTCATGACCCCTTTGGGGGTCGAATGACCCTTTCACAGGGGTCCCTAAGACCATCGAAAAACACATATACCCGCCTTTTTGGGTGGCAGATCTAGCCAAGAAGAAAGAGAAAGTGAGTCTGCAGAGAAGGAGGAGAAGGGCACGCAGCTCTGCAATGTGCATTTCCAGGGAGAAAAACATTTTGAGCGGCAGCACAGATTTAGGGAGGGGATCACAGCGCTACCGGCCAAAAACGCTTTCCGAGATCACGGCAACAGTGTTTTTGTGTGGCAGTGCCTTGCCTTATGCCCCCCTGCGCAGCGCCCGCTTCCCAACCTCCACACTTCCCTGGATCACTTCTGGAATCAGGCTCCGACCAAGACAGCAAAGCCATAGGGGAATTCCCGGGAAGCCCAGCACCCAGCAGGGAAGAACCCAGGCAAGGGCTCGGGGTCGCAGCAGAACGAGCAGCCAAAGCCTGTCTCCGCTGGCATGCCTGCCTCTCCCCCACTTTCTTGGAAGAAGAACTGCTTGTCGGCCATGGGCGCCTGAGAGAAGTGCAGGGTGGCTATTTTGAAAGGGGTGGGAGCGGTTTATGCAAGCCTGAGCCTCCTCGATTGTGGTGCCTCCCTGGAAATTGCTGCCCAGCCTGGCCCGGGTGTTTGGAAAAACAGTACACTGCTGGAAGGGGAAGGGGAGAGGAGGAGGAGGAGGGGCATTACCCAGAGGCCAGCTGGCAGATAAAAGCTGCAAGGCTCTGCCGTAATTCTTTTGGGTGAGCCGTCTTCGCACGACTCTCAGCTCCCTACCCAAACTGGCCTGGAAGCGGTGTGTCATTCTCACACCCACAAGTGAGGCAGCAGCTGCTCTCGCCAGTAACTGAGCCCTCTGCTCACATCAAGGAACTTGCGGCCATTTGGGAGGAGGACAAGGATGGGCGCAAGGTGATGTGCCACTTTCAGACCAGTCCGGCCGGTGGGTGGGTGAGCAGGCAGCCCTCAGGGAAGAGCACCATACTGGGTGACACATCTCCCAGTCATGGGCTGCATGCAGGGCCCTAGGTGGAGGGGAGAGTTTCCCCGGCCGGCACATGGCGCTACCAAGGTGGCGGGGCCGAGAGCGCTGCCGCCGGCTTGGGAACAGCTGTCTCGCCAGGATATGGGCCGGTAATTGGTTGTCCCCTAGTAAGAGGTGCGCCAGCCCTCTTGGAAAAAGTGGGGGCGCATCCATGGAGGGTGCGCACATGTACAGTGCGGGTTGCATGTGCACATGCACAGTGTGAGGCGCATGCACATTAGGAGCATGGGGGTCATGCATGCATGCGCAAATGGGGACACCCATTGCATTATGGATGCTGGCAAGCACGAGTGCACGAGTGCTTGCACACTCGGACTTTTGGCATGCAACGCCAAAAAGGTTAACCATCACTGACATATACACACATAGCAATGAAAATAATTTTATGGTTGGGGTTCACCACAATGTGAGGAACTGTATTAAAGGGTTGCGGCATTAGGAAGGTTGAGAACCACTGTACTATACAATAGACATGAGCAACTTTGTTGAGATACATGTATGGGTTATTGAAACACCTGCACAAAATGTATATTTAGCATGTAAAAGACACATGTATAAAGAAAACAGACTCTTTTGATAAATGAATGGCATTATAAATATAAATTATATTTTATATTATAAATTATAATTATATAATATATATATTATACATTATAAATTATAAATTATCTTAATAAAGCTTTTGATGACAGTTTTATTATCTTTTCAGTGATGAAAATGTGATCATTTCTAATGTAACTGCATATCGTAATATTATGAACCACCTTGTGTTCTAATATTTACAGGAAATAGTACAAGTGTTTGACATATAAATGGGGTAATGGGCTGACTTTAATAACCATGTGATCAATATGAAGTGCTATTTTTATAGCTTACATTTAATATGTAAAAGGTCATAAAGGGAAAATCTTTAGCAAAGCAATAAAGCTAAAAAAAATTTCAGTAGAATACCAGAATTTTTGAATGTTTAGTCGGAGGTCTAGAATTTTAGTAGTATTTAAAGCTACATTATTCAGAAAATTTGACATTGTTATGTATCTATTAAATGCATAACATAATATCATGAAGCATAATATCTAGATGTTTAAATAATTAATGATCTTAGTTCTGATGTTGGAGTTCTTCCTGCGTTTGCATCTCTATGCCGTGTCAATTTCCCTTGCAAGCAAAACAAGTGATGGATGTGTGTAAGAAAGTAATGGGAATCTTCGAATTCACAGTCCCTTTACCCCTTTTGCATTTTTGTAATGTCAAGGTTTTCCCCCACCCCCATATTCAGAAAACTTTAGCTAGAGATAGAGAAATATAGTATTGTACTCTCCCTGAAGCCAGAAACCTTAGAATCTTATGGTCCTTGGAGTGTTTAGGTTCTGAAATGGTTTACCATATAGCAATGAAAGGAAGAAGAAAAACATATGAAAGAATTGCAAATATAAAATTTGTATATTGAATTCATTGTTCTTCATAGACTGTTCTTCATACATACACTGTTCTTCATACACTGTTAACATATTACATGCAACTTTTGCCTTAGTTGAGTTGCACTTTGCTATAGTAACTATTTTGATTAGATCTTTTGAATCCTCAAGGGGTATGACTGATGGCATAATGGAAAGAGTGAAGAATAAGATAAAAGTTTGTTATTATAGTAAAAAAAGAATCCCAGTAATGAAAATAGCATGTTTACTAACTGATGTTGACCATATAATCTGCTAAAGGAAAGTGGTCTGGGTTTCCCAAATCAAAGATCAGGTAACTCATGGGCCTCAGTAATCCTCAATAATCCTCCCTCCCTCCATCCCTCCCTGCACACAGATTCCCAGAGACATTACTAAGATTCAGTGTAATTTATAACTGTGTTATGTATCCAATTCATTTAATTATGTGTCATATATTAAACTGCCATTTGTGATAGTTCTTCTGCAATGAAACTTCATTCATGAACTCATGAAGTGTTTGTTAGTTCATCTTGTGAATCAAAAGTAAATGGATTCATTGCTTTATAGAATAAATAAGAGCACCATGTTCAAAATAGTTTCATTTCCAGATATTACAGTTTTAGTTAGATTTAACATGCATATATAGACAGTGATGTGTAGCAACCTTGGTGAATATCACCCTACTCCCTCCACCCCAAGACTTAGTTCTTGGATGGAAGACTATCAGAAAAAATTGAGGAACAGCTAAACAAGCAATCAAAAACTTCAGCTTCTCAAAGAAGGATATTTTCTATTAATTATCCTGCTCCTAGAGGCCTTGGCCTTTTGCAAAGGGTCAAAACTTGGCTCTGTAGCCTTGCATGGGGGGCCCAAGGAACTTGCCTGTAATACCAAATGTTTTTGAAGTTTTGATGGTTATGTCATTATTATATAATTTTAATTTTTTTATTCTTAACTTAATGTTAATGTTAATTTTATAGTTCTTTCATTTATCAATTATATTGATATATATAATAATTATATATTATATATTTCCCAGAGTTTCTCTTTAAGAGAGATGAGCAGTTTAGATATATGAAATATAAATAAATATTCATTCCTATGTTAATAGAAGATAGGTGATGATGCTGAAAATTCCAGATTTACTTTGTGATTTAAGCAAAGGTTCCTTTCATGTTCTTTAATTTTGTATTTTATGGAGAATTCAATTTCCTTCACATAACTTGATAACTGCAAAATTGTTACATGATTTTTGCCCTTCTTTGGTTCTTAGTATTGGATGTTCATCCTGATAAGATTTAGTAGTTGTTGTATGTTGTCCTCCACCCTGAATCTTACACTTGTATTTTTACTTCCATACTGTTGCCAAGCAAAGTAGATGCATCCAAGTAATGGATACAAAATAAGAGTTTATATCAACATGTTATGTTTATAAAGGTAAAAGGTAAAGATTTATCTTGTTCAGTTATTTCCAACTCTGGAAGGCAGTGTTCGTATCAGTTTTAGCCAGAATTGTCCGAAGACATTTCCATGGTCATATGGCCAGCATAACTATAAACTGAGGGGCATGGAATGCTATTATCCTTTATGTTTATAGAATGCAACAATTATTTACATATATGACAACTAAAGTTGGAAATAATTATTATTAAACTATTAAATAGTTATTTAAAAATAACTTTGCTTCAAAAATTAATTCTGAAATTATTTATTTAGAATTTTTTAAAAACCAACCTTGGCAGATTATGCCATTCAATAGTACCCAATTCTCTTTCATTTCTCTTGTTCCATTATGAATCCATCAGTTATGGTATAGAAAATCAAGTGTTTTGAATTTCCACTCTTAGTGTATGAGGACATCCCTGAGTTTCTTGGGGGGCATTTACATTTTTGATGATTGCCATCTATGTCAATGCTGATCTTCTCTAACTGGTACCCAAAAATATACTAAAGAGCTATCAGAATGATCGATTGTCATAATTAGAAATTATAATTGCCATATTTATGAAGGTCTATACACATAACATGAAGGGATGTTGTGGCTCAGTGGCTAAGACACTGAGCTTGTCGATAGAAAGGTTGGTAGTTCAATGGTTCGAATCCCGCATAATGGGATGAACTCCCGTTACTTGTCCCAGCTTCTGCCAACCTAGCAGTTCGAAAGCATGTAAAAAATGCAAGTAGAAAAATAGGGACCACCTTTGGTGGAAATGTAACAGCATTCTGTGTGCCTTTGGCATTTAGTCATGCCGGCCACATGACCACAGAGATGTCTTTGGACAGCGCTGATTCTTCAGCTTTGAAACAGAGATAAGCACCGCCCCCTAGAGTTGGGAATGACTAGCACGTATGTGCATGGGGAACCTTTACCTTATACATATAACATATAACATATGTTACTAATAAAGTAAATTGTTGTTCAAAGTTCATCATCAAGCTTGTTAACACTTGTAGGCTCTAATTTTCCTTGTTGTTAATTTGGTTTAGAAACTTTGGGAAGAAACTGAAAAACAGCACTAGATAACACACTGCCCACATACAGTACAGCCTAAGGGGGAAAATATAAACTAGATATATAGAAAACTATATTTTATTTTATGTAGTTTTCTCTGTATCTAGTTCATATTTTCCCCCTTAGGCTGTACAGTATGTGGGCATTGTGTTATCCAGTGCTGTTTTTTAGCTTCTTCCCAAAGTCCAGTTACCAATGGTCCAGTTACCAATATGCTGCTCTAACAATGCATACTTGGATAGTGCAAAATCTTGTAGTCAGAAAATAGATAAACCCATAGCATTTTCCACACTTTTAAAAATAAAGCTGTTAACAGGCCTTGAAAAAGTACTGAACAGTTTAGTGCAAATATATCTTGCATGTAAAATATTATGTTGCATTTGAAATCTGATAAATATTTATTATCAATGCTGTTTGCTTTTAATCTCTTCAGGATATCATTCCTCCAGCTTTTGACTCCTTAAACAAAAATGGCATTTACATTGCAATATTGCTTGCCAACAATCTCATTTTCTGGTTTAGTCAGCAGCCTTCATGCTTGATTAGTCTTTAATTATACAAATACCTACATATTAAAAAAAAAGTTTTATTTTTTCTCCATACTTTGAGCACGTAATTATTTCTTCTTGCATGCAATAACCTTTAATTTTAGGATTAAGCAACTGATATTTTTTTAGTATAGATGGATTTTTTCAAGTGTTAAAGTAAATTTGTTTATTGTATTACAAGTGGGAAAATTAACTTTAGGAAAGTCTTTCATTAGCATATTTGATAGCACCGTGAGTGATCAGTTCTGAGAAAATCTTAAAAAAAAAAACCAATGTCTGTAAAAACAAATTAGCATCTGATCTGTTTCCTTAGGGTAGCTTTCAGAGTTAAAATATTTCTAGGCTCCAACTGAAAATAACTCAAAAAGAGGTGTATAGAAACTACTAGATCCTAGAGTGTCTGGAATAGTTCAGTAGAGGCTGGGGTAATCTAGTATCTGAATCTAATCTGACCTTATTCCTGGAAAAACAGAGCTCTGGCTTCCTATCATTAGTACCAGAAAACTGGAATCGGCTGCAATTTTGTTTTTCATCATAAATCAATTAAATAGGGAAAGCAGATTTTGTGTCAACATAAGAACAGTTTGTGAGGAATAGTAACTACCCTTTCTGAAGATGGTAGAGTTAACAATTGTACAGGAGAATAGGCAAACATACAAGCGAAGTGAAGCAAAGCAAAGTGAAGCAAAGCAAAGCAAAGCAAAGCAAAGCAAACTCTTAAACTCTTGACAAAGTTAGCTGGCTCCTGCACCATAATACAAATATGCAGTACTAGGGAATTGGAGTGGTAGAACTAAAGATTCTTTCTATGTTCAAATATTATGACTAAGATGATCAATAGTAGCCTGAAAGGAAGGATGAATCTGGTTTAAAAATAAACTCTACTCACACTGTTGCGCATATAATCCATTGTCCTTGCATTCAATCAGTAAGAAATATAAGAGAAAGTACTATCAAGTCCTTGTCCAAATACTCTACTAGCTCATGTTTCCAAATGTTGAAACAAAAGTATTTTGTATTACACATACAAAATGTAACTGATTCATAGACTACACGTTAAAGTATGGGGAAAAATCCAAAACGTGGTTACTTGCAAATAATTTTTCAGACACTTGGCCCTGCTGAGCTCGGAAAAAAACTTTCATGGATTAAACCTGATGAAAAATAAAGACATTTTCATGCAAATGAACTTGGTATTATGCTTCCAAAGCTACTAAGGAGTAGTGTAATTATTATCCCATGATCTAGTATTACTGTGATTAGTCATGGAAGCACAAAATTTTTTGTGTGGATTGTAGTGGGTTGGGCACATCAAATATAAAACAAATCTATCTGCTCATGAAACACCATATTTCTCGTCAGTGTTCACCTGGCAAGATGCAAAATTAAGTTAGTAGCAACTAGAGTTGTTTTTGTGCTTCCATGACTAATGAATAAATAATACTAAACCGGTGATTTCACTAGTCAGCTTTTTTGGTAAATGCAGAGGCTCTTTGACTGAATTCAGTCACATTCTCATCCCATGGAACATGATTAGCATTTTTGTCATCATTTGACTGTGCTGTAGATTGGATGTTTTCAGTGCCTCATACAATAGATCTCTGCTTACATGCACATATTGCTTCATTGAAGCAGTTGCCAGCCACATCATTAGTGATGAGTGACAGAGAGCTTCTGTTCCCACAGGTCTTCAGTGTTTCATAGATTGTAAAATGTTTTTGATTTTGGTCTGTGCTTTTCCAGAGTTTGAGAGCTTTCTCCTCCTATACTTCTCAAATGTGATGAAAACTGGCAAGAGGAACTCTGGTGTTTCATGAGCAGATAGATCTGTTTTATAGTTGATGTGCCAACTCACTACGATCCACACAGAATTGCATCAGTTCCCTAGGGCTTCAAAATATGCTTACTTCCCTTGGATTCCCCACCTCATATGTTTTAATGGTATATTCTTTTTAAAAGTTCTCTTTTCCCCAGTGCAATATTGCACATATTCTCTTGTTCCAATCCCTATTTTGTTTTGAAACAAAATGCAAAGACAACACCCACTCTCTTGCTGTAACAATTCTACACTAGTACCCAGAATCTTCTATTCATTAATACATTGTTACTATTTATATCATGCCTTCTTCTATTGTGTTTATTTATATGGAGGCAAGATGAAACAGGGCCTTTTTTCAAGCTCTTTGTCACTCCATCTGACCCAAAGGTAGTTAACTAGTCTTAGAATTTTGATCAAACTTCTTTTTAGTTTGTCACTTATCAGCTAACTCACTCATTTTTTTACTTACTTGCTTAAGAAAATGGTTTAAAAAAGAAAAGAAAAGACAATGAAGGATAGTATATATGATGGAAAGAAGCTTTCTTTGAGTTTAGTGATGTTTGAGCAGGTAGAGTAGAACAGGTTCCCAAACTGTGGCTATATTAGAAATACCTCTCATATTTATTCTGAATTTATGCTGAGCTCAAATACTTTCATAAACATCATAAACTCTTACACAGTTGAATGTAACAGAAATGTGTTACAGAACAGAAATACCTTTGTGTTAGAAAAGTTCATTCATTCATTCATTCATTCATTCATGTTTTTTTCTCTACATTAAAAAAGGTGATGTAGCTTAAAAGGTCAGACTTTGATTTCAAATCTAATTTTAGCCTTGCAGGCATTATACGTCAACTTAGAAAAGTTGTACTTGCTTAGTGTGTAATATGGGGATAAAACTGTAAAGATGTTTGATGCATTAAGTGTAGAATATTAAAAAGAATAATTATTCATATAATGATAGAATATAATTATTCATATAATGATAGAATATAAATATAAACATGTAGAATATAAAAACAGAACATAATGCTACTGTTAAATATTCCATGTCTACAACATGGCTTTGAAACTGCTGTCTTATTTGTTTATTTTTGTATCCTTAAAATGTAAGAACATATTCTTGAATTATCCTAATGTAATACAGAGTAATAATACATGAATATATTGCTCTCTGAATGTCCACAAATAGATAACAATATATGCATGGCAAATCTCTCTCTCTCTCCCTCTCTGTCTCTCCCTCCCCTCTCCCTCCCCCTCTCTCTGTGTTTGTGTGTCTGAGTATGTTTGCAGCAAGGAGCAAACTATATGCCTCTCTACTGGCCTGCAAAGGAGCTGAATCAAATAATATTAAAAATAGTAGTAATGCTTATTATTATTTTAGTTTTCACTAGAATAAATAATTCCAGTTATTTTCTCATTTGGGCATTCAGTGGAATAGATAAACAAGATTTCTGACATATAGAGTTTGGGTTGGACTTGCTGCATATCTAGGGTCATCTTAGGTTGTAACTTTGCAGTCCTGAGAAAGATTCAGAAAAATCTAAAACTATGCTGCAAATTCATATTTCTTCCATGATTGAGACATACATTGTTTCTCTCCCATGACAAGAAAAGTGCTCCAGAGCTGTTGCATTGCAAAGGGTTGGAAAAAGTTACCCCTAGAGATTTGCATCTGCCTGGTGCATGAGGCCTCCTGAACTATTGCAATGTGTGCCTAGAACAGAAACAATTCACCAACTGGGGTGGGGCAGAGGTGACTCACTTAAATATCTTGAGTGATTCTCCACTTGCTGTACATCAATATTTACATTAACTTAATGAAAAAAATCAGACTGTCTCCTAGATTATTCATAGTCTTAATGATTTCCCTGGAACTCTTCCATGTTCTTTCTAGCTATTTTATTCTAGGATAAAGTATATTCAATTGCTATGATTTCTAAATGAATCTTCAAGTCAACTCATCCAACTAGATTAGATGTCAGATCTAATTATTTACCTATTATCTGGCAGAGGATTCCTGGTTCCCATGTGTTCTTACTCACATGGGAACCAGGAATCCTCTGCCAGATAATAGGTAAATAATTAAAAAGTAAAAAGTAAAGTGTAACAGCCTTTTCAGAAATAATTAAAAGCTTTGTTTCCAAAATAAGTTTCTGAAAAGGCTGTTACTCTTCACTTTTTTCTTTATGTGACTGCTTTAGGAGTTCTGTCTATGTGTGGGTCTGGGTGTGCGTGGTATATAAGATCTTTGGAGAACATACAGTGCACGAGAAAAAAAGGAACAAATACATACATTTCATAAGCACTGTGTGATTCCTGTGAAAGAGGATATTTTCTTTATTTCATATTATTTTATTTATTTTGGCTTTATGTGTTTCTAGAGGCTGCACTGAGGTCAGACTAAGCCAAGAGAACGAATGGAATAAGAGTCCTGATGGGCTGCCTGAAGCTGGCTGGTGTTATGGATCAGCATAACACCAGCTCTTTTTCCTATGCCTTGGCTGATGTAAGTCACTGGAGTGGCAAATTACATCAGACCTACAGCTGTAACCCGGCATTATGATTAATTTGATCAGTAATTTCTCCTGTTTTTCATTTTAATCGGTGTGACTATTCTGCTGTGGCAGGTCTTTCAGATCTAATTAAGATAAATTTTAGAGTAAAAGACTTGGCAGAATTTTCAAGTCAAATCCGAGCGTCAAGTATGAAAGACCTCAGCACTAGTCAATCAATCCCTAGTGAAAAGATGGCAAGCTTTAACTCAGCAATCAACCCATTAATACTTAAACAAATTTCATAAACTCTAGGAGTCCTTAGTCATTCTCAAAACATTCTGGTTTAGAAAAAAAAACCATTGTTATTTGTTTCTTTCCTTGCATCCATTAATCAAATCATTTCACAAGTGGTCAATATACAGTATATATAATATTGTGGTACAAAAATATGTTTTCAGCTTCATCATATTTGTGTGAAGAAATTTGGCATCTGAGAATTTCAAATTTAGGTGTATGATTCCTGCTGATACAGTCAAGGCTTAATCCCCAGCAGTTCATGAAAAGTATGGGTATGAGCCTGTCTACACCCAAATATTAGTGAATGGCATCATTCGTATCTTTGACATTAGGGCCATAGCAAATTGTTTCCTTATATGGATCAAGTACTGTTGAGAGTAACAACAGTAACACCTCTCCTGCGCGAGCTGCATTGGCTCCCGGTGGTCTTCCGGGTGCGCTTTAAGGTGTTGGTTCTCATCTTTAAAGCGCTCCATGGCTTAGGACCAGGGTATTTGCGAGACCGCCTGCTGCTACCGATAACCTCCCACTGGCCAATACGCTCTCACAGAGAGGGCCTCCTCGGGGTGCCGTCGGTCAGGCAATGTCGGCTGGCGGCCCCCAGGGGGCGAGCCTTCTCTGTGGGGGCACCCGCCCTGTGGAATGAGCTGCCTCCTGGAATATGATTGATCCCGGACCTCCGGACCTTCCGTAAAGCCCTGAAGACGTTTTTATTTCATCAAGCCAGCCTAGCCTAAATGGTTTTTAATTGGGATTTTAAATTTTATGGATTTGGGGTTTTAAATTGGATAGCCAATGATTTAATTCTTTTAATTATCTTAACTTTTGCATTTGTATGTTTTTTAATTTTGGCTGTTCACCGCCCTGAGTCCCTTCTGGGAGAAGGGCGGTATACAAATTAAATAAATAAATAAATAAATAAATAAATAAATAAATAAATAAATAAGAGTAGGTGGAGGGAATGAAGACAAATGGTCACTCACAACTACCTGATAAACATGGTTTGAGTTAATTCAGACAATGGTGAGACTCATTCAAAGGTCTTAGATTGTTAGCTCCTAATTTCCAAGGATGACCTGATTTAGTGGGAAACATAATTCATTGGATAGGATGACAACACAATTTATAATATTTCTCTTTTTTAAAGTGAAAATTACATTGGAAAATATGGAGCAACATTTGGCACAGGAACAGTGCTTGCAAAGTATTTCTTTAAAGAACAGAATTTAATAGGTACAAAAGACAAGAAGACAGAAAAAGATATACTCGATAAAGAATAAAGTATCAGAAATTGCTGATTCATAATTATCAACATTTGAAATTCAGCATTTCACCGACTAATTCATTCATTCAATATATGGTAGCAGTAGCAATATATAGTAGTTATAAAATAACTAAAGGCCTCTATTAAATTCTAAATAAGATATTCATATTGATATCACCACTAATTACCATTGTTAATGCACATAATCATATAAAGAAAGGTAAAAAATAAAAAGAGAAACATCTGTAAAATTACATTAATAAAGTACATAGTTCTAAATTCCCTCCCACTGTACTCAACTGATAACTGCTGTATATTCATAATCATTGAAATCGCCTCTATTTACTGTGTATCAATTTTGATGAGTGGGCTTTTACAAGATTTTGAAGATGGTTTGCCCTTGCCTCCTTCCTAGGGTTGAGAGTGAGTGACTGGCACAAGATTACCCAACTGGCTTTGTCTCCAATGTAGGATTAGAATTCATGGTCTCCCAGTTTCTAGTCTGGTTTCTTAACCATTACATCAAACTGGCTGTCCTATATAATTATTTCTCCCATAAAAACTGTACTGTTAACTGTAAACTGAGTTTGGCTTGTTGTGTGACATATACATATATATATATATAATAAGCCATTCTTGCTTAAATTTAATCAAGCTTATGTTCTGGATGTATATTATTAATTTTGCTGTGGCTGCATATTCCCCAAATTTGGTTTCCTAGTCTATTATTGACAAAATTTCCTTTTTCCACTGCTGAGCCAGATTTGTCCTTGTGACTGTAAGCATAAATCTGTTTTTTAATCTTTTACTCTGGAACAATTCAAAGTAGAAAAAAACTAAGGTTTTAATTCAAATTTTGTTTTTACAATTATTTTTTGATTATGCTTTGCATTTCTTTTCAATACTTTGGCAATGCCAATGGTTTTGCTACAAAATTAATTTCTTCAACTTTAAACTTAAATCCAACTAATTCTCACTGAGCTTCTTCAAAAAGCAAATGCAATGAGAATATGTTTGGATAGATCAGGCAGACAGTGTCTTGGCACAGACCTTCTTTATAGAAAGAGAAAAGTCTCATATACCTTCCCTTCCTTAGACATCACTTTATTTTGTTAAATATATCTCTTGAAATCTTGCAGAAAGGTGATCAAACATTAATAAATCGAAATAGGAGAACTGGGAGAAACAGCTGTAAAATTAGTTAGTTTATTTATAAATTTAATTTATTTCTGGTTCTTATATGGAAGAAAGTACATAATTCTGATGCATAGGATAGCACTTTTGACTTTTCACTATTAAGAGTTTACATCTCAGGAATGTCAAAACAAGAATAGATAGACACTATTAGTATAATTATCTCAGCAAAATAGGAGAATTATATTCACAATGAATATTTTATTTCCTTTTATTGTTGCCTTTTGCCAATGAATGTGTTGATCAAAACCCACTGGCTAAATCTCAATTCAGTGTGCAACTAGACCTTAACACATACACACACATACACACACCCAACTTGGTGGTTGACTCAGGAGAAAGTATGCTGCTAGATGTCAGCAATACTGTAAGCTTTTTTTCATTGACCATCATTCACTGAGGTCGTTGTGAAAAGAAGCCTTAAAATTGATTGATTGATTTATCGATCAGTCAAACAATCTGCTGCTGAGTTAAAGTGCATAGTGAGTACAGTACTTCCTTTTCTAGTTACCCATATAGTTGACAACTGATTAATTCCCAATTTGATGGCTTTATCCTCGCTTCCAGCACAGATCCAAAGATCCACTGCTGACTGTGTTTCCATCCATCGAGAGAGACAGAATGAATAGGAAGGATTCCTTTTATATACAACAGCCAATTACTGTACAGGCTGCAAGTCAGAACATATTTAACAGAGCTGAAATTCTCCTGAAATTCTTTTTAGTATATGATGTTGCTCCCCTCTGGGAGAAGGTTTTGAAGTATTTCTAGCAGGACTACCAGGTTCTGTAACAGCTTTCTTCCCTATGCCATCTGTCTGGTAAACTCGCAAGATTCATTTTTCTCACCATGTATATGTATACATTCGGACTATGTTTATGTTTATGTTTATTAGATTTCTATACCGCTCTTCTCCCAAAGGACTCAGCCATATTAAAACACATATAAGTTTACAAAATTTAAAACAATTTAAAATTGAATATATAAAAATTTGGCCCATAGATTAAAACAAACATACACCCATTCTAAAATTCGTATTAGGCCAGGCTGGCTTGTTGGAACAAAAGGGTCTTCAAGGCACGGCGAAAGGTGCGCAGGTCGGGGATGAGACGAATCTCAAGGGGCAGATCATTCCAGAGGGCTGGTGCCCCCGCAGAGAAGGCTCTCCCACTGGGTGTCGCCAGTCGGCATTGTTTGGCCGATGGCACCCTGAAGAGCCTCTCTCTGTGGGAGCGTATTGGCCAGTGGGAGGCTGTTGCTGGCAGAAGGCGGTCTCGTATATACCCCGGTCCTAAGCCATGGATCGCTTTAAAGGGGGCAACCAAGACCTTGAATAGCACTCGGACTAGACTGTGTTGTTTCTCTGTGTCATATATTATATGTGGGTATATGCATATTTATTTATTTATTTATTTATTTATTTATTTATTTATTTATTTATTTGTTTGTTATTTTAGTCATGTTTATGTAGTGTACATTGGAGGTAATGACCTTTTGAGAGCTGTATGCAATAATTTTAATGTATGCCGATTAGTGTATATTCAAAGTAACAATAAAGCTATTCTGTTTCTATTCTATTCTATTCTATTCTATTCTATTCTATTCTATTCTATTCTATTCTATTTTAAAGGCAATACTGATAAATCTAGTTGAAGGTTTTGCTTTCAAAGTAGTAAGGCAAGAGTCAAAGTAAGGCAAGATTTCCTACTAAATCTTCCAAAACACAGAAATGAACATGGGAAAGGGAAATGAAGTGATTCCAGTGACACTGCTTTCCCACCATATATCTAAGTCATTCTGGACTCTGGTTTTGTCAAGCAGAAAGATAATAAATGCTTTATCTACAATCTATCAGTGGCTCTATGGCTTTAGGTAACAGTATAACTGAGCTATGGTTGTCTTCCAAACAGGCAGCTTCTCAGCTAGCTGGAGAGCTCTATGTATGTAATTTTTTTTAAAGAGGGCGACAACGGCTGCATATGTTTGTAGATGGTGCTTCAAAGTATTGTGCTGAGAAGGTTTTTGAAAATTTGGAATGTAGGGATTGGTATGTGGAAATGGAGGAGTATGTAGAGAGAAAGGCCAAGAAAGAGACAAGCTTCATAAACTAACTCAGAGGCTGGTATTTGTTGAAGAAATGGAGATGTGAAAAAACAGAAAGGCCGAGAGCTGAAAAAGTGGAGAGGTTGGAAAGTGGCAGTTGGAAGGTGAGATGAAGAGATGGAGCAGAGGAGGTGGATGATTTACGATTGTGTGACTTCCCTGATCTCCCGATGGACTCCCCCTGGATTTCCCTGATTGAAACTAAATCCTGGTCTGAGAACCCAAGAGTCAGCATCTGATGGAGGCAGAGCTGACAGAAGAGACAAGCTTCACTGGCCTTTGTCAGCAGCTGGGCCTACTCGTGGTTAATAATGCTGTGGAGAGTGGCAGGCTGCCGTTGGGATTTCCTGAGGTTAAGTGGTGAGTGGGAGCATGGAACTGTGAAGTTCATGAGACATTATAGGACTACACTGCTGCTAAATTTCCAGTGCAGCATAGCACTGGCTATTTTTCTGGCTACTTTCTGCAATCTTGCTTTTGTGATCCTCTCACTGTTCTGTAAACGGGCCTGGGAAGGCTGCTTGGGGAATCCTGGGGCTGGAAGGGAAAGTTGAGTGAGAGGTGAGTGTATTGTTCCTTTTCCCCTGGGTGAGAGCTGGGGGCGGGGGGGAGTGGCTCTCTGTTTGGTGGGTGAGAGTGACCGGACAGGGTGCCGCTTGTGCATTGAGTGGATATATTCTGAATATGTTGGGAGATAAGGGGCTGGATGTGACCCCTCTGTGGCAATGAGAAAGGAGTGGTGTGAGCTGAGAGCAAGTGCTATAGTGTCTGTAAGGCTCACCTTGCCCCAACAATGTGTCAGTGGGAGGAAGTTTTTCCCCTTTTTAAAGGAGGAGTGTTGGAATGAGGGATGGAATGGTTCTCAGGGAAGGCAGAGGAAGGCGACCTATTTCAGTGGTGTTGGATAACGGGAGATACAGGAGACAGGGGGGGCAGGCATAGGGAACGTGATCTCGGTGTTTAGTACTGGTCTCATGTTCTGCCCCTTATACTCATCTCATTTACCTGGTCAGCAGATCTGTGGTAGCTGGTCATAGGCTGCTGCTTTTAAATGTCAGATCAGCTTGCAATAAGACTAACCTTTTTGCTGATTTGATCCTCAAAGAGAAGGCTGATCTGGCTTGTATAACCAAGAGCTGGCTGGGCCCAGAGGCATTCCCCTCATAGAACTGTGCCCAGTGGGTTATCAAGCACGGCACCAGTCTAGACCTCAGGGCCGGGAAGGAGGTGTGGCTGTTATTATCAGAGAATCTCTAGTAGCCTCCAGAGGTACTGCTCCACAAGTGCCCGGTTGTGAGACCCTTTTTCTTAGGTTAGGATCAAGGGATCAGATGGTATTGCTGCTGCTGTACCAGTCTGCCTGCTGCATGGCAGCTTTCCTACCTGGATGAACTCGATTGAATACAGGTAAGAGCTGCTGTCAGGTACTAAGGCCTACCTTGTGGTGATTTGTGCAGTGAAGTGTAAATACTTCTCCACACTAATTGCGTCTGCAGATAATCACCCAGCAACCCTCTTTAAGGTGAGCCTACTCCTCCTGGGGAAGGAGGTGATTGAGGTCCACTTGAAGGGGCGTGCTGAGGAATTTGCAGATTTTCTGGAAGACAAAATCGCTTGACTTTGTTCCCAGTTAGATGCTGGCATGGTTGTTAGTCCAGTGGAAGCCCCTGAGGCGGATTCTCGCCCTGTTATCTGGGAGCAGTTTGACCCTGTTGCTCCCAAGGAAGTGGACAGATCCTAGGGAGTATATTTGCTCCCCAGCTTTAAGGAGGCTGTGGTCCTCCCTCTTCTTAAGATGCCATCGCTGGACTCCATCCAGTTGGATAATTTCTAACTTGACTCCAATCTTCCCTTTTTGGGGAAAGTTGTTGAGAAGGTGGTTGTGCGGCAGTTCCAGAGGTTTCTGGATTAAACAGATTATCTCAACCCCTACCAATCAGGATTCAGACCTGGATTTGGGATAGAAATGGCATTGGTCACCCTTTTGGATGATCTCTGGCAGGAGCGGGATAGAGGTAGTGCATCCATTCTTGCTCTACTTGATCTCTCGGTGGCTTTCAATACCATAGACCATGGTATTCTCCTGGGGCAGCTTCAGGGGATGGGAATGGGAGACCTTGTGCTATCCTAGTTCACTTCCTTCCTCTGCAGCCTCTCTCAGTCAATGTTGATAGGAGGGGTGAGATCCAGCCCTTGCCCACTGCTTTACGGGGTTCCGCAGGGTTTGGTACTCTCTCTGCTCCTGTTCAACATTTATATGAAGCCACTGGGTGAGATCATCCATCACCATGGACTGAGATACCAGCAATAAGCTGATGACACTCAGCTGTATGTCTCAGCCTGTGGTGGGTTAAGTGATGCCGTGTCCTCCCTCTCACAGTGCCTAGAGGCAGGCACTGGATAGGGAGCAATGGGTTGAAACTAAACCCTTGCAAGACCGAGTGGCTCTGGGTTTGGGGTTCATTGGCTCAGGGAGAATTTGGTTCTTGGATGGGGTGTCACTATCCAAACAGACCCTGTGCGTAATGTAGAGTTTTTCCTGGACTCATGACTCCTGCTCAAAGGTGGCGTTCATGGCCAGGAGGGCCTTTGTAAAACTGCGGGATGTGCACCAGTTATGCCCTTTCCTGGACCAACAATCTCTACTCACAGTCACTCATGCCCTAGTCACTTCCCGTCTTGACTATTGCAACCTGCTCTACGTAGGGCTGTCCTTGAGGAGCATCCGGAAGCTCCAGTTGGTGCAAAATGCAGTGACCCACATGGTTTTGTACAGACCCCGGTGTGTACATGTATCACCTCTCCTGCGGGAGCTGCATTGATTGATGATTTGCTTCTGGGTGCAATTCAAGGTGCTGGTTGTCACCTTTAAAGCCCTTCATGACTTGGGACCAGATTATCTGAGTGACCATCTCTTGCCGGTCACATCTACCTGACCGATCAGAGCGGGGAGGCAGGGAATGTTGCAGGTCCCATCCCCTAGGGAGATACACCTGATGGCACCCAGAAGAAGGGCCTTCTCCGTGGTGGCTCCCTCTCTCTGGAACATCATTCCCCTAGATGTTAGAATGGCACCCACTCTAGCATTCTTCTGGAAGGCGCTGAAGACCTGGTTCTGCTAGTGGGTCTGGGGAAACCAAAGCAGGATGGAGCCTATTAAATGGCTCATGTGATCTGCTGTCGCTGGGGTGGGGGGTGGGAGGTGGGGGTGATTTTGTTATATTGTATTATATTAATTTATTTTATTCTTTTTGTTAGTTTTTATTGTTTTAAATGTGGTTTTATATTCTGTAAGCCAATGTGTCACCATGGGCGAATAAGCGGCAATATAAATTCAATAAATAAATAAATAAAAATTAATTAATTAATTAATTAAAAAAGTGAAAACCCTATTAATATTGTGGATATATACAGGTAGTCTTAGACTTACAATGGACCCTCCCAAAAGCTACTTATGACACAGTTTTGAAGTTCTGATTGTCTTTGCCCCCCCTCCCCCTGCCATGGACTGCATTTTGGGCACTCAGCAAATGGCCAGATATACCGCAGTGCCCCATGGTCAGGTGATTGTGATTTAGAACACAGTCAATTACTTGTGGTTTCTGGCAAAAATCACCCTATGGTGAACAATCGGTTCAATTAACTGTGCCATCTGCTTGTTTGCTTAACAACCACCACAAACAGGTTGTAAAATGGGGTGTAGTCATGTAGTAAGGCTCTTTACAACTGTCCTGACTGACAACTGGACATTGTGGATTCTTTTATGGTTGTAAGTCAAGGAGTACCTGTATTTCTCAATTGCAACTTTTGCTTTCACTCACTGTTTTTGTATTTATCTTGGTTTTATCTTGTATGTTAGAAAATGTCTTATTGCATATTTTCATTTATTGACTCTAATTGCACTTTTAATTGTAAAACATACCTCTCAATGAGAAGTGGTGTCAAAATATCTTAAATACTACAATTAAAAAGAGAAGGTATTAACTAAAGACTCTCTATAAATAAATTTAACCTATCTTTTTAAAGATTTATATCAATTTTTTTGCTTCTTCCATATCTAGATTTGTAATAAATTCCTGAAAGTGTCAATACATTGAGCATTATTTTTGTTTTTCTGTAAACGTATTGACTATAGTGCTTGCTGGCTATTATGTTTTTACCTTAGTGGAACTGCAGTGGGGTTCATACAGGTGTTCTTCCTCATTTAAGACTGTACTTTCTTATCTAACTTTTATTTTTAAAAAAATCTAGCAGCAAAATATATTATTTAAGATTAGCATGAAAATTTAATCAGAAGGAAAATCTGTTTTGGCTATCTATGCTTTAATTTATTTATTTTGTTATTGTAGCTCTTGTACTAATGTCTTTCATTTCTCTGTTTTTCTATCCAAACATACTTCTTTTTTATTCACCCCTCACATTCCTGTATTGGCTTTATTTTGTGTCAGTTTCAACAACAAAAAGGTACTTTATAACTGAGTTCTAAGAATGTTCAGGATAATTCTACAGTCAAGGCATCCCTGGGGGAATCTCTTATTTTTCTTATGGGTTTTGCAGGTAACTGTTGGGTGTTTTTTCCCTCATATAACTATGGCTCTTTCTTTTTGTTATTTTTTTCCAAATCTGTCTGATTCAGATATATGAGTAGAACTCCATAGAATCAAACTGGGCATTGCACAAAAGCAAACATCTAACCATGTTTTTGGTTCACAAGTTTATTTATTTTGCTTTGTTAGTTTTCTAATGCATTATTGCATTTTTGATGATTAACACTACATAGTAAAATTATATTGATGATATATTGGGCTATTGAATTTACTCAATAATTATCATGATTTTTTATGAAGGATCCTAGAAATGGAAGCATGAATTCAATGGCATTGAGTCTTCAGGACCTTTAGATGTACTAACCACTAGGGGGCAGTGAGCATTAATAGAAAATTAAAACGAGATAAAGAAGAAACAAAGTAAATCTTAATCCCCAGTGCTTGCAGTTTGTCTAAGAGATTGCTAATCTCAAATAACTTCCTTTATTCCCAGCCAGACAACTACAGATTTATGATTATTTCACTTCTTCCTGGTAGAATGTACTTAGCTGCTAGGCCTCCTCTATTTCTATAATGAATTTCTTACAGATAATTCCTTTCTGTCATAGTTACAAAAACGATTTCACTAATCACTGATCAATGCTCAGGTCAAATTCTCTCTCTCAAAAATGTTCACAGAGAACATTTCTACTTCAACTTCCAACAAGCTTTTCAGTTTCTAGTCATATAGATTTAATGGTGTTGTAGAAAATGAGGGAGGTAATCCTGAGGGAATTTGACAAAAATGATTATATAAGCAAAGGGAGCTGAAATGTTCCTAAAACCCTGTAAAACAAGATAATATTCAGAAGAGACTCAGGCAGGTTCCTCCCTGATTCACTGAGATATTAAAGAGAGGGGAGGTAAAGTACAATCAGTCTTGTTAGATTCTGTTATTTTAGAATGAATAGAATGAATATAATTCATTTTAGAATGAATTATATTGTAGTTGTAGTATTTATGGAGCCTGTTTCTTGATCTGGTCCACCTCAAAATGATTGATAGGTGCCCAGGAGGAAGCCAGAATGATACAACAATTACGAATGAACACAGTGGTATCACCACACAAATCTCACTTCTATGTACCTACAGTATATCTGACATCTGCAAGTAAGTTAGTCATCCAGGGGTGGGTTCCACTTACCTTTACTACTGGTTTGCAGCAGGAGCTCGAGCCTTCGGGAGGGTGAAAACGATCTCTCCTGGAGTCCAGAGGCCCTCCAGAGACTGGAAAGGGACCCATTTCCAGACTTCCAGTACTTCCCGTAGGCCCATTTTTCGCCCTCCCCAAGCTCCGGAGGCTTTCCTCGAGCCTCTGGAAAGGCAAAAATGGCCTCCCACAGGCTCCGGAGGCCCTCCGAAGTCCAGAAACAGGCCCATTTCTGGACTTATGGGAGGCCCATTCCCCCCCCTCCCCGAGCCTCCGTGCGGGTGCTATCCTTACCTGGCATCCAAAACGGGCTGCATGGAGATTCCTGGGAGGGGCAAGGTGGGGTGGGCGGGGTCAGCCAGTCCTTGCAACTACTGGTTTAGCGAACCAGATTAAAATTAACATCCAGTTCCCCCAAACCGGTCCTAACTGGCTGAATCCCACCCCTGTTTCTAGTGCCTCCATTCAAGTGATTGTTTACAGAATAACCATGTGCAGTAAATAAAGATTCTAAGGATATCACATTCAACATTCTGTAAAAATTTGAAACAAAACCTCCCTTTAGATATCGCAAGCCCCTACCCAATGGCCTTCAAAAAACTTGTAAAGACATTTTCCTGCAATCCTTGGGTGATGTTGAGGCTTGAGCCCAGTGAAGTGCTACACTTGTGTATGTCTGTATTTGGGGCACTGGGTACATTTAATTATTGTTAGTTTTTGTGATGTATGTATGTATGTATGTATGTATGTATGTATGTTTTCTTTTCTTTTCGTAGGCCTTTATGTGTATTTCTCTTTAGCCAGGTTCTTCCTACGTAAACCAAGATTTTTATGCAGCCCTAGTTCAATGAAATGACAATCCACTAGTTTCTAGGCTTTTTTCAGGCAGCCAGCAAGCACCCTGCTGCCCATTGGGAGACTAAAGAGTCTCCTTAGTCTCCCAATGGGCAGCAGGGTGCTTGCTGGTTGCCTGAAAAAAGCCTAGAAACTAGTGGATTGTAAGATTGAGAGTATCTTGGTGACATTCGACAAGGTCCCACTCGTCATCTTCAGGCTGGTGCCTTCGGCTTCGTGCCTGTGTGAGCAAAGCATGATCAGAGCTGCTGTCTCTCTATAAATACTGGTGGGGAGGTGTGGGGTGCTGGCTTTGTTGCTGTGAGCGGGTTAGTTGCCTGTGTTGTTACATCTTGATTAGTTGATGGAGTTGATGCTTGCAGATTAGTCTGTGTGGGTGAGGTCCTTGATATGTGCCCATTAGTCTTTTGTGTTTTAACGACCTGGGTAATGGGCTGTATGTTAACATCCTGAGTTCTAGTGTTGTGATATCCTGAGTTTTTTGATGTAATGTCCTGAGCAGATGGCTGTGATGCCACATCCCGGGCTTTGGTTTGGCTCCGAGTTTGAGGTATTGCCATGTGTTCATGGCATGTGTCAGTTTGCTTTGTGCGGGGATCGGAGGGGGGTACAGAAGCTGGTGATGCCACCATGGTCTGGCTTCTGGATGGTGGTTGTATTTAGTGTCTGGGACTCTTCTGTTGACTAGGGCTAGTTTCCAGATGTCTTGTAGGCGGGAGGTATTGTCACGTTTATTCATATTATGGGGGTGTTTTTCTATTTCGATGGCTTCCATGATTATTCTCTTGTTGAAGTGTTCAGTTTTGGAGATTAATTCGGTTCCTTCAAAATCAATTTCATGTCCTGTTGTTTTAAGGTGCTCGTTCGGCTTGCTCGGCTCCTGGGCACAGAGGGCTTAGGTGGCAGCTCCTACATTGCAAGGAGTGAAGTCATTGCAGCTATTGCCTGCCCTAAGCTGCCTGCTGGGCAGCCAGAGGGGTGACCAGCTGCAAATCGTGGCACCCGCTTCTTCCCCAAAGCCCACTGGGCGGATTCATCCCCCCCGACCAATCCCGAAGATTGTTTCTCAGGCTGTGCCGCCCAGACCCAGATCCCTGCCGCTTGGAATTGCCCGAAAATGGCCGAAGGGTGGGGGCCGGCAGGTGGGTGGGGCTACATTTGGCGTATAAGACGCACCCAGATTTTCACCCCTGTTTTGGGGGTAAAAAGGTGCATCTTATACACCGAAAAATATGATATATCACAAAAAAACATTATTGTTGTGAGCTGCCCAGGGATATGTTACACAAGATGGATAGCTATATGAATCTTTTAAATCAATAAAGAAAGAAAATAAATAAATGTAAGAAACAGAAAAAAAAGTAGAAGAAAAAATATTTTTCATGTTGGTGGGTATGTAAAAAAAAGTTAGAAATATTTGGATTCCAGTACACATAACGATTCAGAAGATTTTAATGATTAATACACAATTGAGACCAGATGTTTTTCCTTTTAGGATTGTGGACAAGAATAAGATAGTTGAAAAAAAGTTGTGGAATTTTATTACTGGATATGATAACTGCACATGGATTAATGTATCCACATAAATGGAAAGTTTGGCATTACCCACAATAGTGGAATGACTGGTGAAGATCATGGTACTTGCTCGGGTGGCTAAATTGGCTTCTTTGATTAGAGAAATTATTCATTTTAGAATGAAACAAATCTTAACATTTGAATTCCTATTGTAACCTGCAATATTCTTATTGAACCATAACTGCCTTCAAAGAATGACAAAATATGCAAAGACATTTGAACTACAGGAAGTAATTCATAGTTTAAAGGGCAAAATTTATGCTTCAACTGTCAGGCACAAAGAGAAAACAAACTTGTACAAAGAAATAACCTAACAAAAGCAAATTAACTGCCCTGAAGACATGAAAGACTACAGTATTCAGGAATTATGAAAATGAATTATGGAGGAGTTGATGAAATAGATTATATAAGCTGATTGCCATTTTTCATAATAATGACTCTTACAGCTGCAAAAACACAAATCCTCCAGAAATGACAGGCAGGTGAAAGTTTGGAATGGCCATTTGTTCATTATGAGAAAGTTTCTTGAACTGATAGCCAAGGAAGAGCTGAAGAAGGAAATCTAGCCATTCATAATTGTAAGACATTTGTATTGCATGCCTGGTTGGCTGGATTTCTTTTTAGTACTTTCTTTCCATGAATAAAGAAAACTAAATATACAAAAGTATGAAGGCTATTGCTTAACGCATTGTAAGCCGCCCTGAGTTTCCGGAGAAGGGCGGTATATAAATCAAATTTAAAAAAAAAAAATACCATTCACATATGAATGCATTACATATCACTCATGCTCTATAAAAAAAAGTTTCATGAAACATAATTATACATTTCACTGGGTGCATAGGTTGAATCTATTTTCTATCTGGAGATATCACAGCAGCTTTATATTTTAGATTTATATACTACTTTTCATTCAGAACAAGCATATTCTGTCGATAACTCTACATTTAAAAAACAAAACATGAAATTTCATCTAAAAATGGCTAAGACAGTGATTAACTAGTTAATGTTTCTACATTCCTCATTTAAGAAGAAAATTGAATTAAACTCATGTGTTAACTAGTTTATAAGAAACGCAAAATACATTTCTAAAAAGCTATAGCATTTCCGTCTTGAATATTTTTTTTCATGTAACTTTGGTATTTTTTTTGTCACCTGAAATTAGATGTTCATATTGATGTATGACATTGCCTTTTTGGATATTTTATGCATTTTAGTGAGGGAAGAATTTATATCTGTAATACACCAAAGCATTAAAAAAGATGGGTACTTTCTTGCACTCTCTTGGATACACATCATTACAAGAATGTTATCTAGGTGGTTCAGTCCAATTAAATGATAAGGGACGTTGGTCTTACCGTGATACGTTTCTTCTCAATGCTCTCTACATGGGGCTCCCCTTGAAGAGTACCCGGAGGCTCCAGCTGGTCCAGAATGGTCCAGAATGCAACAGCGCGGGTAGTGATGGGAGCAACATGGTGCTCCCATGCAACACTGCTCCTGCGCGAGCTGCACTGGCTCCCAGTGGTCTTCCGGGTGCGCTTCAAGGTGTTGGTTATCACCTTTAAAGCGCTCCATGGCATAGGGCCTAGCTATCTGCGAGACCGCCTGCTGCTACCGACGACCTCCCATCGACCCGTGCGCTCCCACAGAGAGGGCCTCCTCAGGGTGCCATCAGCCAAACAATGTAGGCTGGTGACCCCCAAGGGGAGGGCCTTCTCGGTGGGGGCTCCCACCCTCTGGAATCAGTTGCCCCTGGAGATAAGGAGAATCCATGACTTCAATGCCTTCCGTCGTTCCCTGAAAACCCATCTTTTCCAGCAAGCCGGGTTGGCTTAAGAAGAAATTTTTAAATTCTTTTAATTAGTTTGTGATTTCTTAACTTTCGGGCCAAAATTTATATATATATTTAAATGTTTTTTAATATTTGTGTTCTATGTTTTTTATCTTGGCTGTACACCGCCCTGAGTCCTCAGGGAGAAGGGCGGTATATAAATTGGAAATTAAATTAAATTAAATTAAATTAAATTAAATTAAATTAAATTAAATTAAATTAAATTAAATTAAATTAAATTATTAAATTAAATTAAATTAAATTAAATTAAATTAAATTAAATTAAATTAAATTAAATTAAATAATTAAATTAAATTAAATTAAATTAAATTAAATTAAATTATTAAATTAAATAATTAAATTAAATTAAATTAAATTAAATTAAATTAAATTAATTAAATTAATTAAATTAATTAAATTAAATTAAATTAAATTAAATTCTCATAGTGTAAAATGGGAGGTGCCAGGCTGGGTTCTCTATGCTCTAGCTCTATGCTCTGAGTTGAAAACTTCTGAAGATCTGCCTCCCTGGTGATGTTACTTCAGTTTTGCCAACTAAGACGAAGAGAATGGTAAGCCGTCTGAAAGACAGAAAGAGACATGCCCCCCCAATGGGAGCCGGCCCAGACAGCCAAAGACAGGGTGGGGCTGGCACCTCCCATTTTACACTATGAGAAGGAACGTATCACTGTAAGACCAATGTCCCTTCTCCATAGTGTACAAATGGGAGGTTCCAGGCTGGGACATACCAAAGAATGGTCAGCACTATGGGCGGGAGCTGTCCTGGGTTGATGACCCCGGATCTTTGTGGACCCTCTGCAACACTCTTCTCCCAAACGCCGCCTCCGCTAAAGTGAAGGAATCAAGTTTGTAGTGACGGATGAAGGGAGAGGGAGAAGTCCACGTGGCTGCCCTACAGATGTCTTTGATGGAAGCCTGAGTAGCCCAGGCTGCTGTTGTGGCCACGCTTCGGGTAGAGTGAGCCATTATCCCCTGAGGCACCGGGAGAGCCTGAAGCTCGTACTCAGACGCAATACATGTCCTAAGCCAATGCCCTACCATGGAAGAGGTCACCCTGTGGCCAAGAGTTGATGGCTGAAAGGAGATAAAGAGCGCCTCCGTCTTCCTGAAAGAAGAGGTCCGAGATATGTAAATATGGAGGGCCCTCCTAACATCCAACGTATGCCAGGTCTGCTCCAAGGCGTGCCGAGGCCTTGGACAGATGTCCAGCAGGACCAGCTCCTGCGCTCCGTGAACCAAGGAGTTGACCTTAGGAAGGAAGGTAGGGTCCAACCGTAGGATCACCCTGTTAGAGTGAAAAATACACAGGTCTTTCTGCACCGATAACGCTGCCAACTCCAATATCCATTGGACAGACACAAGGAAAGCAACCTTACACGATAGGAGACGAAGACTAGCCTCCCTCAATGGTTCAAAAGGTGCCTTGGTCAATGCCTGTAAAACCTTAGATAGGTCCCAAGTGGGATAACAATGAAGCGGAGGAGGTCTTAAATTAGCCGCTCCATACAGAAAGGTCTTCACCCTCGGGTGGTTAGCGAGGGAGCCCCACTCCCCAAATGTCAAAACGGAGCCCAGCGCAGCCACCTGTCGTCTCTGAGTATTAGTGGAAAGCCCATTTCCAAGCCTTCCTGTAAAAATTCCAGCACCTCCAGCACCGATGCTGAAGTAGGGCCCAATTGTCTCGAGGCACACCAACCAGCGAACTTGTTCCACGTAGCCTCGTATATGCACATGGTGGAAGGCTGCCTGGCTGCCTGCATTGTCCAGATGACCCTGGCAGGGAAGTTGTCCCGACTCAAGAGCCCCCGCTCAACCTCCAAATGGCTAACTGCAGTCTCTATGGGTCGGGATGCTGCACCGGCCCCTGGCTGAGGGAGACTCTGTCCGGGGAATCTGCCAGGGTTTGACAACCGACAGATCGACCAGATTGGCGAACCATGTCCTCCTGGGCCAGTGCAGGGCCACCAATACTATCTCTGCTCCCTCCAACAACACCTTCCGGATGACAGCTGGGATGAAGGGGAGGGGAGGGAAGGCATATAGGCCACGGGGTCCTCAGAGCGTCCACCCTCTCCGCTCCCGGGGCAGGAAACTGGGACAGGAAATGGGGAAGTTGGGTGTTCGTTGGAGAGGCAAAGCGGTCCATCACCGGGTGACTGAACCGGTCGACTATGTCCCAAACAAACTGGGATGGAGTCTCCACTCTGATGGATCCATGGTGGCCCAACTCAGCCAGTCAGCCTCGACGTTGTCCATCCCTGTGATGGGGTCCGCTGTCAGGGACAAAAGGTGAGTCTCTGCCAGTGGCAAAGGGCCTCCGCCTCTAGCATTAGAGACTGTGAATGAGTTCCCCCTTGCCTGTTTATATGGGCCTTCGTAGTCATGTTGTCTGTGAGAAGGAGCATATGCTTTCCTCTCATCTGTGGAAGAAATGCCTGAAGAGACAGACGGGCAGCTCGCAGCTCCAACTAATTGATCTGCTGGGAGAGTTCCCGCCAAGACCGGCATCCTTGGGCCACCTGAGACCTGCAATGCCCCCCCCCAGCCCAGCAAACTGGCATCTGATGTTACTACCACCCTGCAGGGCTCTCTGAAGTAACAACCCCTTTGGATGGTCTCTGAAGTCCACCAAGCCAGGGAGCGAAGCATCCGCGGCGGCACCTGAACCCTGATACTGGACAAGCTCGTGTCCACACTCTGGAACCGGAGCAAGAACCACTGTAGTGGCCTTGCATGATACTTGGCCCAGGGGACTATGTTCAGACAAGGTATCATTTTCCCCAACAATTGAGACAATTGGGCCACTTGTGCCATCTGGCACTCTCGAAGCAACTGAATCAATGCCCGTATACCCTCCTGCCAGTCGAGGGACAAGAATACCTGACCCGCCTGAGTATCTATCAGGGCCCCTAGGTGGACTAGTCTCGTTGAAGGTAAAAGCTGGCAGTTGTCCAGATAATCCATGGTCCCTCAGCGCACCTATTGTCGTAGCCAAATCCTGTTCCGTCCGCCGCTGTGATGACGCCTGTAGGAGCAGATCATCCAGGTAATACTGGATTCTGATGGGGATCAACCTGAGATATGCCACCAGGACAGAAAGGATTTTGGTAAACATTCAGGGGGTGGAGGCCAGCCCGGCAGGGCGAGATATTGGTAGTGGCAGCCTGAGTAACAAAACCTCAGGTACTGGCGATGCTCCGGCCAAATAGCAACATGGAGGTATGCTTCAGTCAAATCTATGGACGCTAAGAAGTCGCCCTCTCTGATTCCCGTTAAGATGGAATGCAGGGAGTGCATTTTGAACCTCCTGTAAAGGATGTAATAGTTGAGTCCCTTCAAATTTAGAATTGCCCTCCACCCCCACCCCCTGAGGCCTTTGGGACGACAAAAAGGACGGAATAGAACCTGCGCCCCTGTTGCCCCAGTGGAACCGGCTGAATGGCCCGAATATCCAGCAAATGCTGGATAGCCGCCTCCATGAGACCCTGCCTGGTCGGGTCTCCAGAAATGGGGCAACGGAGGAAATGCCTTGGAGGAGGGGAAAGGAATTTAAGGGAGAGCCCTGCTCTTACTGTCTCCCTCACCCAATGATCTGATGTCAGGTCGTCCCAGTGGTCTGCAAACAGGGCAAGCCTGCCCCCAATAGGTGCCTGAGATGGGCTGTCACTTGGATCTCCTAGCCCTTGTGCCACAAGTGCCCTTGAAGGGCTTGCGGGGAGGCTGCTGCCAACCCCTGCCAACAATAGACCCCTGCCGATGGTAGACCTATCGGCTTGGAAACTTGGTCGAGTGTAATGGAAGGGCTGCTGCTGACGGGGAAAGCCTGACCCAGCTCCTCCCTGGCAGCAGGAGGACCGTCTGTAGTAGGATGAGGGACGGAAATCTGAATGCCTACCCTGGGAAGGAAGTACCTTTCGCTTATCCCTCATTCTATAAGCAAAGGGTCTAAGGCCTGGCCAAACAGGTGACCCCTTCAATGGAGCTGAAGCCAGCTTCCATTTGTTCTTCCCATCTATGTGCCAATGGCACAGCCAAAGCATACACCTAGCAGTCTCGGCCCTGGCTGAGAACCTGGCAGTCGCCAAGGTCATATCTGCCATGTACTCCGCAGCTGCCAGAATTTTAGACAGATCCTGATGGGCCCGAACATCATCAGGGGCTAAGTGGCCTTGAAATTGGCGTAACCATCAAACTGATGCTCTGGTGAGGAAGGATGCTGCTGCTGATGCCCTCACAGCCCAAGCATCGGCCTGGTGAGCCCCACGAAGTGCCGTTTCCCTTTTTTTTTTTTTTGAATACAATTTTTATTGGTTTTTTTTTTACACAAATAAAATATAGTCACGATTCTATTTAACATCGGATTTGCAGTGTTTATACATATATACATGAATAAGTGTCTGGTGTCAATTATACTACACATTTCTAATTAATTTCTGCACCATTTATTCCTTCCTTAATTCTATCATTTATCCATTCGTACCATCTTCCCCACACAGTATCATAATCAGAGTTTTCATCATCGTTTATCTCGTGTGTTAATTTACTTATCTCTGCACACTCTAATATTTTATTAATTATAAGGTCATCTGGTGGTAGGTCTTTCTTTTTCCAGTATTGAGCGTATGCTAGTCTGGCAGCTGTAGCTATGTGTATTAGGAGGTGGACCTTTTCCTTTCCATACCCTTTCTTTACCATTCCCAGGAGAAATATTTCTGGATTCAAATCAATTTCTTCTTTGAGTATATCTTTCAACCATCTCCGAATTTTGCTCCAATACCTTTTTGCTTTGGGGCATGTCCACCACATGTGAAAGAAGGTGCCATGACCATGGCCACATTTCCAACAATTTGGCTGTGCATTGGGGAACATCTTTGCTAATCTTGCAGGTGCTAAATGCCACCTATGAAGCATTTTGTAATGGTTTTCCTTATACGTGGCTGCTCTAGTTAATTTATAATTTTTATTCCAGGCTTCTTCCCATTCATTAAAGTCCAAACTGTGTCCAATATTTCTCTCCCATGCTCTCAATTGGTTTCTAATTATATTCTTATCTCTATCTTCATCCGATAAATAATTATACAGCTTGGCCAACGCTTTATTCCCTTGTCCCATCAAAATTTTGTCTAATCCATTATATCCTAATTCTAAGCCGTACTCATCTTTATCTTTCTGGTATCTTGATTTTATTTGTAGATAGGTCCACCAATCTAAGTTTATACCTTGATCTCTCAGAGCTTCATTTGATTTAATGTTTCCCCCTCCATCGACAATATCTTTGTATCAGTACAGTTTCTCCATTCCCCACCTGTTGGGGTAAATCATTGCCTCTACCATAGAAAGCCAGATTGGGACTTTGGTATAGTATCTCTGCCTGATCCCCACCCACGTTTGTATTAGGGAGTCCCTGATTTTATGCCTGTGGAAATAAGTTTTCTTTTTATTGTCTTTGTCCCATAGATATGCATGCCACCCTTTCTGTAGATCATGTCCTTCTAACACTAAAATTCTCTTATTCTCCAAGGTGATCCAATCCTTTATCCATATCAACTTTGCCGCTCTATAATACGTTTCCCAATTAGGGAGTCCAAGTCCTCCCACGTTCCTTTTTTCCTGTAGAATTTTAAGTGAGATCCTTGATTTTTTCCCTTCCCAAACAAATTCCCTAATGGTCTTATTTAATTTAAAAAAAATTTTTTTCTCTAAAATTACTGGTAGGTTTTGATATAAAAATAAGATCTTGGGGAGAATGTTCATCTTGATTGCCGCAATTTTGCCTATAAGTGATAATTTAACCTTTTTCCATCTATCCAAATCTTGTTTTAATTTATTAATTAATGGGGTATAATTATCTTCTTTTAGGGAAGAGCACCTTTTGGTTAACCAAATTCCTAGGTATTTTATTTTTGGGACCACTTGTAGGCCCAAAATTTCTTCTATCTCTTTCTTCTGCGACTCAGTTACATTTTTAGTAAGTATTTTGGTTTTAGATTTGTTCAGTTTAAGGCCTGCCACCTCTCCATATTTACCCAATTCCTCTAGTACTTTTTGTCCAGATATCAATGGATCTTCTAATATTAGCGCCACGTCGTCCGCAAAGGCTTGTGTTTTATAAATCCCTTTTCTAACTCTTAGGCCTTTGATTTCCTCGTTGTTTCTAATGTTTCGTAGCAAAACTTCCAGGGCCAAAATGAATAGTAGCGGTGACAAGGGGCAGCCTTGCCTTACTCCTTTCTTAATTTGGAAAGTTCTTGTCCTGTCTCCATTTACTAAAATGTTCGCCCTCTGATTGTCATAGATAGTTTTTATCATTTTTTCGAAGTTTTGCCCAAATCCCATTATTTTAATTTGTTTGGTCATAAAATTCCAATTTAGATTGTCGAATGCCTTTTGGGCATCCAAAAAGACTAAGGCCAACTGCTTTTCTGGGTGTTCTTCATAGTATTCTAGAGTGTCTAGTACAATTCTCAAATTATCCCTAATTTGTCGTCCCGGGAGAAAACCCTTTTGATCTTTATGAATCCAATTATTTAATATTTTTTTAGTTCTTTCTGCCATTATACACATAAATAATTTGTAATCAGTGTTTAGAAGTGAGATTGGTCTGTAGTTTTGAATTTTTTTGGGGTCGGCACCTTCTTTCGGCAGCAGTGTAACATGAGCTTCCCTCCATGAGTCAGGAATTTTTGAGCCCGTCAAAACCTCATTAAAAATTTCCATTAATTTTGGTTGTAGAATTTCTTCCAATTTTTTGTATATTTCTCCTGGGAATCCGTCTGGGCCAGGTGATTTGTTGTTTTTGAGTTTGGACAGGGCTTTTTTGAACTCTTTGGTTGTTATCTTAGCATTGAGCATCTCCTTCTCTTCCTCTGTTATTTGCGGGAGCTCCGCCTCTGCTAAATATTGATCTATTTTCCCCTCCGAGGTCTCCTCTTCTTTATATAGGGATTCATAGTACTCTCTTGCTCTTTCTAATTTATCTTCTTCTTTATTTAAGAGGTTTTCCTCCGCATCTTCTAATATCTGGATTGTCCCTTTTTCATTTTCCTTTTTTAATTTATAGGCCAGCCACCTGCCCGATTTATTAGCGTTCTCAAAATAGTGCTGTTTTGTTCTTTTTATTTTTTGGGCTAGCTCTTCTTGATCTAGAATGTTTAATTTATGTCTCCACACCATCCAATTTTCCTTTGCTACAGTGTCACCAGGCATTTTTTGGAGTTTCCTTTCTGCTTCATCTAGATGTTTGATGAGATCTTCCCTGGATTTTCTTTTTAATTTGTTTTTATATGCAGAGTAAGATATTATTATCCCTCTCAGGTATGCCTTCATAGTATCCCATACTATTTCGCTGGGTGTCCCTTGGTTCTCATTTTCTCCAAAAAAAGTCTTGATTTCTCCTTTCAATTTTTCTACGAACTCTTTGTCACATAATAGTTTTGTATTTAGCCTCCATCTCTGTTGTTTCCTTCTCTTTACATTTCTCCATTTTATTTCCAGGGGGTTATGATCTGCCCAGATGTTTGGGCTAATTTCTGCCGTCTCAATTTCTAAACCTAGCGTCCTAGTAACCCAAGCCATATCTAACCTCGACCATGACTGTTGTGAGTTGGAATAGAATGTAAATTGTCTTTCAGTTGGATGCAAAGTTCGCCATATGTCAATTAAATTCACTTCCTCCACCAAATCAAAAAAGGCTTTTGGTAAAGTCACCCTTTTATTTTTGTTCATTTTATTGCTTTTATGGTCGTTAACTGGGTCTATAATTCCATTGAAATCACCTATCATGCAAATTTCATTGTGTTCCATATTCCCTAATTGTTCATGTAGCTTTTGAAAAAATTCTCCTTGTTTTTTATTTGGAGCATAAATGCCCACTAGTAACATTTTAGAGTTTTCTATCGTGACTTCAACCATAAGTATTCTACCTTTTGTATCATTATATTTCAATTCTGCTTCAATACCTTTTTTAACATAAATTGCTACCCCTCTCTTTCTTTTTTCTGCTAATGAGGTAAATAGTTTACCAAATTTTTTATACTCCAGACATTTGCCCTCATCCTTTTTTATATGAACCTCCTGTAGGCAGATTATATCCATATTTTGTTTTGCTAGCTTTGTGAGTGTTAATTTCCTTTTTTTGCTGTCGTTTAAACCATTAACATTTACTGAAATTAGTTTCAGATCCTTCATTCCTGATTTCCTTGCTCGGTTTTAGTTCTTGTTTAGTCTTACGGCTCTTACTGGTCTTGTTTTTTTCTCCTTGTCTTCTCCTTTGGTCTTCTTCTCCTCCGTGGTTTCTTCCTCTTCTAGATTTGTCGCCTCTATTTCCTCTTTACTGCTTTGTTCTTCTTCTGCACCCCTTAACTGGTCGAGAAAGTCTTGTGCTGTGCTCAAGCTGTCTATTTTTATTTTTCTCCCCTGCCAGGTGATTAGCATCCCCTCTGGCAGGAGCCATCTAAATAGTATATTTCTTTTGTTCAATTGCGCTGCCAAAAATCTATAGCCTTTTCTCACCTCCCTCACTCTTCTCGGAATCTGTTTCAGTATTATCACTTCTTTTCCTCTGTATGTTATTTGACCGTCCCTCGCCATATTGTATAAGATGTCTTTTACTTTCTTTCTTGCGAATCTAATATGAACTTCTCTGGGAAGCCTATTTCTCCTCTCATAGTTTGTTTGCACTCTATAGACGTCGTCCAGTTCTCTAATAATCTCACGTTTGTCTTGTTGGAGTATTTCTGCAATTAATTCCGCCATCTTCTCTCCCAAGTCCTTGTCTTTATCTTCTTCCACATTTTGGAAGCGCAAGTAGAACGACGCCCTATCCATCTCTAATTGTATTAATGAGTCTTCTAGTTCCTTATTTTGCATCGTCAGCGTCTGATCTACCATGTCCAGCTTCTTCTCATTTTGTTCTATTTTTTGCTCCGCCTTCTGGATCCTTTGTTCATTGTTCGAAATTGAGACTTGAATCTCATTCATCTTCTGGTCCAGTTGGTGGATATCTGTTTTTAGTTCGGTGTGATTATTAGATATTTTCTCCTGCATGGCCATCATCGTTTCTTGAATTAATGTCAGTGTTGACTGTACTGTTAGTAATGTTGGTGTTGCTATGGCCTTGTCCGTTTTTTGTGATCCTTCCATTGATTTTTGGATAGCTGGGGAGGTCATGGATATGGTGGGATTTGAGGGGGTCTTCTTCCCTGTTTTCAGGATCGTCGATGATATGCTCGTCATTTCTTCCAGGATTATTTTTTGTTCTCTAATTATTTTCTCGATGTTTCTCCAAATTTTCATACACTGGCTGTCACCTCTTTTTATATTTCTTCAGCGTATAGGGGGCAATTTTTTATCAAACAATGTCTATTTATCAGTCTATATCACTTCCAGTCTCTATCTTAAATAGAATTAACAATCAATATCAATTTATCAATCTACCTCACTTCCAATCAATATCTTACGTGAATAACAAGAGTTAATTCATAACTTATAATTATGTAATTATAATAATAATTAATTTGTGTAATAAATAGTAATTAATTAATAGAAGCTTATTTCTACTTATTACTACTTATTTCTACTTCTACTTATTAGTGATTAATTCAAGACCTAGTAGTTCAAATCACAATAACCCAATTGCTCCTAGGTAAATCTATAATCTGTAGCTGAAATTTATGTCTAAATTACTGCTTAAAAAAAGTTATTAATTCAAATTTCTATACTTCTAATTACCAATAAGTTAATATATGTAAGTATTATAATTCTAATATAGCAATATATATGTAAGAAATATGAAATATATGAAGATAGTATTTGTACAGGTAAATGTAGATAAATATAATATAATTAAGTGCAATTAGTTAAATAAGTAGGTATAAATCTAATAGACTCTATAAAGGTATATCTTATATATAAGCAATTGATTACTTTAGAGATTTACGTTTCTTGTTAATAACAGTGTTAATATGCAGAAGGTCAAAATATCAAAAAAAAAGAGAGTTTTTTTTTGTTTTTTTTTTCAGGAAAAAGAGGAAAAAGGGGAGGAAATTATTCAAGTTTTAGTTGGGAACAAGCAGATATTTCCAAGGGTAAGGGGGTGGTATCCTTTCTCACACCGCCGCCGGTTTCCTCCAGTCCTTTCTTCTTCCCCCGTTTACTCCGCCACAGTCAAAACTCTATGGTAAGCCTCGGAGCTAGATCGTCTCTATGCCTGTCCTTTTCAATTTGCACTGTCAGATTTCTTCAATGGATGCACTTCCTGTTCTCTGGAACAATTAGAAAGAGTCCAATCTCCGATTTAGTTCATCTCTCTGCTTTAACCAGCAAATAAAAAAGAAATTTCTTCTGGATTCTTTTAGCTTCCTTACTCCCTGTGCCCACCGATCCTCTTCTTGTGCAGGCAATTTAGCGTCCTCAGTTTCTTATTCTTCGCGCCGGCTTGTCGAGCTCCGTGATCTTTCAGACTATTTTCCACTCTCTGTCGCCGCTCTTTTCCATTTAAAACCTTTCCGCCCGACTCCGCCGGCCCCTTACTGATGTTCGCTTTCACTTGGGCAGGGAGGACACGGTTCAATCTCAGCACTGCAGCCTCCGATCTTCCTTGCTTCCCATCTGATTGTCAGCTACCACAGCTTCGGGTCAGCCATTGAAAGGCTGACTTCACACACGTCGGTTTGACAGAGCCGCCCGGTTTTGCGAGAAGTGTTTGCACTTCACTTTCTCGCTCGCCCGACTCTCTCTATTGTCCGCGGGGCTCTCCAGGACCCGCGCCCCTGAAGGGATCCCCAAGACGTGGTGACAGGCAGTGTTGAGGAGTGGCGATCACTCACTCAGCACCATGTCGCTGCAGCTTGCCAACCGGAAGTCCGAAGTGCCGTTTCCTCCCTCCTATCCTCCGCTGTTTACTACTGTAAACAGTTGATTGTCCAGACCAGAGGCCCTGGAAGCTACTGCTGGGGCAGCCCACTGTCTACATATCATGTCCAGGAACATTTCTGGGATGGGAATGGTATCTGCCTCCACTGCCTGCTCCATGAATAGGGTAATCATCCTGCTCTCCACTACCCAAGTTGGCACCTGAGAGTGATGGGTCCAGACCCAAATGTGCCATAGCCCTAGCCTTGGCCAGCAATGGTTTCAGGAGGGCCGGATTGAACAGACCCTTAAAGGAAGGCCTAGGGAGCGGTTCCTGGTCCAAATCAGAGAACCCCCCCTTCCTCCTGATAGTCCTCAGTGTAATAACTCAACTCTGATGGGGTAGGGGACTCTGGGTCCTAGTACTTCGCAGGAACCACCATACACCTCTGAGGCTCCACCTCTGGATGGAAGGTATACATTTGGGCATAAGTCTGGGACTACAGATGCATACCCTCCACAATGCCCCGTCTGATTGCCTGATCAATCCAGGACTTCATAAAGTTTGGGACATCCTGATCCCCCACCTCTTGGTGGCGGAGCCCCGCTGCAGTGGGGGTGAACGTGGTCTCAGGCACTCTACTTGGTGCTCCTGAAGGCCCTGGGAGAGGCTGAACCTCTGCATGAGCCTCTGGAAGACCCTGCCATGGCAGGGGCGGGCAGGATCTGATCAGCAGCTACCTCAGCGTTCGGAACAGAAAGCTGTTGGTCAGACAGAGGGACAGGAGGAGGATCCAGAGACATAGCCCCGGCCGAGGCTTTTGCAAATTCTCTGTCCAGAGCCTGCTGCCTACTTTTGGCCATCTTCTCCTCTGCCTTGGTGAGCCCTGAACGAGCCCTAGCTTTGGCTTTAATCTTAGAGGCTGCCACAATGCTGGCAGTTTGAGGCCTGACTGGTGCCCTGCTCTTGTCAGGCTGGGGCAACCAAGAGCCCTCAGCCGAAAAAGATGCTTGCCCCGTAGCATCCTCCATGTCTCAGGCAAAATCAGTCTCCCAGGGCAAGAAAAAGGAAATAAATGTTCCCTGAAGGGAAGGCAAAGTTCCAAAAACAGACCCAGAAGGGAGGAAAACAAATATACTGGCCTGAGGGAGAAGACAAAATGGCCTCCGAAGTCACAAATGGCTGCTGCAATCATCCAAGTTCAAATTTAAGGCACCTCTCAGGGCCACAGGTACAGGCAGGTCAGGCCGCCAAGCAAGCCCGCAGACTGTCCATGCTGGTTCAGTAGTCCTGGGCTCCCATCCGCTCCTGCGGAGAGCCCCACCATCTCTGTGCCAAAGGAAATGCTGGAGGAGCAAAGCCGCCCAGACTGATGGCCGCCACAAATTGCGCGGGAAGCAAGGCCACCACAACTTACAGTACTGACGATGGGCCCCTCTGTAACAACCATACTGTAGCATGGCCCGGCGGCTGGCACTGACCGCTGCAATCCTCAGAAATCGCCTCCTGACAATCAGGAACAAAGAGCCGGCGCCCAGGCTGCACGAGGCTGGTGCAGCCTCAGCGGTCCAAAAATGCGGCAAAAAACAAGAAAAAAGCCGCCCCGCCGCACAGCTGACTGGCAGGGATCAAAGAAATGCCGCGCCAAAGCAATGAAGTGCAGGCGCAGCTCCAGTGGCTGCAAATGAGTCTCTCAGCTGCTTCCTGACTTTTCAAGGGGCGAAAGCCAGCCGACTAGCAGCCCAGAAGCATCCCCAAAGGGAAGGGGAATTGGAGGGGGAAGGAGCCAAAAAGGCCACCCCCGCAGCTCAACCCACAAGCGGAGAGCCCTCCCCAGCGAAATGCCTGCAAGCACTCAGTAATACAGAACAAAAAAATAGAAGGAAAAATACACAGAACACCTCACACAAAAAATAAAAAAGGAAATAATCAAATAAAATAAACTAAAATCCAGGAAATTAAAAGCTAGCTCAACTCACAGCTCAGGAGCTGAAAAAGTTGCCTCCATGAGCATAGGCTGAGTTGAAAAAAACTGAAGGAACATCACCAGGGAGGCGGATCTTCAGAAGTTTTCAACTCAGAGCATAGAGCTAGAGCATAGAGAACCCAGCCTGGCACCTCCCATTTCTACACTATGGAGAATATGTCAGTAAGTTGTCACTTTATACTGTGGCCAAAAAATATTGTCCCTTTACTTGAAGGGACTGAAGCCTGAAGAAGCTGGCTTAGCCAGATAAAGTAAAAAAAAAAAAAATGCAGAGCATGGCTTGCCTTGCATGCACAGAGAAAATCAGAGCCCTCACAATATGGCATTCCAGACTTTGAAGGCAGATAGCTTGACTGGGCAGAGCAGGAGAAAATGATGAGTTAATATTTTAACTCTGGGACTGAGGTTTAAATACCTAATTCAAAGCTGAATCTGGTTCTTTTGTAGCAAAACTTTATGTGCATTATTTGGGATAAACTTTTCTTCCATTTTTATATGTACATATACAATTTAGTTCAGCAGGTTTCTGAACAAAAAAACTGTATCATGCCAACAAGTTTAAAGAAGAAGTGTATGGAGTTTAGAATTTAAATCAATGCTTCATAAATAGTAAAATCTTTTTTTTAATGAATTATTTGATAATCCATCATAAACAATGTTAAAAATGTTAACATTTTGTTAAATGTTTTAACAATATTAAAAAAGAGGGCAGTTTTCATAAGGAAAATACATTCTTTCTAAGCACTTATATGTTTACCATCCACCTTCAACAAGGTTATCTTCTTATGTCTTCAGTTTTCAGAATAAACAATATAAATTTTCTAACCTTTGTCAAGAAATGCCAACCAACTCAAAGGGAATTCTTTATATGGAAGATGCTTTATGTCAGTCTTCTATTCCAAAGCCACTACATTATTCAAGGGTTTCAATTTAGCTTCAATTATATTGCATCATTTGGAGTAGATTCTTGATATTAAGGCAGTGGTGGGATTCAAGCAATTTAACAACCGGTTCTCTGCCCTAATGATTTCTTCCAAGAACCAGTTTACCAAACTGCTCAGAAAGTTAACAACCGGTTCTCCCGAAGTGGTGCGAACTGGCTGAATCCCACCACTGTATTAAGGTGATGAACAAGGTCAATCAATCCTATTTGAAATTTAAGTGAAAAACCTTTTCTTATTGCCATTGTGGTGAAATAAGTGCTGTTTTACAAATAAGATAGCATTTTTTAAAGAAAGACTGATACATTTCTCTTATTAACTACTTTGTTATTTCATATTTTACAAGGTGGATAGATTATTGATAAGGCTAATTGATGCTAATTTAAAAATCATTGTGCTTTGTTACATGTCCGTGTAACATAGGAGGAACACACCAATTTTTTCATATCAACTTTTCATAGTAGGGAATTCTGGTTTCAGATTGTATCATGTTTATGGAAGCTATTGTGTGGGAAAATGGGAATGAACTATTGGCCTTAATGTCACAAGACATAAACCTGATGAACAGGGAGTTAGTATATTCTCCAAACATCCTGTCCAGGTGAACAAATCCAGAGGATTAGCTTTAACTCAAAGTAGTCCTTGAGCTGTGCAACATTAAATTAATTAACCCTGTCAGCTAAACTAATCCCCCTAGATAACCAGAGGTAATCTCCAGGTTATTAGGGAAGATATTGGGTGCCCCCTTCCCCTCAAAATGTTTCTACCATGTTCCCCCAAAATAAGATCCGGTCTTATTTTCTTTTGGGTCCCAAAATAAGCACCAGGTCTTATTTTCAGGAGATGTCTTACTGGCTTACCTTAGGACCACTGCAGCTAGGCCTCCCACACTCCAACATCTTTCGTGCCACTGCCCAACTTCTTTTGCGGCCACTTGTGCCAAGAGACTGTGTGGTTGTACTATTGTTCACACGAGTGGTGGCACTGGTGCAACAAGCTGTGCAACATTTATTTATTTGTCAGATTTATATGCCGCCCTTCTCCCGTAGGACTCGGGGTGGCTCACAACAATAAAACAACCCGACAATAGATAAAAATTAAATAATATTAAAAACCAATTAAAATCCCCAAATCCCAAATTAAAATCCATGGTAGATCAGGGAAGTTGCTGAAAGAGCCATGTCTTTAGGTCGGCATGGAAGGTGCGGAGATCGGGGGTCATCCGGAGCCCGGTGGGCAACCCATTCCAGAGGGTCGATGCAACCACAGAGAACGCCCTCATCCTGGGTACCGCCAGTCAACACTGTCTGGCCAAGGGGACCCGGAGGAGGGCAGCCCTATGTGAACGCACTGGGCGGTGGGTGGCCAGTAAGAGGTGATCCTGCAAATACCCCGGGCCCATGCCACAACATTCTGCTGTGAGTAGTGGCACCGCTACGATGCCTCATGCGGCTTCCTGCTGCAAGTGGCAGCACTGGCATGATGAGCCATGCGCAGCAGGACAGATGTCGGGGGTGGGTGGAAGGCCTGGCTGTGGTAGTAAGCAGGTGCAGGGTGTATGGGGCAGCTCCACTCCTGCCCTAGCTTGACTTTTATGTCTGTGCCTAGCCTTGCCTCATACAGATGGTGGGCAGGGTTTAACTAGGGCTTATTTTTGGAGTAGGTTGTATTTTCAGAGAAACACAGTAGAAGCAGTCTCTATTTTCTTTTTATCTCCACCATGGCCACATAGAAGTTTGAAAAAGAGGTAAAAAGATCTGCAAATTGGTAAAAATCTGATTCATGTAGTGGGGCATCCAGGGTCACTTACATGGAAAATCAAATATCAACATGGCAGTCATGATAAATGATTGAAATCCTGCCTATTTTTATGCACATGTGATCTATGCAATTGGGTTAGCTCTGCAAAGGCTGGGAAGACTTAAAAAATAATAGCTTCCCGGTTAATTTCACAGTGTAGTCATCTTCACAACATCACACTGCTAGACTTAGAATTTATTGCTTTGCAACTTTGCCGTGGAGTTTAAATTTGAACTACTTTGAAATTCCTTCATTCTTTTATGTTTTTATTTCTTTTTACCAAAGGTAAAGTAGGAAAAATAAACTCTTTCATCTCATGGATTATGAATCCCTGTTTAAATAATCTCAGAGCCCAAGAGTTGATCAAATTCTGTGGTGATTTTAAAGACACATGGATGGATTAATATCATGGAGAATAAGCATCCAACTGTTTTAATTACTGCATTTATCAGCATTCTCAGCATAGCTGATACTCCAAAAGGAAGTTACTAGATTAGTATGCTGATGTTAACAGGGTCCCCAAAAGGGAGAAATAATCAGAGCAGGCTGGTGGTAATTGTGGCAATGTCACACATGTAAAAAGGCAGATTCTACTGACCGATCTTTCAACAATTAGGGTACAATCTATTCTTTCAACACACTATTTGAAAACTATCCAGTTACACTAAATGCTTATATCCATTGAAACACAAATCCACTGATTAACATAATATTCTAAGGATATGCACAAAATTGAATTACATTTTTTTCTTATCAAGGGCTATTATCATTTGTATTTGTATGGAAAACCACATTGAGAACTGGAATAATAAATAATTTTCTGTTCAAGCCTGTGTTTTAAAAAGGATAGCTAGAATTATGGGGTTGTATTCCAGCAAAGAGTGCAACTTGGGGAAAGGTAGCGAAATAAATACATAAATTCATACACACACACACACACAACACACATTAAAACTTCAGTTTGATAAATGTAGACATATAGTTAACAGAGTAGCTTCAGAAAATGTAATTTATCTAATGTAATTTACCTGGCCACATGTTTCTATCACATGCCATGTTGTATCCTTTTGGAATGACCTTTCAATATATGTTGCACATTAATTTTGCTCACCTAAAATCATCAATTATTTTCATAATCAGTGAGAAAAGTAACAACCAATTAGGCCAAAAAAGAAGAAAAATCTCCAGATCAATAATACTCTAATTATTCTGTGAGATACACATACTTGGCATAATAATAATAATAATAATAATAATAATAATAATAATAATAATAATAATAGTTATAATAATAACTAACCATCTGGAGAAGTAGCTGCCCCTGCTGAATTGTGTACATAGTCCTAATAAAATCACAATATGATTAATTATTGAGAAATCTGACAATCATTCTGAGAATTTTGTACCTTAGCTTTTAGTCCAACACAAATATTCATTCTAATCATCCAAAAAAGTTCAGATGCCTTATTCAGTGTAATATAACAATTCACTTTCATTATCATGGAGATATGATAGCACTGTATATTTTTCATTATAATTGTTGCTATATTTTGGACTCTCTTGAAATAAATGTAATCATCCTTTCATAATATTGGCATTTACAATTATCTTTCTCAGTAGCATTGTTCTAAGCCAATATCTCTTGGCTATCCCTCAATAATGTAAGAAGTTAAACCCACGTGAAAAATCAGGAATTCAGAAATTTTATTTATTTATTTATTTATTTATTTATTTATTTATTTATTTATTTAATTTGTATACCGCCCTTCTCCCAGAAGGGACTCAGGGCGGTAATTAAAAACCATTTAGGCTAGGCCGGCTTGATGAAATAAAAACGTCTTCAGGGCTTTACGGAAGGTCCGGAGGTCCGGGATCAATCATATTCCAGGAGGCAGCTCATTCCACAGGGCGGGTGCCCCACAGAGAAGGCTCGCCCCCTGGCGGCCGCCAGCCGACATTGCCTGACCGATGGCACCCCGAGGAGGCCCTCTCTGTGAGAGCGTATTGGCCGGTGGGAGGTTATCGGTAGCAGCAGGTGGTCTCGCAAATACCCTGGCCCTAAGCCATGGAGCGCTTTAAAGATGAGAACCAACACCTTAAAGCGCACCCGGAAGACCACCGGGAGCCAATGCAGCTCGCGCAGGAGAGGTGTTATGTGGGAGCGCCACGTCGCTCCCATAATCACCCGCGCGGCCGCATTCTGCACCAGCTGGAGCCTCCGGGTGCTCCTCATGGGGAGCCCCATGTAGAGAGCGTTACAGTAGTCCAGGCATGACGTAACCAAGGCATGAGTGACTGTGCACAAGGAGTCCCGATCCAGAAAGGGGCGCAACTGGTGTATCAGGCGAACCTGATAAAAAGCCCCCCTGGCCACGGCCCTCATATGCTCTTCTAAAGACAGCCGTGTGTCCAGGCGGACGCCCAAGTTGCGAGCCCCCTCTGTGGGGGTCAGTGACTCGCCCCCAATAGCCAGCGATGGCACCAGCTGGCTATACCGGGACGCCGGCATCCACAGCCACTCGGTCTTGGAAGGGTTGAGCCGAAGCCTGTTCCTCCCCATCCAGACCCGCACGGCCTCCAGACACTGGGACATCACTTTGAGGGCATCATTGGGGTGGTCTGGGGTGGAAATGTACAGCTGAGTGTCATCAGCGTACAGATGGCATCGCACCCCAAAACCGGGATCCATCAGGCGCCTGGGGCGGAACCACCTGGTCGGTTCCGCCTCCCTGCAGTGGGGTGCAGCGGTCGAAAGGTCCAGTCTCAGGAGAGAATGGTCCGACCATGACAGGGGTTCAATAACTATATCCCCTATATCCAGACCACTCCGCCACTGACCAGAGATAAAAACCAAGTCCAGAGTGTGTCCTCCCACGTGAGTGGGGCCATGAATTAATTGTGTCAGGTCCATGGCTGTCATGGAAGCCATAAACTCCCGAGCCATCCCAGATGCCTCACCGGTAGATGGCAGGTTGAAATCCCCCATGACCAAAAGTCTGGGGGTATCAACCGCCACCCCAGCAATAACGTTGAGAAACTCGGGCAGGGCTGCTGTCACGTGGCAGGGAGCCAGGTACGCGATCAGCAGGCCCACCTGCATCCCATGGCCCCACTTCACCAGGAGAGACTCACATCCAGCTATCTGAGGTACAGTGGCCTCCCTCGGATCAAGACCTTCCTTTATAACGACCCCACCCCTGCCCTGGGCCCTTGGCTGATGGAATGCGCGGAAACCTGGTGGGCACATCTCTACGAGGGGGACCCCCCCTCTTGGCCCAACCAGGTCTCTGTAATACCTGCCAGGTCCGCACCCCCCTCCTGTATTAGCTCACAAATGAGGGGGGCCTTATTAACCATGGACCTGGCGTTGCACAACATCAGTCTAAGGCCTGGGCTCTGAGACTCTGGACAGCCGGGGAGATGAGAAGAGTCATGGGGGCCGAGGCATGCCACCGCTTGGAGATAGCGGGTGTGTGCCCCCACCACCTGATGTGGCCCCCTACTCCCGCCATATCTGCCCCTCCCAACCACGGTCCTGATAGAACTGCCCTCCACCCTATCCACACTGAGCTCCTCCACACCCCGCTCCCCGCCTTCCGTTCCATGCCCCTGTAACGAGCCTGACCTATGCCCCTCCCTCCCCACCCCCTGCCCTAAACCCCTTAAAAGATTACAAAAAGACAAATTTAAAAAACCCCACAACCCCCTCTTTGCGGCATGCCACCTCTCGGGGTTCCAAAGCCCGTCATCGAGGTAGGCCCTCGATAGAGTGGAGGGCCAAGCCTGCAAGAGGGGGGAGTCTCGCAGACCAAGAAGCTCCGCTGTGGAATACATCTTGACCACAGAGGATGGGAGCAACCATATCCTAGGGGTCCATATAGAAGGTCCAGGGGAGAGACATGGAATGGGAGTCTTAGGAGCATTTTCAACAAGACCGGTCCACTGTCCCCTCACAACAGAGGACGAGGTCAAGTTCCAGGTCGACTACAGTCCAAGGGGGGGGGAAGGGGGAAGACCCAACCACCCTCTCACGGAGGTCCGATCAATCAGTCAACCCCCTCTTGTGGTGAGATGGCAGCGATGAACCAATGCAGACAGCACAGCATCTGGGGCTCAGGTCCAAAAACCGCCCTCTCACGGCGGTTGGTCCGATGGTCAGGTCCCCTCTGCTGGCAGATGCAAGAAATTCAATATCATCCCAGTTCAGCCCCCAGGGGCCCCGACATCAGAGCCACCCTCTCACGGTGGTTTAACTGAGCCCAGCCCTCTCAGCTGATGGGATGGAGCCATGTACCAGCCCCCATTCAGATTTAAATAGTCCTCCCCACAGTTAGGGAAAGTTCAGATGAAAATTAAACTTGGCGTCAGGTGAGTCAGTGAGCTAGCTGACAATCCAAGGTGGGCATAGTCCTGGTAAAGAAGCATTGGGGGGAAACAGGGGCAGTTATCTCTAGCCCCCCCCAGCCCCCACATAAACAATGGAGGCCTCCCAAGATCTAAGAGCGTCTCATGCCAGGTCCTTGCCCAACCCAAAAGGCAGATGATCTCCCGGCCTCGTTGCCCCCCCCCCCCATCCCCAGCCTCCGGGGATGAAATGAAATTTAACCTGTCCAATTTTAACTTAGTTTATTTTTATTCCCTTAATATTCTTCAAGGCAATCATATTTGTTCCAGTTCATAAAGATCATTCACCTTGGAGGGTATTATTATCTAGAACTTAATTCCAAATCAATATTTAAGTTAAAGCAATGGGAAAAAACAATTCAAAAGGCAACATCGCTTAGAAATCATATAATAGAATGTAAAATGTTGCTAGGTATCTGCTGTATACTACTGTAAGAATCACACAATGTGTTGATTGGCAACATCTGGTGGATGAGGAATTCTGAGTTGTCAATCCAATACCAGTAATTTTGGGCTATAGTTTGGTTAACCATCCTTTAACCCACGGATGTCAAACTCAATTTCATGGAGGGGTGGATCAGCATTGTGGTTGTCCTCTGGAGGCTGGGAGGGAGGAGGGGCTTGGCCAGGGTGGTTGGAGAGTTATACCGGGGCTGGCAGCAGTACCAGTGGTGGGTTGCCCCCAGTTCACACCGGTTCTATAGAACCGGTAGTAAAACCAGAAGGAGGCTCCGCCCGCTGACCCTGACATCATGAAAATGCTTCTGCGCAGAAGAGTGCGTGTGCGAGCGAAGCAAGCACGTGTGCGCGGCCCCATTGCAAACTGGTAGTAAAGATAAGTAGAACCCATCCCTAAGCAGTACACTTCTCATTCAGCCACTTTCCCTCTTTCTTCTCCCTGCTCCTCCTCCTTCAGACAAAAGCTGCACTTTGTCTGTCCATTGCAGCGCAGAGCCTAGGATTTACTTTAACAGTGGCAGGACTTGAGGGATGGTCAATCCCCATTCATGGTATGGTGGAGAAGGTGGAAGGCAATCCCCCCACCATATCATCAGCTTGGTGGTTGTGGGATGGGAAACCGAGTGGCATTGAAAGCAACTCTCTCTCTTTCTCACACACACACACATAAGTTTGATCAGATCATTCTCTCGCTCTCTCACCCCACCTCATGGCAGCAGCCATGGTCTCTACGGTGGGTTTCACTGCTTCATCCTCCAGCCTTCCCACCGCCTTGCTTCGTTCATCTTCATTCTTCACCACTTCTTTTTAAAAAAAAATTATTTATAACAAAACATAATATAACAAACACAAAACACATAATATAAATTCCTTTTTTACAACTGTTTAGTAATGGTCTTCTTCTAGTATTTAAATCTTCCCTATTTCCCCTTATACTGTACTTTTCCTTCTTGTCCCTTTTTCTCTTATTTACATTATAATTCCTAACAATCATGATATTAATTTTATACATTTTATACAGTGTCCTATAAACCTTTTACATTTATGATTTCTCCCCTTTCATTATTGTTCACTATTTCTAATCTCCAGCCAGTTTACCCTTGCCAGGTGTCCACTATTTGAGCGGACAGTCCGCTTTTTTCACATTATGTTCACTATTTTTTTTCACAAAATAGTGGACATTTTTTTATTCAAAAGCTTTATGATGAAATGGTACATAATCTAAAGCTGTACAGTCAAAGAGAATAAGGATAGGAGAATCGCGTTTTGTCTTTTTTTTTCATAAATTAGAATGAGACAAAGATCAAATATCCATTGAACTCGATTCTCCGAAAAAATTAATGAGATTAAAATAAAAATATATTATAAAATTATGTACAGTTCACATTTTTAAAATGTATTGTAGCTTGTGTCAACTGACCTAAAATGGCGTCGAGTGATGAGAGTGACAGCGGCGAGATTTTGAATTCTTTAAAATGAAAGAGAGGAGTGTGCAAATACACCAAAGACTGGGAAGCTACTTTTGCATGGATTACCAACAACGAAACCGACAGAACAAATACGACGGCCTACTGTAAATTGTGTCAGAAATCGTTCACAATTGAATATAATGGTATAAAAGATGTCACACAGCATGCAAGCACAAAAAATCATTAAGATAAGGAGAAAATAGCTTCCAGCAACAAGCGAATCAATTCATTTTTCATTGTTAAAGACTCCTCTTTCAGTGAGAAAGTGACTATAGCTGAAATGGCTGAAACTTACCATGGGACCAAACACCATATTTCTTTCCTGGCTCAAGATTGCGTTATTAAGTTAATGAAGCAAGTTTTTGATGATTCAGAAATTGTAAAAAAGATGTCTTGTGGAAGAACCAAATCATCAGCTATTGTCAATGAGGTTTTGTATCCTTTTCTAGAAGCAGACCTGGCAACCCTAAGCCACTTGTACCATTTGTTCCATATTACATAGTATTCCGTATCTTTTTCTTTAAGTTCTTTTGTTAATTTGTCCATCTCGGCACACTCTAAGATTTTTTTTTTTAAATTCTTCCTCTGTTGGTGTATTTTTATTTTTCCAATTTTGTGCAAATGATATTCGTGCGGCCGGTATAATATGCAAAATCAAGTATTTTATTTCTTTGGTAAATTTTCTAGTGAATATTCCTAATAACAATGTCTCTGGTTTCCTATCAATTGCTTGATCTGTTATTTTTTCTAGCCATTTCTTGATTTTAGCCCAAAACCTTTTTGCAGCCTGGCAAGTACACCAAAGATGATAATATGTTCCATAGATCTTGTTGCATTTCCAACATATTGGCGAGCTGTTCGGGAACATCTTAGCAAGCCTTGCCAGTGGGAGGTGCCATCTGTAGAACATCTTCAACTGGTTCTCCTTGAATGCTGCAGACAGAGTTAATTTTGTATTTATTTGCCACATTTTCTCCCATCTCTCCAGTTCTATATTATAATTAAAATTTTTGGCCCATTTAATCATTTTTTCTTTAACTACCTCGTCTTCCATCTTATACCACAGTAAAAATTTATAAATCCTATTAATTAATTTCTCCTCTGTCCCTTGTATAATTTTGTCTAGTTCATGTTGCTCATTTTGTATTTCATATAATTTTGTATCTTCTCAATGTTTAGACTGAATCTGCATATATGTCCATCAATCAATTTCCCTATTTAAATCCTGTTCTAATTCCTGTTTTGATTTCAAATTTCCTTGTTCTTTTAGCACATCCCTATATCTTATAATCTTATCCATCTCAATTAAATTTGGGTGTTTTAATGCTTCCATTGGTGAAATCCAGAATGGTATTTTTGTATAATGATATTTTTTAAATTTTTATCCAGATTTGTAGCAATGCATTCCTTAATATGTGTCTTCTGAAATAACTATATGTTTTGTGTTTTTCGTCCCAAAGGAATGCCATCCTACTTGTAAATCGTGTCCCTCTATTGCTAAGATTCTTTTATCTCTTAATTCTATCCACTCTTAGCCAGGTTAGGATAGAAGTTTGGTAATATAATTCCCATTCTGGAAGTGCTAATCCCTCTTTATCTTTTGTATTTTGTAAAAATTTGAGTCTAATTCTCGGTCTTTTCCCCTGCCATATGAATTTAGAAACTATTTTATTTAAAGCTTCAAAAAAAATTCTCTAATTTTATTGGAATAACCTGAAATAAAAATAGTATTTTTGGCAATATGTTCATTTTGATTGTAGCGATCCTCCCCAATAATGAGATCTGTAAGTTTTTCCAGTTTTCTAAGTCTTTTTTAATTTGCTGTAGAATTTTATCATAATTGTCTTCTTTGATTGAGGAACATTTAACTGTAAGCCAAATCCCTAAATACTTTATTTTCTTGGTTGTTTGTATTTTTATACTACGTTCCAATTCTTTTTCTTGATTTTTGTAAGATGTTTAGTTATTAATTTGGATTTATTTTTATTAATCTTGAGTCCCGCTACTTCACCAAATTCTTCTATTTTTTGTATAAATTTTGGTCCTGATTCTAATGGTTCCTCAAGTATAAACACCAAATCATCAGCAAAAGCCTGTACCTTATATTCTTCTTTCTTTATTCTTAGACCTTTTATTTCCCTAATTTTCATCGAAAGTGTTTCTAGGGTTAATATAAATAGAAGTGGAGAGAGTGGGCACCCTTGTCCCACTTGCACCCCTTTTGTTATATCAAATTGTTCTGTAGTGTCCTCATTCATAATAACCCTTGCCATTTGTTTGGTGTCAATTTTTTCAATCATCTTCTCAAATTTTGTCTCAAATTCCATAAATTCCAATTGCCTTATTATAAATTTCGAATTCAAATTATCAAATGCCTTTTGGGCATCAAGGAAAACCAGTGAAGCTTGTTTTTCAGGGTGTGTTTCATAAAATTCTAGAGTATTTATTATTGTTCTCATGTTGTTTTTGATTTGTCTTTCTGTCAAAAATTCGTTTTGGTCCAGGTGTATATATTTGTTCAATATTTTTTTAATTCTTTCAGCTACTATACCTGGCTTTGTGGTGGCGGTTCCAGAAACCCCAGGACCCCGCATGGCTGCTGGCCTACTTTTCCTTGCTCACAACCGCAACAGAGCAAGAGGCTGAGTGATGTATTTGGGGTCCTAGTAAGGGTTGCTAGAGCCATCACAAGATGAGGCAGTTGTCAGGTTGTTGATGGCCTGGCTGCAGGATGCTCAAGTAAGCCAGTACAGGGTGTGAGGGCAGCTCTTCACCCTTCACCTTGCTCTGTCTTCCACCCCCCATCACCTCGCTTTGTGGCCACTGCATCAGTACGTTGCTCAGTTTCCTGCTCCATTACAGCATCAAGCAAGGAGAAGAAGTGATGAAGAATGAAGAAGAATGAAGTGAGATGGTGAGGGGCTGAAGGATGAAGCAAGGCAGGGTGTGTGGATCTGTCCCATTTGCCCCACACTGGCTTACCTGAGGGCCCTTCAGCCAGGCCACTCATGCCAAACCCTCACCCCATCACCCAGGGTAGCCATATCCCTTCACTAACCTGTTTTCCAGCTCCATTCACTGCCACTGTGTGCAGGGCAACAAAAGTAGTTTGTGAGACTATGGTAAAAAGAATAGTTCAGATGTTCCAACTTCTCACATACACACACACAAAAATCTCACGAAGTTAGAAGGACTGAACTATTTTTTTACCATAGTCCCACAGACTACTTTTGTTGCCTTCCACGCAGTGGTGGCAAACTTGGTCTGTATGCGCATGCACATATGTCTCCTCCTGTGCATGCATATGCCTGCCGCCTTGTGTGTGCACACATCCGACAGGATGGTGTGGGCTGGGCCGAAGCAACGTGGGCCGGCCCTTTACAGTTTCCAGGATGGCCACATGGGCTGGATCTGACCTCATTGTGGACTGGATTCGGCCTACAGGCCTTGAGTTTGATACCCCTGCTTTAACCCTTCAAAACTTTTATTTTCAAAAATTGTTGACTTACCCAATCCTATTTCATTTATTTGTTATGTTTATCCCAACATGGGATCTTCCTTCATTTTCCCTACATGTAACTGTTTTGATTACTGAAAGAGACTAGGTGTCCTTATTCCTAGTCCAGCATCTGAAATGCTATAGCATAGTGGCTTAGAATCATTAGTTTTAGCAGTTGGCAAACCTGAGAAGCTAACCTGAGTTGAGTTCAGATATTCTTCACTAGGAACTCTATGACTACCAGAGCTGTCATCTGGACTGAGAAGTTGAAACAACATCATAGAAGCCTGTCTGTGTTGCTGCCAGGAAATCTAAATATGTCAATGAAATCTTCAGGAGTCAATATTGACTCGGAAGAGACTTTACCTATTAGAAGAACCCATGAACAAATTTCATCCTGGTTTTATAAAGGAGGTCCTGACAAGAATAACTATATAATGCTATATTTCAATAATATATTTAATTTTTAAAAAATGTATAATTAACAAAAATCTTAGCACTTATCTTTACAGTATATACTCAGTTTTCCAAGGGTACCAAGGGGATAAAATGTGACAGCAACATTTTTGGATCTATTTTTCATTAATAATCTGCATATTAGAGTCTCTAAGCTACTTCTAATGCAACTGGTGAGTCATTTATCTTAACATTACATATTATTATTTCAAAAAAAAATGCTATTGAGATAAAAAGAATTGCAATTAAAGCCCTGCATGTTGTGTGAAAGTACATTAATAAGATATAAATTTTCTATGAAAAATGGAAACAATCAGGGTTCCAGTATTGTTTGTGAAATTCCTAGACATTTTTCTTCAATTTGGCTATCATAATTAGCCTACATATTATAATTAACCCCAGATTCAAGTACCTGAATAATGGTATGAACCAACATTGTTCCCTAAATACTGGATTTGTCTAATTAAAACAATTGTGTTTCTTAGTTCCATTTCTTTATTGTCTTAAACTATAGATATTTACTAATATTAGTATGAATATTCATAGCTGGAATAGACATGGCAACAGGTCAGCCAATGGGCACTGTTTGGAAACTGAAACATAGTATTTGTTTGTATGGGGCCATAAGAGACAGTTTGGAGTCTGGGCTTAGACTTGCTGAACTGTATATAAGAGTTGGTTTGGCCTCTGTAATGGGAGCCTCTGGACAATATATTAACCTCTGTATCTCTCTATTCTGCAATGACTTGCTTCTATGAATATTGTTTCTGTGTTCCTGATATTATATGCTGAATTCTGCTGTTTGGTATTGTATATAAAGAAGTTTCTTATATATAACTTGAACCCTACTGAAGTTCATTTAATTGTGTGCTGCAACAAACTCTGACACTATTGCTATTAATTGTCATTATTTTTGTGGTCTTCTATTTTTAGTTCTTCCTGATTACAGTCCACACTTCAGCTATGTATCTAATTCTTTTATTTTAATTACTGCATTTTTCGGACTATAAGACACACTTCCCCTCCAAAAAGAGGATGAAAATTTGGGTGTGTCTTATACACTGAATGTAGGCCTGCCCACCCATCAGCCCCCTGGAAAATGGGGCATGCGGAGGCAGCAATAGGCTATGGCAATCCCTGCAGCTTGAAACAGCTGATCTTCAGGAGGCTGATCCAACCAACAGTCAGATGCTTGTGCTAATCAGGCTGTACTGAAGCTGAAATTAAAACAGGCTGTTTGCTGCAAGGAGGAAAATTCCTGGGAGGCAGAGGCAGATTTTTTTTTCTTGTGCTAATCAGGCTATGCTGAAACTGAAACTGAAACAGGCTGTTTGCTGCAAAGTGGCAAACTGCTGGGAAGCAGAGGCAGATTTCTTTTTCTTGTTTTCCTCCCCCAAAAAAGTAGGTGCGTCTTATAGTCTGGAGCGTTTTATAATCCAAAAAGTACAGTATTATTCTAATTTTATGTCATTCAGGGGAAATAGTTTAGTTTTTATAGTTTATTTGATTTGTATACCGCCCTACTCCCGAAGGGCTCAGGGTGGTGAACAGCCAAGCAATAAAATAAAATAGTTCATCTTATAGTAGAAATAGTCAGCATAACAATTGAATAAATAAATAAAATAAATAAAAATAAAAATAAAAATCTAATGATTGGAACTACCCGAGTGTTAATTGCCTTGATGGTATTTCTTCCAATGAGTTTGGATTTTAAGATCTTCTTTAATCTCATAATGTATTCATTACTAATCTTGTTCTTGCCTTCAGTTTTTATTATTATGATTTTAAGGGCATGTTAAATTTTTCAGCTTTCAATTTCCAAACATTACAGGTGCTCAAATGTTGTGACATGCCTTGAGGATTGTAAAGATATTTTGGCTACTTTAATATAATTTAGATGTGCTTGGTAAATAACTACATAAATATCATAACTTTTTAACATTTTGTTTGTTTCATTGGTTCATCACACAGTCAGCCAAATGTTTAAACTTGATTTGGAATTTTTGTCCACCTATCAAATCCTTCCCAAATATCTGGAATCAGAAAATGTTGTTTGAGGATGGTAAAGGTATTGTCATAGGATGTAATCTGTTCCAAATAGAACTGTCTTTTGCAAAGAGGGACATATAACTAAGGCTGATTATCAGTAGATATGCAGAAGACGATTATCAGCAGATTATCCAGAACAAAGACAAAGTCAGGAAAGCAAAGGCTCAGAATAAACTAAGACTTGCTACAAAAGTTGAAGATAATAAAACAAGTTTCTTCCAACATATTAATAACAAGAAAAAAGTCAAGGATACAGTAGGTCCATTAAAGAGAGAAGATGGCAAGGAAGTAACAAGAGGTAGGGAGAAAGCAGAGTTGCTTAACTTATTCTATGCATCAGTATTCACGCAAAAAGAAATTATAGCCAATGTACCCAAAAAGCTACTCTAAAATACAAACCAGAAATAAAAATTAAAACAAGCAAGGAAATGGTAAGAGAACACCTATCTGACCTTGATGAATATAAATCACCAGGATCTGACAGATTATATCCCAGAGTTCTGAAGGAGCTGGCAGATGTTATCTCAGAACCACTGTATCAAATCTTTAAAAAATTCTGGAGCACAGGGGAAGTACTTGAGAATTGGAAAAGGGCTGATGTGGTTCCCATCTTCAAGAAAGGAAAAAAAAAACGACCCAGGAAACTATAGACCAGCGGTTCTCAACCTGGAGGTCGCGACCCCTTTGGGGGTCGAACGGCCATTTCACAGGGGTCGCCAAAGCCCTCTCTCTCCCCCCCCCACGCCTTCACTCACCCTCACTCCTCTGTTGGATCGCCGGCCGTTCACTTACCCCGCCCACTCCCCATCTATTGCTGCCTCCGATGGCTAGAGGAAAAAAACTGTTGAAATTCTTGCCGCGGGGCTTCAAAGGGCCGCCCTAGAGCCAGTGGTGCAGCCGAACCCTTTGTTAAATTGCTGGCTTGCCCCGCCCCTCCGCACCACTATTTATTGCCAATAAATAGTGGTGGGCGAGGGGCGGGGGAGCCAGCAATTTAACAAAGGGTTCGGTGTTTTTTTTTTGTAATTTTATTGCCCCCGGGAGCTTCAGCAGAGGCTAATTAGCCCTTGCTTGGATCAGCTCCCGACCCCCAGCTGATTTGCTCTCGGCTTTTTTGCTTGCTTGGAAAGAGTGCAGATTTTTTTCCCCTACCTAAACTGAAAAACGAAAGAGAAAGTAAAGCAGGCTGTTGGCTTTGCACGTTGGAAAATTAGGCAGGCAGATTTCTTTTCTTTTTCCTCACCAAAAAAGGTAGGTGCAAACAATGGGAAATTTAGGGAGAAAGAGGAGATTTTAAAACACAAAAGAAAAAAAGCTCTATTTAACTAAGGAATTGTAATAATTGAGATACTATTAATTGTATATTGTGTTGAAAGCAGAAATGGTTAAGTTGTGGTTTGGAGGAATATATGGGGGAAATTATTTGGCTGATTATTATTGGTAAATATAATTAATTGATTTGTAAGAAATTGGATTGCATGGAAATAATTGGAATATTCATGTTCATATTGATTAATATACAAAAATGGTAGTTATATAACTAATTGATTTATATTAAAATGTTGAATTCATATTAAACAACTGTAATATTACATAATTAACCAATGTGAGGATGGATATAAAAATAGATGACAATGGGAAGGGGTATAATATAGAATAGAAGGGAAAAATTGAATTTGATTAAGATTAGAGATGAGGATGAAGGGTAATATTGATTTTTTACAAAAATAGATGAGGAATAAATATGGCAAAAAGGAAATATAGAAATTGTAAATTTAATTGAAATGACTAAACACTGTTTAAATTTATGAACCGGCCAAATACTCTGTTCAAAGAAAATACATTGAAGGTTTGTATGTGTGTTTCTAATTATTGTTATTTATTTCTATTTGTTCTCTTTTATTCTTTAAAGTTTAACCATTCTTTATCTTTTTTTTTAATTTGATTTATCTTAATATCTTTATATTTGTTTGGGGTTGCCTTTCTTCCCTTTCATCTTTTTTATTGTACAGCAATGTTTCTCCTCAAACCTACCACCTCTCTCTTTTCTTTCCTTCTAACTTTCTCTTCCTCACCCTCTTCTTCTCCTCTCTACTTCCTCTTCCTTTCTCCTTCTCCTCCTCTCTCCCTCCCTCTCTTACCCTACTCCTACTCTAATTTCCCTTCCCTTCCTTCATCCCTCTCTATTGCTGTATCCTTTTATGCATATCGACTACTCAGAGGGCTGAAAAAGTTATTTCTGACTGGTCCTCGCACTTTTGACCAGTCCTCGAACTTACGACTGTCCTCACATTTTATGTTTTTGCCTTATCTTGTCACCATGGTGAAGAGAACCAGTTGTGAAATGAGTGACATGGTTGTTAAGAATGCTGCACGGGCATAAATGTGAGGATGGTCATAAGTGTGAGGACCAGTCAAAAGTGTCAGAAATGACTTTTTTCAGCCCTCTGAGTAGTCCCTATACACATAGCTATGGCCACCCGGTCACATGACCAGCTAGCCACACCCACCCAGTCACATGACCTCCAAGCCACGCCCACAAAATAAGCCACGCCCACAGAACTGGTAGTAAAAAAAATTAGAACCCTCCCCTGGTTGGGGGTCACCACAACATGAGGAACTGTATTAAAGGGTCACGGCATTAGGAAGGTTGAGAACCACTGCTATAGACCAATCAGTCTAATATCAATACTTGGGAAGATCCTGTAAAAGATAATAAAAAAAATAGATCTGCGAACAACTAGAAGCAAATAAAGTTAAAACCAGTACCCAGCACGGGTTGGTTAAAAACAGATCATGCCAAACCAAGCTTATTTCATTTCAAAAGTCATTTCATAAAGTCATTAAATTAGTAGACCAGCGAAATGCTGTGGACATAGTATACTTAGATTTCAGTAAGGCATTTGACACAGTAGACCACAATCTACTTCTTGGTAAACCAGAAAAATGTGGAATAGACAACATCACCACCTGGTGTTGTAACTGGCTGACAAACCGTACTCAATAAGTAGTCCTTACACCCACATGGAAAGAAGTAAGTGGTGGGGTACCACAAGGCTCCATCTAGGGCCCAGTACTCTTCAATTATAAATGACTTAGATGAGGGAATACAAATTTTCAGATGATACTAAACTGGCAGGAATAGCCAACACCCCAGAAGACAAACTCAGGATCCAAAAAGATATTGACAAACTTGAACAATGGGCCCTATCCAACAAGATGAATTTTAATGTGGAGAAAAGGTTTCTGCCTACCTTTAGGCAGAAAAATTATTTTTCAAAGCACCAGAGGGTAGGACAAGAAATAATGGTTGGAAACTGATCAAAGAGAGAAGCAACCTGGAAATAAGGAGAAACTTCCTAACAGTAGGGACAATTAACCAGTGGAACAGCTGGCTGCAGAAATCGTGGGCGCTCCATCACTGGAGGTTTTTAAGAAGAGACTGGACAATCACTTGTCTGAGATTGTATAGGTTCTCCTGCTTGAACTGTGGGCTGGACTAGAAGACCTCCAAGGTCCCTTCCAGCTCCTGTCCTGTCCTGTCCTACCCTACCCTACCCTACCCTACCCTATTTTGTTAATGCTGATGGTTTCAAGTAGTGCTCCAGTTGTTTTGGGATTGCACCCAAGGTGTCTGTTAGTATTAGTATTACCTTTGTTTTCTTTTGCCTCAGTAATTCTATTTCTATTTTCAAGTCTTTATTATTTGTGAAATATCTGCAATTAGATCAAAATAAGACGAGTTGAAACCTAAAATCCAAGTCCTAATCAAAGAAGCATCTAAGAATATAGGAAAGTAGGGTGGTGAGTTTTTTTGTTTTTCTTTTGTAAAATTTGTGTTCTGGTCCAATACATTTAAATATTTCCAGAGTTAATATTGTTTTGTTATTGTTATGCTTTCAAGGTTGAGACCTAGTGACTGCCAAGACTAATTTCTGTTTTCTCAGCAAGATTTTGGAAGTGGTTTGCCATTGGCTTCTTACTAGGATTTAGAGTGGCTGGGCCAAGGTTACCTTGTTGGCTTTATGCCTAAGTCAGGGCTAAAACCCACAGTCTCCAGCAGGGGTGAAATGCTACCAGTTCAGGGCAGTTCACCCAAACCGGTAGTGAAAATGCTACTGGTTCACTTGAACCAGTAGTAAAAAAATGCTTTAAAAAGTTTTTAAAAAAATTCCAATGATCGTGTGGTACAGCTGATCGTAGGAACGTTTTTTTTTTTTTTTTTACTTTTTAAAGCAATTTTTTTACTACCAGTTCAGGCGAATAGTAATAAAAAAAATGCTTTAAAAAAGTAAAAAAAAGGTTCCGAAGATCAGCTGTGCCGCGCGATCGTTAGAACTTTCTTTTTACTTCTTAAAGCATTTTTTAACTACCTATTGCCCGAACCAGTATTTTTATGTAAACTATGATAGTTTGTTTTTGAGATCTCTGTGACTCTGTGAGGTTCCTGCTTGTTGTAGGGGCCATTTTGTGTGAAGTCCAATTGCTTTTGTATTGTGTGTGAGTCAGCTGTGTAGCTTTTGTGTTATTTTTGTGATAGTTGATTTTCCTGGACACATGACACCAAGCTACCCATTCAGTCACATGACCACCAAGCCATGCCCACCCAGTCACATGACCATCAAGCAATGCCCACCAAGCCATGCCATCAAGCCACACTCACAGAACCAGTAGGGAAAAAAATTGAATTTCACAACTGGTCTCCAGGTTATATTCTGGTACCTTAAGCATACACTGGCTGTCATTACAAACACACACATACACACCTTTAATATATATGCTAGTCATTCGACTTTGAATAAGACATACTTTTGTGTAGTTCATCTGCGGACAAAAAATATGTCTGCAATTTCAGTCTAGAGATAGAGAATCTAGCACAAAAAAGATACTGAAAGTCCATTAATGTAGTAACTGTGGATGTTGTTCTGCAGCATTGGTCACAAGTCTCCAGGTTACATCTTGGTGCCTTAAGTACTACACCAAATTGGCTGTCATTATATACAAAGAGACATGCTTGCATGCATATGATAAAGATAATATACAGCTAAGTGAACCCCAGCTACTGATGTTCTGCAATTTTATGAGCAATTAAAAATAGTCTGCAGTAATGTTATCTGCATTCTTGGGGGCAGTGGCAAGAAGAGCAATTTCATTAAGAGGATGATGGAACATTTTGTGATTTCTGTAATAATTATTCAGATCTAAATATACTACCATGCAAAAGGAAAGTGATTAATTAATAAAAAGTAGTCTTAGGAGTCCAAGGTCTAAAACTTTTCTCATCTAATGAGAAAATTATTGTTTTCTTTGGAAACAATTTTCTTTTCAAGCATAATAGGAGTTTACTTCTGCTAAAAACATCTGGAACCTATAGATTAATCAAAGTATTTACTTAGTGCCAAAGAATAATTAGTGAAATGATTAACACGTACACTAAATTCACAATACATACCACTAAACTAACTTTATATGCAGTTTAAACAATATATTTAATTAATGAGAGGCATCTGTGAGTATTTAATGCCCTCCTTTTACCTTTTGGAAGGTAAAAGCTATCCAGTCACAATTTCCCTTTTAGGTGTCCCTGTTTGGCTTTTTGAATATCATTCATTATATTGGATTTATTTGTTGAAAATATAAAAGAGACATTTGACAAAATGTGGGGTAGGATTTTTACTTAACTCATTTTTTGCATCTGTCTTTACACAAAAGGAAAAAACAGTCCAACCTATCAAAAACAGCACCACAAAAAACAGATTAGGAACACAAGTTAAAATAGAAAGAAAATGGTAAGTGAACACCTGTCTACCCTAGACAAGTTCAAATCATCAGGACCAGATGGATTACACCCCAAGGTTCTGAAGGAACTGGCACATGAGATCTCAGAACCACTGAACTATATCTTTCAAAGATCCTGGAGCACAGGGGAACTGCCAGAGGACTGGAAAAGAGCTGATGTAGTTCCTATCTTCAAAAAAGGAAGGAAAAAAAAAACAGATCCAGGAAATTACAGACCTATCGGCCTGACCTCAATACCAGGGAAGATTCTGGAAAAGATAATCAAGCAACGAATCACCAAATACCTAGAAGCAAACAAAGTAATAACCAAAAGCCAACATGGGTTTATCAAAAACAGATCATGCCAGACTAATCTTATTGCATTCTTTGACAAAATGACAAAATTAGTGGACCAGAGGAATACTGTCGATATAATTTACTTGGACTTTAGTAAAGCATTTGATAAAGTAGACCATAACCTACTATTAGATAAAATAGAAAAATGTGGGTTAGACAGCATCACCACCAGATGGATTCGTAACTGGCTGACCAACCACACTCAACATGTAGTCTTCAATGGAACTGCATCTAAACGGAGGGAAGCAGTGATGGGATTCAGCCAGTTCGCACCACTTTAGGAGAACCAGTTGTTAACTTTCTGAACAGTTGGCCAACTGGTTGTTGGAAGAAATAATTAGGCCAGAGAACTGGTTATTAAATTACTTGAATCCCACCATGGAGGGAAGTATGCAGTGGAGTACCCCAAAGCTCTGTTTTAGGCCCAGTACTCTTCAACATCTTCATCAATGACTTGGACAAGGGGATAGATGGGGAACTCATCAAATTTGCAGATGACACCAAGCTGGCAGGAATAGCCAACACTTCAGAAGATAGGGTCAAGATACAGAAGGATCTTTTTTTTTAATTGAAAAGTTTTATAGGAAATACAAACATTTTCTCCCCCCCACCCCTCCCCCCTCAACCCCTCCCACCCCCCCTACCTCCCACCCCCCCTTTCCCTCCTTCCCCCCCACCCCCTCCCTAAACTTCCCAGAACAAGCACAGGGTATAGCATTCACAAACATACAGCTAAAATATGCTAACAAATTATAACATTCATATTCTCCCTAAGTCTTTAACTCCTTATAACCCAACAAACTATAAACATGAACTACTTAAAAATAATTCATTCATAAGCTATATGTATCTTCTTGTTCGGATACTTTTTTTGTATATAGTCAATCCATCTTCTCCATTCCGATATGTATCTTTCATTTGAATAGTCTTTAAGGTATGATGAAATTTTTGCCATCTCTGCCAAATGCACAACTTTTAGTGTCCATTCCTCAATAGTGGGTGGATCTTCCTTCTTCCAGTACTGTGCCACCAGTAACCTGGCAGCTGTTATTAAGTTCAAAACCAACTTAGTCTCTATTACAGTACAATCCGTAACTATTCCCAGCAGAAAAAACTGTGATGTAAATTTAATTTTTTTCCTTAAAATATTTTGAATAATCCACCATATTTTTTATCCAAAACGCCTTAATTTTTTTACATGTCCACCATATATGAAAATATGTGGCATCTTCACACTCACATCGCCAACACTTAAGTTGTAAATTTGGGTACATACAGGCTAGTTTTTTGGGGTCTAAATGCCATCTGTAAAACATTTTATAAAAGTTCTCTCTTAAATTTTGAGCTTGTGTAAATCTTACATCTCTAACCCATATCTTTTTCCATGTTTCCAACATTATTGGTTCACCTATGTTTTGTGCCCATTTTATCATACAATCCTTGACTAGCTCTGTTTCTGAATCTATTTCCACTAATACATTATACAACCTTTTTATATGCATTTGACCTTTATTTCTTATTTGCTTTATCAAATTCTCATCCTGCTGCAAAATACCAGTTTTTTTATCTTCTCTCCATCTTGTCTGCAGCTGACCATACTGAAACCAAGTTTTAATAATTCCTTCATCTCTTAATTGCTCCATAGATTTTAATTGTAGTCTGATTCCTTCCTTATAAAGGAGTTCCTTATATGTAATCTTATCTTGTTTTTGCTCCAAATTTATATTCTCTATCGCATGTCTGGGTACTGTCCATATTGGTAACTTATCATTTAATTTATACTTTTTCCAGACACACAATAGAGCATTTCTTAATATATGGCTTTTAAAAGTCTTATCTACTTTCTTGTCATACAATAGATAAGCATGCCAGCCGTAGACCAGACCATATCCTTCAATATTCAATATCTTTTCCTCCATTAAATTTATCCAATCTTTAATTGCTGAGAGGGCAGCGGCTTCATAATACAATCTTAAGTTAGGCATTTTAAGACCACCTCTGTCTTGGGTGTCTTGCATTATCTTTTGATTAACTCGCGGTTTCTTCCTTGCCCACACAAACTTGTTTATGCCCTTCTGCCATTCCTTCAAATTTTCATCTTTTTTAAGTATAGGTATCATTTGAAAAAGAAATAAAAATTTTGGTAAGATATTCATTTTTACAGCACCTATCCTACCCAGCAAAGACAATTGTAATTTTTTCCAAGTTTCCATCTCTTTCTGTATTTTTTGCCATAACGGTTCATAATTATACTGATATAATTTCATATTTGCAGTCATAATATAAACCCCTAAATATTTAACCTTCTTAACTATTTCAAATCCTGTTAACCGGTTGGGTAAGGTAACCACCAGGTCATCCGCAAATGCTCGTAGCTTATACTCATGCTGTCTAATTCTAATTCCCTTTATTATATCCGTCCCATGTATTTTACTTAATAAAATTTCCAGCGTCAAAATAAACAATAACAGAGACAAGGGACAACCTTGCCTTGTTCCTTTTTCTATATTAAAATTGTCTGTTAAACCACCATTGATTATTATTTGCGCTGTTTGTTTTTGATATATTGCCTTAATAGATTGTATAAAATGTTCTCCAAGTTGCATCCTTTCTATTAATTTTAATAAAAATTGCCAATTCAATCTATCAAAGGCTTTTTCGGCATCCAAAAAAACTAGCACCGCGGTGACCTGGTTGTTCCTTCCCAAATACTCTAATAAATTAACAATTTGCCTTACATTACTTTTCATTTGTCTACCATTTATAAAACCAGTTTGATCATGATGAATCATTTGCTGCATAACTGTCATTAATCTATTTGCTAAAATTTTAGCAAAAATCTTATAGTCTGTATTTAAAAGTGAAATCAGCCTATAGTTTTTAGGATCTGTATAGTCTTGGCCATCTTTTGGAATCAGCGAAATAAATGCTGTCTTCCAAGTTGGAGGTACCTCTTCTCCCTGTTATATATTGTTGAATAATTCCTTCAATGGTTCCACCATTTCCTCCTGTAAACTTTTATAATAAATAGCTGTCAAGCCATCCGTTCCAGGAGCTTTACCCATTTTCAACTGCTTAATTGCAAATAAAATTTCCTCAGAAGTTATCAATTGATTTAAGCTATCCCTCTGCTCTTTTGAAGTTATATAAATATTCTCTTTCTGCAGATATCTATCTGTATCTGTATCTTGAATTTTATCACCAGAATACAGCCTTGAGTAAAACTCTAAAAAAGATTTTTTAATCAATTCTTGCTCATAAACCTCCTTATCTTTGTATTTTATTTTCTCTATTGTCCTTGCTTTCTGCTTTTTCCTTAACAAATATGCCAACCACCTACCTGGCTTATTAGCATTACAAAAAGTATTATGTTTTGCTTATTGTAAGTTGGTTGCCACTTGATTTGCTATTAACATATTAAACTGACCCTTCAATAAATTGATTGCCTCTTTAATATTCTTATCTGTTGGGTTGGCTATTAAAGCCCGTTCCTGTTTATTAATCTCATTTTCTAATTCTTTTCTTTTTTCCCCCTGTTTCTTTCTATATTTATTATTCAAATATATTAAAATTCATCGCATGTATGATTTACTTGCATCCCATACCATTTCCATAGATGTACCCTTTTGCATATTCATAGCAAAAAATTCTTTCATAAAATTTTTACACTCTTTTACATTTTCTTCATATCTAAACAAGTTATCATTTAACCTCCAGGACTTCCTAGGCCCTTTTCCATACTCCAATTCCAGCCAAACTGGACTATGGTCTGTCAATGTTCTTGAACAAATCTTCGTGTTCTTCACCCTAGATAAGAGATCATTAGTAATTAATATAAAATCAATCCTTGAAAAAGATTGGTGTCTATCCGAGAAAAAAGTAAAATCTTTTTCTTCTGGGTTTCTTTCATGCCAAATATCCCTCAATTCCCAGTCATCCATCATCTCCCAAAACAGTTTGGGCAATTTTGCTCTTGTCAAAACATTTTGTTTGGGTCCCTTCTTGTCTTTTTTTATGTCCAAAACACCATTCCAATCCCCCAATAGGATACAAGTCTTATATCCCCATTGTGTCAACTTTGAATGTAGTAAATTATAAAAATTTTCTTGTTGTTGGTTCGGGGCATATACTCCAATTACAAGTGTTTTTTCTCCTTTTATTAAAAGTTCAATCGCTAAAAATCTTCCTTGATCATCTGCTTCAACTAATTTTGCAATTAAGTCTCTTTTCAAATATATAACTATACCGTTTTTCTTCTCTGATGCTGCTGCTACATAATATGTACCTAATCTTGCATTTGTCAAATATTTTTGTTCTTGTATCCTAATATGAGTCTCTTGTAAACAAATTACTTCATTCTTAAATTGTTTAAGATAGTGAAATATTTTCCTTCTCTTCTGTGGAGAATTCAAACTATTGACATTCCAAGTCAGAAATCTAGTTCCCATCTCTGGGCCTCTGAAGCATCTGGAGCAATTTCTGATGATCTTGCCTCATTTGACCTTTAGGTCTTGCTCCTCCCACAGCTTCTGTTTTGGTAGTTTCTTGGGTTGCCATCTGAAGTTGTTGTTGTTGCTGTCTTAATTCTTCCTTGTGTTTAGCTGTTGCTGCTCTGGTCTGTCTTTGATCCTTTGGTTCTTCAAATATATCAATTAAATCCACATCTTGAACAGCCATCTGAATTTGTAGCAGTTCTTCTTGACCAGTCAAAGCTCCCCCCTGAACTACTGTCAGTAGCTCTTCTCTCTCTCCTTCCATTACTTCCTTCTTTCTTTTTCCTTCTGGTGATTTGGGTGTCCCAGCCTTTAATACATTGATGTAAAAATCTCTTGCTTTCCATATTGTGTTAAGCCGGTATCTCTCTCCCGAATAAGTCATGACAAGGCCGGCTGGCACCTCCCATCTATACTGTAATTGGCGTTTTTTAGGCTCATCCACCAGAAAAGCATACTCCCTTCTAGCTCTCAACATCTTAGGGGGGATTTCTTTAATTGTCATCACCTCCTGGCCTTCAACCTGAAGCTTGTTTTTAAAGGTAGCCTGTAAAATTTCGTTACGTAATATCCTTGTAGTAAAATATATTACAATGTCTTTTGGTAAGTGTTTCTGTTTGACAACCCAAGAGATGACACAATATGCCTTGTCAATCTGCCAGCCCAGCTCAGTTTTCATCTCCCCCAGCAACTGTGCCAATGCCTCTGTCATCATTTCTTTCAAGTTCTCTTGTTTATTCTCCTTCAACCCTCTGAATCTTAAAGCAAATTCCATATCTCTATATTGTAACATCATTACATCAACTTCAGCCCTTTCAAGCCTGTTCTGAGTCTCTGCTAATTTATTATCCAAAATTTCCGTAGATTGCTTAATTTCTTCAACTTTATCATCCACAATTTCAATATCACCTGCCAAACATTTAAATGCCAATAATATGTCTTCTCTAATTTGCCAATTCCAAGTTAAAATCTCCTCTGAAACAGCCTGTATTTTTTCATTAGTTTCATTAATTTTTTGATTAGTTTCATTAGTTTTTTCATTAATCACAGTAGCAATTTTATTTTATTTTTTTATTTATTTATTTTTTTTAAAGAAATTTTATTGATTTTCCGAAACAAAAAAGAAACTATACAATCAATCTCTGCTATCGGAGGTACAGTGTATTTACAATATAGTGAAACAAAAATTGGTAAACATAAGGCTTCAGTCTTAACTATACATGATACTATACAATATGACTATAATACATGTGCCAGGTCAAAATTCTAAAGTCATGTTTTCGTTTTATTTTTAAGCCAATGGTACCAAATACCCCATACATCATAGTATCTTGAGTTATCCTCATTTTTTAACTCGCTTGTCAGTTTCGCCATTTCTGTGCACTCTAAGATCTTATTTATTAGAGTATCTTCTGAGGGTAAATTGTTTTTCCACCATTTTGCAAAGGCTAATCTAGCCGCAGTTATAATCTGGATTATCAATTGGGTTTTGTTGTTGTTTAGGTCCTCTTCAGTTATACCTAGGAGGAAAAGTTCCGGGACTAGGGCTACCTCCTGTCCTGTTATTTCACAGAGCCAGTGTTGAATTTTGGACCAATACTTTTTAGTCTCAGGGCAAGTCCACCATAGGTGATAAAAGGTGCCGACTGATTTTCCACATTTCCAACAAGTGGGAGAGAGATTTGGAAACATCTTAGCTAGCTTCGCTGGGGCTAGATACCACCTATGAAGCAATTTGTAATGGTTTTCCCTAAACGTTGTCGATTTGGTTATTTTATAATTTCTATTCCAAGCTATCTCCCAATCGTTGAAATTTAATCTATACCCTAAGTTTTTTTCCCAGATGTTTAATTGTCTTTTTGCTATAGACTCTGCCTTATCTTCATCTAATAAAAAGTGATAAATTTTTGTTAACATTTTTTTTTCTGGTCCCCAAATTATTTTGTCAAAATTTCCATGTTTTGCTGCTATTCCAAATTTGTCTCTGTCTTTTTGTAATCTTGAATTGATCCGAATATAATTCCACCAGTCCAAACTAAAGCCCTGCTCCCTCAATAGCTCCAGGGATTTTAGTTTCCCTTCTTCATCGAGGATGTCTTTATATGTACCCCATTTTTGATCATCTCTCCTGATTGGAGCCGCCAGCGATTCTATAATAGAGAGCCAAATGGGTACCTTAGTATAGATCTTCTGTCTAATTTCGATCCACGTACAAATGAGGGTCTCCCTGATTTTATGCTTATGAAAATAGGATTTTTTCTTATTCTTTATATCCCAGAGATGAGAGTGCCATTCTTCTAGGACAGTGGTTCTCAACCTTCCTAATGCCGTGACCCATTAATACAGTTCCTCATGTTGTGGTGACCCCCAACCAGGGGTGAGTTCTAAATATTTTTACTATCGGTTCTGTGGGCGTGGCTTATTTTGTGGGCATGGCTTGGAGGTCATGTGACTGGGTGGGCGTGGCTAGCTGGTCATGTGGCCGGGTGGCCATGGCTATGTGTATAGGGACTACTCAGAGAGCTGAAAAAAGTGATTTCTGACAGGTCCTCGCACTTTTGACTGGTCCTCACACTTATGACTGGTCATCATGCCCATTGTAGCATTCTTAACAACTGTGTCACTCATTTCACAACTGCTTCTCTTCACCATGGTGACAAGATAGGGCAAAAACATAAAATGTGAGGACAGTCGTAAGACAGTCCTCGTTCAAAAGTGCGAGGACCAGTCAAAAATAACTTTTTCAGCCCTCTAAGTAGTCCATACAGCAATAGAGAGGGATGAAGGAAGGAGAAGAGAGATGGAAGAAGGAAGGAGAGAGAGGGAAGGAAGAGAAAGAGGAAGGAAGGGAAGGGAAATTAAGAGTAGGAGTGAGGGTAAGAGAGGGAAGAAGAGGGGAGGAGAAGGAGAAAGGAAGAGAAAGTAGAGAGGAGAAGAAGAGGGGGAGGAAGAGAAAGTAAGAAGGAAAGAAAAGAGAGAGGTGGTAGGTTTGAGGAGAAAGATTGCTGTACAATAAAAAAGATGAAAGGGAAAAAAGCCAACCCCAAACAAATATAAAGATATTAAGATAAAGAATGAATTGTTAAACTTTAAAGAATAAAAGGGATCAAATATGAATAAATAGCAATAATTAGAAACACACATACAAACATACAATGTATTTTCTTTGAACAGAGTATTTGGCCGGTTCACAAATTTAACCAATGTTTAATAATTTCAATTAAATTTGTCTATATTTTCTTTTTGCCATATTTATTCCTCATCTATTTTTTTAAAAAAACCAATATTACCCTTCATCCTCATCTCTAATCTTAATCAAATTCAATTTTTCCCTTCTATTCTATATTATACCCCTTCCCATTGTCATCTGTTTTTATATCCATCCTCACATTGGTTAATTATGTAATTATGTAATACAGTTGTTTAATACAAATTCAACATTTTAATATAAATCAATTAGTTATATAACTATCTTTTTTGTATATCAATCAATATGAACATGAATATTCCAATTATTTCTATGCAATCCAATTTCTTACAAATCAATTAATTATATTTACCAATAATAATAAACCAAATAATTTCCCCCATATATTCCTCCAAACCACAATTAACCATTTCTGCTTTCAACACAATATACAATTAATAGTATCTCAATTATTACAATTCCCTAGTTAAATAGAGCTTTTTTTCTTTTGTGTTTTAAAATCTTGAACCTCCTCTTTTGCCCTAAATTTCCCATTGTTTGCAGTTTTGTACCTACCTTTTTTAGTGAGGAAAAAGAAAAAGAAATCTCTCTCTGCCTCATTTTGTCACATTGCAGCAAAGACCCTGCTTTACTTTCAGGTTTGTTTTTTCAGCATAGCTAGGGGGTGAAAAATCTGCTCCTCTCTTTGCAGCTAGCGACAGAGCCCTCCGCAAAACAGCTGAGAGCAAATCAGCTGAGAGTCCGGAGGCTGATCAAATCAATTTATGGTAATTAACCTATGCTGAAGCTGAATGGGGCTGTTTTTTTCTATTTTTGCAGACACCGGTCTTCTCATTTGTTTTCTTTTAACACTGATCAGCTGTGGGGCGGCCCTTTGAAGCCCCGTGGCAAGAATTTAAATGGTTTGTTTCCCTCTAGCCATCAGCTGGGACTCAGGAGGCAGCAATAGATTGGGAGTGGGCGGGGTAAGCGACCAGCGACCGGCAATCCAACAGAGGCAGAGGGTGAGGGTGAGTGAAGGCGTGGGGGGGTGAGAGAGGGCTTTGGCGACCCCTGTGAAATGGCCATTCGACCCCCAAAGGGGTCGCGACCCCCAGGTTGAGAACCACTGTTCTAGGAGGTCATGGCCTTCCAAAGTCAGTGTTCTCCTATCCTGTAACTTGATCCACTCCTTGATCCAAATTAATTTTGCGGCCTTTTGATATAGTTCCCAGTCAGGGAGCCCAAAGCCTCCCAGATTCCTTTTCCCTTGGGGAATCTTAAAAGAAATCCTCGATTTCTTACCCTCCCACAAAAAGTTCCTGATGTATTTGTTCAGGTCCAAAAAGAATTTCTTGTCTAGTGGTAGCGGAATATTTTGGAATAGAAACAGAATTTTTGGTAAGATGTTCATTTTGATCGCTGCAATTTTACCAATCAGAGACAATTTGAGCTTTTTCCATCTTTCAAGGTCTTGGTGTGTTTTCTGTAAAAAGGGAGTGTAATTATCCTCTTTTAGTGAGGAGAATCTCGCGGTAATCCATATTCCCAGATACTTTATTTTCCTAACTATCTGGAGGCCTAATGATTTTTCCAATTTTTCCTTTTGTAAATCTGTCATGTTTTTCACTATAATTTTGGTTTTATTCTTATTAAGTTTTAGGCCCGCCACCTCTCCATACTCCTGGATTTCCTGCATTAATTTTACACCAGATTCTAGTGGGTCTTCCATTATGAGGGCTACGTCGTCCGCGAAAGCTTGGGTTTTGAAGGTTTCATTCCTAATCTTTAATCCCTTGATCTCTTTGTTGGCTCTTATCTTTCTGAGTAGGACCTCTAGCGCCAGGATATATAGTAAGGGAGATAAAGGGCATCCCTGTCTCACTCCTTTTTGGATCTAGAACGACTGGGTTCTATCTCCATTCACTAGAATGTTTGCCCTCTGGTTTTTATATATGTTCTCGATCATCTTCCTAAAGTTGGTACCAAATCCCATTAGATCAATTTGATTTATCATAAAGGTCCAATTCAAATTGTCGAATGCCTTTTGGGCATCGACAAACATTAAGGCCAGCTGTTTTTCGGGATGTTGTTCGTAATATTCAAAGGTGTTTAAAACTGTCCTCAAATTGTCCCTGATCTGTCTCCCTGGGAGAAAGCCATTTTGGTCTTTATGAATCCAGCAATTTAATATTTTTTTGAACCTCTCCGCAATTATATTCATGAACAGTTTATAATCTGCATTCAACAATGAGATAGGTCTATAGTTGGATATTTGTTTCGGGTCGGCACCTTCTTTCAGTATAAGCGTCAAATACGCTTCCCTCCATGAATCTGGGATTGTAATACCCGCCAGGGCCTCGTTTAATATTTCTAACAGCTCTAATTTTAAGGTATCATAAAATTTTTGGTATAATTCCCCGGGGAGACCATCTGGGCCTGGAGTTTTATTCTTCTTTATTTTAGAAAGGGCCGTTTTTAATTCCTCTATGGTAATCTTTTCATTTAACAATTCCTTTTCTTCTTCAGAAATTAGCGGTAGTTTAGCTTCACACAAATACTGTTCTACCTTGCTTGACGCTATTCCTTCATTTTTGTATAGATCTTCATAAAATTTTCTTATACTCTCTAATTTGTCCTCTTCCTTCATCAGCAAGTTGCCCTTAGAGTCTTCTAATACTAGTATTTGGTTTTTTTCCTTCTCTTTTTTTAGTTTATACGCCAGCCATCTCCCCGATTTGTTAGCGTTCTCAAAACAATAATGTTTGGATCTTTTTATTTTTTGTGCCATTTCCTCCTGGTCCAATAGGTTCAATCTATGTCTCGTCATCGACCACTGTTGTTTGGACGCTTCATCTCCCGGGCATTGCTGGAGTTTATCTTCAGCTTGCAATAGCTTATTGGTGAGCTCTTCTGTGGTCCTTCTTTTTTCCTTGTTTTTGAAGGCAGTATATGATATGGCTACCCCTCTCACGTAGGCCTTCATAGTGTCCCACACGATTTCTTTAGCTGTCTCTCGATTTCCATTTTCTATGAAGAAGCGTTTGACTTCTTCGTTCAATTTCCGAATAAACTCTTCTTCGTATAACAACTTAGTCCTTAAGCTCCATCTCTGTTGTATTTTCTTTGTATTGTGGTGCCAGCTAATTTCGAGGAACTTATGGTCTGCCCAAGCATTTGTGCACATGTTAACGTTTTTAATTTCTGGTAGTCCAGACCATATCTATTCTGGACCAGGAGTTATGTGGCATTGAATAGAAAGTAAATTGTCTGTCATGGGGGTGTAAAGTGCGCCACAAATTGATTAGGTTAATCTCATCCACTAAATCAAAAAAAGTCTTTGGTAAGGGAGATCTTTTGTTCTTTTTAGTTATATCACATTTATAATCATATTTAGGGTCTATAATTCCATTGAAATCCCCAACCATACAAATTTAATTGTTTGCCCATTTTGCCAGCTGTTCATGTAATTTCCGATAAAATTTCCCTTGTTTTTTATTCGGGGCGTAAACCCCCACCAGTAACACCTTGGAATTGCCTCTCGTTATCTCTACTATCAGTATTCTCCCTTTTTCATCTTTATATTTACATTCTGCCTCTATTCCTTTCTTAACATAGATAGCCACCCCCCTTTTTCTTTTCTCAGCTAATGAGAAGAATACTTTACCGAATTTGGTATAATTTAAATAGTTGGCTTCGTCCTTTTTTATATGGACCTCTTGGATACAGATTATATCAGGCTTTTGTTTCGTCAGATTCGACAGTATTATCCTCCTTTTTTTGTAATCATTTAAGCCGTTCACATTGAGCGATAGGATCTTAGTATCGTTCATTGCTGTAGCTGTCCTCTTGTATCTGGTTTTTATTTGCCTTTTAGTGTTACTGCTCTCACTGGTCTAGATTTTTTCCCTCTTTCTTCTGTGTCTTCCTTTTTCTTCTCCTCTTCTATGTCTTCTCTAGTGATTTGTTCTTGCGATGTCTCTTCTTCCGTATTTTGTATTTCATTTTCCTCCTTACTGGTTTGTTCCTCTTCACCTCCCCTTAGTTGTTCTAGGAAATCTTGGGCTTCGCTTACACAATCAATTCTGATTTTCCTCCCTTGCCACGATATTAGCATTCCTTCTGGGAGGAGCCACCTAAATATTATGCTTCTCCTGTTTAATTGGTTTGTCAAGAACCTATAGTTTTTCCTCCTCTCCCTCACTCTCCTTGGAATTTGTTTTAAGATGTTCACTTCTTTTCCCCCGTATATGATTTTTTCCTCCCTAGCTATGTTATACAGAATGTCTCTCACTTTTTTCCTAGCGAAGCGAATATGGACTTCTCTAGGGAGCCTGTTCCTTCTCACGTAGTTGGTTTGAACTCTGTAGACCTCGTCGATCTCTCGGATTATATCTTGCTTATCCTGTTGGAGCGTCTCTGCAATCAACTTGGCCATCCTATCTCCTAGATCCTCTTCTTTGTCTTCTGCTATGTTCTGGAAACGCAAATAAAACGAGGCCTTGTCCATCTCGAGTTGAATTAAAGCGTCTTCTGTATCTTTATTCTGCGCCCACAGGGTTTGATCGACCATGTCCAGTTTCTTCTCGTTTTTTTCTATTCTTTGTTCCGCTTTTTTGATTCTGTTCTCGTTGCTGGCAATCGAAGTTTGGATCTCGTTCATTTTAGCATCCAGTCCATGTATATCTAATTTCAGTTCGGAGTGGCTATTTAAAAGCTTTTCTTGCATTGCAAGCATTGTTTCTTGTATTGTTAATAGCGACGATTGTAATGTTTGCAACGTTGGAGTTGCTGGAGGTTTGTCAGTTTTCTGTGAACCTTCTACTACTTTCTGGATGGCTGGCGATGACATTGCTATCGTGGGAATGGACGGCCCTTTTTTGTTAGTTTTTGCGATTGTGGATGTCATACTTGCCATTTCTTTCAGGAGTGCTTTTTGGTCTCTAATTATATTCTCAATCTTACACCATATAATCATCCAATGTGACTTGCCATCTTTTATTCGAAGAGACTATCTTAAGTCCCTTCCTCCTTAATTAATTCCCACTAATCTCTTAATATGATTCAGCTAGAGCTTGGTTTATAGATTAGTATGTTATGGGAATTCTAGGCAATAAGTCCAGATAACGTTCTTATAGAACTAAATAGAATCTTAATATAATTGTTAATTGTGAATATGTTAATACGTTAATAGGTTAGACAGTTGAAGGATTAAATTAATCGATAAGTTAATTAAACAGTAATCAATAAATTAATAACTTGATAAATTCTCTTAATAGTTTCTAAGTATCTAAATTGAACCCTTACTATAGTGTACAATATTACTATCAAATAAATAAATATATAAAAGGCTATTACCAACCAGAATAAATATTTAAGATTTAAACTATTTGATATTTGAGATTAAATAAATTCAAAAAGTAGAATAAATATACCTGGATAAATATATGTATGCTGTATCAATTCAATTAATGCAAATCTAAAACCTTATATAAAACTATATCCAATCACTATTTAATAAGATCTATGCTTAAATAATCAAGTTTATATATTCAATATTTCCTAACATAAAGCAAATCTAGTTGAAGGTAAATTATATATATATATAAATAGATATTTTCCTTTTAACTTATCGAAGGCAAAGTCAAAGTTCTGAGTATTGAAATTTCAACTACTCAAGGGATCAGGGGAGAGAAAAGAAATAGAAGAGTATCTATGGGGGATATGGTAAACTCCCAGCGTTAAGTCTTCGCTTCTTAGCTCTACTAAGTTCCGGCGCTTCTCAGTGGTAAGGCTCACCGCTAGAGTGTCTCTTTGTCAAACCTCTGCTGCTTCAATCTTGTGGCTCAATGGATGCACTTCCTGTTTCCCCAGAGCTCTCTAAAGCTTTCAAAAGCAGGTCACAAATTTCTCCTTCTTCTTTTTCACTTCGATCATAAAAACAACCCAACCGCCCCGATTGACTTTTTCAAATCTTTTCCCTTCTCATCACACCGTCTGGAGCTCTTTATAAAGGCTTTATCCTCCCTCCGTGGATCTCAACCGCTCGTCAGGTTGTCGGGTCTTCGTAGATGTAGTCTCCTTGCACCCTCACCGTCGCCGCCTGATTTCAGGTTGGGCACTCCTCTCCCGACTCCGCTGACCTCCTCTTTCAGCGCAAAATCGCTCCAAGGTAAAAAATGAGGCTTTAGATCAAGCACCGCGCCTCCGATCTCCTTTTAAGCTTCCCATCTCTTGCCGTCTATTACAGCTTCAGGCCCACCATTAGCGGCTGGCTCACCGCGTTGGATTGACAAAGCTGCCGGATTCAGCGAGAAGTGGTCGCACCCCACTTTCCCACTTGCCTGGCTTCCCCTCTTGTCCGCGGGACTCTCCAGGTCCTATGTCCCTTAAGGGATCACCAAAACGCGATGAAAAGAGGTGTGAAGGAGCAGCGAGCACTCACTCCACACCCTGTCGCTGCAAGTCACCAGCCGGAAGTCCAGCAAGTACAAGCAATTTTATTTTGTGTGGCTTGTAGGGCTTCTTGTATCATCTCAAATGTTAAAGTCTGTGGGTCTGTTGTGTGGGGGGGGGGCAGAGGCTTGCAATCTAGGAGTATGAGCTGGGGAGCTTCCAGCGCTCCCAGTTCCTTTAATAGGAAGGGTCTTTACAGATTTTGAGGCCATTTTCAGTTTAAATTGGTCATTGTATTTTAATCAGAAGCCAAAAGTAAAAGTTCCAAAATCAAAGGATTTCCCCAATCATAAATTAACGTTTAAAATCCTCCTTCTCTCAACACAAAAGTTCTTTCCAGGCAAGAGGCTACCAGCGAAATGAAACTTTCTGTAACTTTCACTTTCCCTGCCCTTTCAAGCTTCAATCACCATTTTGATACAAATTGCTAAATTGTTACTTCCGAAGGAAGCTATAAACCTTGGAGTTAAGTGTAAATACTTGCAGTCTGACTTCTCCTGGCTTGTTCTGCCTGCAGCAATTGAAGATGTTAAGAATCCCCTCACTTGTTGTCAGCAGAATTGGACGCGGCTTCTAGCTCCGCTAAACAGCGGAGTCGTCCCAGGTCCGGAGCAGATTGACAGGCTTCTAGGGAGCTCTCACCCTTCGCGCCCCAAGATTATTCCTAGGGCGCTTGGGGGGGCTCTACTTCCACCTGTCAGCTCTTCTCTCTCCCCTTTGCCCAGGGAGAGGGTTTTCAAGCCCCAGACAGCTGTTTTTCGGCTGTTCTGGCGGCTTTTACGGTGCCAGGGATCAGGTGCCCATGGAGGAGCGTCAACAAGGCTCGCGGAGCCAACCGGAAGTCCCGTAGAGCCAACCGGAAGTCTCGCGGAGCCAACCGGAAGTCCAAGATACAGAAGGATCTTGACAGACTTGAACATTGGGCTCTATCTAACAAAATGAAATTCAACAGTGAAAAAAGTAAGGTTCTACATTTAGGCAAGAAAAACAAAATACACAGGTACAGTATATGTGGTACCTTGCTCAATAGTAGTAACTGTGAAAGGGATCTTGGAGTCCTAGTGGACAACCATTTAGATATGAGTCAGCAGTGTGCAGAAGCTGCCAAAAAAGCCAATATAGTTCTGGTCTGCATAAACAGAGGGATAGAATCAAGATCACGTGAAGTGTTAATACCACTTTATAATGCCTTGGTAAGGTCATATTTGGAATACTGCATTCAGTTTTGGTCACTACAATGTAAAAAAGATGTGGAGACTCTAGAAAGAGTGCAGAGAAGAGCAACGAAGATGATTAGGGGACTGGAGGCTAAAACATATGAAGAACGGTTGCAGGAACCAGGTATGTCTAGTTTAATGAAAAGAAGGACTAGGGGATACATGATAGCAGTGTTCCAATATCTCAGGGGCTGCCACAAAGAAGAGGAAGTCAAACTATTCTCCAAAGCACTTGAGAGTAGAACAAGAAGCAATGGGTGAAAACTAATCAAGGAGAGAAGCAACTTAGAACTCAGGAGAAATTTCCTGACAGTTAGAACAATTAATAAGTGGAACAACTTGCCTGCAGAAGTTGTGAATGCTCCAACACTGGAAGTTTTAAGAAGATGTTGGATAACCATTTGTCTGAAGTGGTGTAGGGTTTCCTGCTTGGGCAGGGTTGGTCTAGAAGACCTCCAAGGTCCCTTCCAACTCTGTTATTCTATATTTTCCAGATGTTATTTACCCTCCTCATCTCCAGATAACGTTTCTGTTTTAAAAATATCAAAACTGCTAACTGTTACTGTTGTTTATGTTTAATCTGGAATACTTCTGTAGTTCTGAATGCTGATGCAATTGTTTTCTCCTTTAATATGTTACTTCATTTTTCAAGCGGATATAAATAAGAATGTAGCACTTAAACCTCTGGAACAAATAAGAGATGAAGCAATTAATATAATTGATAAAGACCAATTTGTTGGAGAAAGAAAGGGTCTTCTTCCCTCCAATTTGCATTTGACCTCAAGGAAAATATAAATTCTTTAGATGGTGATGGGCACCAGAGTTTCTTAAAATTAAATAGAGCAAACTTGAAGAAAAATGACATTCATTAAGTTTTTATCAAACCCATTTCTACTATGTGCTTTTTAATTTATCACTTTATTTATTATAAAGTCCACATTAAGTCCATTATAAAGATAAAATTAGAATGGGAGGGGAAAGAAATTTCTACTCGTGGCCCTCTGAAGGAAAGACAGTTTAACATGAAACAGATGAATGAAAACTAGTAGTTCCTAGGCTATTTCCTTCTCCAGTTCCACATTCTATCTGCAAGAGAGAAACAGTATCACCATCCCTACTTCAAATGTGAAATATACTGGGATGAAATATCAGAGTCCAAGGCTATTGTGAAGTCAAAATATAAGTGTATATATGTGTGCATGGGGGAGCATATAAACATCTTAAAAATATGGAAATCCTAAAGATGATAAAATAAGAGTCATGCCAGTTACTTATTAAAAAAAAAAAAAAACGAGCAATCCAGAATTTTGGTCATAATATGCTGACTACAATACTTACATTATGCAAAACAAAATCAGGCCATGCTGAAAAATGGTAGAAATTATTCACTACCACCATTGAAAAGTGGTAGAAACCATTCAAATAAAAGACAGATGAGATAAACAACGGTGAATAAAGTAAGAGATAACAAGCAGATCATCTAACACTTACCTGGAGAGGGTTTGAGGATGTGAGTGAAGAGGGAAGACCATGACCTGGAGGTAGGTTGGTCTTTATGGGGGAGCTTGAAGTTTGCTGAGCTGGAGCTGGTGGATTTTGATTCTGAGGCTGTTGCTGTGATAGTGGTAGTGGAGGTGGAGGATGCTGTTGCTGTTGAGGCAGTTGTGGCTGTGTTGGTTGCTGCTGGGATTGACTAGCTTGTCCCTGTGATTGCTGGCTAATTTGGCTCTGCTGCTGCTGCTGCTGCTGTTGTTGCTGCTGCTGCTGCTGGAATTGTTGAAGATGCTGGAGTTGCTGGAGTTGGGAATTCAGGGATGAGGTAGCTATAAGTGATTTTAAAAAAATCAAGCTGAAGTTACAAATGATTCTTCATAAAGTTATAAATGACAATAGCTATTTATGGAACCTCTACAAATAAAATCTGAAATGGTCAAGGACAGGAAACACTGAAGTAAAGTGGAACAAAGATGAATGGATACTGGTTGAGACCAGATTCAAGAAAATGGTACAGTACTGCTTCAATTCTCAAATCTTCTAGTCAATGCAGCCAATGGTTTTGCTAGAACCTGAATAAGTGGTGGGATTCAAATAATTTAACAACCGGTTCTCTGCCCTAATGACTGGGTTGGTAGGCATGGCTGGGTGACTGAGTAGACATGGCCAACTCAACGTCACTCACGTCGAGGGGCGCCTCGCTTCATCTGGCCTCTCCTCACCATGCCTGCCCTCTCCACTCCCAGCCACTCCTTGTTATGCCCAGCCTCTCCTCTCCTTGCCCAGCCTTTCCTTACTAAGCGGCTCACCTCGCCTGGCCCCTCACCTTGCCTCTCAGCCACTCGCCTCATCTAGGCAAGCCTCACTTGCTTGGAAACAAAACTCCTCCTTCCCCTTGTGGTAGAGTCAGTGTTAACATTATAAGGGCATTGTAAGTATCTCAAACCATTGCTTACTGACATTCTCCACTTCACATGTGGATGGTAGCAACAAGTTCAACCCCAACTTGCAGGGGATTGTGCAGAAACCATTACAGCCTGTATGACAGATGACCATACAATCTATATTCAAAAATTTCTAGTGAAGAAAAAGTAGCACAATCTGTAACAGTTTATTCCACTAACCAAGAGCTTGTAAATTGAGTCATCTGTAGCCTGAATATACTTCCTTATATCATTGATTCTGGTTCAGCCCACTGGGTCAATAGAAAATAAATCCTATGATGTTTTCCTAATGACAGTCCTTTACATAGCTGAAAACTATTATCATATCTTTCTTTGGGTATCTCTTCTATATGTTAAACATATCTATAAACTCCTTTTTATATTGCTTGGTTTTCAGATCAATCACCATTTATTTTATTTATTTTTTATTTTATTTTTGAACTTGTATACCGCCCTTCTCCCTGAGGACTCAGGGCGGTGAACAGGCAAATAAAAACATCAAATACAAATATTAAAATACAGTCAAAAATATGTATAAATTTGGCCCCATTAATTAAAACAATAAACAAAAACAAAAACAATTAAAAAACACTTAAAAAGAGTTAGGCCAGCCCGGCTTGTTGGAAAAAGAAGGTTTTAAGGGCACGGCGGAAGGCACTGAGGTCCTGGATTCTCCTTATCTCTGGGGGCAGCTGATTCCAGAGGGTAGGTGCCCCCACAGAGAAGGCCCTCCCCCTGGGGGTCACCAGCCTACATTGTTTGGCTGATGGCACCCCGAGGAGGCCCTCTCTGTGGGAGCGCACGGGTCGATGGGAGGTCGTCGGTGGCAGCAGGCAGTCTCGAAGATAGCTAGGCCCTATGCCATGGAGTGCTTTAAAGGTGAGAACCAACACCTTGAAGCGCACCCGGAAGACCACCGGGAGCCAGTGCAGCTCGCGCAGGAGCGGTGTTACATGGGAGCGCCATGCTGCTCCCGTCACTACCCGCGCTGCTGCGTTCTGGACCAGTTGGAGCCTCCGGGTGCTCTTCAAGGGGAGCCCCATGTAGAGAGCGTTACAGTAATCAAGGCGAGAGGTCACGAGGGCATGAGTGACTGTGCACAAGGAATCCCGATCAAGAAAGGGCCGCAACTGGCGGATCAGGCGAACCTGATAAAAGGTCCCCCTGGTTACAGCCGTCAGATGTTCCTCCAACGACAGCTGCGTATCCAGGAGGACGCCCAGATTGCGAGGCCTCTCTGTGGGGGCCAAAGACTCGCCCCCAATAGTCAGTGATGGGGTCAACTGACTATATCGGGATGCCGGGAACCACAGCCATTGTGATACTCCTCTTCTAAATTTGTTCCCATTTATAATTGCCCTTTTTATTTTTATTTATATCCCATCTTTATTATTTTTCCTAACACAAGGCAGTGTACATATCAAAAACACCCTTCTCTTCCTGTTTTCCCTACAACAACATCCCTATGAGGTGAGATGGGCTGAGAGAGAGTGACTGGCCCAAAGTCATCCAGCTGGCCTTCATGGCTAAGGCAAGACTTGAATTCACAGTGTCTTGTTTTTAACCTAGTGCCTTAACCACTAGACCGAACTGATTTGTAACCAGAACAGGACACCAAGTATTCCAAGTACGATTTAATCAAGGAAGAGTAGAGTTGGGACAGTTACTCCCCATGATGTGGATATTAGGTCTTGCAAGTGTATTTTGCCTTTGTAGCATCTATTTCACCCTAGTGGTACATATTGAATTTGTGATAAACAAGAATCAGATTCCTTTCACATGAATTGCTGCAAAGTCTCCCCATTTTATACTTCTGCCTATCCAGATGCAGAAGTTTATGTTTCTCAACTAACTTCCATCTTATTTATTTCAGCACACTCAAGATTGTCTAGTTTTTTTTGTTTTTAATTCCTTCTCTCCTTTTAAGTATTAACCATCCACCTTTTAGGTCCCCTAAGCATTGATTTATTTTCCTCATACAAATCACTGATAAAAATGTAAGCACAAGACAGAGCTCTATGGAACTTCACAACTAAGTGGAACCATTACAATAATTCTTAGAGTGTGGTCATTTAGCCAACTGCAATTCTTTTAACAATCATGTCATCTAGCTCTTATTTTACCATTTTATGAAAGAGAGCCAGACTGTTTGAAAGCCTTGCAACATACCAATCATCTATTGCACTAACAACTTTCTCAAAGGAGGAGATAAATTTAGTTTGAATGACATCAAAAAGAGAGTATTCTGGTTGAGTTCACAAAATACAGTGAACCACAGACAATTATTTTTTTAGCCTACTATAAGGTGGGAACCCAACCATAACCTTGTAACAGGTATTTTTTACATTCATGATTCCCCTCCCCCATGTTGGAGGTGATGAATGGCTTAGTTAAATACCTGCTCATCACTTGATGATTCAAAGTAGAGTTGATCTTTCCCGTACCTACTGTACTTCTAAACTTTTAACCCTAGCCCTAACCTTCTGCTATATAACTTCCATAATCTCCAATCAATGAATCAAAAAATGAATCAACTCACCAACCAACCCATCAACCAGTTCTGGCTTTGTGTGATGAATGATGCAGTTTAGCCAACTCAGCTAATTTAATGTAATATGATTTAGCTTAAAATGTATTTAGCAAATACTGCCATGGGTTAAATTATGCCTCGCAGCTCTCCTAGGCTAGTTGTCTACAGAGATTCTCAGTCATGCAGGTTGTCCCAAAGGTGCTTTTTCAAAAGGCAACTGGCCTTTGTTTCTCCTTGATGATGTTTTGCTTCTCATCCAAAAGCTTCTTCAGTTCTGACCAAATGGTGGAGGATGGAAGGATTTATATTCCTTGCAGTCCTCTAGTTTAATAGGCTTTCCATACACTGCTGCAGCCTCAGTATAGCCTCCGTCACACCTAAAAGGCCCTATTTTATTACATGCAAACTAAAACCCCTCAGAGTTCAGTTTCAAGGGAAACCTGTTCTTTGAAGATGAAAGTCTTTAAAAACAATCCTGCACTGCTTTGCTAGAGGGATTGCCTTTCCTATGCTGAGGATCCAAATGAGCCCTGAAAGTCAAAGGGCGTTTCGGTCTCTTTTTAGGAGAAAAAGGACCAAAGGACGAGAGAGAGGAGCTGCTTTTAAGTGGCATGGCTTCTCTGGACCCTCCTTTGTATTTCAGAGTTTCCCCTACCCCCTGACAAAACCCAGCCTGGCGCTCACCTGACCCAGAGCCTAGCCACAACTGGAGCAGCAGGCAGCAAGGACAATTGCTTTAGTAGCTGAAGGCAGCGGGGGAAGCTCCAGGGGCTGCCTGCCACGGATTTTTATACCTGAAGGTCCTCGGGTGAGATGGATCACTTCCTCCAACAGCAGATAGTCCACTCCTTTGTTGATGCTGTGCTCTCCTGCAGAGTCTTTGTTCAGCACCCTCTCGCTCCTCCAGGTGAATGTTTGAAGGTGAACCCAGACAAGCCAAAGTCAAGGAAGATGGGGAGGGGGCTATAGTGGTGGTGGGTTGGCCGTGACACTTTCACTTTCATCAAACTTCGCAACTGGAAGAATGAAGGCAGCAGCTAAGAGATCTGGGGCTTGTGGTCTTCCCCGTGCAGATGTGGCTAGCCCAGTCAGCTTTGCTGGGGGTGGGAGTGGGGTGGCAAAAACCTTCCTTATTTCTGGTGAAGAGACAATACTTGGTTGCTGTCGAGTAATAGGGTGTGATAGAGCCCTATCTATAGTTCCCCATGTGTATTGTCGATGAGGCAGCTTATGTAGAGGGGATGGATGGTCACTTATTCTTCCTTCTCAGTGTGGATTCCCTTCCTTCCGACCACCAGAACAGAATTCCAGAAAATGTGGCATTGCTCAGGCGAGATTTGAATTGTGATCACTTGGAAAGTATCTCTCTTGACTGCTTTGCATGTTAACTCAAACCTAGAGCCCAGTCTAGTTTTTATATAGTAGCTGTTTGTGTTTTGCAACCTCATTAAAAATTAAAACAGGCAGGACAAATAGGACTATTTGCTTTTAGGTGAGGTATGTTATTCAGCCGGTTCGCTGAACTGCATAAAAAAAAAAAGCTACTGGTTCTATTGAACCCGTACGAACTGGCTGAATCCCACCATGTGCCATATGTTCAGTTTAGAAATAGACTATTGGTGTACAAAGGGACCCTAACTTTTACAGGAGGGGAGGGGTGGATGGTCACATTGAATGGTTTAAAATATTTTTGAGTGTAATTAGAATCTCTTTTAATCTAAATAGAATGGACTTTACCAAATTATTAACTATTGAATTCAGTCAGCTTATTCAAGAACAGTCTGCCAACAGTGTGAAATTGTGCTGTTTCTTAAATAACTTCAGATTGGTCCGTAGTTCCAAACTGCTTGTTACTACATAATCTAAAATATGGTATTTTTTGGAATATAAGACACACCTTAGTTTTTGTGGAAGAAAATAGGGGAAAAAAATTCTGCCTCTGCCTACGAGGTATTCATCTGGCTAGCATCCTTAGCCTGGTCAGCTTCAGCACATTAGTTAGCTGGTTGAGAGCACACGCTCATTGAGGCTGATAAGCAGCTTCAAAAACACAGCTGATCGTCCGAGGGAGCTCCAGTGAGTAAAGCAGGTGAAGCACGGAAGTGGTAAGACAAGCAGCAGCTGTTCCAGGTTGCCATTTTGGGCTCCACACCTCGAGTTTTCAGCCTCCAAACACTCCATTTGAGAGCCGTTGAAAGCGGTGGGGATCACCAAAGCACATCACCACCAATCACCGCCTGAAAATGTGATGCACAGAGGCCAAAAAGGGGCGTGCGAAGGCCTAAAACCGAATGAGTGGAGGCGGCGATCGGTGGTGATGTGCTTTGGCATTCCCTGCAGCCTTGAACAGCTCTCAAACGGAGCATTTAGAGGCAAAAACGCGAAGTGCGGAGCTCACTAACGCAAGTCATTGTCTGTGGCAATTGCTGCAGCCAGGAAGAAGATGCGTGGAGGCCGAAGGGTGGGGGCCAGTGGGTGGGCGGGGCTACATTTGGAGTATAAAATGCACCCAAATTTTCAGCCTCTTTTAGGGGGAAAAAGTGCATCTTATACTCTGAAAAATACGGTACTTTGTGAGTATCTAAAAACCCTGTTTTACTTGTGTTACTTTTTTTTACATTTCATAACTAAAAATCATACATGAATACTATTAATATTGGACTGACTTTGGTGTAGACTTTATATCCCAGGATTTGGTGACAATTTGTTTTTCACTATTTCCCATTTTTACTTCCTTCAATAGAGGGTATTTTTTCAAATTGAAACATGCAGCTAATTTAAACTTCTAGCCCTATACTGGGATGAACACAGCCTGTTCCTCATATCTTTTTTTTAAAATATAATTTTTTTTACATATAAATATATTGAATATAGTGAATACAGTGTAATTATCCTGGCATTCCACTTACCATGAAACAAAGGTAAAAACAAAATTAACATATATACTATTTTAAACAGTGCTAGTATTGTATAGTTATTTCTGACCATCATATTCTAGAATGTCAACTTATCTATCATTCTAATACCTACATTCTAATACATACATAGGATCTCTTTCCATGTCCACCTAACCTGATACTTTCGCATTCCAACTTCTACCTCTTCTTTCTAACCATTGATAGAATCTATTCCATGTAGCATAGTATTCTGTATCTCCTTTATCTTTTATTTTTAGTGTTAGTTTGTCCATTTCCGCACAGACTAATATCTTCCTTATTGTCTCCTCCTCTGAAGGGGTGTTTTCGCTCTTCCACTGCTGCGCATACACAATTCTTGCTGCGGTTAAGATGTGTAATATTAGGTATATTGTTCCTTTATCATAACCATCTGATATAATGCCTAATAAAAATAATTCTGACTTAAACTCTATATGTTGTTTGGTCTTTTTTAAAACCACATATGAATTTGTATCCAAAATTTCCTTTCCTTTATACAGGTCCACCACATGTAATATGTGCCATGTATTAGTTTACATTTCCAACAGTTTGGGAACATATTGCTAAACATTTTGGCCAATCTTGCCAAGGGCAGATGCCATCTATAGAACATTTTATAGAGATTTTCCCTGTATGATGTCCGTTTCCGATTTCTCTTCCAAAGCTTTTGTCATTTATCCAAATCTATATTATATCCAAAAATTTTAGCCCATACTATCATCATCTCTTTAACTTGTTCTTCTTCTATTATAATTTAATAAATAATTGTATAGTATCCTTATCAATTTGTCATCAGTCCCCACTAATATCTTGTCCAATGTTGTTAGTTCTCTATAAAAAGCCCCATGTTTTCACATCTTTCACATAACACGATTGTATCTGCAGGTGTGACCACCACTCTAATTCCACCCCTTGGTCTTTTAGTTCTAATCTGGTTTTCAATTCACCATTCTCATTTAATATATCCTTATAAGAAACATTTTTTTCCCAAATTTATAAGATTTGGGGGTATCAATGCTTCTAAGGTGGAGAACCAGACTGGTATTTCCCTATAGTTTTGTTGTTTAATTTTGTCCCACACTGATAACAATGTGTTTCTTACATAATATCTTTGGAAATATCAATGTGCCATATTTCTCCCATACCAGAGAAACTCATGCCACTCTAGTTTAAGGTTGTGACCCTCCAATAATAATAGTCTTCTATGCCTTAAAATGAACTAATTGGGAGAATAAACATCCAGATAGCAAAAAAAAAGTGAGATATTTAGGGATTCAATTAACGGCAAGATGCATCACACTCAAAGTGGATAATTATAATAAATTAGTCGATCAAATTAAGGTAGATTTAGACAGGTGGAAAAATTTGCAACTCTCCTTTATGGGAAGAATTGCAATAGTTAAGATGAACGTATTACCAAAAATACTTTTTTTATTCCAAAATATACTGATAAGATTAGAAAAGGAGTTCTTTGGAAATTTAAATAAAATTATATCTAAATTCATTTAGCAAGGGAAGAAACCGAGAATTAAGTTAAAATTATTACAAGATTCTAAGGAAAGAGGGGGATTTGGCCTTCCTGATTGGGAAAAATACTACCAAGTGGCAGCACTTGGGTAAGGGATTGGATAAATTTTAAAAATAGGAGGCTATTAACACTGGAAGGATACGACATGCAAATAGGGTGGCATGCTGTCCTTTGGGATGGAAGACACAGGGCCCATCAGTATTTCCAGAAGCATCTCATCAGACATGCTCTATTGGATGTTTGGTTAAAAATCAAACAACAAAATTACATGGAAATCCCAAACTGGTTATCAACATTGGAGAAGTTTGTACATCCAAATTTTATGAAATCAGAAAGTATAGTTACTTACAAGGATATACTAAACGAAAAAGGAGAATTAAAATCTAGGCAAGATCTATATGAGGAAGGAATAGAACTGGAATGATGGGCATATCTACAGTTTCAATCACAGTACACGAAAGACAAAAAAGAATGAGGTATAAAGATAGAACCCATGGAACTAGATAAAATTCTATTAGGAAGAGATGAGAAAATGATAAGGAAAATATACCAATACCTACTAGAATATACTATGGTGGAAGAACAGGTGAAAGAAACCATGCTAGCTTGGGGAAAAAACTTTGGTTATAGTATTGATTTAGATAAATGGCAGGAATTATGGGAGAGGAATAGAAAATTAACTCTAGCCACTATATACAAAGAAAACTTATACAGGATGTTTTATAGGTGGTATCTACCACCCACAGGATTAGCCAAAATGAATAAAAACCTCTCACCAATGTGCTGGAAATGTAAGGTAGCATCAGGAACCTTCTACCATATGTGGTGGGTCTGCTCAAAAGCCAGGGACTTTTGGCACCAGATAAAACAATGGCTAGAAGAGATGTTAAACCAAAACATAGATCCAAAGCCAGAACTCTTTCTGTTGGGTATTACATAAATATAAATAAAGGAACAATATAAAGGATAAATATAATAAACGAACAATTTACTTAATATTGCATATATTAATGGCAGCGAGATTGGTCTTCACACAACATTGGAAACATAAAGAAAACCCATCTGAAGAAGAGACAATAAATAAGATACTGACTTGTGCAGAAATGGACAGGCTGACTCTGGAACTCAAAGGCAAGGGTGAAACGGAATATCATGAAATCTGGAATAAAATGTATCATTGGCTGGAGAGGAGGAGAAAGTCGGGATAGAGAAAGATGGATAAATTGAAAGTTGGAAAATTATTATGTTACTGTTAGGGATACTGTAAGTAGGAATTGTATTGGTATTTAATGTAATTACTATAAATGAGGAGATTCACGTAGCTGAATTTGGGTAGATTGTATAAAGGTATATATGCAATATGAATTGTAGTTGTTATAAGGAAAATGTGATGGAAATTTTGGAACCAGAACTATGTCCAATGTTTTTAATTGTATATTTAATAAAAAACTTTTTATATAAAAAAAATAGTTTTCTATGCCTCAACATTATCCACTCTTTCACCCATGTGAGTGCAGCTGCTTGGTGGTACAATTCCCAGTCAGGCAGACCAAAACTTCCTTCTCCTTTTGACTCTTGAAGTAGTTTCAGTTTTATTCTCGGGTTTTTTCCTTGCCAAATGAATTTCAATATTATTTTATTCAATTCCTCAAAATATTTTTTCTCTAATTTTATTGGTATTGTTTGGAATAAAAAAAGTATCTTTGGCAATAAGTTCATCTTTATTGTGGCTATTCTACCCATCATGGAAAGTTGCAACCGTTTCCATCTCTCCATATCCAGTTTAATTTTGTGTAGTTATCCTCTTTGATTGTTATACATCTTACTGTTAGATAGATTCCTAAGTATTTCACTTTTTCACTATCTGGATATTCATTTTCTTTATTAATTCATCCTGCTGTTTATTTGTAACATTTTAAACTAACATTTTGGTTTTTTCCTTATTTATTTATTTATTTATTTATTTATTTATTTGTTTATTTATTTATTTTTAAAAATTTATATGCCGCCCTTCTCCCGTAGGACTCGGAGTGGCTCACAAGATAAAAACAATACAACAATGCAATACTAAAATTAATCAATTTAAAATCCCCAAACGATTAAAAAGTCTCACAATTTATTTTTAGTTCAGCAACCTCTCCATATTCCTCTAATTTCTCTGAGTCCTGGGCCTGATTCTAATGGTTCCTCTAAGATGAAAACTAAATTGTCTGCAAATGCTTGTAATTTGTACTTTTCTCTTTTGAATTCTATTCCTTTGATTTGCTCATCTTGCCTGGTTAGTACTTCCAGTGTTAAGATAAATAACAATGGAAATAATGGACGACCTTGCCTTAAATCTTTTTGAATTGAAAAATTTTCAGTCACCTCACCATTCACAATCACTTTGGCTTTCTGCTTTGTGTATATTGCCTTGAACATATTTATAAATTTATCTCCAAAATCCATATGTCTTAATTGTTGTAACATGAATTGCCAGTTCACATTATCAAACGCCTTTTGGGTGTCTAGAAACAACAATGCCAATTGCTTTTCATTATGCATTTCGTAGTATTCCAATGTATTTAATATTGTTCTCAAATTATTTCTTATCTGCCTTTTGGGTAGGAAGCCATTTTGGTCAGAGTGTATTAACTCCTTGAAAAACTCTTCAGTCTTTCTGTTACTATTGAGGTGAATATTTTATAGTCAGTATTTAGTAGGATATGGGTCTATAGTTTTTAATTTGCATTAAGTCCGAATCCTCTTTTGGTATCAAAGTAATGTTAGCTTCCACCCATGAAGCTATCTTTGCTTCAGATAGGACTGCATTGTATACCTCTAATAATGATTGGCCCAGAGTATCTTGTAGCTCTATATATTTCTGCTAGTAGCCCATCTGGGCCAGGTGTTTTGTTATATTTTTGTTTTTTAATCGCCTCTGCTAGTTCTGTCATTGTTATCCTCTCATTTAGCATAGATTTCATTGCTTCTGGAACTTTAGGCAAGTTAGGTTTTTCCAGGTATTGTAATATTTTTTCTTCCGGGTGTTGCTCATCATAATCATATAGTTTCCTATAGAAGTCCTGAATAAAATTCTTCTTTTCCTCAATTTGATAACATAAAGTTCCATTTTTGTCTTGCAATTTATTTATCCATTTTTTCTCTTTCTCCTTTTTCAATTTGTAAGCTAGCCATCTCCCTGGTTTGTTTGCATTCTCAAAAAAGTTTTGTTTCATTCTTTTTATATGCGCCAAGTTTTCTTTTTCAAGGATATTCAATTTGTGTTTAGTAGCTCCATTTGCCATTTTAAATTTAATTTTGTGGTTCCTTTTGTAACTCTGCTTCGAGTCTTCTCTATTCTTCTTCTAAAGTTCTTTGTTGTTGCTTCTTCCTTTTAATTTTCTTTTTTATAAATGTTATAGCAACTCCTCTCTTATATGCTTTTGCTGTGTCACATAGGTTTTGTAATGACGTATCTCCTATTTTATTTAAAGAAGACTCCCATTTGTTTTTCCAGCATCTGCCTAAATTTTATATTATTTAATATTGATCGATTCAAAGTCCATCTTGTACTTTTCTTTCATCCTTTCCAGCTGATTCTTATTGAATTGTTATCTGTCCCAAGATTTGTATCTATTTCTGCCTCAAATATATTAGTATTTAATTCCATTGACATCCATACCATATCTATTCTGAACCAGGATTGCTGTCTGTTAGAATAAAATGTGTATTGGTTTTCCCCCTCTGGTTTCTCTCTCCACATACATTTTGTATGTTTAACTCTTCTGTCATTTTAAAGAAGGTTCTAAGTAGAATCCTTCTTACTCCTTTCCTTGTTCTATTACTTTTATAGACAATTTTTTGTCTATTATTGCATTGGAGTCTCCTAGGAGACGAAAATTATCACACTCCATATCACGTATAGTATTATGTAGATTTTTATAAAATTGTTCTTGTCCACTATTTGGTGCGTAGATTGCAGGTAGGAATATCCTCTTTTGATTTAGTTTTACTTCCAGAATCAGGATCCTTCCCTTTTCATCATTATATATTTGAATTGTTTCTTTAACAAATAACACCACTCCCCTCTTCTTTTGTTGTGATAACGACACAAATAGTTACCCCAATTTAGAATATTCCAGAGTTGTTTATGTTTTTCTTTTATATAGTCTTCTTGTAGTGATATTATGTCTAGATTCAAGCTTTGTAATTTATTGAAGGTTTTCTTCCTTTTCACGGATGAGTTCAATTGTTGATGTTTAATAATAGTAATTTAAGATCTTCTTGCATTGTTCTATCTATATCTGGGTCTTATATTCCTTATTGTTCATATTTCTCTCAGTTCCTTGGGTCTTACTCCATTTCTCTCTGTTCTGTCCCTTTTATCTTTTTCACTTTCCTTTTGCTGTGGTTTCTTTTCTTCTGTAGCAGGCATCCCTTGATCTCTATCTTCTATTGCTTCCCTCTCCTGCAGTTTCTCTTTGGTACCGAAATGCTGATTGTAAAATTCCATCACTTTATCCAGCAAATCCACTCTATGTCTCTTTTCATGCCATGTGACCACTATTCTTTCCGGAGTCAACCATCTGAAATTAATGTTATACTTAATCAACAACATAGTTAAAAATTGGTATGGCGTCTGCAACTCTCTAATTCTTTTTGGGACCTGTTTTAGAACTACTAATTGTTTCTCTTTATACTGTATTGGCTCATCTCTCATCTTAAGCACTTTGTCTCCCATCGATTTCTTCACGAATGCACGTGAAGATGCATGAATCTTACGTGCACCTCCTTTGGTAGATTGTGCCTCCTTGCATAGTTCGTATTTATGCTATATGTTTCATCGATTTCTATCAGCATCTCTTCTTTCTCTGTCCCTAATACCTTGGCTAGTAACTCTGCCATAGCATCCAGTAGGTCTTCCCCTTTCTCCTCTTCCATATTCTGGAATCTCAGATAATGTGCTGTTTTTTCTGACTCTAGCAGTATTACTGTGGTTTCTAACTTTTAATTGCCTGGGTTAGTCTATCATTTATTTCATCTACTCTTTTTTCTTCTTTCTCCATCCTCTCTTCTATTTCCTGTATTTTTTTTTTGTTTTTTTAATAATCAATTGCTGGAAGTTTTCAAACTTTTCATCCATCTTTTGTATCTTTTCTTTTAATTCTCCCATGTCGTTTCTCACTTCTCCAATTTCTCTCTTCATTTTGTTGTGGTTTATTGTCATGGATTCTTGCATCAATTGGAGCATAGCCTGCAATTCCTTAAATAATTTGATCTCTTCTTTTGCAACATATCTTCTATTGACCTCTGATTGGATGGGCTTGAGGTGGTTGATGATGGTGTGGAGGCAGGTTTCTTCCCTATCCATATCTTTGTTAGGTTTGTAGTGCTTGTCATGGTCAACAATTTTACCTCAGATTTTTTTTTGTATCCAACACCTCCACCACCTTTTAACACATATATAATCCTCCAGCACCCCAATCTCACTTGAGCTATAGATATAGACAAAGATGTCAACATTTTTCAGATGCAATCCCACTTCAGTCCTCCCTTTAGACCATTCTTTTTGTAATCCACAATGTCTTATATGCAATTAGAAGAGAATAATAATAATAATAATAATAATTATTATTATTAATGGGCCCAGAATAGGAAAAAGAAATTTGTAATCCAAAAGGGACCACTCTGCTTCTCTTTAGCATTCTGCTTTATCTGTCCAATAGTATTATGAGTTCATCAAGAGTATTTATAATCCACAGAGCCTGATAAATCACTTCAGTGTCTCAGTATACCAAAGAAATGGAGCCAGGCAACACTTAGCCTTAATCCACGTTATTTGTAATCCACCACCAGTCAGCCAAAGTTATAGGTTATAAGATATCCAGGAACAGAGAGAAAGAAACAAAGATGGGGTATTCATCACTTCCACCATCCTTCAGTTATATATCTTTTTTGCCCAGTAGATGTCCTCCTTGTTCCATACTTCTCTGCTCAGAGTGGTTTATATGTCAATGCAAGAAGGGAAAGCCTTTATTTTCCCTATTTTAACCCACAGTCCAGGAAAGTGACTCAAATTATCTCTATCCAAATTAACTCTCTCCAAATCTTCTTTTGTAAACTCCAGTCCAGTTCAGTCTCTCTGCTTTTTTTTTTACCACAACTCTCCCTTTACTCCTTCCTTATTATTATGGATCTCCACGTTTTTTCCTCACCGTCTAAGGTGGGGGGAGGGAGAAGAAAATCCCTTCCTTCCTTCTCACTGGAGTTCCCCTTTCTTAAACTAGCATAGGGAAATTCATTCACTTTGATGGAAATTAGAAAGAAACTTCATCCAGGCCCAATCCATTGCTTTCTTCTGCTTTCTCACAACTTGCTCCGACCAGCTGTCACTACTTTTGGTTCAGCCATTAATGGCTGAACCAAACTCCACCTTCTTTCAGGAAGGATTATTCCTGGCCAGCAAAACGGACCCCTGCCCGTTTGTGATTGACGGAGAACCCTTCCTCTCCCATCATCCCTACGGGGCATCTTTGGCTCCAAGGAGCCCCTCAATGGATAGAAATCTGCTGTGCTTCATGAGTAACCTGCTCACACACCCGTTTGCAATGACTCCAGCTGACTCCTCCCCTGTTCTTTATATCTTGATTATATTGTAATGAGTTGGACTTCTTTTCTTTGAAGTACTGTTCTAGGGTCTCCTGAGTGCACAGAATATGTAAATTACATGCTTTCCATATTAGATAATAATTGTATGGTCTACTAGCAAATACTAATGTCTTACCTTCTCCAACCCCTACTCATTCAAATTTTGGGTGGCTGGTGGCTCAGCAGACTAAAAGCATTGTGATTAACACCAGCTGTCTGCAATTACTGTAAATTCGAATCTCACCAGGCTCAAGGTTGACTCAGCCTTCCATCCTTTCTAAGGTAAGTAAAATGAGGACCCAGTTTGTGGGGGCAATAAGCTGACTTTGCATAAATATACAAAAGTATGAAGGCTATTGCTTAACGCATTGTAAGCCGCCCTGAGTCTCCGAAGAAGGGCGGCATATAAATCAAATTTAAAAAAAAATTGTGCTGAGAAATGAAAGTTGCTCTTCATCTTTATAGGATGGAAGATAAAAGGGGATAGACAGACATGAAAATAGAATGGGACTTGACAGATCACTGGATTTATAAGAAGATACTACATGAAATTTATGTATGTCATTTGCAGGGTAAAAAGAGCACTAGTAACCCTGTCCCAGAGATGGGATTCAGCCTGTTTGCACCGGTTCAGATGAACTAGTTGTTAACATTTTGCAAAGTTCAGAGAACTGGCTGATCCCACCACTGGCTGGCCCCGCCCCACCCTACCCTGCCCCTCCCAGCTATTCCTTATCTTGTCTTGCCTGCCTTGGCTGGTGCCCAGAGTCACACCCGCAGCATAGCTGCTGCTGCTCTCTCACTCCCTTGCTCACTCCCTTGCCTCAACCACATGGTCCCCACGCATGGCCTACCTTTCTGCATCAGGTACCTGCATTTCCCGATCTCTGCACCTTGCCCAGCTACCTCCCACATGCCCCGGTCTACCTTTCTGCTCATCTGCTTTCCTTCGCCTTCACCACTCACCTAATTTTTGGTAAATTGCTGTGACCTACTCATAATCTTAATTTATTTGGCATAGGTACCTTTTATAAATGAACTTTTTTTTAGTTCACTTAACGTCTTTTTTTTCTTTTTTTTTTTTTGCTGATATCTATCTCTATTTTTAAAATATGTCTTAAGTTTGTATTCAACCCTTATAAAAGTTGGTCTAGTGATGGGCTCAGTTGATTGGGGTTCTTTCCTCTGCACGATCTGTTCCTGCATCTGAAAAGAAAAGGAATAAATAAAGCCATCCTATGGAATCATTACTTGTTTTTCAGAAAATATGGTACTTGTCTTGAGTATAAGCTGAGCCCAATATTGAACCTAATTCATATATTCCATTTTTTAAAACTTAGGAATAAATTTCAGAAAAAAGAATTCAGTATTGCTTTGTGAATGTACCTATGAATTTCATTCTTCTTGATCTAACTTCTTAGATGATTTTGGACTATATCTTTTTTGTTTGTCTCCATTTTGTTGGACCCCAATCCCCCACAGTCTTAAAAAAATTACCACTCTAGTGAGGCCATTCTAATTGCAAAGCAACCACTAAAGCATGCATTCATAAAGATAAAATAATGTGAATCCTAAGAAAATAAGCAGTTGCTGAAATAAAATGAACAGTGCCGCCTGGCAGGAATGCAAGGCTGTAAAAAGCTTCAGTACATTTTCAAGATGAAAAGTCTGAAAAGCTTAGATGACTAAACATGGCTTCCCCTGGCTTCTCCCTCTCTGCTATAGAGAGACCATTCCATTAGGGACTGTTGGTCCAGGTAAGACCTGGGCTAATGTAAGGTAGTCTTAGCTAGGAAAGATTTTTGTCTCAATTATTAATTGTAATTATGAAAATATCACCCATTCTTTTATATATATATACAGTGTAACATCTTTTGCATGTCATTCTTTATAGACTGTCATTTTTAAATCCACTTTCAGCTCAGTCTCAGTCTTGTCTGGTGAAACTTGTTCCTCTTCCATAACATCTTTAAAACACTATCTATAGTGTCAGACACTCTTAAAAGTAACTAAATATCACTGATCTCCACTCCTTGCCCACTTTCCTTGCTCAGCAGCCTTCACTGCTCACCTAGTTTTTGGTAAGTTGCTCTATGTCACATGTACAGGGACTGCGTGACTCACCTTCCCTCCCCATTGCATTGCCCATAGAAAAAGATGCTCCAAACTAAATCGAGTCTAAACTAATTTTTAAAAAACTTTTTGCAGTAGCCCTTAACAGGATGAAAAGACAACAGAGTTTGACAGTTTTTTTCAGTAAGAAACCAAAATTGGAATCAATTGTATGAGAATTGGCCTTGGATGATCCAAAACAGTCACAAGCACAATCACCCTAACTTGGAGAAAGCAGCATGTCAATTACTGAGCTAAAAACCGATAACTCAATAATTTAAAATAATCTTCCTGACTGCTGGACAATGCAACAATATAACAACTTTAAAGAAAAATATGAGGGACTGGTAATTTCTAACAAAAAGTTAAGTTGTGAATATTGTGAAAAATATGACTTCACAAAAGAGAAAAGTGTTCATGTGTCAAAAGAATGGAAATATTTTCAGATTGAGGCATCGGGAAAAAATAAAGAGATACAACAAGCTTCTCTAAGGAAAAAAATGAAAGAACATTTTTCATCAAAAGCTCATAACATTTGTAAAGAGAACTTAAAACAATGTGAGCAGGATTCAATAACAAAAGGACTAGATAAAATGACTGAAAAATATGTAAGTACTACTTTTAGAGTATTTAATACAGTTTAAAGCCTGGCACAAGATGCAAACCATTTTCAGACATAGAAGATGAGATAGACATGCAAATTAAAAATGGATTAGCTATGGGAATAGGATTACATTTACATAAAACTGCAGTGGAAATAGTTGATTTCATTGCAAAAGAAATTTTAAAAAACCTATTTACTAAAATTATTGAAAATAATCTGAAAATATGTTTGATTATTGACAAAGCCTAAATAATATCTTGTAAACCAGTTGGTATACTTTTCTTAAAAGCTGAGGATTCAGTTACCTCACCAACAATTTTCGTTGAGCTAATTGAATTGGAAAACAGGATGCAGAGACAATATATTCTTCAGTTATGGAAAGTTTAAATAATGTTGGGCTTACTAAGAATTACCTAGAAAAAAAATTTAATAGGATTTTGCTCCGATGGTGCCAGCATTATGCTTGGGAGAAAATCTGGAGTGAGCACTAGTATAGCAAAAGAGTTTCCAAACATAATAATATGGGACTGATTAAACTATCACCTCCAACTTGTTTTAGATGATTCAATAAAGGAAATAAAGCAAGTAAATAATTTTCAAATATTTATTGATAAGATATATACTATTTTTCATCAATCCAATAAGAACCAAACTGAACTTACCACAACATCCGAATAACTTGGAATTGAAATTATAGGATTGGTAGAGTTTTGGGACCAAGATGGGCTGCCTGTAGTTTAAAGTCAGCCCTAGCTGTGTGGGGTGCTTATCCAGTGCTACATCACTATTTTCATCCAAATGAAAAATACTTAGGTATGGCTGCCTGTCTTGAAAATCTTGACTGATTTGACATTGTGATCGATATTCTAAACAAAATTTCTTTCAAATCCACTGCAAGCAAGAATGTAGACATAATAAAGGCTCAAAAACTTGTGATAAGATCTATTAGGCTCCAACTGGCACAGAGTGCGGCCGCGCGGGTGGTTATGGGAGCGGCGTGGAGCTCCCATGTAACACCTCTCCTGCGCGAGCTGCACTGGCTCCTGGTGGTCTTCCGGGTGTGCTTCAAGGTTCTGGTTACCACCTTTAAAGCGCTCCATGGCTTAGGACCTGGTTACTTACAGGACCACCTACTACCATCAATAGCCTCCCACCGACCAGTATGCTTCCACAGAGAGGGGCTCCTCCAGGTGCCGTCGGCCAAACAATGTCGGCTGTCAGCCCCTAGGGGGAGAGCCTTCTCTGTGGGGGCACTGACGATCTGGAACGAGCTCCCCCCAGAGATACGGAGGATTCCGGATCTGCGCACCTTCCGCCGCGAGCTGAAGACTCTTTTATTTCATCAAGCTGGCCTCACCTAAATCTTCTCCCTTTTAAGTGCAAATTTTAAATTTTAATGTGTTTTAAAATATGGGTATTTTAAATTATGGGTATTAATTCAGCCAAATTTATTTAATTCATTTTATTCGATTTTAAATTTTTATATGTATGTGTTTTATTTCGTGGCTGTTCACCGCCCTGAGTCCTTCGGGAGTAGGGCGGTATAGAAATTCAATAATAAATAAATAAATAAACAAATAAATAAATAAATAAATAAATATTAAAGCATTTGAAATGCTTGGAAAGGAAAAGGATGCATATAAAAAAAAGTTGATGAATTAATTATTTCAGAAACCTTCGAAAATGTAAAATTTGTAGAAAATCATTGATTTGTTGGGCTTCCTTGGGATGCTTTTTAGAAAGCATTGTAATGAATTTGAATAAAAGACTAATGGATTGTGAACATTTAAAAATAGGCTGCAGCCAATTTCAAGACATGAATAAAAAAATTTCTCAATTTTTTTGGAGCCAGATTACTGGAATATTGAAAAAGTAGTAGTTCCATGGAAAGCAGTTGAAGAACAATTATTTGTATTTAGTGACATTTTTAATTACCAAGTTGACATTAATGATTATCGAGATTTTGTAGAAATCTGTAGTCATGAAAACCTTTGAAAGGCTAGTAATGTCCCACCTGAAAACCATCACTAACAGGTTCTGCTGTTAGACCCCTTGCAATTTGCATACTGAGCAAACAGATCAACAGATGATGCTGTTAATATGGCTCTGCACTACATCGTACAACATCTTGAATCTCCAAAGACCTACGCAAGGGTCCTCTTTGTATACTTTAATTCAGCATTTAATACCATCATTCCAGACATTCTTCTAAATTAAACCAGCTAGTGGTACCTGAACACACTTGTAAATGGATCAGAAGCTTCCTAACAGACAGGAAGCAGCAGGTGAAGCTAAGTAAAATCACATCGGATACCTGTAGAATTAGCACAGCTCCCGCTCCAAGGATGTGTACTCTTTCCAATTGTCTTCTCTCTATATACCAATGACTGCATCTCAAATGATACATCGTTAAACTACTGACGTTTGCAGATGATACAACAGTAATTGGTCTCATTCAAGACAAAAATGAATCCGCATACAGATGGGAGGTTGAACAACTAGCCTCGTGGTGTGACCAGAACAATCTGGAAATGAACACACTCAAAACCGTAGAAATGGTGGTAGACTTTAGGAAAAACCCTTCCATACTTCCACCTCTTACAATACTAGACATCACAGTATCAACAGTAGAGACCTTCAAATTTCTAGGTTCTACCATATCTCATGACCTAAAATGGACACCCAACATCAAAAACGTCATAAAAAAAGCACAACAAAGAATGTTCTTTCTGCGCCAACTCAGAAAGCTCAAACTGTCCAAGGAGCTGCTGATACAGGTCTACAGAAGAATTATTGAGTCTGTCATCTTCACCTCTATAACTGTCTGGTTTGGTTTTGCAAACCAACAAGACAGACACAGACTTCAGAGGATAATTAGAACCGCAGAAAAAACAATTACTACCAACCTGCCTTCCATCGAGGACCTGTATACTGCATGAGTCAAAAAGAGGGCTGTGAAAATATTTACAGGCCCCTCGCATCCTGGACATAAACTGTTTCAACTCCTACCCTCAAAACGACACTATAGAGCACTGCACACCAGAACAACTTGATACAAGAACAGTTTTTTCCCGAACGCCATCACTCTGCTATACAAATAATTCCCTCAACACTGCCAAATTAGTTGCTAAGTCTGCATTACTATTAATCTTCTCATTGTTCTTATCACCCATCTCCTCCCACTTATGACTGTATGACTGTAACCTTGTTGCTGGTATCCTTAAGATTTATATTAACTGTTTCCCTATAACTGTCATTAAGTGTTGTATCTTATGATTCTTGACAAATGTATCTTTTCTTTTATGTACACTGAGAGAATATGCACCAAGACAAACTCCTTGTGTGTCCAATCACATTTGGCCAATAAAGAATTCTATCTATCTATCTAGAAAATGTTTTTAAAAATTCCCAGACATATGTAATTCCTGACAGTATTCAAAAAGCTAGAAATATTGTCAGAACAATCGCTGTAAATTCAACAGAAGTGGAAAGGGGTTTTTCAAAGATGAACATCATATGGTCAGAGAAGATAAGTTGTCTATTTCTAATATAACAAACATAAGGACTGTTAGTCTAATTGGCCTAAACTCTAAAGGAATGGGATCCTATTCCTATAATCAAAATTATTAAGAGTAAATCATACAGTCGATGATGCTTGAGTAAAACTGAAGAAAAGTTCAAGTGAGGATGCCAATCAAACAGCAATTGGAAATACCTTATATATAGGGTTGCCAGGTGTCCACGATTTGAGCGGACAGTCCACTTTTTTCACATTATGTTCACAATTTTTTTTCACAAAATAGTGGACATTTTTTTTATTCAAAAGCTTTACTCAGCAGATAATGCATCGGTCAATTATGGAGTGAACAAATCTGTTTACCATGGAAAATGACAATATTGTAGCTGCTCATTGCAATAATCACATTTTACACAACAGCGCATAAAATGCATTAAAGCAGTTATCTTTTGATATCGAAAATGTAGTGCTGAAGGTTTTTGCCAAATTTTCGAATTCCGCGAAGAAATGAGAAGAGTTGAAATCATTTTTTGAGTTTTGCGAGTCAGAATTCCATGAAGTTTTGCGCCATGTTCCAACATGTTGGTTAAATTTGTTTAAAGCAGTCGAAAGATTTCTTTTAAACTGGATACCTCTAAAATCGTATTTTATTTCTCTTGGATCTGATGAGTGCCATAAGGTTATCTGGAACCTTATTTCGGATTAGGAAAATGAACTCACAAAGGACGATGAACCAACAATTTCAGAATTGTATTTATATTTCACGCACTTCTTCATGTCAATAATGCAAGACACCCTACTGAAGCTGGAAAGCAAGAAAATTCTTGCATGTGATCTTCACATTATCATGTGTAAGCTGCGTGATTCTTTGCAAAAAAAATACGCTGAGCAGTTTTTTGGAATGAAAGTTTTATTTGCCTTACGTAAAAAACATTTGCCTGAGAATGCCATGCAAAAGTTCAAGAAAGAAGCCATCAACGTGTATCAAAGAGCCATTGTGTACCTAGAAAAGTGGTATAATTTCACCGATTCAGTATATGAGATGTTAAGTTGTTTCAATCTAATTGATCGCAATAATCCTCCAACTTTAGAAGAAATGACGAACATCTGGTTATTATCACCATGGCGAGAAGAACTTCCACCCAACACTCTCTTCGATGAAATTTCTGCCTTAGAAGAAGTTTATGTTCATCTGCAGGGCGATTCATCCCTTGATAAGTGGACGTACTTTTTCAAGAAAGAGCCAGCTCCGAGTTTACTGAAACTGTTCCAATATTGTGCATCAATTCCGGTATCAAATGCAAACGTTGAACAAATTTTCAGCGTCATGGGAAATTTGTGGACTGACGAACGTAACCGACTGCTTGTACCATCAGTTCGAAGTGAACTTTGTATATTTTTTAATATTTCTCAACATTGTACTGAAATTAAAGAATTATTCCTTAAACACAAAGAATTGATCAAAGCTGCGCAAATAAAAAATACACACGACAGCAAATTAAAATGTAATTTAATATTTTACATATTATTATAATATATTTGATGTTTTGAATTTTAAGTAAAGTTTTGAAGTGATTATTTTAATACGTGTTAAAATGTTTGTAAGAAAATATATAATTTAATTGTAAATTTTTAAAAAAAATTTATTACTTAACAACCCCCCCCCCACTTGTCCGCTATTTTTTGGAAGCAGACCTGGCAACCCTACTTACATAACAGTTTTATTGTTTTTTTGTCATATTATCTAATAGTTTTTCATTAATATTTTAAAACTCTTTCTTGTAGTTTGATGAACGTCTTTTATTGTTCTTATATAAGTATTAAATGCATGAAATAATAAACTACCTTTTGGCATATCTTTTTTTATACTTAAAACAGACATTAGGGCAAAGAACTGATATGCCCACCCACCCAAACCAACCCACCCATGCCCACTGAGCCAGTCATTAGGTGCATTTGTGTTCCCATCTTAATTACAAACAGTAATGAAAAATGTTGCATTTCCACAGAGGTTTTTATCCAAAATTTCAAATCCAGATTTTAAAAGGATTTAATAGCATGGAATATCATCAAGCTCTTTGGCACCTGTTTGAAAATGAAAGTGATTCCTTTAAAAACAACATATTCAGAGTTCTTTTCAGTTGATTTTTTTAAGATGAAAGGAATGGGCAGGGTGGGTGGGTAGGTTTACAAGGATTCCAGCCACTGAATTACTTTCCATTTAGGACACAATTTGGGCAAGAATTAGGGCTTTCCCCCTTATAGCTATTTGTCTCATGAAGGTAAATCAGCTGGAAATGAAGCTGCTTAGACTGCACTTAAGATTCTCTTGCTTGTTTCCCCTCCCAGTCTCATTCTCTCTCTCTCTCAAAAACAAAACAAAACAAAACAAAACAAAAAACCATATCAGAATGACACTTTCGTACTTTTTAAAACAGGCTTCCTATTATCTGAAAATCTAATCTTTTATCTCTACAATTGTGTCCAAATAGATTGCATGTTTAGATAACAAAACCTTTATCAACCTGATGATTCATACATATGGATTATACAAGTGATTCTGCTTGCTATAGGTGGTTGCCCTTTATACATGGGTGGTGGAGTAGAAGGAGAAAAAGTACATTTATCTCCAATCCCCCTCTTTATATGTTAGGATTGCATATATTTATAGTCCTGAAGAGGGCAATGGTCATCTACACAAAATCAAACCATCATCAGAAGAGAAGGAAGAATAAAAGCTTATTTATCTCACAATGTTCTTGTCATAGTAGATATATTGATTATATCCTTAATTCAAGCATCCTGTTCTTTATTTGACAAAGCTGCAGCACTTTTGAAAAACTTGTCTTCATTTATGAGATACACACAACAGCTGCTTCTTATATAGCTCTTGCATCAATTTTCCAGATTGTATTAGTGCTTTTGTTTAAACCACTGTTTACCAAGTTCTGGAATGGTCATATCTTTCAAAGGTTATCTGCCTTCTGGCCTATTTCTAGGATTTGCTGCCAAAACTTATGACTCCTCTGATAGCAAGCATGATCCAACATTTTTATATGAATTAGCCTCAGAGCCAAAGTCTTTTCTCTGCTCTAATCACAATTAGATTATTTTGTCTGTGTAGACTATATGACTTAAATATTGAAGGTAATAAAGCAAAGTGATAAAGAAGAAACTATAATAATTTATCAGAATGAAGCCATCAGGAATTCTTCTGTAGCATCCTAATATTGTGACACATGGGGCTATTTACTGGAGAAATGATTTGTTTCACTGTTCAGATTTTCATTGTACTTATTACAGTTTGTAGTGTAGAAAACTGTAATAATTTTAAAATGTTCTAGTTAAGAAAACCAACACAAAAGCAGCAGCTACTCCCACCTCAAACTTAATTTTTTTTCTTTTCTTTTTAGCTTCTGACAGTGCTTTTGATTCAAGTTCCCTTTGTGCATCATAAAAAACTATACTAACTTATTTTAAAACCTCCATATATAAGGAAACTGATGAAGAAATTAGATTTTAAATACTATTTGCTTCCTCTGTGAAAATGGGAATTAAAGCAGCATATTGCATAGAAGGCTGTAACATCATTCTCTATATTGGTTTGGTTCATAAACAAAAAAATCCTTTGATTTCTTTCTTTAAAGTTTAAAAACATCTCCATGTTATTTATTTTAGTGTATTCAAATGTATGAATCAATGCATTCTTTATCAAAGAATATGTAATGGTTGTAATCTTCACTCTGACTTAGTTTTAGCAAAGCTGCTGACAAATGGATCATTTTCTTCATGAATGAGTATACATATTAAGCTTTTCTGATGTCTTTCCTTGCCAGGAAGAGATGACCCATACAGTTAAGAAAGACAATCAATAGTGAAGTGGTGTATATCTAGGCTGGTTCATTAATAAACTATAGTCCAGCTGTAGTCCACCTGTTTGTCCCATTACTGATTCTGGTTTCTTGCCCTATTTTGACATCTTGTGACCTATGTCACAAAATCAGGGTCAGTGGTGGGATTCAAATAATTTAACAACCAGTTCTCTGCCCTAATGACCGGCTGGGTAGGCGTGGCTGGGTAGTCATGTGACTGAGTGGGCATGGCCAACTTGATGACACTCATCACACCCAGCCCTGCCTCCCAGCCACTCGCCTCAAAGGCAGAGGTGGGATTCAGCCAGTTCACATCAGTTCGGACTAATCCCACCACTGGCTGGCCCTGCCCCGCCCACTTTTAAGCCACAAATCCACAAGTTGCCAAGGTTGGACACCTCTGAGCTAGATGTTCTGATAGATCAGGGTTTTTCAAATTTGGCAACTTTTAAGATGTGTAGACTTCAACTTCCAGAATGCTGTCTGGGCAATTCTGGAAGTCCACACATTTTAGGATTGCAAGTTTGAAAAACTGTCAAAAACGGGCAAATTAAGATCCTTTTTAGGGATCTGTACTTTGGTCTCCTTTTTTTAAAAAACCCAACATATTACAGATTATTCTGAGCAGCATATTTATGAAGGAAGACTCTAATAGAAACATGCTTTATGCATAAAAATATAGAAAGGAATATAAGGATCACTAATCTCCCCACCTTCATGGACCATAATTTATGAGAAGAAGTTCGCAATGATCTCAACAGACGTTTTCCTCAGCTCTGCTTTGCCTGAATATGCAATATCTATCCTCTGTCACTGAGCTGTGATCCTTCTGGCCCTAAAAATAGACACAAAGTTCTCTCAATCACAAGAGTTGTCCTCCATTCCCTTTATTTTATAGTATGGGACCCTAAAAATAGACACAAAGTTCTCCCAATCATAAAACTGTCCTCTTCTGTCTTTATTTATATTATGGAATAGTCAGATAATGAGGAAAAGCTGAGCAGGAGAGATACATGGACAGGCATTATTATTGATCTGATTTATCCTAGAACTGTTATTATTGGAAAAAAGGGACTTTTACACTGATCCTTAGGATTCCTTCTCTACCCCACCCCATTACTTTTTTTGGGGGGGGGTCTCTTGGTTTCCCTCCCTCCTTTTCTTGATTTCTTTCCAAAGAGTCTGCTTGTTGTCCAACTAAATATGCTACAGACAGATGTGTGTTTTAAAGCATAACCTGTTTTGCAAAGAGATGTACAGATATGAAGAAAAAGTCCAAGTGGGTGGCAAGATTTTTGACCCTCTTTCAAGCTTATTTTCTCAGAATTGGTTCTAAAACTGGACGTAGAGTTTATTAGTACAGAAATTGTAATTAGAGCAAAGAAGGAAGCAGGAGGCTTTAGGAAGACAACATTACAGCAATTCAAGTTTTTGATGAAGTTTTCTTGGGTGGAGGCGGGGCCAGCAATGGTGGTTTGCTGAGTGGTGGGCAGTATTTTAACAACCGGGTTGCCTGCACCGGTCCAAACCAGCAGAAGACCACCTCTGTCCATGGTAAATATCACCAGCCAGCCTAACAACCTACCATTTCTAAATTCATTCCATTGCCAAATAAACTTTCATACATAGCATTACAAAAAGAGAGCTGTTTTACTTTTTTCTTCTGTAAAACGATATATTTATACTTTGATTGTTTTGTCTTAACTGTTCTCTTTCTGCTATTCTGATGTTTGTTTCTATATTATATACACATATACTTCATCCACAAGTATAAAATAAGGTGTATAAATATAAAGCAAACAAACTCTTGACTGATAAAAGTATTCATCTCATATTTCTTTTTGACTGCTCCTTACATCTCTTTAGTAGATTCCTGTCCATTTCTGGATCAGGTTCTAGTTCATAGGGCTAAACGGGAGCTTGGAAGTCTTATACTAATTTTTCCTTTATTTCTCTTCTTACAGGAGATATTTCAAAGAGTTTTTACGGTTATTCTCCACATTCCCTGTTAGCTATCTGGTCCATTTAGTGCATTTTAATGGTAACATTACTTCAGCATCTCACTTATTTCTGGGGAAAATGCATGACTAGTGATGTGTATTTGTATGTGCAGTGTAGAAAAATTTATGTGAGAGTAACAAATATTTGGTTCTTGAACATATATTAGTCATCATTACAAGTATTTTCATAAAAACACTTTGAAGTAAATAATTATTCCCTTAACTAAAAATAAAATTAATGCAAGTGGGGTGCTAGATAAAAAAGGGGTGATGAGAGAGAATGTTTAAAAGATTATCTCCAAACTCATCCCATCCCACAATCACCATTCCCAATACAAAACAAATTATCATAGTCCATTTTCTACCTACCCCACTTTCAGGAAGGAGTGTAGCACAGTACCTGACTATTTAGGTTGGTGAAACATGTGTATTTCAGTGTCCTTGTTAGTTTGTGTATTGTATCTTTTCTTAATGGTAAGTAAGTGAATAAACTCAAGAGCCCATTTATTTAAACATGTGGTGAGCATTTTTATTATAGTCTTTCTCCCTTTCATCTTGTATGTTTTAAGATGACTTTGAAATAAATGAAAAGCTCTTCAAACCAGGAAACATCTTATACCATTAGTTTGTAGAGAAAATAACACAATGGGAACCCTCACACCAGTGCCATATAAATTCCTAGCAGCAATAATATCTTAGGACTGAATCTCACACAATAGGCTGCCTAACATGACTAAAATCAAACTGTCAGACATAATACCAACATATTGACATTGTTTTCGCCCTTCCCTTTGTTTCCTTTGAGAATGTATGAATATCTACAGTTGTGCCTGAATATTGGGTGTTGGAAAGAGCTTGAGTGTTTGTCTATGCAGTCAGCAAAGTATCTAATTAAACACATCAGGGTACCACTTGTCTGACAAGTTATTTTCTGACACCTGCAGTTTGGGATCTTACCAAGGAATTCTGCAGCATTCGCAGATGAAACTCCTGACAGGTTAATCTAAAAGAGACTAGGACAAGAAACACATTGGTTTGCATAGACTATGAATCCCCTTGCACACACTTAGGTTTTTATTTTTTAAATGATGAATTTATGAACTGCCTGGGGATTAAAAATATTAACTTCTGTAGAACATTGGTACATCTTGCCAATGTTGTTCTTGATTATCACTGGAGAGAACACCCTCTGACTTTTAAAGAGCTAATTTCAGCTAAATTGACAGCCTTAGTGTACTATTACCACTATTTTCATTCTCTAGAGCTTTTGTGGGTTCTATATTTTATAGAAATAGGAAGAACAATAATGATAAAAAAGACAAGGTTAAAACTTCAAAACTCCCTGTTAACAAACTGTTATTGTGATCACCTCAGAGAAAATTTTCCATGGCATTTTAACATCCCCAAAATTAACAATAATTCCTCCTGAACCAAATTTTCATCTTTGTTTTTAGCTACATCTCTTATCAATTATTCTGATTAAATATAATAAGTTCTCCAAAACAGAAAAATACTTTTTCTGACCCCATTGTCAAAGAAGGGAAAGAAAGGAAGAGGTGGTAGGTATCAAAAGATGTACCAAATAGTATACTGAGTCCAATGATCTGATAGCTAATGTACATATTACATTAAAGAACTTTTCATAACAAAATGTAGAGGGCCTAGGCCTTGGATTTGAGACAATAACAGTCAAATTTGCAAGCACATAATATTTTCAATTCTCACATCATGAAAATGGTAGATATTCATTGTTATCCAAAGCCAAGGTAAAAGGATTTATGGAGAAAATAAACACCTACTCTGCTTTGACTAATTTTAATAAATGTTGGAGTTATGCAGCATCTCTCAAACCATGGAAACCATGATGGTAATGTAGTCAGGGACAATTACAGTATGAATGCACTAAGGAATTTGAAACCACTAAAATTGGTTTCATTAAATAAATGAAAAACAATTTTCTTTAGGGTACACTGCCAAGCAATTTTTCTTTACTCTATTGATCTTTATGACCCGCTTGGAAGCTTTGAAATAAACATTTCCTCATCAATTTTAAATTGCTTCCATTTAGAAATCATGGATTCCCCTTCCCCCACCCCAACTTACATGTCCCCAAGGAAGCTGAAATTAATTCAGCTTTTCTTTATTTTTATTTTTTTTAAGATGATGGGGCTATTACTGTCTGAATAGTATAAAATATAATTTCTTAATTAATCCTTTTTTAACATTTGGGAAAAAATTTCAAAGTATGTTTTACTATTTTTAAAAAATATAATTAAATGCAAAATGTTTTTATACAGGAATAATTGAAGAGCACTGAAATTTGGGCTTTCCATTCTACATATATACTTGTCATTGCAAACACAGAGGTTGTAGTATACTTGTCATATACTAATAGAATCCTCTCGTACTTGCAAAATGCTTGAGTCACTCAGCATTGCTGAGTTTCTTGAGATGAGTATTCATGAAGTGACAACTACCTATTGTGAAGTGGTAAGCCAAAACTCCAGTATCCTGAATTATAGTTACATTTAAAAAAATAAACAATTTTTTAATGGAAAACACACAATTACAGCATGCTTTCTAAAATATATTAATATAATAGTAGGAAAATTTTGCTATGTTCTTGTTGTCCTGATTCTCTTGCACCAGGACAATATCTGGGAATAAAACTTCAACTGAGGAATTAATTTTGTTTTCCTTTAGAGGAGAACTCTGAAGTGCCCTGAGGGGTAGAGTGAAAGCTCAGTTCCTACTCAATTCTCCTGTGATGATTTTTAAAAACAGCAGAAAATGGATATTCTTTGATGATGTTCTGAAATATTTTCTACTAATTCTGATATATAAAAAAATCATTTGATGCTTCCCTTTCCCTTCAACCACTTAATGGTTTGCTGAGAATGTTTGTTGTTTGTTTTTTTGTTTCCCATTCCCCACCTTTCAGCTATTGTGCATCAAGTTTCATGTAAGTGATCTGCTATTGTGAGGACATAGTAACACAAAGTATTCATTAATGCTGTGCAGAAGACTCTAACATTTATTTCTTTATCAGTTTTTGTTTAAAGCATAAATCCCTACACACAGTCACTCATGCCCTCGTCACTTCCCGCCTGGACTACTGCAACACTCTCTACATGGGGCTCCCCTTGAGGAGCACCCAGAGGCTCCAACTGGCGCAGAGTGCGGCCGCGCGGGTGGTTATGGGAGCAACATGGTGCTCCCGTGTGACACCTCTCCTGCGCGAGCTGCACTGGCTCCCAGTGGTCTTCCGGGTGCACTTCAAGGTTCTGGTTACCATCTTTAGAGCGCTCCATGGCTTAGGACCTGGTTATTTACGGGACCGCCTACTACCACGAGCAGCTTCCCACCGGCCGGTATGCTCTCATAGAGAGGGGCTCCTCCCGGTGCCGTCAGCTAAACAATGTCGACTGGTGGCCCCCAGGGGGAGGGACTTCTCTGTGGGGGCACCCACTATCTGGAACGAGCTCCCCCCAGAGATACAGAGGATCCCGAAGATACGCTCTTTCCGCTGTGCTCTTAAGATTCTTCTATTCCAGCAAGCCGGCCTGGCCTAATTTTCTCCCCTGTTTTAAAATTCTTTTACATCGAAATTTTAATTTGTTTTAAATTATTGGGATTTTTTAATTGTCTTGGGCTAAATTATTTAATCTGGTTTTAATTATATCTTTTAACTTTTGTATTTATGTATTTTATTTTGTGCCTCTTCACCGCCCTGAGTCCTTCGGGAGTAGGGCGGTATATAAATCTAATAAAAGAAAAGAAAAGAAAAGAAATCCAATACTGATAGTCTTTCGCAGGAAAAGAAAATTTCTCATGAATAGAGGATTGAGTGTTTGCCCTAGTAAAGAGATGGTTCAAGAAGTGAACCATCCTGTGAATCTCCTGCCTAATATAATGAATAGAAGTAAGAATAGGAATAGGAATAGGAATAGGATAGAATATATAATGCATAGAACCAGTTTGGTCTAGTGGTTAAGACACCAGGCTAAAAAGCAGGAGACCCTGAGTTCAAGTCCTGCCTTAGCCATAAAAACTAGCTAGGTTATCTTGGACCAGTTACCCTCTCTTGGCCTAACTCACTTTAGAGGATTATTGTTCTGGGGAAAATAGGAAGAGGAAGGTGCATTGGATATATTCACCATCTTGAGTTATTTGTAAAAATAATAAAGGCAGGACACAAAGAAATAAGTATTTTTTCAGTAGCCTGCAACCTCCGTTTTGTCACATTTCAATTTATTCCCAAAGAAGACAGGATTGGGGAGTTCTTTTCTTGGGGCTTTTCCAATAGCAGCAAACTAATAGCAGCAAACTGATAAAGGATATTCTATCCCTTGGAGAAATGCTCTCATTGGAGAAATGTTTCTGCCCTTCGTCCTGAGAAATTTATGGAAACTGTTCACGATCTAAGCCCTGTTCTACTATTAAAACCTCACCCTCCTAATTCAGCCTAAATATTACACAAAACTTAGGTTCTCAAGCAAACCTCAAAAAAGCTTCTAAAGAATGTTTAGAAAAGGTTTTATATTTAGAATATGTAATCACTTCAAAAATGTTCCATGTCAAAGCTGCACTATTATATATATCCATATATATATATCCAATATCTATTATATTTTAAGATTAAAAAAAAGCTGATGGAAAATCCATTGCATAGTTCACACCTGTTTTGTATGTAACTTTCTCTTACATCCAAGTTTCACTTGTAATGATCTCTAATGTAAACTTTTAAAAAGATATAAATTCCTTTAATGCATGCTTTTTAGAAACACTTCCAATATACAATTTTTGTACATAATTTTCCTAAATAAGTACTCTTATTTTGAACATTGCTTTTTCAAATATACACTTTTGCCAACACTTTTGAGCTGGTAACAACCAGGACTAGCAGGCTACATTCATTGCTGCTAGTCTGTAGCACAACAGAGGCTGCTTTAGTGGATCATGACAATTTGCTCCCATGGAAACCAGTGCTAGAATTCTTTAACACTTTTATATTATAGAATAGAATTCATGTATGTGACTACAAAGATAATAACTTGAACACTCTCAATCATTACAAACCAATCTGATTTCCTCCATAAATGGAATATCTCAGAAGCAGCATATTTGTATGCTTTTTCTCCCATGGAAAACCAAGAGGGCCATTAAACATAACAATATATACTTCTTTTTTTTTTTTATTGCAAAAGTTTTACAGTTACATTTTCACCCCTTTCCCCCGCCGCAACCCACCCCAAACTTCCCAACCACCCTAACCCTCCCCTCCCCCCAGACTTCCTCACAGTATACTCATGTCAAATAAAAGGAAAAACCCTCCTTTGTATATAAAACTTGAACCCCTCCCTCCCCCTTACAAATTTTCATCTTCATTACATTAACCTATTTCAATCTTAATATAACATTTTCAAATAAATTTTCATCCTGATTACCTTAAAAATATTTCTATCTTGATATAACATTTTCTAACAAATTTTCATCCTCAACCTTAAAATATTTCTATCTTAATATAACGTTTTCAAATAAAAGCTATTTGATACTTCCTAGTTTGATATTTATTCTGAACATAATCTATCCATTTCTTCCATTCCCATTCATAAGTCTCTTGAGAACAATCTTTTAAATATGCTGAAATCTTCGCCATCTCTGCAAAACTGGCCATCTTCAAAGTCATTCCTCAATCGTAGGCAGCGCTTCATTTTTCCAATATTTACCTATCAACAATCTTGCTGCTGTTATCATGTACAATATCAATTTTGTTTCACCCAATGTAAAACCCTTAACTATACCCAAAAAAAACAGTTGTGGAGAAAATTGAATTTTTTTCTTCAAAACATTCTGCATGACCCACCAGATTTTTATCCAAAAAGCCTTAACTTTCTTACAGGTCCACCAAACATGATAATATGTAGCGTCTAGACAATCACATCTCCAACATTTAGGCTGCACATTAGGGTACATACACGACAATTTTTTGGGGTCTAAATGCCATCTATAAAACATTTTATAGAAATTTTCCCTCAGATTCTGCGACTGTGTAAATTTAACATTCTGAACCCAAATTTTTTCCCATGTTTCCAACATCACTGGTTCCTCAAAATTTTGTGCCCACTTAATCATGCAGTCTTTAACTAATTCAGTTTCTGAATCCCTTTCTAACAAAACATTATAAAGTCTTTTAATATGCATTGGGCCTTTCTCTTTTATGTGTCTAACTAATTCTTCCTCATACATCATACAATATATACTTCTGACAAAATATGCTTAAATAGTCATAAACCTACACTCCATAAATCCAAATTAAGACCTAGCAATAGAAATTTAATTCCAAAACTAATTGTGGCTCTTCTGTGCGATTATCTAGTTTACTTTACTTTACCTAACAATCTGGTCAATTGTTAACCAGCATATAAAAAAGAACCATTTGGTTTCCAGATATTATGAATTAATATTATTTATATCATAGCTATCTAAGACAAAAGGGCTACTTTATTATTAGAAAGAATGAAAGGTTGTTGAAGATTACTAAAAATCCTAATGTCTCTTATACTATATGTGTGCTTTGTCCATATCTCTTATACAGCTGCCATTTTGTATGAAAAAAGTAAAACCAATGTACAACTGATCTACACCCTTTTCTATTGAGATACAGAATAATGTTTTCAGTGGATCATTTAGAATCTTCTGGTGATTCTAAATCTGCATCATGGGGTTGTGGCTCTAAGAAGTCTGGTCTAAATATGATTTTTTCATTTCTGCATTCGAAGGTGTATGCCTTCATTTCATGTAAACAGAACCAGGGATGGGTTCTAAAATTTTTTACTACTGGTTCTGTGGTGTGGCTTATTTTATGGGCGTGGCTTGGAGGTCATGTGATGGGTGGGTGTGGCTAGCTGGTCATGTGACCGGGCGGCCATGGCTATGTGTATAGGGACTACTCAGAGGGCTGAAAAAAGTCATTTCTGACAGGTCCTCGCACTTTTGACTGGTCCTCTCACTTATGACCATCCTCACATTTATGCCCGTGCAGCATTCTTAGCAACCATGTCACTCATTTCACAACTGCTTCTCTTCACCATGGTGACAAGATAGGGCAAAAAATGTAAAATGTGAGGACAGTCATAAGTTCGAGGAGTGGTCAAAAGTGCGAGGACCAGTCAAAAATAACTTTTTCAGTCCTCTGACTAGTCCATATGCACAAAAGGATACAGCAATAGAGAGGGATGAAGGAAGGAGAAGAGAGATGGAAAAAGGAAGGAGAGAGAGGGAAGGAAGAGAAAGAGGAAGGAAGGGAAGGGAAATTAAGAGTAGGAGTGAGGGTAAGAGAGGGAAGAAGAAGGGAGGAGAAGGAGAAAGGAAGAGGAAGTAGGGAGGGGAAGAAGAAGGGGGGAGATAAAGTAAGAAGGAAAGAAAAGAGAGAGGTGGTAGGTTTGAGGAGAAAGATTGCTGTACAATAAAAAAGATGAAAGGGAAGAAAGGCAACCCCAAACAAATATAAAGCTATTAAGATAAAGAATGAATTGTTAAACTTTAAAGAATAAAAGAGAACAAATATTAATAAATAGCAATAATTAGAAACACACATACAAACATACAATGTATTTTCTTTGAACAGAGTATTTGGCCGGTTGACAAATTTAAACAGTGTTTAGTCATTTCAATTAAATTTACAATTTCTATATTTCCTTTTTGCCATATTTATTCCTCATCTATTTTTTTAAAAAAAACAATATTACCCTTCATCCTCATCTCTAATCTTAATCAAATTCAATTTTTCCCTTCTATTCTATATTATACCCCTTCCCATTGTCATCTATTTTTATATCCATCCCCACATTGGTTAATTATGTAATATTACAGTTGTTTAATACAAATTCAACATTTTAATATAAATCAATTAGTTATATAACTATCTTTTTTGTATATTAATCAATATGAACATGAATATTCCAATTATTTCTATGCAATCCAATTTTTTACAAATCAATTAATTATATTTACCAATAATAATAAACCAAATAACTTCCCCCATATATTCCTCCAAACCACAACTTAACCATTTCTGCTTTCAACACAATATACAATTAATAGCATCTCAATTATTACAATTCCTTAGTTAAATAGAGCTTTTTTTCTTTTGTGTTTTAAAATCTTGAACTCTCCTCTTTTTCCCTAAATTTCCCATTGTTTGCACCTACCTTTTTGGGTGAGGAAAAAGAAAAGAAATCTGCCTCTGCCTAATTTTCCAAGGTAACAGCCAACACCCTGCTTTACTTTCAGTTTCGTTTTCAGCTTGATTTGCATAAGGAGAAAAAAAATCTGCTCCAACAATATACAGGTGAAACTTGAAAAATTAGAATATCATGCAAAAGTTCATTTATTTCAGTAATGCAACTTAAAAGGTGAAACTAATATATGAGATAGAATCATTACATGCAAAGCGAGATAGTTCAAGCCTTGATTTGTCATACTTTTGATGATTATGGCTTACAGCTCATGAAAACTCCAAATTCACAATATCAGAAAATTAGAATATTACATGAAATCAATAAAACAAGGATTGTATATAGAACAACATTAGACTTCTGAAAAGTATAAGCATGCATATGTACCCAGTACTTGGTTTGGGCCCTTTTTGCATCAGTTACTGCCTCAGTGCAGCGTGGCATGGATGCTATCAGCCTGTGGCACTGCTGAGGTGTTATGGAAGACCAGGATACTTCAATAGCGGCCTTCAGCTCCTCTGCATTGTTCAGTCTCATGTCTCTCAACTTTCTCTTGGCAATGCCGCATAAATTCTCTATGGGGTTCAGGTCAGGCGAGTTTGCTGGCCAATCAAGCACAGTAATCCCATGGTCATTGAACCAGAATTTGGTACTTTTGGCAGTGTGGGCAGGTGCCAAGTCCTGCTGGAAAATGAAGTCAGCATCCCCATAAAGCTCGTCTGCGGAAGGAAGCATGAAGTGCTTCAAAATCTCCTGGTAAACGGCTGCATTGACCCTGGGCTTAATGAAGCACAGTGGACCAACATCAGCAGATGACATGGCTCCCCAAATCAACACAGATTGTGGAAACTTCACACTGGACTTCAAGCATCTTCATTCTTCCTCCAGACTCTGGGCCCTTGGTTTCCAAACGAGATGCAAAAGTTGATCTCATCAGAAAAGAGGACTTTGGACCACTGAGCAACAGACTAGTTCTTTTTTCCTTTAGCCCAGGTAAGATGCTTCTGACGTTGTTTGTTGTTCAGGAGCGGCTTGATGAAGAATACGACATTTGAAACCCATGTCCAGGATCCGTCTCTGTGTGGTGGCTCTTGATGCACTGACTCCAGCCTCAGTCCACTCCTTGTGAAAGTCACCAACACTTTTGAATGGCCTTTTCCTGACAATCCTCTCAGGCTGCGGTCATCCCTGCTGCTTGTGCACCTTTTTCTTCCACACTTTTCACTTCCACATAACTTCCTATTAATGTGCTTTGATACAGCACTTTGGGAACATCCAACTTCTTTTGCAATTACCTTTAAAGGCTTTCCCTCCTTATGGAGGGTGTCAGATACTGGGTCAGCAGTATCCCATGATTGTGATTCCTACTGAACCAGACTGAGAGACTATTTAAAGGCTCAGGAACCCTTTGCAGGTGTTATGGCTTAATTAGCTGTTTAGAATAGGATACTTTGAGCCTAGAATATTGAACCTTTTCACAATATTCTAATTTTCTGAGATTGTGAATTTGGGGTTTTATTTTATTTATTTTATTTTATTTTATTTTTGAACTTGTATACCGCCCTTCTCCCTGAGGACTCAGGGCGGTGAACAGGCAAATAAAAACATCAAATACAAATATTAAAATACAGTTAAAAATATATATAAATTTGGCCCCATTAATTAAAACAATAAACAAAAACAATTAAAAAACACTTAAAAAGAGTTAGGCCAGCCCGGCTTGTTGGAAAAACAAGGTTTTAAGGGCATGGCGGAAGGCACTGAGGTCCTGGATTCTCCTTATCTCTGGGGGCAGCTGATTCCAGAGGGTAGGTGCCCCCACAGAGAAGGCCCTCCCCCTGGGGGCCACCAGCCTGCATTGTTTGGCTGATGGCACCCCGAGGAGGCCCTCTCTGTGGGAGCGCACGGGTCGATGGGAGGTCGTCGGTGGCAGCAGGCGGTCTCGAAGATAGCTAGGCCCTATGCCATGGAGCGCTTTAAAGGTGAGAACCAACACCTTGAAGCGCACCCGGAAGACCACCGGGAGCCAGTGCAGCTCGCGCAGGAGCGGTGTTACATGGGAGCGCCATGCTGCTCCCGTCACTACCCGCACTGCTGCGTTCTGGACCAGTTGGAGCCTCCGGGTGCTCTTCAAGGGGAGCCCCATGTAGAGAGCATTACAGTAATCAAGGCGAGAGGTCACGAGGGCATGAGTGACTGTGCACAGGGAATCCCGATCAAGAAAGGGCCGCAACTGGCAGATCAGGCGAACCTGATAAAAGGTCCCCCTGGTTACAGCCGTCAGATGTTCCTCCAAAGACAGCTGCGTATCCAGGAGGACGCCCAGATTGCGAGCCCTCTCTGTGGGGGCCAAAGACTCGCCCCCAATAGTCAGTGATGGGGTCAACTGACTATATCGGGATGCCGGGAACCACAGCCACTCAGTCTTGGAAGGGTTGAGCTTGAGTCTGTTCCTCCCCATCCAGATCCGTACAGCCTCCAGGCACTGGGACATCACTTCAAGGGCATCATTGGGGTGGCCTGGGGTGGAGATGTACAGCTGAGTGTCATCAGCGTACTGATGGTATCTCACCCCAAAGCCACGGATGATCTTCATGAACTCTATAAGCCATAATCAATAAAAGTATGACAAATCAAGGCTTGAACTATCTCGCTTTGCATGTAATGAGTCTATCTCATATATTAGTTTCACCTTTTAAGTTGCATTACTGAAATAAATGAACTTTTGCACGATATTCTAATTTTTCGAGTTTCACCTGTAGCTCTTTTCAGCAAGCAGCCGAGCCCTGCACAAAACAGCTGAGAGCAAATCAGCTGAGAATTGGGAGGCAGATCTAATCAACGGGCTAATTAGGCTATGCTGAAGCTGAAAGGAGTTGTTTTTCTTGCTGTTTGCTTGCAAGGAGGTAACTGCTGCAAGGCACAGGCCAAAGGGTGGGGGCCACTCTCCTTGCCACCTAGCACCCCCCTGTTGCCCCCTTTTGCCTCTAGCGCCCTCCTGCCACCCCCTTTCCTCTTACCACCACCCCCTAAGGCATGGTACCGCCCACTTTGGGAACCACTGGCTTAACTACTTAACTATTTAACAACCGGTTCTACCAAAGTAGAATCCCACCACTGGGTCTACCCATTTATTTTTGCAGGCACTGGTCTACTCATTTGTTTTCTTTTAACACTGATCAGCTGTAGGGCGGCCCTTTGAAGCCCAGCGGCAAGAGTTTAAACAGTTTTTTTCCCTCTAGCCATCAGCTGGGACTCAGGAGGCAGCAATAGATTGGGGTGGGGCCAAATAAAAGGTAAGAATAACGTGGGCGGGGGGTGGGTGGGGAGGGAAGGGGCGGGGGCAGAACCGGTTCGGTGATGTCATATCGTCACCACTACCGGCTCGGCCAAACCCGGCCGAACCAGGAGGAACCCATCACTGAACAGAACCCAATAATACAGAAATATATCATTTTCCTTTCTTCAACATTTGAAAGATGTTCACTAAATGTCTATGGAGATTCTCAGTCATCCAGGTCATGCTGGTTCCAAAGGTGCTTTTTCAAGAGGCAACTGGACTTTCTGTTTTTTCTTTAAAGACATTTCACTTCTCATCCAAGAAGCTTTTTCAGCTCTGAGCTGAAGAAGCTTCTTGGATGAGAAGCAAAACGTCTTTTTAAAAAAAGCAGAAAGTCCAGTTGCCTCTTGAAAAATCACCTTTGGGATGTGTGCATTAAGTTTATAGGTCAAACTAGGAAGGGGGCAGCATAGACTCAAAACAAAACTCAAGAAAAAACTCTACTCAAGACAAAAAAATCCTTGAAGATCTTAGTTTCTCTCATGCTATCCTACTTCAAAGGGTTAATAGATGGATTTAAACAAGATGGGTGACTACATTGTCTTATACTTTTCTAAAGAAAAGTAGGATATAAATGTCTGCTAATTGAGGGGCAGTCATCAAGATGAGAAAGTTGATTTATTCCTCAAAGCACCTAAGGGCAGGAGAAGAAATAATGGGTGCAAGTTTGTTAAAGAGAGATCCTACCTGGATACCATGTTAATGGCAGATACCACATTAATGGCAGAAAGTGAAGAGGAACTAAAGAGCCTCTTGATGCAGGTGAAGAAGGAGAGTGCAAAAGTTGGCTTGAATCTCAACATTAAGAAAACTAAGATCATGGCATCCGGCCCTCTCAATTCCTGACAAATAGATGGGGAAGAAATGGAGGTAGTGACAGATTCTATTTTCCTGGGTTCCAAGATCACCGCAGATGGGGACTGCAGCCAAGAAATTGAAAGACGCTTGCTCCTGGGGAGGAAAGCTATGGCAAATCTAGACAGCATACTAAAAAGCAGAGACATCACCCTGCCAACAAAAGTGCATATAGTCAAGGCTATAGTTTTCCCAGTTGCAATGTATGGCTGTGAAAGTTGGACCATAAGGAAGTCTGAGCGCTAAAGAATTGAGGACTTTGAACTATGGTGGTGGAGAAGACACCTGCGAGTCCCTTGGACTGCAAGGCGATCCAACCAGTCAGTCCTAGAGGAGATCAACCCTGACTGCTCTTTATAAGGCCAGATCCTGAAGATGAAACTCAAATACTTTGGCCACCTAATGAGAAGGAAGGACTCATTGGAGAAGTGCCTAATGCTGGGAAAGATTGAGGGCAAAAAAAGAAGGGGGCAACAGAGAACAAGGTGGCTGGATGGAGTCACTGAAGAAGTAGGAGGATGGTAGAGGATCCTCTACCAGAGGATGGTAGAGGACAGGAAGGCCTGGAGGAACATTGTCCACGAGGTCGCGATAGGTCAGACATGACTTCGCAACTAACAATAACAACACCTGGAACTAAGGAGAAATTACCTGACACTGAGAATGATTAATCAATGGGACAGCTTGCCTCCAGGAGTTGTGGGTGTTCCAATGGTGGAGGCTTTCAAGAAAAGATTGGACATTCATTTGTCTGGGTTGGTATAAGGACTCCAGCCTTGGGTAGGGGATTGGACTAGAAGATCTCCAAGGTCCTATGATTATGTGATCCTGTAATAATTCAACCCATTCTCTGAAACCAGGAACTCAAAGTTTGTCAAATATTTACAAGGCAGACTTTGAATTATTTGTTGTTGTTTTTTGGTGTACTATTGTTGACTTTTTTCTGAATTGTTTGTTATAATCTTGCTAAATCATATTAAATTTAAAAACTATTGGCTTGAAGTAAGCAGAAGTTGAAATCAATGTCAAACACTGAACTCAGCTCTATTATGCCCTGCTATTACAATCTCATAGAATACTTCAATTTCAGAAACTATCATGTTTTTCCGAAAATATGACCTATTCAGAAAGTAAGGCCTAGCCCAATTTTTTTGGGGTGGGACTAATATATGTTCTACCCCCCGCAAAAAAAACCCTAGTGAAGGGTGTGGGCATGGCCAGCATAGGAGGCAGCCCTTTTCTTCCCCAGTCACCTCATGGCGGCCCATTAACCGCGGCCCACAGATCAACTGATCCAGCAAGGCTGGAAGTTCTGTCTCTCCAGGTGCCTGGAGATATCCAATACATTCTTGCTAGACCCAGCCCTGCCCAGGCAACCTTGCAGCCAAGGGCCCCTCTGTTCTGCAGCTCACCTTGTGGCTATGGAGCAGGCAGCAACCACAGTTTGTGCTCTGCCAGGCCTGGAGCTCCGGTGTTGCTTAGGCTGCTGCTATGATGCAGCCCGTCGGAATCGGCTCTACCCCCCAACTTCTACCTTGCTGCTGCTGCTTGAGAAAAGGACAAGCAATTGTGGAAGATTGTGGAAAGCATATGCTTATGATAGAAGGAAAGCCCAGCCTGTCCCTTTCAAGCAATCAAATGTCTGTGAGTGTGTGAAAGAGAATGAGAGAGAGAAAGAGAAATGACGGAAGGGAGTAACAAAAATTGCAGGCAATACTGTTTGAAAGGTTTCCTCTGCACCATTTCTCTTCTCTGCTCCACCCGCCTGTACCATCAGCGCCAAACCAAGCGGCGGGGAGACTTCGGGATAGCGCCCTTCTAGCACCTGCTGCCCTGGCAAAAGTGAAGCTGAAGGAGGTGGGGGCTGCCTGGGACTCCTCTGATGGCCTCCCCACCCCTGCCCCACTCAGGGGCAGCCCATACGCAAGGTATGAGTACAGGTTGAATTTGGCATTTCACCTTCCTGCCTTTTGCAAACTTTTGTCTGCACATAAGGAAAGTAGCAGAAGCAGTAGAAGTCTTTCTTTCTCTCCCCCAAACTCTGCCAGAAATGAGACTTTGTGAGACTCATCATGCCGCCACCTCAACCTCTTGGAGCAGCACTCTGCAAGGCTTGTTGTGCAGTTGCATGCATGAACGGCAGCACCGCCGCGAGGTTCAACATTCCGGCACAGCCACAAGTGGCAGGAGGCCAGCTGTGCCTGTGTGATGAGCAACACCAGAGCTCTAGGCTGGCGGAGCTCAAACTATGCTCGCTACCTGCTCCATAGCCACAAGGTGAGCTGTAGAACAGAGGGGTCCTCGGCTACAAGGTTGCCTGGCGCTGTGGGCTTGGCTGGGGCTAGCAAGAGTGCACTGGAAATATCTCCAGGCACCTGGAGAGACAGAACTCCTGGCCCTCACTGGATCCGCTGATCCACGGTCTGTGGTTAAGGGGCCCAGCAGCCATGAGGTGACCACGCTGCACCTGCACCTCAAAAAAAATAAGACTTCCCTGAAAATAAAGCCAAACTTATTTTGAAGCCTAAAAGAAAATAAGACCAGGTCTTATTTTTGGGGAAACACGGTAGTAACATTGCTATCTCAACCAAACTATTGAATATCTTTGACTCTGTTTCCCTCTCCTACATATACAGAAACATGCCCCACAAAGAAACAAAGAAATATTGTTTGTGCTATAGCAACCAGGACAACATATCCAAAGATGAGAACAGATAACAAAGAGGCAAAAACAAATTCAAGGCAGATAATTATGAGCCCCTGGTGGGCTTATTATATCAACCAGCTGAAGGTAAGTAGATGCTTTTTGTGATGTGGTTCATAAATTTTGTCATCTTGATAAGATTGTAAAGACCTCTGACCTCACTTCCTTCATTCATAAGGCTTTCCTGCTTTACTCTTCCCAAAGTTTTGTTGTTGATGTTGTTTTGAAAAATATATGCTTTATAAATGTCATATTCATAGCCATGAAATTCCACAAAATCAGACCAAAAATGAATTTTTTACTCCCTTTGGCATTTCCACATGTCCAAATATCACTGATGCCCAAGGCATATATCCCACCAAGATGACTTTTAGATTGCAACCTAAAGCAAAATTACCTGAAATAAGGATTTATAGTCACCTTGTAAATGGCTGGAGGACATCTTTTATAAAATGCCAATTTATGTGCATGATATGCTGATGTTCCACCCCTTGTCACTTTTATCCTATCCTATCCTACCCTACCCTACCCTACTCTACCCTATCATTATTCCCTTGCTTTTTTAATATCAAAGAATTGCAAAGTTTGCATGATTTTCTGATAGCGATCTAGCATTTTAAATGTTTGTGCCAGTTATGTTTCACATTTATGGCTTCAATGCACCCAGAAAAAAGACTGAAATAGGCAGATGAAGCCCTGGCCTGCAGTTCTAATAGTGTTAAATGCAATTTCCATAATCTGCAGCCAGCAGGGTCAAAATGAGAAGATCATGGCCATCAGCACAAAGTCTGTGCAATGTACATCTTACAAGTTATCTTCCACTTCAAGACTACTCTAAACCTTGCTTTTATCTAGCTTGCTAACACACAAGATTCATTCACCTTAATCTCAGCATGCAACAACCATTCAAATCTCCCATTTTTCTTTTATGGGGTGGGGATCACATCTCCTCTCCAGTGATCTGAGTTTTTTCACATCTGCTCAAACACACTCCTCTCTACAAAACACTGGTTTTGTAGAAACATTTCTAAACCTTTCAATTCAGCTGTTCTCCATGCCTTCCTTGATTTCTCTCCAATCCTTTTTGGTTGTTTTTAGCCTCTCAGAGTGTTCTCTACAGCTTTGCCACTTCATTTCACTTTTTGCTTTTCCTCTTCTCTGTCCTTTGAGGTAACTTCTTTCAGGGTGAAGCTGAATTTTGTTTGTTTTATTTTTATTTATTTATTAAATTTATATGCTGTCCATGTCATCTAGAGTAGGTAACTACCTTTGCAATCCTTTTTCAAAATTATTTTCATACTACCTATACCACCTCTGCCTTATTACAGCCACACCTGGACTGCAATAATTCAGATGACTACTAGATGGTTGCCCTGGATTAAATTACTGTCATAAAATATTGTAGTTTATTTGGATTTGCAGTCCATACATAATAGCCCTGGCTTAATCCTGATTCCCAATTTTCTTTTTCTACTACAACAAGCAGGCCCACAAATACCGTAGTTGCATAGAATTTTGGTAGCCAGAGATGATGATGATGATGATGATGATGATGATGATGATGATGATTTTTCATTACAGCTTTACATTTAATTTATGTAACTTCTCCAATTTTTCTGATTTAAATTTCAACATTCTCCTTTATAAGATCAGTTCTATTCTTTTCCAAGTGACCAGAAGTGTTTCAAAATGTTAGCTCCTAGATGTCCATCATTTATATTTCCACAGAGTATTTTTAGGTGAATATGATCCCTATAAGCATTTTGCAAAGAAAATGATGAAAGGGCACTTTTTTATTTAGAAAAATTTACAGTCACATTAAGATTAGCAGACTTATTTTGTTACAGTATGCTCTGATAGCACAAAAGCTACTTATGATTTTTATTTCCATGTTTGTTAAATTTGCAAAGTGTGGTAAATTATCCAAAATAATTTATATTAAATCTTTCTGGCTCCAATATCATTTGGTCTAATAATTTTTTAAAGAGAAACAACAATTTGGTATTAATAGTAGGGCATTTTATACATACAAGGGAAAGTATTTATAACAGAAGTGGTATTTAGGAAACTTTTCCAGTTTGATAATTTTGTGGTAAGAACACAGAAACCTTTACTCATAGTGGTAGAAAAGACCATTGCCAGAAATCAATAAAAGTCAGAGTAAATAAATAATGTTGATATATGGGTGCCCTTGTTGTTTCTCAAACAACTAATCATTTGCTTTGTTCCTGGTGATAACTGGGAGTGTTTGGAGTTGCAAAGACTTAGTAGAAACAGCTTCTTACTAGAGAATATAAGAAATCTCTGGGCTAGACTATTTCCTCTCTTGATACAGTAGATTAATGTGGTCTTTTCCCTTTCTCTGGTTTCTTTTTTTCTTTGATTACAGAAAACACTCTACAATTGTATCATTAATAGCAAGAGATATGTCTTTACCCTTGTGAAATATGAAGGTTACTTGTACTTTGTGTGAAATATTTTTTCCTTTCCCTGATTATATGATGGTTACATTTCATAGGTGCATAAATTACTCTAAGGGGTGGCTGTAAAAACTCAAGGAATGCATACTGAAGGCAGTGATTTCTTTCTATCACTATCTAGACTCTATCCTTCTATCCATCATTTAATTGCATAAAAGGTTTCTCTTTGTGCCCTAGTCAGTACATGAATGGTTGCAGATACTCAGGAAATATGCAGGTTGCTTACTCTGATATATTTCCCATCATTTTTGAATTGTACCTATAGTTATTTTATTATTGTTTTTCTATCATCCACTAAACATCAGTGCTGGGCACCTTTGCTCTGTGTCTTCCCTTGCCTAAGAGCCTCCTATCTTTTTTTTTTTTTTTTTTTGCTTACAATACTTAAAGCTCACATTTATCTTCTGGGCTATGAATTCACAAAGGAAAAAGATTTTTTTTAAAGGAATAGTAAAAATCTGGAGTCAAATGTGAGTGTCACAGCTATAATTCTTTATGAAGCAGCAGGTAAGATTGATTGTCAAGGGTCAAAAGGCTAGGTCAAACTCCACTCATTCATCAGCTGAATGTCATTTTTGTTTTCCCTGTCACCAGATAGCTTAAAAAAATTGCAACTCCTTCCTCATTATCTGGGACTGGGCTCCTTCCCTGCCATCCAATATTAATGAAACTGTGTTTCAACCTGGACATCATTTCTGTGGCTCTCTTTCATGTAATTTCCTTCCCTTGGTATAAATACTTCAGAGAAAGGACTGTTTTATTTAGAATATAGTTTATTAAATAGTGAAATGGGAAAACTGCCGCTCTCCTGAGAACAATATAAATTTATATATGCATTAGAATCATTTAAATGAGCAAATATATAATTAAATCATAATTATTCCAAAACAACGTAAAGCAGAGTCCACACATCTTAAACAATAAAATCTCCCACCTCTACAAATTTGCTTAATATTATATATTAAAAATCTGAGAAGAAAAAGGGTCATGAATTCTGAATAATTCTGAAAAAATGTGAATAGAAATTATTCCTTTCTTTGGTGATAAGATGAAAGCCATCTCTATAAACAAGTGTATTAGTCTCACAATATATATCATAGCTTTTGCTATTTCCCTCAGCTATAATTTTTTTAATTTAGGGAATCCCTGAATAACAGTTAAAGTCCATGGACTCCAAAATTAAGAAGAATTCTTTTCAAAAAGAATTATTTGCTTTTTAAGATAGTAAAAAGGCAGTATGTTGGCTTTATGATTATGCTTTCATCAGATAACTGTTGCTTTTTATTTCCTCTTACAGAATCCATAAGGTTAGACAAACAAAGCTAAGACTGATTGATATTTACAACTGCAGTATTCTGCTAAGTGATACCAAAGTGGATGGAGATCTTTATTAGTACTGAATGATTGTAGCAAAAAGTCTTTGTATTTTAAATGGTCCCTATAACCTTAAAGTTACTACTACAGACTCTCTTTAAAATACCAGAGGAATTTCTAAACACCATAAAAATGCTTCCCTCAGAAGAAATGGAGTAGCCTTCATAGTCAACAAAAGAGTAAGAAAAGCAGTACTGGGATACAATCCCCAAAATGACAGAATGATCTCAGTTCGAATCCAAGGTAAACCATTCAACATCACAGTAGTCCAAATCTATGCACCAACCACTGATGCTGAAGAATATGATGTTGTCTGGTTCTATGAAGACCTACAACACCTTCTAGAATTAACACCAAAAAATGATGTCCTTATTATAATGGAGTAGGAAGCCAAAAGATAATTGGAATAACAGGCAGGTTTGGCCTTGGAGTACAAAATGAGGCAGGGCACAGGCTGGTGGAATTTTGTCAAGAGAATACAATGGTCATAGCAAACACTCTTTTCCAACAACCCAAGAGATGACTCTATACATGGACATCACCAGACGTTCAACATAAAAATCAGATTGACTATATGTTCTGCAGCCAAAGATGGAGAAGCTCTATACAGTCAGTAAAAACAAGACCAGGAGCTGAATGTGGCTCCGATCATGTACTTCTCGTTGCAAAATTTAGACTTAAATTGAAGAAAGTAAGGAAAAGCACCAGTCCATTCAGCTATGAACTAAATCATATCCCTGATGAATATACAGTAGAGGTGACAAATAGATTTAAGGAATTAGATCTGATAGACAGAGTGCCTGAAGAACTATGGACGGAGGTTCGCAACATTGTACAAGAGGTAGCAACTAAAACCATCCCAAAGAAAAAGAAATGTAAGAAAGCAAAATGGTTGTCTGAGGAACTTTTGCAAATAGCTGAGGAAAGAAGGGAAGTGAAAGGCAAGGGAGAAAGCGAAAGATACACCCAACTGAATACAGAATTACAGAGAATAGCTAGAAGAGATCAGAATGCCTTCTTAAATGAACAGTGCAAAGAAATAGAAGAAAACAATAGAATAGGAAGGACCAGAGATCTCTTTCTCTCCAAGAAAATTGGAGATATGAAGGGAACTTTTCATGCAAAGATGGACATAATAAAGGACCAAAATGGCAGGGACCTAACAGAGGCAGAAGATATTAAGAAGAGGTGGCAAAATTACACAGAAGAACTATACAAGAATGAGCTTAACATCCCTGATAACCACGATGGGATGGTCACTGACCTTGAACCAGGCATCCTGGAATGTGAAGTCAAATGGGCCTTAGGAAGTCTGAGCAACAACAAAGCTAGTGGAGGTGACAGTATTCTAGCTGAGCTATTCAAAATCTTAAAAGACGATGCAGTAAAAGTACTACACTCAATTTGCCAGCAAATTTGGAAAACTCAGCAGTGGCCACAGGATTGAAAAAGGTCAGTTTACATTCCAATTCCAAAGAAGGGCAATGCCAAAGAACTATTGTACCACTGCACTAATTTCACATGCTAGCAAAGTTATGCTCAAAATCCTACAGCTAGGTTCCAGCAGTATATGGACCAAGAGCTATCAGAAGTACAGACAGGATTTTGAAGAGGCAGAGGAACTAGAGATCAAATTGCCAACATATGCTGGATCATGGAGAAAGCTAGGGAGTTCCAGAAAAACATCTACTTCTGCTTCATTGACTATGCTAAAGCCTTTGATTGTGTGGATCATAACAAATTGTGACAAGTTCTTAAAAATATGGGAGTACCAGACCATCTTATTTGTCTCTTGAGAAATCTATATGTGGGTCGAGAAGCAACAGTGAGAACTGGACACAGAACCACTGATTGGTTCAAAATTGAGAAAGGAGTTAAGAAAGGCTGTATACTGTTGCCCTGCGTATTTAACTTATATGCAGAGCACATCATGAGAAAGGCAGGGCTAGATGAATCACAAGTTGGAATTAAGATTGCCAGGAGAAATATCAACAACCCCAGATATGCAGATGATACCACTCTAATGGCAGACAGTGAAGAGGAACTAAAGAGCCTCTTGATGTGGGTGAAGGAGGAGAGTGCAGAAGTTGGCTTGAAACTCGATATTAAGAAAACTAAGATAATGGCATCTAGCCCTCTCAATTCCTGGCAAATAGATGGGGAAGAAATGGAGGCAGTAAAAGATTTTATTTTCCTGGGCTTCAAGATCACCACAGATGGGGTCTACAGTCAAGAAATTAAAAGAGACTTTTAATAGTTTAATGTCATGTAGAAATGTATAGTACACAGGGGGGAGAATAGAAGGGTGGTAAAGTATGATATAATATGATTTGGATTTGGATTTCACCTTGGGGAAGTCATGGGAGGAGGGGAGGGCTAGGGAGGGTTAGGGAGGGAAACGGGGGGCGGGGAATGGGAAAATTTGTATTTGTAAAACTTTTTCAGTTAAAAAAAAAAGAAAGAAAGAAATTAAAAGAGACTTGCTCCTGGGGAGGAAAGCTATGGCAAATTCAGACAGCATACTAAAAAGCAGAGACATCACCCTGCCAGCAAAAGCATATGGTCAAGGCTATGGTTTTCCCAGTTGCTATGGTTGTGAAAGTTGGACCATAAGGAAGGCTGAGTGCCAAAGAATTGAGGCTTTGAACTTTGGACTGCAAGGCGATCAAACTGGTCAGTCCTAGAGGAGATCAACCCTGACTGCTCTTTAGAAAGCCAGATACTGAAGATAAAATTCAAATACTTAGAAGGGACCCTCCTTAGTTTTCAGTAGAGTAAAAGCAAAAAAAGCAGGGGTGAAATCCAGCAGGTTCTGACAGGTTCTGGAGAACTGGTAGTGGAAATTTTGAGTAATTTGGAGAACTGGCAAGTACCACCTCTGGCTGGCCCCAGAGTGGGATGGGAATGGAGATTTTGCAATATCATTCCCCCAGGAGTGGGGAGAGAATGGGGATTTTGCAGTATCCTTCCCCTGCCACGCCCACCAAGCCACGCCCACAGAACCGGTAGTAAAAAAAAAAGAATTTCACCACTGAAAAAAAGGGAGCGGTACTTTCAGAATTGCAAGATTCTGTTAATGAAACTTTACAATAAAGGACTATCTAGACTACTTCACAAACCTGACATCAATCTTGCATGTATCCCTCCCTTCCTTCATTCTTATGCTTCCCAAAACTAGGGAGAATTTCTTCTGAAACGCTTTCACCACATCTTCTCCTTCAGGTTCAAATTTTGTTTATTGTCTAGGCTGTGGCTCTTTTCCCTATCCTGTATGTCATTCCTACATACCAACAGTTAGCCACAAGAGTTTTGATAAGGTGTCCTTTGTTCTTTTGCTCTTTATCCCATTAAGTGGGAAATGCTTAAAATATCTTCCTGAGAAAAACTATGAAAACTTTAGAAGGCTATAACCAGAGATTGTCCCAAGCAAATGTTGACTATCCTGGAAAAACAGAATTTATGTTTCTGGCAAACATGAAGGAGCTTACTGTTTTGGGATCGTGGCATTTATTTGACAATCTGAACTTGAACAAAGCATTTAGGAAAAATATTTTAAATTCTGAGTGATCTTTCAAATAACAAGGAATATGTGTGGGCCTCATTCTTCTTGGAAGGATAGGAAGATACTGCTTCTGCTAATAAAAAAGTAAATATTAGAAAAATAATATCAAACTATCTCAGTGGGGATGATGCCTAGGAAATGTATATGAGATTGTGGCTTTATATTTCAATGCATATGTTTCTAAATTTGAGTACCATAAATTTAAAACATTTTGAATGAAGTAATTACTCCAAATCTTATCTACTAAAAGGCACAAAAACTGAAAGGCACAAAATAGAGAAAAAGGTGTCATACCAAAAGGACATACCGGAGTATAAGACGGACTTCCCCCACCCCAAAAAGTGGGTGGAAATGTCTGTGCACCTTATACAGTGAATATTGTGGCAGGAGGACTGGTGCAGCGCCGATCAGCTGTTCTAGAACAGGCCACGGCAGCAGTGGCAAATGGGCTGTGGCAAATGGGTGGCGGCGGCCAACAGGCGACAGTAAACGGCCAGATGAATATCGGATGGATGCTGGGAGGCAGAGGCAGGTTTTTTCCCCTTGTTTTCCTTTCCAAAAGCTAGATGCGTCTTATAGTCTTGAGTGTCTTATAGTCCGAAAAATATGGTAAATAAAACAAGCTAATTTGCTTATGCTACAGTTGCATTCAAACAGATTTACTTGAAATCAATATATCCATAATGTTTTTTCAGTGCTGCTACAATAAAAAGTACCTTTCTGAATATATTATATCTATATAGATTTATTTATTTGTATCCTGTCTTTATTATTTTTAATTTATATTATATTTATTTCAAGGCAGCAAAAATATTCAACACATCTTCCTCCTCATATTTTCCCCACGCTACCTGTGTGGTGGGGTAGGATCAGAGTCACCCTAACCCTAACCCTAATCCAGTAGCTTTTATGGCTTTTTATATTTGCCATAGATGAAGCAACATATACATTCGGCTTGATTGAGGTCCACTCAAACCTCCATGCTAAAAATATAGTTTGAGTGCATGGGGGAACAGTATATGCTTTTACAACAAGGTAAGACAAATTGCCACAATCTTCCTTAATATGATCCCATACCAGATGAGCTGAACAATGTGCAATGGGGAGAGGCAATGGTAAACTTGACTCTTTTCTGCCAAATAAGTGAGGTGGAAATGGAGGTCAGTGATTTTCTTGGTGATAGCGTTCTTCTTGTCAGAACAGAAGTGAAAAGGAGTTGAGCATTGCTCATAGCAAATGTACTGGGTAATTTTGTTAAGTATATGTTATTCACTGTAGTTTATAATATACAAAGAAAGAAGAAATAGAAAAAAAATATCTTATTTGTTCCTCAAGAACTGGAAAAAATGAGAAAGATTTTAGAAGCAAAGCACAAACTTTTAAAATTTGTATCAAATTGAAGGGAAAATGTAAGGGTTCTTCTTGATCCATAAAGAACAAGCATTCACACTAAAACATTCTCAACTCAGTCTGTTTCAAATATCCCATCTCTGGAGATTCAGCTTTTGTATAATCAAAATAAAGTGTTCTCAATCAACACAATGTAGAGACAGACACCTTGATCAATTTAGAAGTCAAATACATAAAAAAGCAGACTTCAATTAATATAAGCATAACTTGATGGGGAAACATTTAACAAATGATACTTGCAGGTTTCAATCAGATATCTCAGAATGTTGCAATCTATGCAATTCAATTATCAGTTGTGAGCAGAAACTATAAGATGCTAGATTAATTAATCTGACCTCAAATCATTTTACTGCAGTTAATTTTATCACTCTTCTAGTAAGTAATTCTGAAGACAGAATTTTCCAAGGACAATTAAGGTTCATATTCCATGTATTCACAAATAATTTATGCATAATGGTCCTTATAGGCAAAATCTGTTACTATACATATTCTTAACTAATTACTAATTCATTTCTAAAACTGATTTAGTCTATTAAGTGGAATTAGATAATTACTTATCAAATATACATACAATTTAAACAATTTTTTCTTCTGAACTATTTAAAGTGGATTATATAATTTTCAGTCTTCTGCCATCTAAACAAATGTTTCTTTGACACTAACACTATTTCTGCCAAGATAGATGTTGGGATCTAACCCAAATATAGGCAGTAATTAAGTATCTTTCTATTAGATACCTGATCAATCAGGGCCAAATCCCTTGAAGGTTACCTGCTATGCAACCATTCATTCTCATCTAAAGATGCTGATAAATCCTTAGGACCTGATCAAATGATAAAAAAAGAAAAAGTTAGGGCAATGTCTTTTTAAAATTGTCTCCTTTGAAGAAGGATTGCTAGGATAGGCAATAACATTGGGCAAGGAAAGATAAAGGTAAATTGCTTGCCTTCTAAGAGCTTTGAACATGATGCATTTGACAGCTCTTTAAATACATTGTAATTATGAATTAATTATTCTTTTGTTGGTATTTACTAGTACAGCTCAATGTACTAAGGATTCAAGTTTGGTCTTCTACAAATTCCTACCATTATATTTTCTATTAATATGATTTATTGCTGGTGTCTTCAAGTAAGGGTTGATTCCTTGAGACTGTTTAGACTAGGTACTGTACTTTTATTCTGAATTAATGTGATAGATTCCTGCCAATCAACGAATTGTCTCAATGTTGCATTAATTTGGTCTTCTGAGCTGCTTCAAGGGTACACTAGAGTTTCATTTCTGTTCAGAATAGAAAGACTGCAGTTGACTTATTGATCAAATAAGCTTTCCCGATTCTGCTAGTGAAGAATGGAAGTTGGATTCATGCCCATGTCACTGCCTGATTTGCTTCACAGCCTGGATTCCCTGATCCAGAATAACTTCTATATCTCTTTAACTTTAAAATAGTCCATCTCAACTTGTTTCCAGGTCCAAAGCATGATTTAGATAAATCCAAATTCATTTGGAACTTGAAAAAAAAAGCTTGGCTTTTTCCCCAACATACATTAGGAATGTATTTCTTTCATCTTTCTCTTAACTATCTAAGTGCCAGGGATTATCCACTATCATGCAACCAGCCTTCTTTCTCTTCCTCCTCAAGCATCCATCAATCAAAATTTCTCAATAGAAACTTGTACAGATAGATTTAGACTAAGATTATTAAAATATGTCCAGTACATCATATCATAGACCTAATAGCTTCAATTCTAAAGAGAAATTAGGCACACTAGTTGTTAGCAAAATGAGTAATAGGACATTTAGATTTATAACCTAAGATTAATATTATTAATTTCACAGCCAGGTAATAAGTGTAGTAATTTCTTAAAAAGATTGGAAATCTTACTCTGAATCTGGTGTGAACATCATTATCTTATAGTATACTGTTTTTGTTTTACATTCTGCCCATCACATCCCTTGATTAGACTACTTCCATCCTATTTCTACATTCCAATGGTCCTTTGTGAGAGGAGTTTGATTGAGAATGGATTGAGAATCAACAATGCAGCAGGCTGCCTCGGTATTTCCAGCTAAACGTTCCTTATACTATTGGAAAGCACTGGTTCTATTCTATTATAATACACTGGTTCTATATTTCCAGCATGTCAATTGTCCCACTAGAGGCAATAATAGTTTAGACCATTGCTACACAATACTAAAAGATGCTTATCAGTCTTCACCACGAGCAGTTGTGGGACACTCTGATCATTGCACGATTCACCTTGTATCTGCTTACAGACAAAGACTTAAAACTACAAAACCAACAATTAAATCAGTGAGGACTTGCTGAGGAGGCAAAGCTAAAGCTACAGGCTTGCCTTGGTTGCACTGATTGGAATGTTTTCGAAGATAACTCTGCAGACTTAGATGAACTCACAAATACTGTAACATCATTTGTGAGCTTCTGTGAAGACCTATACATACCAACCAGAAACTTGCAAATATACAGTAACAATAAATCTTGGTTCACAGCTAAACTTAAGCAGCTACAACATTCCAAAGAGGAAGCCTACAGAAAAGATGATAGAATGCTGTACAATCAGACCAGAAATGAAATAACAAGGGAGATCAGAGCAACAAAAAGAAGCTACCCTGAAAAGTTAAGGAATCAGTTCTCAACAAGTGAACCAGCAAACAGTGGAAAAGGTGGGTGGGTGGGGGGAATGGAAAACTCTTAAAAATATCACTGGTTATGGCAAACCTCCTTCCCAGGCTGAAGGAAATCAACAACTGGCAGATGACCTGAATGTGTTTTACTGCAGGTTTGAAAGGAAACTACAGCCACCTATCTCCACAACCCCCATCCCAGACACACCAACAACAGCCAAGCCTCCTGCAACTGACCCCATCTCAGAAACACCAACAACAGCCAAACCTCCTACAACTGTCCCTATCCCATTTGGTTCACAACCCCTGGTGATCACAGAAAAGGAAGTGCAAGATCTATTTCACAGACAAAAGCCAGGAAAAGCACCAGGCCCAGACATGATAACTCCTTTTTGCTTAAAAGTTTGTGCTGACCAATTGGCCCCCATCTTCACCTGAATCTTCAATAAATCACTAGAGATGTGCTATGTTCCTTTTTGTTTCAAATGCTCTACTATCATCTCATTGCCAAAGAAGCGCTCCATTAAGTAACTGAACGACTGCAGACCAGTTGCTCTAACATCTGTAGTTATGAAAATCTTTGAAAGGCTAGTGATGTCCCACCTGAAAACCATCATGGATCCGCTGTTAGTACACTGTGCAATTTGCACACTGAGCCAATAGATCCACAGATGATGCTGTTAATATGGCTCTGCACTACATCCTACAACATCTTGAATGTCCAAAGACCTATGCAAGGGTCCTCTTTGTATACTTTAATTCAGCATTCAATACAATCATTCCAGACATTCTTCTAAACTAAACCAGCCAGTGGTAACTGAACACACTTGTAAGTGGATCATAAGCTTCCTAACAGACAGGAAACATCAGGTGAAGCTAAACAGAATCACATCAGATACCTGTACAATTAGCACAGCCCCCACCCAGGATGTATGCTCTCTCTAATTGTCTTCTCTCTATATACCAATGACTGCATCTCAAATGATCCATCAGTTAAACTACTGAAGTTTGCAGATGATACAACAGTGATTGGTCTCATTCAAGACAACGATGAATCCGCAGATGGGAGGTTGAACAACTAGCCTCATGGTGCGACTGGAACAATCTGAAAATGAACACACTCAAAACGGTAGAAATTGTGGTAGACTTTAGGAGAAACCCTTCCATACTTCCACCTTTTACAATACTAGACAACACTGTATCAGCAGTAGAGACCTTCAGATTTCTAGGTTCTATCATATCTTAAGACCTAAAATGGACACCTAACATCAAAAACGTCCTCAAAAAAGCACAACAAAGAATGTTCTTTCTGTGCCAACTCAGGAAGCTCAAACTGCCCAAGGAGCTGCTGATACAGTTCTACAGAGGAATTATTGAGTCTGTTATCTTCACCTCTATAACAGTCCGGTTTGGTCTAGTATCCATTCAAAACCAAAGAATATACTAACTTCTTTCTTTAAGTGTGAACTATGCTGCTCTTAAATTGGACATCTATATTATTTCCTGAAAACCTACTTATCCTTTCTGAGGGACATAAATTTCTGTTTTACGACTATGACAATACAAAGCAATTTTAAATGCCTGGAGGACAGAACAAGAAATGACAAATGGAAAGCAATTGGATGATTCATTAGTTTCTGAGTATGAGTGGGTGAAGAATTCTATAATTTTGTCCAGTGTAATTTAGATGGTTGTTCCTTTAATTATCTTTCTCTTTTCCTTCATGCTGCTTGCATAAAATATAGTTTCTGAGGATCATTCACATTAAAAAAAATACAGTGTTATACTGTGAAGAATACATTTGGCTATGTAATAGCCTCTGGCAGATTAGATAATTTCATTGAAGGCTTCAGCTCACATGTCTGTAAAATTTGCAGCTCTTTTCTAGAAAATGGAAATAAAGTTCATCCTTTTTATATACTATTGTGGAATTAGAGTTCTTTGTGCTTAAATTTCTACTGAATGCATACCAATACAGTAAAAACGTGCAAATTTTAGTCAAGATCAGAAGTCCTGCCCAATTAAGGTTGCACTCTAAAGCCCAAAGATAGGTAAGTTATAACCAAAGGCCAATCTTCACAGTCTCTAATATCTCACACTTAAAAACTCTTCCTTATTTGCTATCAAAATGCAGCACCATAATTAGGATTAGAAATAAAAAAGCTAGAGAAAATGGCATGCTTTGTCCTCTGTAGGAAGAACAAAAAAATTGAAATAATGTATTTGATAACTTTCATACCTTTCTTCCAGACAAAGTATCTGCCTGTTATAGAAAGGAGAATATTTTAGTCATTCAAGTATGTAAAATATTAAACATTCAGTCATTCATATCCACACTTTTCCTGTGTTCCTATTTTCCCCTTCCAACCTTGTTCACTTTTCCTTGTTTTTGGTAGAATTCTCAGCAATCGATGAAAGTCTGAATGTACTTTTGGCCTAGAAAAAGATTGCCTGCCCTGCAGATTTACCTAGCAGCAAACACTAGTGAATTAAATAGAACTTATTTCTGAGTAGATATACTTAGGTTTACATTTTAAAATTACTGTAATGCATAATTCATGCTTGGAAAGCCAATATTACCAACCCAATTGGCTCTACTTTAGTTCCAAGAATACATATGAATTCAACATACACCCCAGAGATATTATTAGAAAATAAAGTCAGTGGCTGGAACGTAGAATTTTTTTGGAAATTATATCCATGCCTCAACCCCCTCCCAGTACATGTGCTAATGAACATGGGAGTAAAAAGAATTGCAGAAACAATTTGATCAATTTGTCATTCTGTAAATGTGTGTAATGGTGATCACACCCTCCAAAGTAACATGTTCTTACTATGCCCATACAGTGATTACAGTATTACAAATGTTTCTTCAAGCCTGTAAAGTTTAGAGACCCCTCTTCTGTGTAACTAGAAAATGTTTATATTAAAGGAAACCAAAAGCATCCTATAACCCTAGCCACATCTATTTAAATGGGAGTCCTACTACAGAATTCTGTTGCATACAATGTCATCAGAATTAAATTATTTTAACCTATTGCTTTCATTGCATAATTTTGGTAATAGTTAAGCCTCACTCTTTAGAATCAGCCAGATGTGCAACATATCCTTCAGTATTAGATGGAAAAAGTGTTTCTCTTTCAAATAGAGTTACTCCTTACAAAGTAGATTTGAAAATTGCAGCATATTTATTTGTTTGTCTGTTTGTTTGTTTGTTTATTTGTTTATTTATTTTTGCTGTTGGGCTTGCCTAGGTGTCAGATAAATTTATTTATATGTAATATTTGTTACAGCTTACAGAATTATGTTATTAAATTTATATTAAATCTTTCTATCTATCAGTAAATCAAGACAGTTCACCATTATGAAAAGTAAGAATAGTGTAGTATGCACACAATATATTTAAATATGAATATATTATGAAATATATTTAAAGGCAAATTTAATTTAAAAATCATTACCATCAAAATTCAGTTCAACTTAAATGTACAATCTTGGTGACAGAGACCGTTTTTTTAAAAAATGGGGAGTATATTCCATAACCTGGTATCCATACAGGTAAATATTGTCATATCTCAGATAGACAAGATTCTGACACCTCCCTAAGTAACTGGACAGGTCCATATGATTTCTGAAGCTTGCACCACTCACACACTACCTATCATATTTTGCATTCATAGCAATTTCCAGTAACTTTTCAAGGTATTCCCTCATAAATTATGACATCCAACAAATTTAGAAAGGGTCACAATTTATACACTTAAACAGAAATCATCATAGCCATGGTGGCGCAGTGGTTAGAATGTAGTACTGTAGGCTACTTCTGCTGATTGCTGGCTGCCAGCAGTTTGGCAGTTCGATTCTCAACTGCTCAAAGTTGACTCAGCCTTCCATCCTTCTGAGGTTGGTAAAATGGGGATCCAGATTGTTGGGGGCAATATGTTGACTGTAAACCACTTAGAGAGGGCTGTAAAGCACTGTGAAATGGTATATAAGTCTAAGTGCTATTGCTATAGCTAGCATTGCAAATCTAGTGATAACTACAGGTCAAGAAGCAACATTAACTTGATCGTACTAGATCAGACCAACCCCATCCAAACAGATTTCCAACAATTATTGACTTTGTTAAACACCTATTTCAATCCATAAAAGACTATAGAATCGAATTACAATTTACAAGTTAAACCAATTAAGTCCTGTTTATTTCAGTGAACTCTAAATTCAGCCTATTTGTTGTTTTGATAACCAGCTTACAATTTATTATTTATTCATTTATTTATTAGTTTGATTTATATGCCACCCTTCTCCGGAGACTCAGGGAGGCTTACAATGCTTTTAAGCAATAGCCTTCATACTTTTGTATATACCTGCTTAGTAGGGCTTTTGGCTCCCCCTAAGTAGTGTTCTATTTTATACAAAGTCAGCTTATTGCCCCCACAATCCGGGTCCTCATTTTACCTACCTCGGAAGGATGGAAGACTGAGTCAACCTTGAGCCTGGTGAGAATTGAACTCGCAGTAATTGCAGGCAGCTGGCAGCTAAATACTACTTTAACAGTAGTTTAGTCCACTGCACCACCAGGCTCCTTGACAAATATCAACACTTTCTTGATGCTAATCTGTAAGTTAGCAACTCTTCTTCCTCTTGTTGTAGTTCCTTGATAATATAGACTCACATACAGCCTCTCTAAACCTCCATCTCACAAATGTTACTGTGCTTATTGTTCTTCTGGAAAAAGCTCATTTTCGGAACATAGTATTCCCTGAAACAGCTTTGCTTTTAAATAGAGATTTTTTTGTGCTATGCTTTGAACTTGAAATAATAATAATAATAATAATAATAATAATAATAATAATAATCTACTTGGAACATCAAACATCTTAAGAAGGTACTTGATTGATACCTAGGACGTTGGCAGCAACCCGTATCAACCATTAGCACCAGTCAAGGGTATTTGTGATGCATTTTTGAATGTTCAGTTGACTGAGTTTCATATTTAATGAATAAAGATAATAATAATAATAATAATAATAATAATAATAATAAGAAGAAGAAGAAGAAGAAGAAGAAGAAGAAAAAGAAGAAGAAAACTTTATTTTGGCAGCTCAAGAACAAGCCCTAGCCACAAATTGCATGAAGGCAAAAATTCAACATGTTACCACAAACAGCAAATGCCGCCTCTGTAATGAGAAAGATGAGACAGTCGACCACCTGATCAGTGGGTGAAGCAAAATTTCACAAGCCAACTATCTACAATGCCATGACAGCGTTGCTAAGATCATTCACTGGAAATTGTGCCAGAAGTTTGGATTTGAGTACAGCAAAAACCACTGGGAACATCAGGTTGAGAAAGTTCTAGAAACTCAAGACCTTGTGGGACTTCAGGATTCAGACTGACAGGCACTTGGTCCACAACCCACCTGACTTAACAATAGTTGAAAAGAAAAAAGTATGGTTCATTGACATTGCAATACCTGGTGATGCACGGATTGAAGATAAGCAGCAAGAAAAAATCACAAAGTACCGGGACTTGCAAATTGAAGTTGAGCGACTGTGGAAAAAGAAATTGTGTGTTGTCCCGATTGTAATTGGAGCCCTTGGAGCAATACCAAAAGGGCTACCCCGCTATTTAGAAATTCTAAATTTACCAGACTTGAACATTTTGATGCTACAAAAAACCACCTTACTTGGAACAGCTTACATCCTCCGATGATACCTTAACAATTCCTAGGTCCTTGGTTAGGATTTGAGCTGCTGAACTATTAACCAGCCTCAAAGGCTATGAATCTCACCAAAGATATAATAATAATAATAATAATAATAATAATAATAATAATAATAATAATAATAATAATAATAATATTTCACAAGTGTTTTCAATAAAGAAAAGCAACATTTAAAAAGTAACCATGCTGTGATCATATAGTGTAATTGTAGTAAAATAAAGGAAAATAAAAGAAATAAGCACACAGACATGCAATTTACCACTTTAGAACATGTACATGTGGAGCACACCCATAATCTCTGATTCTCGTGGAATTAATATTCATTATTTACCCGTTATATTTACCTACATATGAAGATTGCTACAATATGGTTTAGGATATCTTTGCCTATTTGAAATATGCCTTCAGCTACAGTAGATGGTGATTATGATAGAAAAATATGTTTAGCAAAATGAAAAATAAATTCATGTAATTATTCATTCTAGTGGTTTTTTCTTCTTCTGATTATTATTTAAAGAAAAATGGCTTTCACCTTTTTACTGACTAAAACTGAATTAATGGGCATGGGTTTACTTACAATATATGTTCTTTCAAGTGAATTCAATTTAATTTGAAAAAGTTTCAGTCCATGATATTACAAACAGCAGTAATTAATGTTCTTGAAACAGTTGTTAGTGCACTGGTGCAATTCTTACTGGAAACTATGGTGTTTGTATTACTTAGACTCCTTTCTTGATCCAGTGACATGATCTTAAAATCGGATGAGTGGATTCTGAAATGGAATACTTAAATAATGAATTCAAGGAATGAAAGTCAAGGAATATTAACAAGAAGAAAAAATCACTAAGGATCAAAAATGGAATGAACAGGATATTGCTTTTAGGATGTGATTTCACTTCACTAAGGATCAAAAATGGAATGAACAGGATATTGCTTTTAGGATGTGATTCACTTCTCTTGCCTGTCTATCACGGGGCAGAATAAGGATTTAAAAAGAAAAGAGGAAAAGAAAAGAAAGCAAAAAGCACAGATACTAGAAATTATCAAACCCACAGTGCACTACTTACAGTAGTCTCCAGGGTTGACTTAAAAGATATGGCAATAGGCCAAAAAGCAGAGCAGCACATGCACATAAACTGGAAAAAAATAGTAAAATAAGAAATAGAGAAAGAGTTGTGGCTTTGATACATCTTGGGTAGCAAAATCTTGCCTGTGCAATAAACAGATTTTCCTTTGCATTGGATTCTGACATGTATGTGAGGCGGGGAAGGTGGGATAAATACTCCCTCCCTCACCACAATAATACATACAATTTCACAATATACATTCATATATTTTTCCTTGAAAGGGGGCTAGAGAGATAGATGGAAACTCTACATGAGTGCCTGCTGCCAAGATGGAAATATCTGTTTTCTATCATGCCAGAGAGGCACAACCTCAGCTTTTGTCCTTCAAAGTTGCAAACGCCCATGCTTTAATGCCTGCAGGTTGATCGTGCATTGTTATTATCCAGTCTTCATGTTCACATCATGTGTCATCTGACCAAAGGAGAGACTACAAAGTGAAAACCTCATGCAAAATTTATGCTTATATGGCTGCTTCAGTCAGTGGAAAAATCAATACTGCAGGCTTGATGCACTGAAATGACGGAGTGCTCTCTGACTGACACTAAAAGCACTGGGAGATTGAGGGCCTGCATTTCCCATTCCAAGGAATTGAGTGTATTAAAGCTCTCATAATAGTCTGCTCACCTTATATTAGCCTTTCCTTGGGATTATTTTTTGATAACAATTATGATTGTGGGGTTTAAGGCAATTACACCATTACAAAGAAAAAGCTGCTTCTTCTGCCCTGTAAAGCTGTCATATATTTCACACTACAACTGCCTTCCAATTATTTTTGCTGCAGAGCACGTCAGAAGCAAACTCCTAACTGATATATATTAGTCCTTTATGTTTTATAAATAAAAATCAAAGTCATAATGTAAGCCCTCAAAAGAAGCATCTCACTTGCCCGGATGTGATTTTTTATTTGAGGGGCTGCCAAAATGAAGACGGGTCAACCTATTCTACAAAACATCTGAAGGCAGGACAAGAAGCAATGAATGGAAATTAATCAAGGAGAGAATCAACTCAGAACTAAGGAGAAATTCCTGATAGCGAGAACAATTAACAGTGGAACAGCTTGCCTCTAGAAGTAGAGGGTACTGGAGATTTTTAATAAGAGACTGGACAGCCATTTGTCTGAAATAGTATAGGGTTTCCTGCTTGAGCAGAAGGTTGAACTTTAAGACCTTCAAAGTGCCCTCCACCTCTGTTATTATTTTATTCTATTAAATATATTCTTAGCCACCATTACTAACTGTGATTCCTGAAGGCTCAGAAGACAAACCTTTTTTGCAGAAAGAGTACAAACCCAATAAATAAAAGCTGAGCCATAACTCAACAGCTAAAAGTTGAAGAATATCTCTCAGTGTCACTTGCTGACAAGAAAGGCAAAAATGACTGTAAAACGGGCTCCAAAAGATATGGTGACCAGTCATCAAGAGGTCCATGAAAACATGATCTCTTTATCCATTTCTCAATATAGAACACTCATAAAGTGAAGAACCTGTCTATATACCAACTGAAAACCCAGTTGAAAAGTGTTTCAAATAATAATCTTTCTTTCTTTTCCTTTCCTTCCTTCCTTCCTTCCTTCCTTCCTTCCTTCCTTCCTTCCTTTCTCTTTCTCTCTCTCTCTCTTTCTTTCTTTCTCTATCTATCTCTCTCTCTCACACACATACACACACACACAAGCACACACACACACACACACACACACACACACACACACACACACACACACTGGCACACACACAAGCACACACATTTATATTTATTTATTTCTTGGTACGGCTTTTCAGAAATACTTTGCCATTGCCTCCTTCCTAGTGTTGAGAGAAAGTGATAGGTCCAGGGTCATCCATCTGGTTTTGTACCCTTGGGCCTAGAATTTATGGTTCTAGCCTGATACTTTAATGACTACACCAAACTGGCTCTCAACCTATATAAGGCCTGTATTAAATGTTTCAAGAGTGGCTTCACACTATATTGTGAAGGAATAAAAATTAATTCAATTGTGACATTTTCAAATAGAACAATCCAAACCATATCTCTTTTTTGAAATATGGCACATGATACATTTCATCAACCACAACTATAAAAAATAATTGCCTGCTTGTTACATATATATAGGTATAAAAAATAAATGTTACATACACAAAATACTGTAAAGTTAGAATATAATATTTATAAATCAGATTTTCACATGGATGAAATTAAAATGTCTGAATGTTATCCTGTTTTTATAGATTCATAAAATATGTTTTATATACAAACTAATTTCTCCTGTTGTGATTATTCCTTTGTATCCTACTCTTATGAGAAGTTATGTTCAGATTATTATGAACAATTCAATGTATAAAATTAAACTATTCTGAGTAATATTGTCTGAATATATGCAGAAATGTGACAAGTCAACAATGAAATTTTTCTCATGTTTTAATTTTAAAAACAGAATGAAATTGAGGACAAAATATGTGTGAGTTTGTGCAACAGAGTAAGTTTTTAAAAAAGTAACAGAATTTTTACATAGCCAGATGTAGTCTTTTGTAAAAAAAAAAAAGAAAAAAAGAAAGATATACATAAAAATACAAGAATGTGGACAATTACAAAAAGTGATATTGTTGATTATAACAAAAATTAAAATAGTTGAAGATTAAATGCATTTCCTTTCTTTCCACCAACATAAGTACAAAAATTTATGAATTATTTTAGTTTCAATTGAATTAGGCATTTTGTTGTCAGTTTTGTATAAAAAATAATATTTTAATCTATAATAATCTGTACTATATAATATAAACAATATTGAATGCACAAAGAATGTAATCTGCCATTGTAGGATATATCACATTTGTGCTTTATTTCAAAATCTAATTTATCTATTTATAAACCTAGTATTTTTACATCACACAATTGTTTTATCCTCAGTCACAAAACCAACATAATTTTCATTTGTGTTTAATAGCATGCAGTTACCAAAGCTATAAAATAAAATAAAAGGCATAAACCGTGAATATTTTTTATTACAATGATATTCTTATTTATTATAAATGGATACTGTATCTGTAGAACCCTTCCTATTCCAAGCTGATTTCTACAATGCAGAATGCAGAATTATATATAAGATATTTGAGTGTCTAAAATGATGTATGATAAATGAAGTACCATGCCACTTATATGCTTATCATATCCCTGACTAGCAACAGGTTCAGCAAAGGGCACAGCCAATAAATGAATTTTTCTACCAGGACAATATATCATCACAAGAATGTATGCACTGGAAACTTACAAGCTTGCTTGAGATGTGGACAAGGTGTGAAATGGTATAAAATGAAAAGAAGAAACAGTATGCACTAAATTTCAAATTCAGTTGAATTTCCATATTGGCTGAAGCTGTCTTTTTAACTATTTAAAGTCATGTGGTTTCTATGCAAATGTAAACTATAGGTGCATTGAACATGCATATAGTGCTTAACCTCTTAGCTGAAGTGATCTTAAATTTAGACGGAATAATATAGTGTATATGGTGTGTGCCTCTGTGTGTGTGTGTGTGTATAGATATACCAATTATTACTGATCCAGAACACTTAATGAAGCAGACTATACTGTAAATATAAATAAATCAAACAAACGAATCAATAAATCATAGTAATAGTAAACCATAGTGGTTGAAAAATACCTTAAAAACTTACATGCAAAAAAATTCAGATGACTGAAAAGAGTTTTTCTCAAATCTTTTACTTTTAATTCAATTTTTATTCAGAGGTCAGCTGCAGATTGATTCTGCAAAAGTATTAACGAGCAGTCCAATAATTTTCTCACATTCAAAATATCTTTCATTAAATATACCCAACATATAATATCAAAATATAACTATAAAGTTTATATAACTATAAACTATAGCTAAAAATGATATATTAAAAAAAAACCTTTTTCCTTAAAATTGGTGACATGAAGGAGGAGAAGAAATAAAATTTCTGGCTATAATGGCAGAATAAAATGATCACTAGATCATTTTGCCATACATTGTTTCTGAAATTTCATAATAAATATTCATATTTATACTTACATTAATATTTTTAAATGTCCTATAACCGTAGCTTTTTCTCAATGTTGGAAGCTTGATGTTATTCCATAAAATTAATAATACAAATAAGATTTAAGTTGTTTTGAAGTTAAATCAGTGCAATGTTTATATTAAGTAATCCCTTAAGTAAACCTCCACAAATATATGTACACACATACTGGATGTATCTTTATAATTCTTCATGAATCTTCATGTGGTATTTGTACATTATATTTGTACAAATGTGTACATTATATCAATGTGAAGAAGGGTAGATTGGTAGCTTTGCTTATCTGTATAAATATGGATTACTATAAATTCATCTTTTTATTACTAGATTAAGCCTCTTTCCAAGGAAGCAATTTCTTTTTAAGTTTTAGAAGGAGTGATTGTGGTCTTCCAGGTGCTAAGGTAATAGAATTTCCAGCATCTATTAGTTCAAGCTCTGGGTTGTAGTTCAGCACATCTGCAATGTAGAGGTTCTTCACTCTGTTAGAGGATGACATGTCATCCAATCCTGAGTAAAGTATTTGAGCTATATCATTCAATATGAGCTCAAATCAATGAAAAAAATATATAAACTGCACTTCTCACTTAACACATGAGGGAATAAATGTAGATTGTCCCTACTGATGGTCTAATCCAAAACTCTATTTGATGAGGAAGAGAATGGGGAGAAGGAAAAGGAGAAGGAGAAATAAATTTGTATCATGACAAAAAAAAGTTGGTGTATGTAAAGTATTGAGCTTTTAAATGAAGCTGTTCTTTCCAGTCAATGTGAGACAGATGTAATAGATCTTTTCACTCAGTATCACCTAACCATGATCCACAATTTTGTGGTCTATAAATTATCTGATCCCAGAGTGCTGTTCCTGTGGCTTAGTGAAAGTAGGCTTTAAATCTTTAAATATTGGCCCTAAGGACCTTTTATCTTTTTGACATATTTGCCAATGCTACTAAAAACACACACAACAGAACACTAGTCATTAACTCACACAGGTCAAAGTCTGGATTACACAGCTATTAATTAGGATAATTATTCCCCAGACTACAATTACAAACCACAAGATCCACTTAGCAGCTACTCTCAGATTTTCCCTTCCTGCTCTTCTAATACTTTTGAAAGGTTCATTTACCACCATTTACCAAATGCATTCACTATAGTTTGCTGTTTCAGATGAACAGGATGGAAAGCCAATACTTAATACTGACCTTTACAATATAGGGTAATTAAAAAGATTGCTCCCCCATCATTAGCTATACATGTTTACTGAAAAAAAATCACATGTGATATTTCCTTCTTTTAGATCTGTAAATCTGTAGACAAAGTAAAACATGATAAGAAAAACTCAAATAGGTTTAAGGACATTATTAAATTACAAACCAGCAGGAATTATTTTATTTTCAAATTATGTACAATGATAACTACTTCTTAAGATTTCCAGAAGGAGGAAATGCCATTTCAATTCCCCAAATTATTAATTATTAATACTATGATGAATCTGTTCTATGTCTTACAGAATTCAAGTCCAATCTAAAAATGAGATATTTCCCTCAATTCAAGCCTGTTACTTAATTCAAACCCTTGTTATTTATTGTTATTTGTCATTGCCATCATCTCACTTTCAGTGAAGAAAACAAATCTTGGGTATCAAACAAAAAATGGTAATACAATCTTACATTTGCATTATATGGATGATCTGATGCTTTAAGGGAAATCATAACGTATCAAGATATGAAATCGTATAATAGAGTAGCAACAATGGTGCATTGGAATATCTTCCAGAAATATTATTTGCCTGCAAGCAAGAACTGATATGATCACAAATTAGACAAAGTAATAGAAGCTAAAATGCTCTCAGATTTTAGAATTCAAACAGATATAAACACCTGCCACATAATATCCTAGACTTAATGACTGGATAACAAAGACAAAAAAGTTTGGATAGTGCACATTGCAATACCTGGAGAAAGCACAATAGAAGAGAAAGAATTGGAGAAAATAGCAAAATATGAAAACTTGCAAAACAAAGTAGAATGACTGTGGCAATCCCCCCTCCCCCCAAAAATAGTACCAATAGCACTAAGCACCTTGGGTGTATTCAAAATCATTTGGAGCAGTACCTGAGCTCCATTGTCATTGACAAAGTCATAAATCAATCAATTTCAAAGATGAAGTTTATGTGAAGCAGCTAACATGCAACAATAGATTGAACACCATGAAACAGTAACTCCTGCCTAACCCAGGTTTTTGGGAAGGACTCAATAGTCCCAAAATGCTAAATCCAGTCTGAATATCTGACTCTGTAAGCAATCATATTATTTAAAAAATTACATTTATATGTTGCCCGACTTCCAGCAACTTTGGATGGTTTACAATTATTAAAACATCTAAAAAAAATCACCAACTTCAGTTGCAGCCCAATTCATGTCTTGAAATGCTTTGCTCATGATACTGGAGCAACATTCCTAAAGGGAATGGATTCCCTCACATAACAGGACAGGTTAAGTGATACCTATTCATGTAGCGATGGAAGCAGGTTAACAAAAGGCTTATTACCATATAGCACAACATCAGCAATTGATTTATATGTCTTGCTTGCTGTTTTTTGGGAAGAAAGCTCAACTAAGACATATAGAAGGTGAATTGAGTTGAACAAGCTGGGCCAAGACAGAATTAAAGTGATAAGGCGGATATTTGCTTCTTCCATACACAGTATACTGTATCCATACTGTTTATTATGGACAGTCTTATGCAGACTGTTGCCTAATGAATTCATGCCAAGGTGTATATTAATACCAGACAAATACACAGGAGAGAAGACATTTGAACAATTATCCAAAAATATAGCTATAGATATGGTAGCAAGTATGTTGAACATATCTCAGTAGCAAATAAGAAGCCAGTGCAGCTCCTACAAAACAAGCTAAAGTAATCCTTGGCAATCTGCTTGTTTAGCTGCAACTCAGCTGTTATGTTTTGTAGAAGCCAGTGGCAGAGTATAAAATTGGAAATGTTCACAAAGCAAGAGGAACATTCTGCTTGGAACTAACACCACTATATAGGTTAGTTCCAATTTTGTATTTTCTGTCTCTCTCTTTGGGATACTGTCAGCTCTCCCACGTAAACCAGACAGGAAAGACTAGATAAGTTAATTCTATTTTATTGTCAGGGCCATCTTAACACAATATGAAGTCTAAAGGTACAAATTTCTATTTTTAAGGGTCTGGCCAATTAGGACAGATCCTTTGTGATTTTTTTCTCTCTGATTATTAAGCTATTGGGTCTCTCTTATCTGATTGTTTCCTAGCAACATCTCTTGTCATTCCATAAGGCCATTCACTCATTCCATTACAGATATGGGCACTTGACACATATGGATGTTTCATGTAAGCCAATTCTTTTCCTTCTAATATTGTTGTAATGGAAAAATATAAGAATGCTTTTAATTCATTTAACTATGAATGCTAATTTTTGCCCTGGTAAGTAGGATACCAGTCTTACAATTCTGTAAATGTCTATTTAGAACTGAGTTCTAGATCGCAATGGGTTATGTTTTCAATAAATGGTCGCTAATTTGTGTATCATTCTCCTCTCAAAATTCTTAGTCAAATACCAAATTCTGGGAATTAAAAACCACATTGGAAGAGAGCTGGAGTGAGAAATTGTGAACTATAGATTGGCAATTATGACAGTTGAAGAGTTTCCAAACCATCCCAAACACCGTACTTCTTGTCCAACCAATTCCATTGCAAGTCACTTGGGGCTGCTGTTATTACTATTACAAATAATATGTATGAGGTTTACAGAGGATAGAAAAATAGGTCACTTCCCTAAAAAAATTACATTTTGAAAAATGGCAGAGGAGAAATGGCAACTGAAAGAGGAAAAAAGCAGCTGCAGGAATCAACAGCCTGAGAAGCAATATGTAAATTATGCTGCATATATGAATTGGGCATTATATATAATGCACATTTTTTTTTTCTTATGGAAACATTTCATTCTGTCCTCTTTTCTATTTACCATTCATCATTTCTTAAGGTACTGACAGAGTTTTCTGAAGAATAGCCTACTTATTCTGTCCTGGGTTAAGTTAATGAGCAACATATTTGAAAGCAGAGAAAAATTCACAGACAGAGGAATGGTTTTCTTATGGTTATTTTCTGTATCAATCTAGGAACATACAATATATGATGGTTATTGTGCTTGCTTGCAATGAAACTCATTTATCCCAATCAACACTTTTAGAACAGCCATAACAATTACAAAGATAGCCACACATATCCTATTGCAATGTACATATTGGTTAACAAAAATGTTTCTTCCCATGAGCTTGACCCAACCATTGTTCCATGCACTATGAAAGTGACCATATCAGACAGAGTAACTTCATAAGCAAATTGGTCCATGGGAGTTAAATTCTTTATGCTTATTGAGGCACACACTCTAGAGATGGCCTTTACTAAGTGTTCCTCAAAGCTCATGCAGATGATTTTTTTTTAAAAAAAAGCACATTAAATTGTATTTGTGAGCATTTTATGTTCTTCAATAATTTCAAGAATAAGGATGAATCATTTCAACAAAATAGCTAAAAATGTGATGACTCATATTATAAGAAAATGAAGAGAAAGATACAGGACTCTCCACTGAACACAATCCTATACTGTAGGCAATCTTTGATAACACCCTTTCATTTCAGCTCAGCCCCATAAAATTACCATGAACATTACAAGTCATGCAGAACATAGATAAATGTAAAAATGTCACCAAATTCTTCCAGATGGGACTTTAGTTCCACTAGATCACCATCTACTTTTTTACTTGTCTAATATTTCATTACAACCTTCCATAAATTAATTTTCTTTCCACTGACCATGTAAATCACAAATCAATTCTCATTTAAAATGCCTGACTACAGATTGCTCCTGAAAGCTCAAGGCATATGCTTCACTGAACTCCCCAACATTCTTAATGCATATTAGGAAAAAAATGTTGTAGGAGCTTTTTGGTTAAAAAAAAGTCTTTTTAAGGGAATTAATTTTACATTAAAAACATGAGAGTTTGAGGGCCTTGTTCCTTGTTCATTCTTCTTTTCCATTAAATGCAATTGCTCTTGAAAATATAACAACACACACACACACACACAATTTTATGCAACAAAATCAGAATCATAGGAATAAATTATTGTTCTGATTATGCTATAATTATATATGTACAGTACATAGTCATTATCAGAATAACTGCAGATACGTTGGATCTCAACTCCTAAAATTTCTATTCCAGATAAGTGCATATTCACAGAATCTGTAATTGAAACAAATAGAGGACACAAGGCTGGGAAATAAGTGCTCTATGATAATTTCTGCAGTTGCTTTAATATGTATGTATGTATGTATGTATGTATGTATGTATGTATGTTTTCTGAGGTTTTCGCGGGTGTTTGTATGTAGGTCCTTGGTTATTTGGGTTTTCTCCCGTGTAAAAGTGTCTTGGTGATGTTTCGACGAAGTCTCATTCGTCATCTTCAGGCTGGTGTTTTTGGCTATGTGCTTCTAGGAGCAATGTGTGATCGCAGCTGTTTCTTCCTTTTAACTGCCAGTGGGGGTGTGAACTGATTGGGTGGGAGCTGGCTGTGTTCTGATTGGGTGGAGGTGTGCTCTGATTGGTTGGGGTCTTGGCTGTGCTCTGATTGGATGGGGGTATGGCCAAGTTGTTGAGACCAAAGAGTTATACCAACATGTTTTATAGTTAAATTCCACCCTATGTCTGCTTCTATTAAACATATTTTACGAAGAAAAGAAATGGCATTATTGAGAAATGAACTCCATAACAAAAGGTTCTTATTAGATAAAACAAACAAGGATTTATTAACTCTGCATTTGAAAATAAGTAATATGGTTCACCCTATTCTGTGGGACAAAATAAAACTTCTGGCCATTTGGAGGGCTGAAACGGAGACCTTTTACAAAAGTAATAGACATCAAAAGAAATTTGAAAACTTAAAAAATCAAGGGAGACCCCCTAGAGTAGCACAGCACCATCTGAAAAAGGTAGTTTACAATGTTTCTAACAGAGAGCTGACTACAGTAGAAACAAGCGTCTTAACAAAAGGCTTTAATTTTGCAGTAACGCCCAAAAGAATTCCTATAGAAAAATAATATGTGAAGTGGAAGCCAGCTTAACAAAACTTAATGTTGAGGATGCTGATAAAATTAGGCATGAGGTTACTAACATTATCTGCACTAGTAAACCCCCAAAAAGTAATCTGCCCAGAGAAGAATGTAGAGCATTGCAGGAAGTAAGAAAGGATGACAGCATAATCATGGTAATCCACCGACAAAAAGTTGCTCGAGCTCCTCCAAGATGTTACATATAAACCCTTAAGTACTGACCCAACCACATATTTTTGGTAAAAACTACCAAAACCAAGATAAAGGCCAGTCCCATAGATAAAGAAGTTCAACAAACAATCATCCCTAGAGAGAAGTCATCGAAAACTCCAAAACTATATGGCCTCCCAAAAATACATAAAGAGGGCATATCTCTCAGACCCATAGTTAGCTCTATAGACTCTCCGCTACAAAACTTGGTTAAGTATTTAGCCAAACAACTACAACCGTTTGCGGAATCAATTACTTCTTATGTGCAGAACTCATATCATCTCATAGAAATTCTGAGAAACCAACACATAGAGCAGGGTGACCTACTTGTAAGCTTTGATGTGGCCTCATTATTCACCCAAGTACCCATTATAGAAGCTCTAGCAACGATCAAAAATAAATACCACCCACCAAACCACATCATAAAATTCGCAGAGAATTGCTTATCTAACACCTATTTCATGTACAAAGGGCAAAGATATAAACAAATGCAAGGGGCACCAATGGGATCACCACTCTCCCCAGTTATTGCCAATCTGTTCATGGAGGGATTAGAAATTAAGGCGTTGGAACAAACTACTTATAAACTAAAATTATGGCTCAGATATGTAGATGATACGTTTGTGATCTGGCCCCATGGAAAAGACAAGCTATACAATTTTCTAGCACATTTGAATAACATGCATCCGAAGATACAGTTCACTATGGAAATGGAGATTGAAAATCAACTCCCATTCTTAGATGTATTAATATATAAGAGAACTGATGGCACCCTAGGACATAGTGTCTACCAAAAGAAGACACACACAAATAGATACCTAAACGCACACTCACACCATCATCCTCACAAATAAATTCAGTAGCAAAAACTTTAATCACTAGAATTAAATGTCTAGCAGATGAGGCACATGTACAAACAGAGCTTCAGACTCTCACAGATGTATTAATAGCAAATGGGTTCCACGAAAATAAAATTAAAAGTATAATTCGACAAGGGACATCAGGACAGAGAGAAACCCAAGAAGAAGAACAAAAGATGGGAAAAGCCATCCTGCCCTATATAAAAGGAACCACTGATAAAATTAGCAAGATACTACAGAAACAAAAAATAAAAACAGTGATCCGCACAGATAGAAAAATATCAAAGATGTTGAGAAACCTCAAGGATAAAATTGAGCTGGAAAATCAAGGAATATATGAGATACCATGTACCTCCTGTCAGTCATCTTATATTGGACAGACGAATAGACGAATAAGTGTGCATTTAGAAGAACATAAAAATGCAGTGAAAAAGGAAGTGCAAACTTCTTCTTTGGTACAACACATGAAGGCCATGGGACATAATATAGGTTTCAACAAGGCTAGAACAGTGGTAAAAGAGGAACATCTTAATAAGAAAATAATTAGGGAGGCTATCGAAATTGAAAAGAGACCGCACAATATGAATAGACGAGATGACGCCTCTAGGTTATCAAGTATTTGGAAACCTGCACTGAGGGAAACTCAAATTATAACATCAAAGGATAGGCAGAGATCCCAACAGGCAACCAGTGGTGTTGTAATGCATACAAGAACCCTTTCCTCTTTGCAGTTGATAGCTAGCAATAGGGAGAGAGAGAGAACCAAGCCAGAAGATATGCTAAGATTTCAACAGGCAATCAGTGGTGCTGTGATGCCTACTAGAATTCTTACCTCTTGGACTTCTGGTGGCTCCACGATCCCCGATGGACGCTCCTTTAGGAGCTCCAGCCCCGTGATTCTGTTTGCCGCTAGAACAGCGAAAATCAGCTGTCTAGTGGCTCGAAACTCTCCGCCAGGGAAAAAGGGGGAAAGAAGAGCAGAAGGGTCTGGGTAGAGCTCCCCTAGACCCCTAGGTTTGTTTTTTTTAGCCTGGGGTTTGCAGGGTGAGAATCCCTGAAAGCCCTTCAGTGCTCCGGATCCGGGACGAGTCTGCTTTATGCAGAAGGGGTCGTGACCACACCAGCAATGCAATTTTAAGAATTATGAAAAACTTTGACCCTGGATGCTGGCAGAGCAAAATCAGGAGAACAAAAAATGCAAATACTGAACTTTAACTCCGTTTAAAAGGAAAAAAAAAAGATGGCGCTTAAGAGCATGAAAAACAAAACTTATTGTTAGTGAAAGTGCTTGTTAATGCTGCAACATTGTTAAAGCTACTGGATTACGCAGCAAGAAAAAGATTTAAAGTGCTAGTGGAATGGAAAAGACTATGGTATTAACCTCAACTAATTTATACTTCTAAATTGTGTGGAAAATAATTGGACTTATTGACCTGATAGCTGAATAAATTTAAAGTGAAAAATATGGCTGACACCAAGGATGGAGGATCATTATTATATGAGCCAGCAAATTCACAAGTTGTGACTGTAAAGGTTTTACAAGAAGTCTTAAATTTTCATACTTCTGTTATATTAGAATCAATTAAAAGGACTGTTCAAAATTATAATCTGGAGAACAACAATGATTTGCTGGCTGGAAAAGAGGAAGAAATTAACCAAGCTAATGTGACTTTGGAGGAGGGAAAAGAGGCTGTCAGGATTAAGAAGGAAGTTAGCACACTAGAAACAGAGGTTTTGGCAGAGGCTTCTATGCAATTAATTGAAAAGCAACAAATAGACTCTTTCCTGCAGACTGATAAACTTTACCGTGACAAACTTTGGCTTTACAGACAGAATCAATCTTTAAGGAATGAAGTGACTGATTATACAAGCAGGAAGAGTCGAAATGGAGGTTTCAAATTAAAGGAGGTAATTCTAAGAAGAGAACGAATTCCAAAGATACATCAGCCTCAAATCCATATTCAAAATTTTTCGAAAATAAAAGCAGGGGGAGGAGCAATGTTGAAGAAGAAAGTATTACTGAAGAAGAAGGACTGGAAAAAATATAGAAAGAAAGGAAGAATGGAAGATTAATCTCTTTTGGGGAGAATCTTACTGAAATTAGTATTTTTTTAAGTTTAAGTAAAAATGTTTAACTAAAAATGGATAGCTTTTTAAAAGTTATTGAGGTACTAAAATGGTTAACTTTAAAGCTAATGGATAGCTTCCTGAAAGTTTTGAAACTCATATTTTGAAGAATGAATTCAAGAGTTAGATATAATTTAACCCAATGGATTAATAGTATTTTTAAGGTTATACTCAGAAGAATGTTTTATTGAAGTCTTTTTTAAAAAACTTACTGAAATATTAAGGTCAATTTAAAATTGAATGGATAGCCTTTTGAAAAAAAAAAGAAAAAGAAACTTATATATTGAAGAATGTTTTATTGAGATATTAAGAGATTTTAAAAGGTTTAATTTAAAATAATATTTTTTTTAAAAAAGATATGTTTTAAAGAAAGTTTTAAAATGTTTAATTTAGAATTTTAAAAGGGGAGGATGATGAATAACTTTTAAAAGAGGAGTTAAAGAGTGTGAGGGAATTTTGAATCTTGTAGTAAGTTAGTATATTTTAGCTTATGCTTGTTTAATGTTATACCCTGTTTTTGCTCTGGGAAGTCGGGGTGGTGGTGGGGAGCGGAAGGTTCAAGGTTGTGTGGGGATAAAATTGTTGTCTAATTTTTAATAAAATTAAAAGATAGATAAATGTATTAATAGAGAAGTAAGAAATGTGGGAGAAATGTTATAATAAAGGAAATGATAATATTAAGATATGATAAATATTGGAGGAGTAAAAAGAAGACACAAAAGATGTATTCAGGAGATATATTGAATGATTGATTATGTATTGTATTGTTTGTTTGTTTATAAAAAAATAAAAACTTTTTGAATAGAATTCTTACCTCTTTGCAGTTGACAGTTGGTAATAGGGAGCCAGAGAAAACTGGACCGTTAACACACATTCAGGCTGAAGCTAATATAATGAAGCATGACCCACAGCTTCTAAACTGATAATAAAGGCCCAAAGATGACAAGGTAGAGAGCTTGTCGAAACATTGCCTAACCTTAAAGTGTTGGTTAGGATTTCAGCCAAAGTTTTTGAAAGACTTTAAAAAGAGTTTTGTTTGGGAATTTAGAGGATTCTGAGCTGGGATCTTAGTCAGGATTTTAAACATTTTAAGTAACAAACTTATAATGACATGGGAAAACACCCGAGATTTTAACTTTTTACGTATGTATGTATGTATGTATGTATGTATGTATGTATGTATGTTTTAGCAGATTTTCATGGGTACAGGCATATTCGGGTCTTTTCTCGTGTAAGATTGAGCGTATCTTGGCGACGTTTCGACGAGGTCCCACTCATCATCTTCAGGCTGGTGCCTTCGGCTTCATGCCTGTGCAAGCAAAGCATGATCGGAGCTGCCGTCTGTCTATAAATACTCTCTATAAATACTGGTGGGGAGGTGTTGGGTGCTGGCTTTGTTGCTGTGAGCGGGTTGGTTGCCTGTGTTTTTACATCTTGATTAGTTGATGGAGTTGATGTTTGCAGATTAGTTGGCTGTTTCATAACATCCTGTGTGGGTGAGGTCCTTAATGTGTGCCCGTTAGTCTTTTGTGTTTTAACGACCTGGGTAATGGGCTGTGCGTTAACATTCTGAGTTCTAGTGTTGTGATATCCTGAGTTTTTTGATGTAATGTCCTGAGCAGATGGCTGTGATGCCACATCCCGGGCTTTGGTTTGGCTCCGAGTTTGTGGTCTTGCCATGTGTTCTTGGCGTGTGTCAGTTTGCTTTGTGTGGGGATTGGAGAGGTGTGCAGCTCTGGTGATGCCGCCATGGTCTGGCTTCTGGATGGTGGTTGTATTTCATCTATGGGATGTGTTTGGGTTTGAATCTGGTAAGGATGATTGGTGGTGGTGTCATGTGTTATCTTGGGTCTGGTGTTAATCTTTGTGGCTGGGACTCTTCTGTTGACTAGGACTAGTTTCCAGATGTCCGGTAGGTGGGAGGTATTGTCGCATTTATTCATGTTATGGGGGTGTTTCTTTACTTCGATATATAGATATATATATATGCAAATCTTGGCGTATTCGGGTCTTTTCCCGTGTAAAATTGAGTGTATCTTGGTGACATTTCGATGAGGTCCCACTCGTCATCTTCAGGCTGCTGTCTTTGGCATCGTGCATGTGCGAGCAAAGCGTGATCGGAGATGCCATCTCTCTATAAATATTGGTGGGATGGGGTGGAGTGCTGGCTTTGTTGCTGTAAGTGGGTTGGTTGGCTGTGTTGTTACATATTGATTAGTTGATGGAGTTGATGTTTGCAGATTAGTCGGCTGTTTCGTAATATCCTGTATGGGCAAGGTCCTAGCTGTGTGCCCATTAGGCTTTTGTGTTATAACGACCTGGGTAATGGGCCGTGTGGCAGCATCCTGAGCTCCAGTGTTGTGACATCCTGAGTCCTGAGCTGCAACATCCTGGGCAGCCGGCTGTGTTATAACATCCTGAGCCTCAGTGTTGCAACATCCTGAGTTCTGTGATGCATCGTCTTGAGCAGATGGCTGTGATGCAACCTCCCAGGCTTTGGTTTGGCTCCGAGTCTGGGGTCTTGTCATGGCGTGTGTTAGTTTGCTTTGTGTGGGGATCAGAGGGTGGCGCAGCAGCAGTCCTGCCCCTGGACGGTAGCTGCATTTCGTCTATGGGATGGATCGGGTTTGAATCTGGTGAGGATGATTGGTGGTGGCATCATGTGTCATCTTGGGTCTGGTGTCAATGTTTGTGGTTGGGGCTCGTTTGTTGACTATGGCTAGTTTCCAGATGTCTGGCAGGCGGGAGGTATCATCACGTTTATTCATGTTATGGGGGTGTTTCTCTATTTCGATGGCTTCCATAATTATTCTCTTGTTGAAGTGTTCAGTTTTGGAAATTAATTTGGTTCCTTCAAAATCAATTTCATGTCCTGTTGTTTTAAGATGCTGGAAAAGGGAGGAAGTTTTTTCTTCTTTTCTGACTGTGTTCTTGTGATCTGCGATGTGTGCATTTATTCTCCTATTGGTTTGTCCAATGTATGTGGCTGGGCAGATTTTGCATGGTATTTCATAGACTCCTTGGTTTTCTTGCTGGATCTTGTCTTTGGGGTTTAAGATGTTGGCTATTTTTTGGTCAGGTCAGATGTTGTGTTTGTGGAGAATTTTGCTGATTTTATCTGTGGTGCCTTTGATGTAAGGGAGGAGGGCGATGCTGTTGTCCTGTTCTGTGTCTCGGTTCTTGGGGGTTGTCTCCCTTTGGATTAGGTTGGTAATTGTGTTTCTTTGGAATCCATGGGAGAGTGTGTAATTCAGTTTTCAGGTGGTCTTTGTCGGCTAGGTGTTTGGTTCTGGAGATGAGAGTCTTGGCTACGGAGTTGATCTGTGCAGGGTTGTGATGTGATTAAGCATTTAAGTAGCAGTTTGTGTGTGTTTTTTTCCAGTAGATGGTGTGTCCTAGGGAGCCATCGGGTTTTCTGTAGACTAGGACGTCCAGAAAGGGAAGTTGATTGTTAGCTTCTATTTCCATAGTAAATTGTATTTTGGGGTGTAGGTTGTTGAGATGTGTGAAAAAGTTTTTTCTTTCCATGTGGCCAAATTATGAAAGTGTCATCTACATATCTGAGCCAGAGTTTGGGTTTATCTAAAGCGTTGGTTTCAAAATGTTCCATTTATAGGTTTGCGATGACAGGTGAGAGGGGTGATCCCATAGGTGCTCCTTCTATCTGTTTGTATTTTTGTCCATTGTGGATGAAGCATGTATTGGTTAGGCAGTGGTTGGTCAGATCTAGGATGTGCTTAGGGGGGTTGTATTTGTTTTGGATAGCTGTCAAGGCTTCTTTAATAGGTATTTGGGTGAAGGTATTTGTCTCTGGTCAGTGGATGAATGACCTTGAGATAGGGGATATAGCAATTGAGCCCTTGTCATGGTCAGATCATTCCCTTCATAGGCTTGACTTTCTAACCACCATACCCCACCGCAGGGAGGAGGAACAGACTAGGTGGTTCCACCCCAGGCGCCTGATGGATCCTGATTGGTTCCAGATGGAGCTTGGGCCATTTCCTGAGGCTCTGACTCATGGCTAGGCTGAAGAGCTGGTGGCCGCCTGGGACAGGGTGGCCGCTGGCGCTTTGGACTGAGTTGTGCCTTTGCGGCCTCTGACCCGTCGCCAAGTTGGCTCCTTGGTTTTCCGAGGAGTTGAGGGAGATGAAGCGCCGGAAAAGATGCCTGGAGAGCGGTTGGAGGACCAGCCGTTCCGAATCTGACCAAACACTGGTGAGGTCTCACATTAAGACCTACCTAGTGGTGATAAAAGCGGCAAAATGTAATTATTTTTCCACCCTTATCGCATCCGCCCAGCCACCCTGTTTAGGGTGACCCGCTCCCTTCTCCATCTGGGAGCGTGGGAGGATACCTTGCATGGTCGGGCTGAGGATTTTGTGCAGTATCTGCACGATAAAATAGCTCTCTGACTGGTTAGGTTCAGGTGGGATGATGGAGGCAGGTCTTGAGAATGTTATTTGGGAGGAGTTTGACCCTGTGGCTCCCGAGGACGTGGACAGGATTCTGGGACGGCTGAATGCAACCACATGTTTATTGGACCCGTGTCCCTCCTGGTTGGTGCTGGCCTCCCGGGAGGTTACATGAGGCTGGCTCCAGGGGATTATTAATGCTTCTTTGAGTGAGGGTGTCTTGCCTTCTGCCTTGAAAGAGGTGGTGGTGAGGGCCCTCCTCAAGAAGCCCTCTCTGGATCCGGCTGTTTTGGCTAACTACCATCCAGTCTCCAACCTTCGCTTTGTGGTGAAGGTTGTTGAGAGTGTGGTGACGTGACAGCTTCCTCAGTACCTGGATGAAGCTGTCTATCTGGATCCGTTCCAGTCTGGCTTCAGCCCTGGGCACAGCACGGAAACTGTGGTGTGCCCATAGGTCGCATTGGTGGATTATCTCTGGAGGGCTCAGGATAGGGGTTTTTCGTCTATCCTAGTCCTGTTAGACCTCTCAGTGGCTTTTGATACTATCAACCATGGTATCATGCTGCGCCAGTTGGAGGGGTTGGGGGTGGGGGGCCCCATTTTACGGTGGTTCTCCTCCTATCTCTCTGACTGGTCGCAGTCAGTGTTGGCAGGGGGGCAGAGGTCGACCCCGAGGTGCCTTGTTTGTGGGGTGCCGCAGGGGTTGGTCCTCTCACCCCTCCTGTTCAATATTTATGTGAAGTCGCTGGGCGAGATCATCTGTGGTTTTGGGGTGGAATTCCATCAGTATGCTGATGATACTCAGCTATACATCTCCACCCCAGGCCATCCCAATGATGCCCTTGAAGTGATGTCCTGGTGCCTAGAGGCCGTGCGGGTCTGGATGGGGAGAAACAGGCTCCGACTCAACCCTTCCAAGACCGAGTGGCTGTGGTTTTCAGCAACCCGATATAGCCAGCTGATGCCATCGCTGGCTATTGGGGGTGAGTTACTGGCCCCCACGGAGAGGGCTCGCAACTTGGGCATCCTCCTGGACGCATGGCTGTCTTTAGAAGAGCATATGATGGCCGTGGCTAGGGGGGCTTTTTATTAGGTCCCCCTGATTCACCAGTTGTGTCCCTTTCTGGATTGGGACTCCTTACGCACAGTCACTCAGGCACTCGTCACCTCCCGCCTGGACTACTGTAATGCTCTCTACATGGGGCTCCCCTTGAGGAGCACCCAGAGGCTCCAACTGGTACAGAATGTGGCCACGTGGGGGGTTATGGGAGCGATGGGGCGCTCCCATGTGACACCCCTTCTGCGCGAGCTGCACTGGCTCCCAGTGGTCTTCCGGGTGCACTTCAAGGTGTTGGTTACCACTTTAAAGCGCTCCATGGCTTAGGGCCTGGGTACTTACGGGACCGTCTTCTGCCACTGACAGCCTCCCACTGGCCAGTACGCTCCCACAGAGAGGGACTGCTCAGGGTGCCGTCATCCAGACAATGTCGGCTGGTGACCTCCACGTGGAGGGCCTTCTCTTTGGCAGCACCTGTCCTCTGGAATGACCTGCCCCCAGAGATACGTAGGATCCCAGATCTCTGTGCTTTTCGCCATGCCCTTAAAATTTTTTTATTTCATCAAGCCAGGCTGGCTTAAACCACCCCCCCCCCACCGTTAGAGATTTTTAATTGTTAATTGATTTTAGTTGGGGTGTTTTAAATTTATTGGGCCAAAATTTGTTTAATTCTTTAAACAATTTTTTTTAAATTTTGTATGTGATGTTTTTATTCTTAGCTGTTCACCACCCTGAGTCCAGTGGGAGAAGGGCGGTATAAAAATCTAATTAAATAAATAAATAAATAAAAATAAGAGGGATATGACATCGAAGCTCACGAGTAGGTTGCTGGGTTGTAGGTTTTATTTCTTTATTGTTTCAAAGGCACCACAGATAAAATCTGCAAAATTCTCCAAAAATACAATATCAAGACAGCCCTATCTGCTTGCTGGCTGCCTGAAAAAAGCCTAGAAACTAGTGGATTGTGATTTCACTGAACTAGGGCTGCATAAAAATCTTGGTTTATGTAGGAAGAACCTGGCTAAAGAGAAATACACATAAAGGCCTACGAAAAGAAAAGAAAACAAATACTGTACCTTTACAGGGAGGATACATGGGATGAAGGTGTGGCTAACTGATGAGGACTAATAAGTCTAAAATAGATCTATCTTAGTCTCCTTAGTCTCCCAATGGGCAGCAGGGTGCTTGCTGCCTGCCTGAAAAAAGCCTAGAAACTAGTGGATTATGATTTCACTGAACTAGGGCTACATAAAAATCTTGGTTAACGTAGGAAGAACTGGCTAAAGAGAAATACACATAAAGGTCTACGAAAAGAAAAGAAAACAAATATCTATCTATCTATCTATCTATCTATCTATCTATCTATCTATCTATCTATTTCTTTTTAGCCAGGTTCTTCCTACGTAAACCAAGATTTTAAAGGCCTACGAAAAGAAAAGAATATATATGTATATGTATGTGTATATGTATATGTATATGTATATGTATATGTATATGTATATGTATATGTATATGTATATGTATATGTATACAGTAGATAAAAAAGTTGGCTCAGTCAACCAAGTATTTCTGTGAAACAGTAATCAATTATTTTTTTTAATTAAAAAGTTTTACAAAAAAAAGGATCCCCCCCAATATTTTCCCTCCCCTCATCTCCCCTCCCCCGCAGACTTCCCAGAGCAAAATACAAGGTATTTCAGTTAACAATCATAAGCTAAATTAACCTATCTATCCTCAGACTACTAAATCGCCCCCTGAAAACTTAACTCCACTATAGATAACATAATACTTCTAATACTTAACGTTCATTCATAAGCTATTTGATATTTTCTTGTCTGATACTTATTTTGATTATAATCAATCCATCTTCTCCATTTCCATACGTATCTTTCTTGTGTATAGTCCTTCAAATACGCTGAGATTTTCGCCATTTCTGCTAAATTTGTTACTTTCAGTATCCGCTCTTCAATAGTAGGCAAAAAGTCCTTCTTCCAGTATTGCGCTACCAACAGCCTAGCTGCTGATATTAAGTTCAAAATCAATTTAGTCTCTAATACTGTACAATCCGTCGTTATACCCAGTAGAAACAATTGAGGAGTAAATTTCAACCTTTTTTTCAGAATGTTCTGCATCACCCACCAAATTTTTATCTAAAATGCCTTGATTTTCTTACAGGTCCACCATATATGATAATAGGTTGCATCATCACATTCACATCTCCAACATTTTGCTTGCAAATTCGAGTACATACATGATAATTTTTTAGGATCTAAGTGCCATCTATAAAACATTTTATAAAAATTCTCTCTCAAATTTTGTGCTTGCGTAAATTTAACATTTCTGACCCAAATCTTTTCCCATGTTTCCATCATCACTGGTTCCTGAAAGTTTTGTGCCCATTTTATCATACAATCCTTAACCAATTCCGTTTCTGAATTTATTTCCAATAAAGCATTATACAACCTTTTAATATGCATCTGACTTTGATCTCTAATCTGTTTCACCAGATTTTCCTCATTTTGCATAACACCAATTTTTTGATCTTCCCTCCACCTAGCTTGAAGCTGACCATACTGAAACCAAGTATAAATTATCCCTTCTTCTTTTAATACATCTAAAGATTTCAATTGCAGCTTACCCCTTTCCAAAGGAAGAAGCTCTTTATAAGTAATCAGCTCTGTTTTTTGCTCTATACTTATATTTTCTATTGCATGCCTAGGATTTGCCCATATGGATATCTTATAATTTAACTTATATTGATACTTTTTCCAAACCCTCAACAACACATTTCTAAGTATATGACCCTTAAAGACTTTATCCACTTTTTTTTCATATAACAGATAAGCATGCCATCCATATAACAAATCATAGCCTTCTATGTTTAACATTCTTTCTTCAGTTAAATTAAACCAGTTGCTAATTTGTGATAAAACAGCTGCTTCATAGTACAATCTTAAATTAGGCATTTTAAGACCTCCTCTCTCACGTACATCCTGTATAATTTTTTTTTATTGAAAAAGTTTTACAATTACATTTTCTCCCCAATTCCCCCCCCCAACCCTCTCTAACCTCCCTAACCCTCCCTAACCCGCCCTAGCCCACCCCTCCCCCCCGGACTTCCACAGAATATAATCCAAATCTAAATCCACTTTTTATAAAACTTGAACCCCTCCACCCCCAATATATTTTTTCGTCTTCACAAAATTCAAATATCTCTATCTCTATATAACACTTTCAGTTAAAAGTTATCTGATACTTCCTAGTTTCATATTTGTTCTGCACATAATCTATCCAGTTTTTCTATTCCCACTCATAAGTCTCTTGTGAGCGATCTTTTAGGTATGCTGAAATCTTTGCCATCTCTGCAAAGCTGGCCATCTTCAAAGTCCATTTCTCGATAGTGGGCAAAGCTTCATTTTTCCAATATTGACCTATCAGTAATCTCGCTGCTGTCACCATATACAATATCAGCTTTGTTTCACCCAATGTAAAACCCTTAACTATACCCAATAAAAACAATTGTGGAGAAAACTGAATTTTTTTCTTTAAAACATTCTGCATAACCCACCAAATTTTTATCCAAAAAGCCTTCACTTTCTTACAAGTCCACCACACATGATAATATGTAGCATCTAAGCAATCACATCTCCAGCATTTTGGTTGAACATTAGGGTACATGCACGACAATTTCTTAGGATCTAAATGCCATCTATAAAACATTTTATAAAAATTTTCCCTCAAATTCTGCGACTGTGTAAATTTAACATTCTGAACCCATATTTTTTCCCATGTTTCCAACATCACTGGTTCTGCAAAATTTTGTGCCCATTTAATCATGCAGTCTTTAACCAATTCAGTTTCTGAATCCCTTTCTAACAAAACATTATAAAGCCTTTTAATATGCATTGGACCTTTCTCTTTTATATGTCTAACCAATTCCTCCTCATGCATCATTATACCAGTTTTTTGGTCCTCTTTCCACCTCAGTTGAAGATGATTATACTGTAACCAAGTTAAATTAATCCCTTCTTCCAACAGCGTTTCTAAGGTCTTCAATTGCCATCTGCCCGCATCTGCAAAAAGAACTTCTTTATATAAAACCCGCCCGAGTGACATTATATTTGTATTCCACATTATATGACCAAGATCCAGCCATAGCGGTATTTTATAATCCCATTTGAGTCGGTGCTTCTTCCAAACTCTCATCAAAGAGGCTCTAAGTATGTGGCTTTTGAATACTTTATCCACTTTGTTCTCATAAAATAAGTAAGCATGCCAACCAAATTCAAGATCAAAACTTTCTATATTCAATATTCCAGTCTTTTTCCTTCCAAACCACTTGCTTGGGTCAAAGCTGCTGCTTCATAATATAATTATAGGTTTGGAAGTTTAAGACCTCCCCTTTCTGGAACATCTTGCATAATTGTCAATTTCACTCTCAATTTTTTCTCGTTCCAGACAAACTTATTCAGTCCACTTTGCCATTCTTTCAATTGTTTATCATTTTTAAGCACTAGAATCATTTGAAACAAAAAAAAGAAATCTTGGCAAATTCATCTTAACTGCTGCTATTCTTCCAAGTAAAGACAGCTGCAGTTTTTTCCAAGTCTCCAAATCTTTCTGTACATCTCGCCACAACACCTCATAATTATTTTGAAATAGTTTCATATTTGATTCTGCAACCTGAACTCCTAGATATTTAACCTTCGGTACTATCTCAAAACCTGCCTTGCTTTCAAGTTCGTGTTTTAGATCTTGTGTCATATTTTTAACTATCATCTTAGTTTTTTTCTGGTTCAATCTAAATCCTGGTACTGTACCATAATCTTTTATAATGTCTTTCATCTGGATTATTGATTCCATCGGCTGTGTTAGGGTAACAACCAGATCATCTGCAAATGCCCTTATTCTGTAATCCTCTTGCCTTATCACTATTCCTTTCAAGGTGCTCGAGTCCCATATTGTATTCAACAAGACTTTTAATGTTAAAATAAATAACAATGGGGATAATGGACAACCTTGTCTTGTTCCTTTTTCAATATTAAAATCTGTTGTCAAACTTCCATTAATAATAATCTGTGCCTTTTGTTCTTGATAAATTGCTGAAACCGCCTGTATAAATTGATCCCCAAGGTCCATCTTACATGAAGGACAATGTAAGGGAAGTTATAGACTTATTGGAATATCTTGAGAAGAATAAACAGATCCCTGCAGTGCTGGTCTTCTTGGATGCGGAGAAGGCCTTTGATAGAGTGGATTGGAATTTTCCCCTTTTTATAAAACTTGAACCCCTCCACCCCCAATATATTTTTTCGTCTTCACAAAATTCAAATATCTCTATCTCTATATAACACTTTCAGTTAAAAGTTATCTGATACTTCCTAGTTTCATATTTGTTCTGCACATAATCTATCCAGTTTTTCTATTCCCACTCATAAGTCTCTTGTGAGCGATCTTTTAGGTATGCTGAAATCTTCGCCATCTCTGCAAAGCTGGCCATCTTCAAAGTCCATTCCTCAATAGTGGGTGTAGCTTCATTTTTCCAATATTGACCTATCAGTAATCTCGCAGCTGTTATCATGTATAATATCAACTTTGTTTCACCCATTGTAAAACCCTTAACTATACCCAATAAAAACAATTGTGGAGAAAAGTGAATTTTTTTCTTCAAAACATTCTGTATGACCCACCAAATTTTTATCCAAAAAGCCTTCACTTTCTTACAGGTCCACCAAACATGGTAATATGTAGCATCTAAGCAGTCACATCTCCAATATTTTGGTTGAACATTAGGGTACATGCACGACAATTTCTTAGGATCTTTAATTAATTTTTGTTGAGTAATTTCCTTCCCTCCAATATCAATACTATCAATAATCCGTGTACTCTGCTTCTTCCTTAATGTATAAGCCAACCATCTGCCTGGTTTATTGGCATTGCAAAATGTGTTATGTTTCGCAAATTGTAAATTTGTTGCTGTTTGTTCCGCCATAAGCATTTGAAATTGATCTTTCAAAAGTTTTATAGCTCCTCATATTCTTTCATCTGTTGGGTTTTTTATAAGTAGCTGTTCTTTATTCTTTATTTCTACTTCGATTTCAGATCTTTTCTTTTGTCTGTTCAGTTTGTGTTTAGAGTTCATATGAATGAGTACCCTTCTCATATACGCTTTACTCGCATCCCACAAAATTTCAATAGGGGTACCCTTATTCAAATTGATTTCAAAAAAATTCTTTCATCTGCTTTTTGAGTTCTATTATATTTTTTTCATATCTAAACAAATTTTCATTTAATCTCCATGATCTTCTCTTGCTCTTTTCCAGCTCAATTTCTATCCATACCGGGCTATGGTCAATTAAAGTCCTTGGAAAAATCTTTGTTCTTTTTGTTTTTACAAGTAGATCGATTGATAATAAAATAAAATCAATCCTAGAGAAGGATCTATGTCTATCTGAGAAGAAAGTAAAGTCCAATTCCTTTGGATTATGTATTCTCCAAATATCTTTTAATTCCAAATCTTCTTTCATATCAAAGAAAGTCTGTGGCAATTTAATCCTTGACTTGGCCAAACTCTTTTTATCAATTTTTGAATCAATTACTCCATTCCAATCTCCCATGATTAAGATAGATCTATAGTCCCATTGCAATATTTTAGAATGCAAAGTTTTGTAAAAATTATCCTGTTGTTGATTAGGAGCATAAATTCCAATCACTAAGATTGGGCCACTTGCTGTGTGCAGTTCACTTGCTATAAACCTACCACCTTCATCTGCTTCTATAATTTTAGCTGACAGTCTTTTATTTATATAAATAACTACACCATTCTTTTTTTCCAGACTTGAAGCTATAAAATGTATTCCTAATCTTGAATTTATCAGATATTTTTGATCTTGTGTTCTAACATGAGTTTCTTGTAAACAGATTATATCATTATTAAATTGTCTCAGGTATGTAAATAATTTCTTCCTTTTCTGTGGTGAGTTCAGTCCATTCACATTCCAAGATAAAATCTTAATCGTCATGTACACTTTTTTGAAGCGACGAGCAAAATTGCCGAAGATCTTCCAATTCGGTGGTCTTCGGCTTCACTCCCCCCATGGCTTCACATTCTTGTATATTGCTCTTGGCTCCTTTCTTATATTGTTGTGGCTTGGGCCTTTCCTGTTGTTGTTTTTCTTTGAGTTGCTTAGAAATTGCTCGAGTTACACGCTGATCTTTAGCTTCAGCCATCCGGGCTAGGTCCAAAGCCACATCTCTTGTAGTCTTAAGTGGGTCAGTCACAATTTTCGTAGGAGGGTCTAGCAGGGGCTCCTCCAGAAAACCTCCTATAGCTCCCTGCATTTCCATTACCTCTGGCTCCACCTGCTTAAACTGCTCTTCCATCTCTTTCTGAAATTTCTTGTCTTTGTCACTCTCCTTTATCTCCAAAACAGTAGATGTATGTGGGGATGGTGAACTCTTTTTAAAGACATTAGAGTAAAATTCTTCCGCCTTCTCAACAGTGTTTAATCGATATCTTTCTCCATTGTACCTCAGAATTATGCCAGTTGGAGTATCCCACCGAAATGGAATTTGTTGTTTTTTTAATTCATTCACTAGAAATCCAAAATCTTTTCTATCTTTTAACATCTTAAGTGGTAGCTCTTTATAAACTCCAATCTGTGATCCCTCCACTTGCACAGCAGAGAGAAAAGACTTTTGCAGAATATCATTTCTCATTCTTCTGTCTGTAAAGTATATTACCACATCTCTAGGCAGTTGTCTTTGTCTGGCCACCCACGAATTCACTCTGTAAATTTTATCAATTTTGCAAAAAATCACTTCAGGACTAATCTTTAAAAGCACAGCAAGAGCATCAGAGCAAATCTGTCTCAAATCTTGTCTATCATTCTCTCTTATGCCTCTCAGCCTTATGGCAAATTCCATTGGCCTGAACTGCATCATTGTAATTTCATTTTCAAATTTCTGCATTTTATTATCAGCATCATAAATTTTATAATCAGTCTCCTTCATTTTGACATCCATTTCCAATTTAAATTGTTCCACCTTAGCATCCGTTTTAATAATTGCCTCTGATAATCCAGTCACCACTGTCATTAATTTGTTAGTCACCTTATCATACTTTTCTTGCACCACCTCTTTAATTTCTTTAATCTCCTGCTTGATTTCCTGTTGTGATTCTTTAAATTTTTCATCCAAAACCTGGGTAATAAAATCCTTTAAGCTTTCAAAATCAAACTCTTTTTTCTGGCTCTGCTGGCTAGGAGGCTGCTGTTCCGGCTTATGTGTGGGGGATCCCCCCCCCCGCCGCCTTTCCTTCCTGTTTGGTCTGCTTGGAAGCCATCCTGCCACGTAAGCTGACTTTTCCAAAAAAAGAAATCCTTTTTCCCTTTCTTCCACCACAAAGTCCTCTAAAAAAATCCCCCAGGTTTAATCAAAATAAGGGTGAAGTTAAAGCAAGATCAAACTTATTTTAAAGAAAGTTTTCTTTTCTCTTCCTCCACTTGTTGCAGACACTGCAACTTTGTAACTAGTTGAAATCCACTCTCACTCTCAGCTCGTTAACGCTGAAGCCGGGCGCCATTTTCAAAGGACTTTCACTCACTCACTCTTCCGTTTTTAAAGTGAATCACAGGGCTAGTAATACTTGCAGTTTTGAGGTTCAAGTTGTTCTTCCACCCTGGTAATTTGGATCGCTTTATTTTCAGTAAAAAGAGGTTGCTCTTGACGCCTTGTTCTGCGCTAGGCAGACTCATCCCACGCTGTCCAGAGTCTTGGCAAGCTGAAAGGGAGCCGCACCTGTTTCCTCCCCAGAAGAAACGGTAGCTGTCTGGGGGCTCACAGGGGTTCAACCTGCTTCTCACCCACTCTCTTCTGAGATTCCTGCAGGATCCTGGAACTTCCGAGCCGCTTCTCTTGATCGAAGCGGCTCTAACAGGCAGCGGGGCTGGCAGTCCAAAAACGGGACCGTCTTTCGGCGTCGAGAGGCAAATCGGAAGTCTCCTATCCTGTATAATTTTCAGTTTCACTCTTGGTTTCTTCCCACCCCAGATAAAAGTATTAACCCCTTTTTGCCATTCCATCAAATTTCCATCTTTCTTAAGCACTGGTATCATTTGAAACAAAAATAAAAACCTAGGTAATACATTCATTTTTATTGCTGCTATCCTTCCCAGTAATGATAGTTGTAGCTTTTTCCAGTTTTCCATTTCTTTCTGTACTTTTTGCCAAAGAACTTCATAATTGTTTTTAAACAATTTCGTGTTTGAGGCTGCAATATATACTCCTAAATACTTAACCTTTTTAACTATTTCAAACTCCCTAAATCCTATTCTCCCTAAATCTTCTCTTTGAGATATGGACATATTTTTAATTATCATCTTTGTCTTTTGTTGATTTACTTTAAATCCAGACACCTTACCGTATTGACCTATTATGTCCAACATATATGGAGCCACTTCTATAGGTTGAGATAAAGTAATAACCAGGTCATCTGCAAATGCTTTTAATCTATAATCCTGCTGTCTAATTACAATGCCTTTTATTTTATCAGAGTCACGTAACTTATTCAACAAAACTTCTAAAGTTAAAATAAACAACAATGGCGACAAGGGACAACCCTGCCTTGTAACTTTCTCAATTTTAAAAACTTCTGTTAGGCCTCCATTAACTATTATTTGTGCTGTTTGTTCCTGATATATTGCTCTAATTGAGAGTATAAAATACTCCCAAAATGCATTTTTTCTATTATCTTAAACAAAAATTGCCAATTCAATCGATCAAATGCTTTCTCTGCATCCAAAAATATGAACGCTGCAGGGACCTGGTTGTTTTTTTCCAAATATTCCAATAAATTTATAATTTATCTAACATTATATTTCATTTGCCTCCCTTTTATAAAACCTGATTGATCATTATGAATTGTTTGTTGCATAACTGGCATTAATCTGTTCACTAATATCTTAGCAAAAACTTTATAATCAGTGTTCAAAAGTGAAATTGGCCTAAAATTTTCAGATTTGGTACAATTTTGATCTTCCTTCAGGATCAGTGAAACAAAAGCTGTTCTCCAAGAGGGTGGAACTCCTCCCCTTAATTGAATTTTACAAAATAAAGTTCTAAGCGGTTCTATCATTTCAAACTGTAAATTCTTATAATAAACAGCTGTTAATCCATCTGTTCCCGGAGCTTTCCCTGTTTTTAACTGCTTAATTGCAGCAATGATCTCCTCAGAAGTTATTGGTTGATTCAATCCTTCCCTCTGTTCCAATGTTAATTCAGGAATATTCCCTTCCTTTAAGTATCTATCTATATCTATACCTTGTATTGAGTCACTAGCATATAACTTTGTATAAAATTCTAAAAAAGCCTTTTTGATCATATTCTGTTGGTAAACTTCCTTACCTCTAAATTCTATCTTACCAATGACTCGTGATTTCTGTTTTTTCCTCAACATGTAGGCCAACCACCTACCTGGTTTATTGGCATTACAAAATGTATTATGTTTAGCATATTGTAAGCTAGTTGCCACCTGATCAGCCATTAACATATTAAATTGCCCTCGTAATATATTTATTGTTTCTTTTACCTTCTTATCTCCTGGATTAAGTATAAGTAATTGTTCTTTCTTTTTTATTTCTTTCTCTATCTCTTTCCGCTTCTTTTGTTGTTTTAGTCTATGTTTATTATTTATATGTATTAACGTACCCCTCATATAAGCCTTACTAGCATCCCAGACCATTTCCATAGAGGTACCCTTGTTCATATTGATAGCAAAAAATTCTTTCATTTGTTTTTTAAGCTCTTTCACATTTTCTTCATATCTAAATAAATTTTCATTTAACCTCCAAGACCTCCTTTCTCCCCTCTCCTGTTCAAATTCCACCCAAACTGGACTACGATCCGTTAAAATTCTTGGACATATCTTTGTCTTCTTCACCCTAGAAATAAAATCATTTGTGGTTAGTATAAAATCAGTCCTGGATAAGGATTGGTGTCTATCAGAAAAAAAAGTGAAGTCTCTTTCCTCCATGTTGCGTTCTCTCCAAATATCTCTCAGTTCTATATCTTCCATCATATCAAAAAAAGATTTAGGTAATTTTGCACGTGTTGAAATCTTTGATAAGCTTTTTTTATCTTTCTGTGTGTCTATTACTCCATTCCAGTCACCCATTAATATAAAAGATTTATAATCCCATTGTATTATTTTAGTATGTAAAAATTTATAAAACTTGTCTTGTTGCTGATTAGGGGCATATATTCCAATTAAAAGCATTTTTCCAGTCTGTGTTAATAATTCAATTGCAATATATCTTCCTTTATCATCTGCCTCGATTAAATTAGCTGATAATCCTTTCTTTATATATATAACTAACCCATTTTTCTTCTCTGGCGCTGATGCCACAAAGTGTATACCTAATCTTGAATTTATCAAATATTTTTGGTCTAATAACCTAATACGTGTTTCTTGCAGAGAAATAACATCATTGTTAAATTGTTTCAAGTAATGAAATACTTTCTTTCTTTTTTGTGGTGAATTTAGGCCATTAACATTCCAAGATAGAAATTTAGTTGCCATCTTTAGCCTTTTGAAGCCTTGTAAGCATCAGCTGAAGATCCTCCTCCACCTTACTCTTCGGCCTAGCCCCCCCCACTGCTTCTGTTTTCTAAACTTCTTGAGATAGTTCTTGAGATTATTGCATTTTTAACTGTTGTTCTTGAAGTTTATAAGTTGATCGGGTCAGTTATTGTACTTTCGGTTCTCCCTTTTTAGATGGGTCCAGAGTTGGGGGTAAGCCCCCAAGATCCAAATCTTCTTCCATGATGATTCCTCCAGCTGCAACTTCAGCATAAATTTGTTTCTGCTTTCCATCTTTTTCTTGTTGTATCATCTCCATTTTCTTTCTACCCCCCCCCTTCCCGGTGAGGGTGGGTATCCAGCCTTTAAAACATTGACATAGAAATCTTTTGCCTTCCAGACTGTGTTTAACCGGTATCTTTCTGCACCATAAGTCACTATTAGATCAGTTGGAACGTCCCATCTGTATGCCACTTGTTGATTTCTCAGCTCATTTACCAAAAAGCCAAAGTCCTTTCTACTTCTCAACATCTCTGGAGGGATCTCTTTCAAAATCACCACTTCTTGCCCAGCCACCTGAACCTTATTCTTGTAGGAAGCTTGTAAAATATCATTTCTGATCCTCCTGGTTGTAAAATAAATCACCACATCTCTTGGCAGCTGTCTTTGTCTTGCCAGCCAGGAGTTAACCCTGTAGATTTTATCAATTCGGCTTGCCACGTCTTCTGGTCTTTCTTTAATTACCTCTGCAATAGCATCAACACAAATATCCTTTAAATTTTCTTTGCTGTTTTCTTTCAGGCCTCTCACTCTCAAAGCAAATTCCATGGACCTGTATTGTAAGATTACCAATTCATCATCCACTCTCTCTGTTTTGGTCATGACATCTCCCATTTTGCTTTCCAAATTTAAATTGGCTTCATTAATTTCCTCCACTTTCTCATCCAGCTGGATAACAAGTTTTGACAATCCTGATACTGCATAAACAATATCATCTCTTATTTCATCCTGCTTTGTTGCAACCACTTCTTTAATTGACTTTATATCTTCCTCAACTTTCTTTAATTTCCCTTCAACAAGTACTGTTAAGTTATTCATTGCTGTAGCTTGATTATTCATGGCTTCTTTCATTGATGTAGCTTGATTATTCATGGCTTCTTTCATAAATTCTTTGAAATCATTAAGAGCAGCCTCCTGACTCTGTGAATCAGCCGGAAGTTGTGCTTTCTGTGTCACCACTGACACAACTGGAGAACCTCCCCCTCCTTTAACAACTCCTGGCTTAACTTGTTTAGAAGCCTTTTTTTTTAAAAAAAAATATCTTTTTTCCTTTCAAAGCCACAGAGTTCCTTGAACAATTTTAAAAAGTTTGTAATTTATAGTATCTAATTTATCAGGCAAAATAGTCTTTTCTCCACAAGCTCTCAATTCCAGCAGCTTTAATCCACTCTCACAGGAAGTTCTCAATAAGCACTTTCGCTACTGACTTTCACGCTCACACCCATAACAAAGGCGCCATCTTCAACCTCCAGCTCAAAGAAATTCAATTTGAAACAATGTAAGTCCGCAGTTAAGCTTTGTTACTTTACAGCTTGTTCTCCTGTTTCCGCTCTGCCTGCGCTTGTAATCAATCAAACTCACGGTGACAGTAGGATTGGTCGCGGCTTCTAGCTCTGTTTGCATAGAGTTGTCCCAGATTCAGAGCTTCTTGGCGGGCTGACTGGGGAGCTCTCACCCTCCAAACCTCTGGAATTATTCTAGAGGACTTTCGGGGAGCTCTACTCTTGCCCACTGGCTCTCCTCTCCTTCTTCTCCCGAAGGGGAGGTTTTTCAGCTGCCAGACAGCCGATTTGCGCTGTCAAAGCAGCTTTTACGAAGTCACGGGGCTGGCGGTCTAAGGAGATTGTCCACGAAGCCTGCGGTGCCAACCGGAAGTCAGTAATCAATTATTTAAATGCATAGTAACTGTAAGAAAGGGAGCACTATGTTAATTCTTAGCATTAATGTCACCTAGAACTCTCCAGAGACAAATACTGTCCAGAAACTTTTAGAGCTAAATTACATGGAGAGACCTCCTTCCCATATCTATGCTATAGAAGCAATGATAATTAGTTCTGTGCTGAAATTCATTTGCATTTTTCATAACTGTTTTCCTTGTATTTGATAGAGGGAGGCTGATTTTAATTTTTTCTCAAAGAAAGAGAGAGACAGAGAGACAGAGACAAAGAAAGAGAGATCCATACACTCTCATAGGTGACACTTATTTTAATTATAAAGTGGATAAGGATAGTATATGGATATTCTCTCATTTACTGTACTATTGTTTCACTAGCCTCTCATGACTCAGCTTCTGATCCTTCAATTACATCATGAGGGAACCTTTCTTCTGCGCATTTTTAGTCAAAAATGTTGAGCAACAAGGAAAGTATAGAATGATTAAAAAATAGATACAACAAAAATCAACCACAAGCTCTTTCTGCTGCAATGAAATAAATCTAATGAAATTACCCAAAGAAATTAAATGATTAAATTTTAAAAAATTAATCATCATCCCCATGATATGCAATATTCTAACTCCTTTATTAAACTAAAAATAGCAAAAACTCGGTATTGAGAAACAAGCCATTGGCCGATTCAGAGAACCAAAAACAGGCAGATGTAGGAAGAGCTTGTGCAGGAAAATAACATAAGAATGACATCTCTTCTCCCCACCAATGAAAACCAGGATTGATGGATTGGAAAGTTTAAAGAGTGCTGAATGATGGTTGTAAGGAACACAGAAAAATGCCATCCATGATAGTTACAATACAAAACAGAAATGATTTACACAATGAAAATATGTCGTTAAAAGAATTGAAATTTGTATTTTGTTATGATCTCAAAGAGAATTCTTATAACATGATGTATCTTTGGTACATGATGCAAGAGAAATTATCTAGTGTATAAAGGCATTTCAAATGTATGTTGGAAATGTGAATACTGGTAATATAAATTTTATCATGCTTATCAAGTGGACATATAAAAAGCTAAAAATTGGATTCAAATACATGCTTTGATACATAGGATTTTAAAGATTAATATTCAATTGAAATCATAACTTTTCCTTTTGGGATTAATGGACAAGCAGTTAGAAAAAAATCATAGAATATTATTTCAGTATATGATTACAGCAGTGAGATTATTGTATGTACAGAGATGGAAAGATTGAAGATTGACATGGAGGAATGGTTGGTGAAGTTGACAGATTTTGCTAAATTCTAAAATAAATTTACTTCTTTGATTAGAAAAATCCCTATCTAGATTTATTATCGGCTGGATGTCCCTTATGGACTTTTTGTGTAAAAATAAAGAACTTGTGACTTATGACAATTAGACAGGATATATTATAGAATGAAGAGTAATATAATGTAACTTTAGAGACAGAGACATTATAATTTGTAATTATATTTGCTGTGAAGAATATCAGAAGCCACTTTATATTTTTTCTTGTCCATTTTTTAAACTTTTCTTTTCTTACATTTTTTGTTTTTCCTTTGATTTATTTTTTTGTACCATGCTTATTACCTATTAGTTTGTGTTTAGTTTTATCTATCTGTTTAAAAGTATTAATAAAAGTTATTAAAAAGAACAATTTACACTGCAATATTTGATAGTATTTGAATGAAAAGATATAGGTCAGTTGGGAATATATTGATTCACCAACTTCTCAATTTTAAATTCATGTGCCTGAAAAGGAACGAAGACACCAAGTCAAAAAATGTTTACAGATATTTTTGCAGTAGGAAAATCAAGGTTTCCTCTCACATTTGGATTGTGTAGTGAAAAATTTTTTAGAGGCAAAGCTACATTAAAAGAGCCAGTAGTTGCAGTGTCAGAGAAAAGATTTACAGCAGACTGCAGTGCACCCTAAAGGCTTGGAATCAGAAGGTACATAAAAACAAGGTGATGTTATTTCTAAGCCTGTCATACAGTAGGAATGGTTGACTTATGATGTCTGAACACTTGTGGTTGGCAATTGCATGCATTCCTATTCCTGCTTTGGAACCCATGGCATGAGAAATGCCAGTCAGGAAAAAAAAAGACTATGATACTTCACAAGAATAGCCATCAATTACTGGGCTAAAGAAATATACAAGTGCCCTTTGAGATGATATTATAGCTCCGATTTTCATCTGCCACCCTACCTGAAGTGAGCAAGAACTATAGGGTCAAGGGACTCATCTCCACCCACTGGCATACTTCCACATAAAATCAGTCATAAGCAAAGGATTTATTATGCACTTCAGGCCTCTAAATGCTGACAAAGGCCTATTTAATCCTTGTTGTCCCTGATGAAGCATCACTCACTGTTCATCACTCCTGGGTGTAAGCCAATTCAGATTCTGTTCCTATCATTGCTAATGCTACAGGGGAGATGGTTTGAAAAGCCTTGGCTTATGTTTCTGCTTCCCCAGAGGAAAACATCTGAATTATATATTGGTGGGGAAAGCATAGTTGGGTTCAAATCTGTGCTAGAAGCCTTTAAAACCTGTCTTTAAACCTGTGGTTATCAATTGCTCAACAATGGCACACATTTCTCACTTCCTTCTCACCCTTCTTGTAAATTTATTTGGAATTCTACAACACAAAAGTCAATATATCATCCAAAGTAGTGCAATCCAAAGAATTTAGGATATCATAGGAAGTGCTGCAATTTATAGCTGGTTCTACACCAACTCATTCATCCCAATGGGTTCCAGATACCAATGCACAAACCCAACTTATCTGAGGACTGTTAGAGAAGAGATGGCTTCAGGCAAAATGAGAAGTGTCCTTTTTCCACCTTTGTCAAATTTTCTCCTCCAAAAGTGCTAGTCCCTAAACTGCTACACATCAGAGTAGATCAGAAGCAGCCATTTATTTTAATTAAATAAATTTACTGCCAGAATGCATGTATAAAATCTTTCATAGGACCCAACAACTTCTTCAAAAGAGATGCTATGAAGATTTTTACTTTCCTTTCTTTATTAAACTCAAAAATATCCCTGCAAGTATAAGTTTCAATGTATTCCTGATACTACATAGGTATATCATCTAAATTAAGAACATAATAGCTAGCACTTACACTTATATACTGCTCTATAGTGTTTTACAGCACTCAGCAGTTTACAATGTAGCATATTGCCCCCAACAATCTGAATCCTCAATTTACTGACCTTAAAAGGGTGGAAGGCTGAGTCAATCTCGAGTCTGTCTGAATCAAATTCCAAGCTGTGGACAGAGTTTACCTGCAATACTGCATTCCAATCACTGCGCCACTCATCTCTGTGACAGCATGATTCAGAAGTTTATTGCTTAAAGATGCTAATTACTTATCCATTTTTAGGAAATCTGCAGAACATAGTACTTTAAAAAAACAACAATGATGGAAATGAGATTCATATGCATGACTGTGCATAGAAAGAATTTTCCAAATTGGAGTGTTACATTTAGAAGGCTTTCAAGAAAAAAAGGGTATGTTAACAATGCTATTAATATAGTAGCAAAATAAAAGTTCAGTATTCAGTAATATTGTAGTATGATGCTGTGGCAGTACAGAAGATGTTAGAATATGAACACAAAATAATATTTTCAAGCTTGAAATCCTGTTATAGGTTTCCCTTAAAGTTTTTTTCCTCCTTTTTTGAGTCAGTCCTGGACAAATCCCTACAATTTTCATGACAAGATTTTGGGAGTGGTTTGCATCCTCCTATGGCTAAGAGAACTCACTTTGTGCCTAAAGGGGAACCAGAAGTCATTATTTCCCAGTTTATAGCCTAATGCCAGACTACTAGACCAATCACTGGCTCTTTTCTAAAATTATCACCGACTTTTAGAAACACAGAATTGGGTTAAAATGGAAGTTTTTGGACTAGTATTAGGTTTTCCACACAGTCTTTTATAACATTTTCCCTTGTTTCAATAGCTATGAGTCAAATTCAGTATTTTGTTCTGATTTTTTTTTCTGTACTCAAATTATATGTACCATAGATTTAAATGTGAATCTACAAAAGAAAATCTAAGCCATGCAAGTTTAACCCAGTAATTTTGAATGGACGGATTTGTTCAATCTTGCAATATCCAGCTTCAATTTTCTGGATACACTATGTCCAATTTCTTGACTGCTGTTTATCTTTTAGGTAACCCTCATGTCTCCTTACTGCTGTGCTGTAGAAAATGTTGTATCTGCTCAAAGTCTAACCCAAACAAAGGACTATGTTGAAGCAGTAAACTCCTAGTAAACTATTCATAGAATGGCACAAATGGGTATTCCAGAGGGATTCACTTACCCTCTAAACTAGAAATAAGTACTTGATAAGCAGCAGTCTGTAAAAGGGGATTTTTAAAAAAGAGAAAGAGAAAGCCGGGGGAAAGATTAAGATAATTTTGCTTTTGACAGTATATCTGTCATAAATTCAATGTCAAACTATACTCCATTGTTCAAGTATCTGATATAAACTTCTATTTTGCTCTTCTCCATGCAAGCACTTCTTTTATTTGAAAAGTTGCCTATCTTTCATAGTTTTATATTAAACTGCAAGTGAGTAACAGTACAATATCAAAGGAAATAAAACTCCAGTTGCAATTGCTGCTGGGGTTGCCTTCTGAATGTAACTTCTACAATATTTCATATGTTCTGACACCTTTCACTCTCAATTATTTGGCTGCTGTCAAAATGAATCAATCAAATTACAGCACAGTATGTCTTCATGTTACCAGTCTATTATGTGTTGGTTGCATTATCTTTGAAATATATGGGAGTATACATTTTTATTTCTTATTATTTATTTAATACAGCTTCCCACCCCACTTTTGGATATAAGTTCACAAGCACAGAAAACTTAAATTAGCTCAGATCAGATCAGATGCTTAATACACATATCTATGTAAGAGGTATACAAATGAAGGACTGTTGAGATACTTTAAAATATTAATAAAATATCATTATTGCTCTGAAAACACCAGATAAGTTGATGTGCCTAAATTACCTACAAGCAGATAAATAATGCAATACAATATTACATAAACTAATAAGAAAGAGACTAAGTAAATATAATTAGAAATTGCTGATAACTATCAATTAGATTTCAGAGATCAGAAACAAAGTAAATAGTGCCATATTTATTAATAATAAGTACAAATGTAAAAAAGAACAATTCAAAGCTTTACTATCAGTAATGCTAACAGATCGTTTTGGTAAACTGGTATCAGAAAACAAAATTCCTAAAGGCATTCTAACTGCTATAATAGACATAATTTAGTACCCCGCCACTACAAATTCATATTTATGTATGTATCTGTGTTTTATTCCAGTTTAGCTAGATGATCTATTTAATGATCTATCCATGGGAATGCAACTTTGTGACGATACTGGCGCTTTTCATTCAAATATTGCCTAGATAAGGAAGTTGGCCTAAAAGCAGTTGTTTATCAATCGTCAGAACGGTATGCATACTTTAGTACCCTTAATTAAACAGTATCATCTTATGGGTCCCAGGAACCTATTGAGGCAATTTCCTTATGAAACAACATAGCTTCTGAAATTGTGATTGCTCTTGGTTCTTCCCCTAGGAACAGGAAATTAATCTTGGTACTTTTAATCTGGTGTATTTTGTATTTTGATTTGTTTTTAATAACCTGCTCACAGATGAAGATGAGTGCAAAGCATATAAAATGAATGAATGAATGAATGTGACATATATTTAAAACACCATATTATCTATCTATCTATCTATCTATCTATCTATCTATCCATTATCTATCTATCTATTATCGATCGATCGATCGATCGATCAATCGATCTATCTATCTATCATCTATCTATCTTTCTGTTATTATCATCTTGGACTTCCTTTCTATCTTGCAGTTGGTTATCCACTAACTTGACAATTAAGGAACACAGAATGTATGATCAATATCTGTATATTTTTGCGATAAAGTATCATATTCTAAACTTGATTTTGCTTGTGTACCAACTCTGAAAATGTATTCACCCAGTTTTATTCCATTTATCCATTAGGCTTTAAATTCTACATACGTTTACTTAAATTATGTAAGCAAGGCTACATGTAGCAAAAAGTGATTTTCATGTTTTATTCAATATCTCTTTTCATTTTGTAACTTTAAAATAGTGCAAAAAGTGGAAATTCAAGGATCTTGTACCATTTTTTGATTCTCTATAGGAGTGCATTGTTTGGATTTAAAAGTACATCTCATCAAAAGAGGAAACATTGTTTATGTTCAATGCGAAATATAACTATTATTATTTTTAGACTGATCTCAAACATTTTATGCCATAATCTTGTAGGACAGAAAGAGTTGTAATTTAAATACATCCTTATTTTTAAAGACAAGTGCTGATGAATGGATGTGTTTTGGATATATTTTTATTGGGTTTATAAGCATTCCTTTGAGTCAAGTTTATCTTTTCTCAACTAGGGAGTCTGATTAGATGAGTTATCTCCAGAGCAGATTGCCTATATATTTTTCCTCTAAAACTATAGGAAGAGCATAGCCTAAACTTTATATTAGCTAGTATAGCTTTAATAAAGTTTGCACGTGCATTTTATTGTGTGTGTCAACATTCCACAAATGTTTATAGGATTCATACATAATTCTTAAGCTTTCTAAGCAGGGGTGAAATTCACTTACTTCGCTACCGGTTCGCAAATGTGAGTGCATGCACCTCCTTCACGCATGCACAGAGCCTTCTGTACATATTCAGAGGGTAAAAAAATTGGACGTGATGATGTCTGGGTGGGTGGACAGAGCCTCCCACCGCCGGCGCTACCGGTTTGCCCGAGCTGGATAGAACTGGCTGAATTTCACCACAGTTTCTAAGTGCCTAAGCACATATTGTTCCTCAGCATACGTTCTTGGATCCTAAATTATAGTCTTCCTGTTCAAGTCTGTATTTGATGGATGTTAGGAAAACCTGTTTAATGTTTACAATAAATTTTCTTATTATATAGAATCATTACTTTTATATTATCAAAATAATATACAAACTGTTCCCAAAGCCCATAGGTGATTTAGGAATATTAAATATTATACAACATCCTGATAAAAGAAATAAGAAATCCAATTTGAGAGGTCCAGTTGAATTAAATTAATTCTATGAGCATAAAGAGCTTTTGATATTTTTTTCCTGAGCCGTATCCTTTAATATCAGTCCTGATGGATAGTATATAAATTTCTAAGAATTGCATTATACAGCATAGAGTTCAGCTTTTCAAAGAAAAATGTCATGTGAACTAATAAAGTACCATCCCATCTTAGTAGACTTTGTATCTCTAAGTAAATATGTCAAGGTCTGGAATGTCATGGTAATTCAGTAGGCTGGAGCCTTACTGAAGGCAGAGTACAAATGTTTAAATAAATAAAATATTTAGTTCAATACAGATATTGACACTTAATATTGTGATAATTAAATGTAAGCATGTTTTAACTTCTAAACATATACAGACAAAATGGTGTGTATCATGTCTTGATGGATAAAATGTAAAAACTTTTTTCTGTGACAGACTTCACCCTATGCAACAGTTCTCACCCCAAGATTTGGCTGGAACCTCTCATGACACATTTTCAGAAGGTTGTCAAAGCATATTTTTTGTTTTTTGTATGGCTTTGTATAATTGTTATTAAAATTCAACTTAGTACCAACGTTTGACTATTTTTAATTGCTTTAAAATTTATATTTTTGGGTATTTATTTTTATTGCAATCCACTGCATATTGAATCTTGGTTATGATACTGGGAATATAATTTAATCAATTAAACTCCTCCAACAAAGAGAAATGTTAACATTGTAGTTTCTTAGAGCAAATTTACCTTTTAACATTTAATTTCCATATCTAATATCCTGAACCTGCCACTTAAGACTTATGTCATATAGTGCTATCAGAATATTTTAGTGGGAAAATATACTATTTTTCACTAAAATATAATCATCTTCCTATTGCTTTCATCTATGATATCAATGTGGTATAGAGACCAAGCTATTGAGATAGGAGAAGGGAAGGGTGCAGCGGTGAAATGCACTTACCTTTGCTACCAGTTCAGGAGTGTGAGCACGCGTGCCTCTTCTGCACATGCACAGAGGGTCAAAAACGGGACATAATGACATCTTGGCAGGTGGGTGGAGCCTCCCACTGCCGGTGCTCCCAGTTTGTGCAAGCCAGATAAAACTGGGCAGATTTCACTGCTGGAAGGGTGCAATTGCTTAACGCATTGTAAGCCGCCCTGAATCTCCGGAGAAGGGCGGCATATAAATCAAATTAAAAAAAAAAATTCAAATCAAGTCATTGAAGTTTACTAAGGATTCTCTGTCTTTCAACCTTTACTGAGATCTTATTCAGGAAGGGTTTATATACTGCTTTGAGCTCCTGAGAAAATAATGGGATACAGGGTATAGAATGCATGTATATATTTATATGTGTAAGTATATGAAATGAAGTAAAGTAACTTGTTAGATTAAGTCTTTTTATTTTTCTGGTCCAAATTCTAAATGTTTGAATAATCTGTATTGGGCTACTTCTAGCTATTGACTTTATATTACATTTTTAGTTATATAATTAAATGCATGAAAAGTGATGTAGTATTTAGTTATATCCATAGAAATCCAAATCAGAAACATTACTGAGTAGCCTATTGTTTACTATTGTCATTATTTCTTGTTCCTGTTTGATAATACTAGTACATGCAAAAGTACCTGAAAATAAACTATTCCTTTAAGTAAAATATCATTTTGATTATTACTGACATTGGTGCTCATTAAAAAACAGTTTTTCTGTAGGGCCTGAAAGCTACTTCATGTAAATGGACAGTAAATATAAATGAATAGGACTGCATAACTTTAGTTAAAAAGTGGGTTTCGAGGGGAGAACTCTGGGTTTTAGATCAGTAAGCTATTGTGGTAGAACTTGTTTTATTATTTTCTCTTTTTACATATCAAGTCTACAAAAAGAATGAAAGCATCTCATATAGCTTTTAGGTATCTTTTCCAATTAGGATTGCATGAGGTTTATCAATTGCATTAAATTTATTTTGTTTTGCTTATTTATAAAGAGGCCAATTATATGGATAAGTATCAGTCTGAAGATTATAATACTCATCTTCCAGCTCCTATTTCTCATAATAGTAAATGCATTACATTAATTCACACAGACACATATAGGCATAAAAGAAACATCTTTTCAGGAAAATAAACTTCAAATTTTTCTTCCAGCACTGTGCATTTCTCTAATGATGAGAAAAGATATCTGATTCCTACTGACTTCAGGAACCAAAGATACATAAATGTATTGGTGTCATAAAACATTCAGTTTTGGAATAGGGACCCCCCACTTCTCATATTTAAACTTTTAGATGATAGAAAATTTCTCCTAAAATTTACTACTTTAGAAGTAGAAATATCACTTAAGCTGTTTTACATCTCTAGTAATGCCTCAAAATTTGCTGGCTTAAGTCTGACATAATAGACTTCAAATATCTTAATAATATAAAATTATTATCAATTCCTTTTCTTCCATTCAATCAATCAATTAAACCAGAGAATAAGCATGCAGATGCTATATGGAAGGCTTTCTATGATATGTCTTATATATCTGCCATAGTAGTGAGACCCAATCTGGTGCAGTAGTTAAGGTGCTAGTCTAGGAACCAGGAGACTCTGAGTTCCAAACTCCCAGATAGGCATGCAAGCTGGCTGGGTGACTTTGGGCCAATCAACTTTCTCAGCCCAACCCACCTAACAGGGTTGTTTTTGTGGGAAAAATAGAAGAAGGAAGGAATATTAGATATGATCACTGCCTTGAGTTACTTATAAAATAACAAAAATCTAAAAAATAAAATAAAATCGTAGTGGCTTGATTGTTGATATCCAACTTCTCACCATCCTGTTTTCCAGTGCAAAACTAGTTTTATTTGGCAGGAGTATAAATAATTTAACATGGGAGAAACATTGAAAAGCCCATTTCCATGGATACAGCAAAACTGTACATATGTGAATCCCTCCAGTGAGCTGGAACCTGTACCCTATAAATATAATGCTTAAATAGACCTTGTTTATGGTGACATTTAGAATATATTACTCAGTGATTTATGAAGATTCTAGTCTTTGTTTCTTTGATATATTTCATGTAAGATGCAGATTTAATGGTACCTTTCTGGTCCGGACAATGGATGGCAATAAAAGGAAAATCAAGATAGGGTTCACTTTGTCCCTATAATTAAAAAAATGTGATTTGGAGGGAGGTCACAGAGTTGTGGACTTGACAGGTGGACAGATTCTCTGCCATTAATGGGAGCTCTTTTATAACAGGAGCTCTTTTATAACACATTTTAAAAAATAGGATAGGATAGGATAGGATAGGATAGGATAGGATAGGATAGGATAGGATAGGATAGGATAGGATAGGATAGAGGAGAGGAGAGGAGAGGAGAGGAGAGGAGAGGAGAGGAGAGGAGAAGAGAAGAGAAGAGAAGAGAAGAGAAGAGAAGAGAAGAGAAGAGAAGAGAAGAGAAGAGAAGAGAAGCTGGAAGGTACCTTGGAGTTCTAGTCCAGCCCCCTGCTCAAGCCATTTCAAATAAGTGATTGTCTAGTCTCTTCTAAAAAGCCTCCAGTGATGGAGCACCCACGATTTTTGAAGGCAAGCTGTTCCACTGGTTAATTGTCCCTACTGTTAAGAGGTTTCTCCTTAATTCCAGGTTGCTTCTCTCTTTGATTAGTTTCCAACCATTGTTTGGAGAATAATTTGAACTTCTCTTCTTTGGTAGAGAGGCAGCCTCTCAAATACTGGAATATCGCTATCATATCACCCCTTATTCTTCTTTTCTTTAGAATAGCCAGACCCAAAACCTGTAGCCATTCTTCATATGGTTTAGTCTCCAGGCCTTTGATCATTTTAGTTTTTCTTCTCTGAACTTTTTCCAAAGTTTCATCATCTTTTCGTAGTATGGTGACCAATATTGATATTCCAGGTATGTTCTTCTCTGGTCAGTGGTTGAATGATCTTGATAGAGGGGACCTAGACATTAAACCCTTGCCATGGACAGATCATTCGCTCCTTCACTTGGACTTTCCAGCCGCTTCCCCCCACCGCAGGGAGACGGAACCGACCAGATGGTTCCATCCCAGGTGCCTGATGGACTCCGAAAGGTTCCTGACAGAGCTTGGGCCGTTTCCTGAGACTGTGACACACAACTCGACTGAAGAACTGGTGGCCACCTGGGAGGGTGTGGCCGCCAGGGCTTTGGACCGCATCGTGCCTTTGCGGCCTCTAACCCGATGCCGATCTCAATTGGCTCCTTGGTTCTCCGAGGAGCTGAGAGAGATGAAGCGTCGGAAAAGATGCCTAGAGAGCATTTGGAGGACTGGTCAATCCGATTCTGACTGGACACAGGTGAGGTCTTATATCAAGACCTATATAGTGGCGATAAAAGTGGCGAAATCTAACCATTTTTCCAGTCTTATCGCATCTGCAGAGAACCGCCCAGCCACTCTGTTTAGGGTGAGCCACTCCCTTCTTTGGGGTGGGGTGCAGGAAGATTCCTTGCAGGGTCGAGCTGAGGATTTTGTGCAATTCCTGCATGATAAAGTTGCTCGGATTTGGGAAGGCTTGGACTCCGACTGGATGAGTCCAGAGGAGGAGATGAGGGTAGGTCTTGAGAATGTTATCTGGGAGGAGTTTGATCCTGTGGCTCCCGAGGATGTGGACAGGGTTCTGGGTAAGATTAGTGCCGCCACGTGTTTATTGGACCCGTGTCCCTCCTGGTTGGTACTGGCCTCCAGGGAGGTTACACGAGGCTGGCTCCAGGGGATTATAAGTGCTTCCTTGAGTGAGGGTGCCTTTCCCGCTGCCTTGAAAGAGGCGGTGGTGAGGCCCCTCCTCAAGAAGCCTTCCCTGGACCCGGCTGAATTAGCTAACTACCATCCAGTCTCCAACCTTTGTTTTGTGGCAAAGGTTATTGAGAGTGTGGTGGCACGACAGCTTCCCCAGCACCTGGATGAAGCTATCTATCTGGACCCGTATCAGTCGGGCTTCAGGCAGGGGTACAGCACAGAAACGGCGTTGGTCACGTTGGTGGATGATCTCTGGAGGGCTCGGGACAGGGGTTGCTCTTCTGTCCTGGTCCTATTAGACCTCTCAGTGGCTTTTGATACCATCAACCATGGTATCATGCTGCACCGGCTGGAAGAGATAGGGGTGGGAGGCACCATGTTGCAGTGGTTCTCCTCCTTCCTCTCTGACTGGTCGCAGTCGGTGTTGGCAGGGGGGCAGAGGTCGACCCTGAGGCCCCTTGTATGTGGGGTGCCACAAGGGTCGGCCCTCTTGCCCCTTCTGTTCAAAATTTATGTGAAGTCGCTGGGTGAGATCATCTGTGGTTTCGGGGTGAAGTACCACCAGTACTGGATGACATCCAGCTGTACATCTCCACCCCGGACCACCCCAATGATGCCCTTGAAATGATGTCCTAGTGCCTGGAGGCTATACGGATCTGGATGGGGAGGAACAGACTCAGGCTCAACCCATCCAAGACCGAGTGGCTGTGGTTTCCAACATCCCAATATAGTCAGTTGGTGCCATTACTGACTGGATGAAGCTCCTGTGCGAGCTGCACTGGCTCCCAGTGGTCTTCCAGGTGCGATTCAAAGTATTGGTCACCACCTTTAAAGTGCTCCATGGCATAGGACCCGGGTACTTTTGAGACCAACCTCTGCCACAAACAGCCTCCCACTGGCCAGTTCGCTCCCATAGAGAGGGTCTCCTCAGGGTGCCATCTGCCAAGTTATGTCAGCTGGTGACACCCAGGGGGAGGGCCTTCTCTGTGGGAGCCCCTGCCCTGTGGAATGAACTGCCCCGGAAACGCGCAGGATCTCCGACCTCCATGTATTTCGCTGTGCCCTCAAGACCCTGCTGTTCTGCCAAGCCAAGCTATCAATTTAATGATTTTTAAATTGGGTTTTAAATTTTTGGGGTTTTAAATTTCAGCCGAATTATGTAATAATTTTAATTATTTTTAACTGATGTTTGTCTTTGTGTTTTTTAATAGGCTGTACACCGCCCTGAGTCCTTTGGGAGAAGGGCGGTATAGAAATAAAATTATTTATTTATTTATTTATTTATTTTATTTATTCTTATTAGGATTTTGTAAAGCAACACTAATACTTCACATGATCTTGATTATATGCCTCTGTTTATGTAACCCAGGATTGTATTAGCTTTTTTGGTTGCTGCTACATACTACTGGCTCATATTCAAGTGATCATCCACTACAACTCCAAGGTCCCTCTCACAGTTACTGTTTTTGAGCCAGGTTTCACCTAATCTGTACTTATACAGTTGATTTTTCTTGCCTAAACATAAAGCTTTGCTTTTCTCCACATTAAATTTCATTTTGTTGGATGGGGCCCATTGTTTAAGTTTGTCAAGATCTTTTTGGATCCTGAGTTTGTCTTCGGGGTGTTGGCTATTCCTGCCAGTTTAGTATCATCTGCAAATTTGATAAGTTCCCCTTCTATTCCTTCCTCTAAGTCATTTATAAAGATATTGAAGAGTGCTGGGCCTAAAGCAGAGCCTTGTGGTACCCCACTCTTCTCTCCATAGTAGTACATTAAGTACTACTCATTGTATATTGTTTGTCAACCAGCTACAAATCCATCTGGTGGTGATATTGTCTATTCCATATTTTTCTAGCTTACCAAGAAATAGATTGTGGTCTACTTTGTCAAATGCCTTACTGAAATCTAAGTATATTATGTCCACAGCATTTCAACTGGAAATACCGCAGTGTTTTTATCTTCCAGGATGAAAATCATGCTTCAAAAAATATTCCCAGAGGAAACAACAGAAAAGAAGCTATGGGAAGGGGGAAAATACCTTTTGGAATCAGATGGTGAGAAACAGGGGCTTACTACTGGGTCTGAGAGACTGTTGACCTTCTAAAATGAGTGTTGCCAAACTTTTTTGATTATTTCCATATGTATCTCAAGTATATCTTGCCTTTCCATTCTAGTGACTACTGAAGAAATTATCGTAGATAATCTGCCTTCATCGATTATTCTCCATTTGTAATTATTTATTTATTTATTTATTGTATTTGTCAAACACATATAAGATAACAGATATAAGTATAAACATGATTATAAATATAGGATAAGGATACGAATAAATGGGGACAGTAGGACAGGGACAGTAGGTACACTGGTGCACTTATGCACGCCCCTTACAGACCTATTAGTAATGGGGTCAGATCAACAGTAGACAGTCTAAGGTTAAAGTTATGGGGGTTTGGGGAAGTAACCACAGAATCAGGTAGTGCATTCCGGGCATTGACCACTCTGTTGCTGAAGTTGTATTTTCTGCAATTGAGTTTGGAGTGGTTTACCTTAAGTTTGTATCTATTGTGTGCTCATGTATTATTGTGGTTGAAGCTGAAGTAGTCATTGACGTTAGAACATTGTAGCAGATAATTTTATATACTATGCTTAGGTCAGGCCGAAGGTGGCATAGTTCTAAATTGTCTAATCCCAAAATTTCAAGCCTGGTGGCATAAGGTATTCTGTTGTGAGCAGAGGAGTGGAGTATTCTCGTGAAATACCTCTGGACTCACTCAGTTGTATTTATGTCTGATATACAATGCAAGTTTCAGGCAGATGAGCTGTATTCAAGAATTGGTCTAGCAAAGGTTTTGTATGTCCTAGTTTGCAATACAATATTTCCAGAGAAGAAGCTTCACAAGATTAGGTTAACAACTCTTAATGCCTTTTTGGCAATATTGTTGCAGTGAGCTCCGGCACTTAGATCATTCGAAATGAGTACTGCAAGGTTCTTGGCAGAATGAGGGTCATCTACGAGGTCATATCTGTCCAGCTTGTATTTGATGTTCTGTTTTTTTGGGGGGGGGGTTTGCCAATGTGTAAGACAGAGCATTTTTGGGTTGATATTTGGAGCTTCCAATTGTTTGACCATTCTGATGCATAGTCAAGGTCTCTTTGTAGAGTAGCAGCATTGCAGTAGTGTTGAATAGTTTTACATCATCAGTGAACAGAACACAGTTGCTTATAATATGATTGCAAAGGTCATTTATGTAAAATATAAAGAATGTTGATCCTATAACGCTGCCTTGGGGAACACCGCTGTTAAGAGGTACAGGGTTTGATAAGGCGCTCCCTATTTTGACTACTTGTTGCCTGTTTGAAAGGAACGCAGCTATCCACTTATGCAGGGATCCGGAAATGCCACAAGATTTGAGTTTTAAAAGTAGTTTGTTGTGTACCACTAAATCAAAGGCTTTGGAGAAGTCTATGTAAATTGCGTCTATTGCTTTACCCTGGTTGAGTTGTGTAGTCCATATATTTTTGAATGTATGAATTGCAGATTACAGGACAAATTTTTCCTAAAACCAAACTGCTTGTTAGAGAGTAGGTTGTTTGTCTCTAAATGGAGGGTAATTAAATGGAAGATGATGATCCCTCCACCCAAACATAACATGAACTTCACTTCCTTATTAGTTATAGTAGATGAAAAGATTTTAAAAGACTGCTCCATTTTTATTTCCCCCATCAACCAAAGTAGGCAGGCAGTGTTCATACCTCCTGACTTGGAACATACACCAGCACTTAGAGAATATTTTGCCATGTTCCTGCTTTCTCATTCCCTTGATACAAAGAGATATTGCAACTTTCTAGAAAAAGTATAAGATCATAGTGTATATTGTAGAGTCAATGTAATTTGGAGAAAAATTCTTATTCTTACTATGAATACATTTGAAATAGTTTTCCATTATGGACATTTCCATTAATCATAGTATTTGACATTCAGGAATTTATTCCATTGATTCCTAAATTACCATGGAATGGCTGAACAAATCTTACTTACTTCATTGTTAATAATAATAACATGGGCCTCCCCTGCAACACTTCCCTAAATGAAGATTGCCCAGAAGCACCATTTGGTTCCAAATACTTTTTTTTTTCAGCCAAAATGTTGCACAGAAGCTAGACAAAGAATCCAATTAAGTAAAGTAGAATGAATTCATGATGAAAATATATATAATCTTATGTATATTTATAATATAATACCTGCAGTAAATACAAGCTGGAACATAAAGAAATCAAGAGTTGTACTTTTAAAATGCCTATGTGTTCATTAAGATTTCATTATCCACCTACACTAAAAAGCCTCTTCCTTCCATTTTCTTTCATCATGACCCTTTTCCTCCATTCTTTTTTTAATCTGCAATTCCCTACTTTACATGCACTCTCAAATTTTAAACAAGCAAAATTTGTGCATTAGTATGTCTTTTTCATTTATGATTTATGAATGACAGGTTTTTCTGTGCAGCGTAATGGTATGAAAGGAAGACATTATTTTAAACATTAAAGTAAAAACCATTTGCAACTATGATAAGAAAGGTCTATTGACATTAAAGTTTAAAATCTGCCCAAGGTAGAGGCGAACTAACAGGTGAGGGCATCATGCATGCAATTGGTAGACAGTTCAGAACATTACTTGTCTTCCTTTCTCAATCTTTGGCAACCGTTTCATTTTGATGCATCAAACAATCCATCAAATTATCAAAGCAACTGCAGTTTAATGACTTAAAAAGTATTTAGATTGCTAGTCAGAGCATTCACTTAATAAAAGTCCCACTTGATTTGTGAGAAAGTTTTGCCTGTCTTTAAGTCAGCAAAATATGCAAATACAAAAAATACAAAATGGAAAGTTTCAAGGTGGATCTAATTCTTTCACACATGCTTCAACATTTTTCCATTACATATTCTTCTAGATTGTGTTTTGGAATACATAGCTATAGAGCATGCATTAGGAAATAGAAAATATGAAGTTGAATAATAACTGAAAATGTGTCAAAATGAATCTTATGTCCTGTATTATAGTATAGATTGGTAATTACAATTCCTGTTCTTATTTCCTCAGTGGTAAAAAGAATATGCCAAGAAAGAAGACTAAGGAGGAAAGTTTCCTCTTAATGACTTTTATGCCAAAAGTAATACAATAATCAACATCTGTTTTTTCTTTATAAGAGTCATTTTTTAAATACTGAATTTTCACATTTCAATGATGCATCATTGAAAGGACTTGTTACAATAGTTTTATATTTATAGTGTAATATCTACCACCTGTCTATTACATTTATAAGCAGCTCAACTCAGGGTACAAAATTAAAAGCAGAATATCTAAAAGATAGAACAACAAGGAGGCAGTAAACTGGTATGTAAGAAGTTTGAGAGTAAAAAAATCCCCCAAGGCTTATATTTTTAACCCAGTCAGAATTGATTGGCCCATTTGGAAGATGGAGGAATAGTATTCAATATATTCAAGAGAATACTATTTTTAGTAAAAACAAAGAAAACAAGAGAAGGAAGAGGAAGAGAAAGGAAAAGAATGAACACAAGAAATTTGTCTGGGAATGACATAAAACATGTTTGTTGCAGCTTCTAACCAAGGCTTTATTTTTCCAATGCAAGAAACCTTCACGGTAAAGAGAAAGGCAGACTGACTTGAAGAAAAGAAGTAATTTAAAGTCAAAATTCAGAGTTTCATGCTCTGCAGATTATCCCCCACAGTATCCTGGATGGTTACTAATTCTAACTGTAGAATTCTTACCATATTTGGTTTCATTATATTACTGTCACTATCCTCAATATCTAACCCAACATTGTTTACAGGAATAACTTACAGATATTGATGGGAGCTCATAGACAGGAGAACATGGAGATGTTGCCTTCCCATTATCTCTATCTTTTGATACCTAAGAAATATCATTTCTCTAACAAATGCTTCTCTGTTGGAAGTATCTTCTATGTTTTTAAATTCTACTTAAAATTCTGCTATACGATTACTTAAACCAGTAGACATTATATGGCAATTCATTACAATTATATAAATCAATTGCATATTATTCCTATTGTCTTTTATCAGCCCTTAATCAATTTCAGTGGAAGGCTAATGAAATCTTAAGTGTCACTTGATGACCCATTGATGGTCCTGACTGCAACAATTACATTGTTTATGGGTATAATGACAAAAAAGCGACTGGGGATTGCTTTTCTAACAAAAATATTTTGATCTAAACTCTGCCTGTACTTTACACAACAGTTATAATAAGCATTACCATTTTATAAATTTTTAACAGACTCTTATTTTCAAATTCATCTGTTTGAAGACAGATCATTTCTTGCATTATTAACATGACAGAATCATTATGGATTTAGAAATAGAGTATAAATGCATATGCTACTATATGAGCCATACATAATAATATTGAATCATCACTGAATATTCCTGCTGTATGTTATACTGCTTCATTAAGTATAATATGCATTAGAAGAAATTTGCATGTCTAAATTAACCAATCATAGTGCCTTGATACCAATCATTGTATTATATTTATTAACTATTCAAAAATCTGCACCACAATTTCCTTGCATCATCATCTGATTATAAAATAAATTTATAACAAATAACATCATTCCACAGATTAATGCAGTATCTCTTCAATCTACCCTGAACATTTTCACAATGTCAGCCTTCCTTGGTGTGCTTCCAGTTGCAACTACCAGGATCCATATCTATAACGATGCTATATTTGACCCTAACCCTAACCCAGGGGTGGGTTCTACTTACCTTTACTACCAGTTTGTAATGGGATCGCGCGTGAGCGATCGGTTCGCTCACACATGCAGAAACTTCTGTGCATGCGCAGATCACTGATGATGACATCTGGGGCGGTGGGCAGGGCCTCCCGCTGGTTTTACTACCAGTTCTTGCGAACCGGTCCGAACTGGGGGCAACTCACCACTGCCCTAACCTCAATATCAGGTTGAGAAGTCTGTACTATTATAAGTATTACATGTATTTTCAAACACAGAAAAAATGAAACCATGGATAGAGGAAAATACGAGAGAAGGAATCAGAAAACTGAAAATGCTGGCAATTTTCTTTGTAATAACCCTCGTTGTGGAATGTTGTCTCTCCTTGCTGTAATTCCATAAAGAAATCAAAGGTTTTTCCCCCCAAATATACTTCAGATTTGAGACTAGGCCATAAACCTAGCTTGTTGGCAGAACTAGAAAATTATAGCAATAGGCAGATAGCATAATGATGCTGGCTGTCTAGAAGGAGAAAGGAAATCTGGCAAGGGCATATCATCCACAAAAGCCTATTCCTGGCTTAGTTCTTGCATGACACATTCTTTGAATCTACACAATGAAATATTAAACTTTCCTAATAAAATAAAAAGCATTTGGAAGAAAGCCTGATTGTGGATATTTCTCCATAAGTAGACAAGGGAATCTACTGAGAACTTCCACAGGTTAGCACATTATGTAGCACATGCTTTCTTCAAACTAGATTTCATATTTCCATAATTCTGGCTATTTCAGTCATTGCGAAAGATGACAAAGGTTGAAGTTCATACATAAGTATATACAGAAGAACCAAATCAGGCATGAATTTTACCATCAAGGTTTTTAAAAGTATAAACTATATCAAAGAGATAACCATTAAGGAACAAGCATGTGAATCTGCATCAAGGAATGTAACTTTTCAAAATATGGTTTTGCATTTACAGATGTTGTTATATAGTAATAAATCAATATGATGAAGATCCAATAATTTTTTACCTTGTAGATTTTGCAGTGGCAATGTCATGATGCCTCCTGCTGCAGCTGCTGCTACAAGCCCTTGAATGTTGGTGAGGTTAGCAGTAGGTAAAGTCAGGACAAGACCTTGCTGACCGCCCAATTGTCCAGCCATGTTGAAGGGTATCAGAATAGGTTGATTCAGTGCTGGAGGGGCTCCTGGCATCACTCCAGTTACAGCTGAGGCTAACTGCTGAGCTGTCAACAATGGCTGCAACAAAACATAGTGGTCACAGATTATCATATAACAAAATAGACATATAGCAAGTGGGAAGCAATTATTTCACTGGAGTCACAGATTCTTCCAATGTGTTTGATTTTGTGATTCATTTAAGATACCTGTCCAAAGATAAGACATAACATTACATTAATCAATATTTTTAAAAGTGTAACTGTTTCAAAAATTGTCTCCAATTAACCAGGCTGGTTATCAAGACTGCTGAAATACATGGAAAAAGGCATCTTAAAGGGTTAAATTCTATTCATTATGTTAAAAAAATTAAATATACTTCTTGATTAATTAATTATGCAACTTGGTGGAAATGTAACTGATAAAACATAATTTAAAAGTTTAAAATGTATAAAAATATAAATTATTATTTAATTATGTTGCAACCTTAGTTGGAGCCATGGCAGCACAGTGATTAGAATGCAGTATTGCAGGCTAATTCTGCTTACTGTCAGGAATTCAATACTGATTGGCTCAAGTTTGACTCAGCCTTCATCCTTCCAAGGTTGTTAAAATGAGAACCCAGATTGTTGGAGGAAATATGCTGACTCTGTAAACCACTTAGAGAGAGCTGAAAATCACTGTGAAGCAGTATATAGCTCTAAGTGCTATTGTAAGGTGACCAGATTTTAACATTGGTAAAGCGGGACACCCACCATTTTGTGGGCGTGGCTTGGAGGTCATGTGACCGGGTGGCCATGGCTATGTATATAGAAAAAAGTCATTTCTGACAGGTCCTCGCACTTTTGACTGGTCCTCACACTTATGACCATCCTCACATTTATGCCCGTGCAGCATTCTTAACAACCATGTTACTCATTTCACAACTGCTTCTCTTCACCATGGTGATAAGATAGGGCAAAAAACGTAAAATGTGAGGACAGTCGTAAGTTTGAGGACTGGTCAAAAGTGTGAGGACCAGTCAAAAATAACTTTTTCAGCCCTCTGAGTAGTCCATATGCATAAAAGGATACAGCAATAGAGAGGGATGAAGAAAGGGAAGGGAAATTAGAGTAGGAGTGAGGGTAAGAGAGGGAGGAAGAGAGGAGGAGAAGGAGAAAGGAAGAGAAAGTAGGGAGGAGAAGAAGGGGGGGAAGAGAAAGTAAGAAGGAAAGAAAAGAAAGAGATGGTAGGTTTGAGGAGAAAGATTGCTGTACAAAAAAAAAGATGAAAGGGAAGAAAGCCAACCCCAAACAAACATAAAGATATTAAGATAAAGAATGAATTGTTAAACTTTAAAAAATAAAAGAGAACAAATATGAATAAATAGCAATAATTAGAAACACACATAAAAACATACAATGTATTTTCTTTGAACAGAATATTTGGCTGATTCACAAATTTAAACAGTGTTTAGTCATTTCAATTAAATTTACAATTTCTATATTTCCTTTTTGCCATATTTATTCCTCATCTACTTTTTTAAAAAAACAATATTACCCTTCATCCTCATCTTTAATCTTAATCAAATTCAATTTTTCCCTTCTATTCTATATTATACCCCTTCGCATTGTCATCTATTTTTATATCCATCCTCACATTGGTTAATTATGTAATTATGTAATACAGTTGTTTAATAGAAATTCAACATTTTAATATAAATCAATTAGTTATATAACTATCTTTTTTGTATATTAATCAATATGAACATGAATATTCCAATTATTTCCATGCAATCCAATTTCTTACAAATCCATTAATTATATTTACCAATAATAATAAACCAAATAACTTCCCCCATATATTCCTCCAAACCACAACTTAACCATTCCTGCTTTCAACACAATATATAATTAATAGTATCTCAATTATTACAATTCCCTAGTTAAATAGAGCTTTTTTTCTTTTGTGTTTTAAAATCTTGAACTCTCCTCTTTTGCCCTAAATTTCCCATTGTTTGCAGTTTTGCACCTATCTTTTTTGGTGAAGAAAAAGAAAAAGAAAAAGAAATCTCTCTCTGCCTCATTTTGCCACATTGCAACAAAGACCCTTCTTTACTTTCCGTTTCGCTTTTTCAGCATAGTTAGGGGGAAAAAAATCTCCAGCACTCTGCAGCTAGCAACTACAGAGCCCTGAGCAAAACAGCTGAGAGCAAATCCGCTGAGAGTGGGGAAGCCGATCTAATCAACTTGTGCTAATTAACCTATGTTGAAGCTTTAAGGGGCTGTTTTTTCTATTTTTGCAGGCATCGGTCTACTCATTTGTTTTCTTTTAACACTGATCAGTTGTAGGACGGACCTTTGAAGCCCCGCGGCAAGAGTTTAAACAGTTTTCTTCCCTCTAGCCATCAGCTGGGACTCAGGAGGCAGCCGGGAGCAACCCACCACTGCGCAGTGCATTCTTTCCAAAAATCGAGACTTTTTTAAAACGCCGCGGGACGTGGGACAAATTGTTCAAAAGCGGGACTGTCCCGCCAAAAGCGGGACGTCTGGTCGCCTTATGCTATTGCAATTGCTATTAAATTCAGCAATGTTTATAGGAGCACCCATCACCCCTCCAAGCAATTAGATTTATCCAGTGGTGAAATTCAGCTGGTTCGGGAGAACCGGTAGTTAAATTGCTGGCTGGCTCCAACCCTTCCCACCCTGCCCCTTTCAGGAGTCCCCATGCGCCCCATTTTGGCTCCCAGGTAAGTGCAGGGAGGCCTCCTAGGCCCAAAATGGGGCACGAGGAGAATATGGTGTGTCCCTGGTGGCCTGTTTTCACTCCCAGTAGGCTTCAAGGAGGCCTCTTAGGCCCCAAATGAGGTGCCGGGAATGCAGCGTACCCCCTATCACACATTTTCGTTCCTAGTATGCTTCAGTGAGGCCTACTAAGCCCAAAATGGGGCACTGGGGGTGCAGTGCGCCCCCCCCTGCGGCCTGTTTTCATTTCAGGAGGCTATAGGGAGGGCTAATAGGCCCAAAACAGGGCGCTGGAGGCAGCATGTCCCCCCATGGCCCATTTTTGCTCCGGGGGGGGGGTGCAGGAGGCTGAGTGCTGCCTGTCACAACCCCTGTCCACGCCCACCATGGCCACAGCTACCCAGCCAGTCATTAGGGCAGAGAACCGGTTGTTAAATTATATGAATCCCACCACTGAATTTTTCCATACAATGTATATTTATGTGTAGTTATGTTAGGGCTAGCTGGATGCAAGGACAGTAATTAGACCAAAGGGTTTAAATAGAATTAAATGCAAAAATTGGAAACTTTTAAACACATTCTTCACTTTCTGGAATGCTTTTCCAATTCACTACCTCTCCAGAAACCTCACGTGAAAGAAGAAAAATAAAATCCTCTGTTAATACAGTTAGTCCTCAACTTACATTTGTGTTGCTAAGCAAGGTAGTTGTTAAGTGAGTTTTGTCCCATTTTACAACCTTTCTGTTCAGTGAATCATTGCACTTGTTAAATTAATAACACAGTTGTTAAGTTGATTGTTTCCCCACTGACTTTGCTTGTTAAAAAGTCACAAAAGCTGATCACATGACCCTGGGACACTGCAACCATCAAAAATATGAGTCAGTTGCCAAGCATCTGAATGTTGATCAACTGACCATAGGGATGTTCTACGGCTCTGAAAAACAATCATGTCACTTTTTTCAGGCTGTTGTAACTTTGAATGGTCACTAAATGAACTGTTGTAAATTGAGGGATATCTTGTATTTGCAAATGCAACCATTGTTAAGCTTACAGCTAACAGTGCATTAAACAACTCTCCTTTTGATTACAAAATACCAAATCAATTAGGAAAAATGAAACACTGGCATATTTATTCATTAATAGAAGAAACAAACCAAAAGTTAATCTGGAAAATTCTGTCTTATTCATAGATCAATACTGGTGTTAAAGACTGGGAATGTAATTGCTGGAAAATCTTTTTCAGTTGGATGTAGCATAACTATGCATTCCATCAAAAATTAACAGCTACTTTTCATACATAACTCCTTAGTTTTTCTACATTTATTTCATTTTTATTTGTATACATTTATTTCATTTAAGTATTTTTCACATTTTTCATATGAACGACACAACATAAAATATATTGACTTTTTGAACATGATGGTTAACTAAGCACAAGTGTTAATTGCAATGTTTGTTCACAGGAAAAACATGATAACTTCTGTTTGGAAACACTAATGCAAACACTTTCCCCTGATTGATAGCAGGGAAAGAAATTAAAAATCATAATTAAGCAGATGAAACCAATTTCTACTTTGCTTTAAAAGCCGCACTCAACTTTTCTTTGAGATGAATAATTTACACCAGACAATGTATTTTCTAAATTCAAAATAATGCTTTATTGTTGTTTTCTGAAATCTTACCATCTTCTTCATATCTTATTCTGATTATACCAACTCAAACTGACCACAATACCCCCAATAAACTGATCACAATATTCCCAATATTTCCTGAACAGTGTTTGTCTCCCCCTTTTTTTCTTGAGATAAAACTAGGTGACATACAAAATCTAATTATTTCCTTAAAAATAAAGTTGAGTCCCCAACCAATAAACATTTCTACACTATAAAGATTTAACTTCCCAGTCTACAAAAAATCCCATTACTAACTATTCAATTGATTAAAAAAAGAATAATACAAACATCAGTAATTGAATATGGAATTTTTTTTATGTATAGTATACATCAGGGATGTCAAACTTGATTTCATTGAGGGTCACATAAGGGTTGTGGTTGACCTCAGTGGGCCGGGTGAGCATGGGTGGGGTGGGGTGGCCAGCTTGAAGTCTCTTGGAACTGGGGGCGCCTATGATGGCCCAGGTGGGGATGGGGTGATTCATTGTCTCCAGTGGAAGATAATGAGACCAGGACAAACGCCAAATCCTTGTCTATCAAGCCACGCAGAGCCCCCCCCCCCCGCAGATTTGTTTACTGGTTTTGAACTCGGACTGCTTGACTATGTTTTCTCTTTGGTGTGCCGGCCTTTGTTAGTATCGATCAACTACGTTTTTTTTCTCTTGTCCCTTTCTGGACTGACTGAAACGGCCCGTTTTGGATGTTGTGAGTGGCTTCTGCTCTGTTGCTGGACTCTGTTTGGTGAAGGATCGCTCCAGTTCCTGGCTATCCCCTTGTGGGGGGGGGGGTTCCCCTGCGATCGGCTCGTGGACAGGCTGCTAAAATGATCCCTCTCTGCTGTTTTGTCCTTCAGCTTAAAAGTGTCGTTTTTTTCCTCGGCGCAGCTGCGGTGGCCATTTTGGGTCAGTTTTTTGCTGCTCCCGTCTCTTCGCTAATTAAAGGCTTCCCCTTTTTTGCCGATTGTTGCCCTTTGCCTCCTGCTGTTAAATCGCCAGCCAAGGGTGTCGTTTGGGGCTAGGAGGCTCCTTTCTCTGCATTGAGCTCTCCCTCCTGTCAGCGGTGGTCGTTTGTTCCTTGACCGGGGAACAGCTGCACTTGCCTGCCTGCTCTCACGGCTTCTGTCAATCAGCCTCATCGCCTTTGTTCTTGCGGCATGTGGAGGCTCCTGTCACCTGGACTTCGCTCTCCTGACAGACCAACCTCTCGCTATCTGAAGCGGCTTGCCTCCTTGCCTAGGAGTGATTGGACTGCCATTTTGCCACCTGATTGTTGCGGCAGCGGCCATTTTGTCTGATTATTTATTGGCCCTCAAGTTTCAATCTGTGGAGTTGCCTTTTGCAAACTGACTTTCTAGACAATATTGTGGAGCATTTGCGCCCCCTCTCCTCTACCTCTACAGTATCCTGGTGGAGTTTATGCTCCCTGATTGTTTTTCTACTTCCAGTTTAGAGGGGCCTCTTGCGCCCCCACTGACTATTCCAACTTGATAACTGCATTGCTGTGCTGCCAAGGGCTAAGTGGTGGAGTTGTCGCGCCCCCTCCTTGTGCGTAATTAAGGCCTTTTTTTCATCGCAGCTATGCCTAAAGCCCTGGCAAAATCTAAACATGGCTGTTCGGCCAGTACTGCTGCTCATGCCACGTCTCATTCTGGCTCTCATGATAGGCCTGAGGAAACAGTGGCTGCCGCAGACTCATTACCATCGGCTGATTCTTCGTGGCCTTGCCAAAAAAGCCACAAGCACAGCGTGACTTCGAAATCTGAGAAGCGAAGAGACAAAGTCTTAACAAAGCTCTGCGAAAAGGCGAGCGCTGATAGGGCTGCAAAGAGTGTGGTATCCGCTCCTGTGGCTGACAACCCACCTCCGGAGTCTCTTCCCAGACCAGATACGCTGGATCAGTTGTCTTTACAGGATTGTCCGGTGACTATTTCGGCTTCTGCTTTACAGGGTTCTTCTGATCCTCCTCCTCCACCTGAGGCTTCGGTGCTGGAAGTTCTGCAACCAACTGTTTCAGTTCCTGCCACAGTGTCTTCTGCAGCGGCTGTCTCTTGTCAATTGCTCCCTGAGCAACTTCAACTCCTTATTGAGAACGCAGTGCAGAAGTCCTTGGACATGCGGGAGCATTCCCATAGCCGCCCTGAATCAGTACGGTTGGTTTCTTCTGTTTCCCCTGAATGAAGGGCTGTCGAGGATCCCCAGTCCAGGGCTCCGGATTCTCTTATGTGTTCTCACTTGAGTCAACCTTCCATTTTGATGGATGTGGACTATGCTGACTCAGCTTTATCCAACGATGAGAACTTACCTCTGGAACAACCAGCCTTCACTGGATTCTTTCCACAAGCCTTGTTCAAGTCTTTATTATTTAAGGCCGTGAACACTGCTCGCTTGTCTTCTCCTGCTGTAGAGCCACTCCCTGATTCCGGTACATTGGATCCCATGTTCGCCGAGCCTGCTAGGCCTATCACTTCTATCCCGACTCCTCCTCTATTTGTTGATGTGGTGAAACGGCAGTGGTCTTCCCCTGGTACGGCTCCTTCTCCATCGACGAACGATCGTAAGAACTTCCACGTCGCTGACGAACTGGATTCCCTTCTTCAGGTGCCATCGATCGACGCCCCTATTGCCGCCCTTTTACCCAATGCTAACATTCCAGATGATCCTGACGAGGGCCTTCGCCCGGATGAGCAGATTAGCTCTCTTTGTCGACGCTTGGGAGAAGTCTACTTCCGATAAGTGGGTCCTGGCTACATTAAGATCAGGGTTGGCCATTGAATTTCTTTCCCCTCCCCCGAGCACCTTTGTTTGCTGTCCGATTTCTCGTAATCCTGAGAAGAGAGCGTATATGGACGCGGCGGTACAGCATCTTCTTTCCATCAGGGCTATCCAACCTGTTCCGCCCGAACAAATCGGGTCGGGTTTCTATTCCCGGGTTTTTCTAGTCCCTAAGTCCTCGGGCAGGTGGAGACCCATTCTGGACCTAAAACAGTTAAATCGGTATGTTGTATACCGTAAATTTAAGATGCAATCGTTGAAATCCATCCTTGAGGTGTTAGGAGGGGCGATCTCCTGTCTTCTATCGACCTAACTGAGGTTTACTTGCATAACCGCATTCTCCCTTTCCATAGAAAGTATTTGAGGTTTTGTTACGGGGGGGGGGGGGTTCATTATCAGTATAGGGCATTACCCTTTGGGCTTTCATCCACCCCTCTTTACCAAGGTGTTGGCGGCTTTGGCTGCTTCCCTTAGGGTTCAGTCAATTAGACTTTTTTGTTACTTGGACGACATTCTGGTGTTGTCCTCTTCTAGTCACCAAGCTATTTTAGATATTAGACTCACTCTGGAGACGTTAGCTTCCCATGGTTTTTCGGTGAATCTGGAGAAGAGCAATCTCATTCCCTCCACCTCCCTGGTTCATTTAGGGGCCCTAATTGATTCTGTCCAGGGTAGTGTGTTCCTTTCTCCTGACCGCCAAGATAGTCTGTGGGAATTGGTGTCATGGATTGAGGGGTGTCGGTCCAGTTCTCCTTATATTCTTTCTCAGTTATTGTGGAAGATGATTTCGGCCATTGCCATTATTCCCTGGGCTCAGCTCCATGCCCGGGAGCTTCAATGGTTTCTCTTACCTTTACAGAAGTTGGGCAGAGGCACGTCAAGCAGGCCGATCCCTGTTCCTCAGTTCTCAGATCCCTACAGTGGTGGTGGTCCCCGGCGATATCAGCAGGCTGCCTTTTCCTAGAACCCCGGCGGGTGGTGGTAATGTCCGACGTCAGCCTCCGAGGCTGGAGTGCCCATTGCCAAGGTCAACTGGCCCAGGGGACGTGGAGCGCAGCGGACTCTCTTCGTCTAATCAACTGGCTGGAGTTGCAAGCCGTCTTCCTAGCTCTCAGAGCCTTTCGCCATCTGGTCTCTGAGACTCATGTCCTTGTGCTGACAGACAATGTGATGGCCAAGGCGCATCTCAACAAGTTAGGTGGCACCAGGTCCAAGTCCCTGTTGTCCCTGGCCAAAAAACTCTGGCTCTGGGCAGAACGTCATCTCGAATCTCTCCGGGTGGAGCACATTTCTGGAGTTGCCAATGCCCAAGCGGATTGGCTTAGCCATCAAGCGGTGGACAATGCAGAGTGGCATCTTCATCCCAGGATTTTCAGAGACCTGGTCCATCGGTTCGGCACTCCGATTGTGGACCTGTTTGCAACGCAAACCAATGCTCAACTGCCCTGCTTCTTTGCCAGATTCCCGGATCCTCAGGCAGAAGCCATCGATGCACTTCAGGTTCCATGGCTGGAGGGTCTGTTGTACGCCTTCCCCCCAACATCCCTGCTGCCCAGGGTCATCCACAAGATTCTGGACGAACGGGCAGAGGTGATCCTCGTGGCGCCTCATTGGTTTGAGGACTTGGTCTCCCTCTTTGTCGCTCCCTCCTGGCGCATTCCTCTCGATGCGGATGCGCTGATGCAGGGGACGCTGAGCCATCCGGACCTTCCTTGGCTCAGTCTGACTACCTGGAGGTTGAGCGGCTCACCCTGATGAGTGCTCATATCCCGAGGGACGTGATTAAAACGATCCAGGCATCAAGGCGTCCCTCCACGGACCGGATCTACTCTGCAACTTGGCGGTCCTTCTGCTCATGGTGTGACCGGGCGGGTGTGAATGTTTTCCAATCTTCTATTGTGGACATACTTGTCTTTCTGCAGCGGGGTCTCGCTGACGGTCTTGCGCCCAACACATTGCGTCACCAGGTGGCCGCCATTTCCTCTGTACTGACCTGTGGCTCACTGTCTTCTCTGGCTCAACATCCTCTGATTAGATGCTTTCTTCGGGGTGCCACGAACCTGTCACCTCCGGTTCTGCATCGTTACCCTACCTGGGACCTGCCATTGGTTCTCGAATCCCTCACGGGCCCTCCGTATGAACCACTAAGGATGACCTCTCTTCGGTTGCTGTCGTGTAAGGTCGCCTTTTTGGTGCTGTGACCTCGGCTCGCCGCATTTCGGAGGGGGCGGCCTTGTCCATCCGAGCCAATCTCTGTGTGTTTCACCCAGACCGTGTTGTCCTCCGCTTGGACCCTACCTTCGTGCCAAAGGTCAACTCTGTTTTCCATCGGTCACAGGAACTTATTCTACCAAATTTCTGTCTGCGCCCATCTCATCCTCATGAGCACCGTTGGCACACTCTGGACATCAGGTGAGCGTTACGGATTTACATCAGGTGGACAGCGGATATCCGTAGGTCGGAAGCGTTATTTGTCTCCTTCCTTCCCGTCTCATTGGGTCTAAAGGTGTCTTCTACTATCGGCCGCTGGATTCGACAGACCATCGCTTCAGCTTATGACTTCCATTCTCTGCTGTGACCTTCCCAGGTGAGAGCTCATTCCACACGCAGTGCAGCCACATCGGTGGCCTGGGCTACTCAAGCTCCCTTGTTGGAGATTTGCAGAGCGGCTACCTGGACCTCGCCTGCACCGTTCATCCGGCACTATAAACTGGACAAATTTGCTTCGACTGAAGCCGCGTTTGGTCATCAAGTGTTACAGCGGGTTGTGGCCAATGAAGTGGTTTCGGACCAGCCTGGCCCCTCCCAGACTTTGGGACAGTGAACTGGGGTATGTCCCACACTGGCTGCTGTCTCCACCAACAATGGAGAAGGGGCGTTGGTCCTACCTGAGACACTCCTTCTCATTGTGTGGAGACAGCAGCCAGACCCTCCCGTTGCCTCTCTGGTCCTCTTGTTGCCTTCTTTCTTTTCTTTTCTTTCTCTTTCTTTCTTTCTTTCTTTCTTTCTTTTTTTCTTTTTGGTTTATTGAAAAGAATTTTATTGGATTTGATTAAGGAGAGTGCTCCCATATTTGTGGATTGTGGGCTTGAAATTCTCCAAAACTGCAAGTACAGTACCTTTCTCCAGAAACAGGGTGTGGGGTCCATCCCGCCAACTGAGTCAATTTCCAATACCCTTGTTCACACTGACTCATTTTTTTTTCTCACCCAAGATTTGCCAACTCTGCCAATTTCATCATTCAAAACTTGTGACTTTTTTATAAAGGGAGGCTCCTTTTTATAGCTTAAACCTGAAAATCTTGAAATGATACTCTCCCTTGTTTGTTTCAAAGAGCTAAGTTACTAGTCCTCATGCATTTTAAGAGCAGCAGGTTTGAAATGTTGGCTTATTCACCGACATCAAAACATCAAAAAAACATGTATGTATCCGCAGATAATTTTTGCTGATGCTTTAACTTGTATTTAAATAAGCATCTTTTGAGGTTCTTGGGTTTATATATATTTTTTTATTGAAAAAGTTTTACAAACAATGATTTTTCCCCCATTCCACCCCCAATCCCTCCCTAACCCCCCCAAGCCCTCCCTCCCCATGACTTCCCCAAGGTGAAATCCATCCACATTGTATTATATCATACTTTACCACCCCTCTATTCTTCTCCTTGTGCACTATAAATTTCTACATCACAATAAGCTATTTTGCCCCCTATAAACTATACATTTCTACACAACATTTAGCTAAAAACTATCTGATACTTCCTGGTTTGGTATTTATTCTGCAGATAATCTATCCAATTCTTCCATTCCCATACATAAGTCTCTTGAGTCCGGTCTTTTAAGTATGCTGATATCTTCACCATTTCTGCGAAACTGGCCATCTTCAAAGTCCATTCTTGAATTGTAAGCACATCAACTCTTTTCCAATATTGATCAATCAGTAACCTGGCTGCTGTCACCATATACAATATCAATTTTGTTTCACCCACTGAAAAACCCTTAACTATACCCAGTAAAAATAAATGTGGAGAAAATTGATTTTTTTCTTTAAAACATTTTGCATAACCCACCAAATCTTTATCCAAAAAGCCTTGACTTTCTTGCATGTCCACCATATATGATAATATGTAGCATCTAAACAATCACATCTCCAACATTTCGGTTGAACATTAGGATACATACATGACAGTTTCTTAGGATCTAAATGCCACCTATAAAACATTTTATAAAAGTTTTCCCTTAAATTCTGCGACTGTGTAAACTTAACATTCTGAACCCATATTTTTTCCCATGTTTCCATCATAACTGGTTCTCCAAAATTTTGCGCCCATTTTATCATACAATCTTTAACCAATTCATTTTCTCAATCTCTTTCTAAGAAATCATTATAAATCCTCTTAATATGCATTGGGCCTTTCTCTTTTATCTGTCTAACCAATTCTTCTTCATGCAACATTAAACCAGTTTTTTGATCTTCTCTCCATCTCAATTGAAGTTGATTATACTGTAACCAAGTTAAATTAATCCCTTCTTCCAACAGTGTATTCAATGTCTTTAGTTGCCATCTGCCCCATCATTAAAAAGTGCTTCTTTATATAAAACCCCCCGAGTGACTTTATATTTATATTCTGTATGATGTGACCAAGATCCAACCACAACGGTATTTTGTAATCCCATTTGAATCGGTGCTTCTTCCATACTCTCATCAAGGAGCTTCTAAGTATATGGCTATTAAATACTTTGTCAAGCTTGTTTTCATAAAATAAATATGCATGCCAACCAAATTCAAGATCGTAACTTTCTATATTCAATATTCCAGTCTTTGTCCTTCCAAACCAATCACTTGCTTGTGTAAACGCTGCAGCTTCATAATATAATCTCAGGTTTGGAAGTTTAAGACCACCCCTTTCAGAACATCTTGCATAATTTTCAGTTTAACTCTTGGCTTTTTCTCATTCCAAACAAACTTGTTCACTCCTTTTTGCCATTCAGTCAAATATTTATCACTTTTAAGCACCGGAATCATTTGAAACAGAAATAAAAATCTAGGTAGAACATTCATTTTAACTACTGCTATTCTTCCAAGTAAAGACATTTTGAATGATCCACAGGCTCAAGGACCCCTTGTGCCAGTAGTTTGTCCAGTTCAAGGTCCACCTTGGGTTGGAGAGCGAAAGGCACTCTTCTCGGTTTCAGTCGGTATGCCCATGTATTTGTCAAGTGTGCCATCAAAAATGTCAGCAAATTCAGTGATTAGCGCCTCCCAATCACCACAGATATTTGCATGGATGCCGCTGATGCCCAGCCCTAACAACTGGAACCAGTCAAGACCCAGTAAACTGGGGAGGGAGCCCTTGACTACAACTAAATTTAGTGAGCCGGAGAATTGTTTGCATGCAAACTGGAACCGACCACTTCCTAAGATCAGAATTTGGTTCCCTTGATAGTTACGTAGTTGTAGAAAACATGGGTTCAGACATGATCTAGTCTTCGTTGGCAGCAATTTTTTGAGGTTTTGCCAGGACACAAGGGACATGAGGGACACGGAGGAACCCATGTCGATTTCCATGCAGAAAGTAACTTCCTCGATCAAAACAGTCAAATAGATCTTTTTCTTCAAGCTGAAGCTGATTTGGTCAATGGCTGTTTCTGCGGGTTATTGCTTGCGTGAGATGGTGAAACAGTCTTCCCTGCTGTCAGATCTCTTCTGAGGTGTTCTTCTATTAAAACACTGAAACCCTGGCCTCCCTTGGTGATCTTTTGATGGTTGGGGTGCTTGGCAGACCTGAGCCAAATGCCCTTTCTTTGCACAAAGATGACAATCTGTGTTCTTGAACTTGCAAACGGCACGGAGGTGATTTCCCCCACAGCCTTTGCAAATCAATGGGGAGGTTTTCCTGTCAGATGGCCAGCTCTTTCCTTTCGCCTCTTTAAAGCGGTTAACCTCCTCCTCTTCTGTATCTGTCTCCTCATCTGGATCAATGTCATTGTGATGGACAATGAGGTTCTTTGGGACCCCGATGGGCTTTTGGTCTTTTGTATTTGGTTGGCTGACTGTGTTGACATTTCTGCTGCGTGGGCCTCATCAAGTGCCATCTGGAGGGTCAAATCTGATTTGGCTAAGAGGCACCTCTGTAAATGGATATTCCTCACTCTGCTAACTAGGCGGTCAAGCAGCACATCATCCAAATCCCTGAAGTGGCAATACAGAGCCGTTATCCTCAAGGCTGCCATGTAATCATTCACCATCTCACCTTCCACCTAGTTCCTACAGTGGAAAGCATGGCGCCTGGCACTTCGGGAAGGTGTGGATGTGTAATGGATCTTTAAGGTGGCTAATAGAGCCTCCGAGGGCACTTCTGCAAGTCGTAGAGGGGACAAAAGAGCCCACACTATCTCAAACATTGCAGTTCCACACAAATTCAGGAAACATCCATTTCCGATTGTTGGAGAGCCCCATGAAATCAGTTGCTTCTAGGTAGCATTCAAAATGCTCTATATATGAGTCCCAGGTCTCAGTTGCTGAATTGAATGGAGTGAAAGCTTTTATAGCTGTCATCCTGTCAGATCTTGAGATCTTGTTATTGAGTATGGGGAATGGCCGATGTCTCATCAGCCATGACTTAGCCCTTAATTAGTGACCATCCCAGATGGTGCTTCAGCTGAGGCTACCATACTCGCTCTTACCTTGCCATCTCAGTCACCATCCTATCTTTGTCACCAATATTCTGTCATGGGACAAACTGAGATGAGGCAGAGACTTGGTAACCGGCTAACATTTATTCGCTAACAACAACATCTAACCAGAACAGCTGTAGAACGGCAACAACAACTTCCGCCTGACAGCTCCTTTTATACCGAGCTGTCAGATGGTTCAACCAATTGGCTTTTTCCCACTCGAACTGCACTGGCTGGCGTGTAGCCTGAAGATGCTACAAAATTGTTTTCCCCTTTCAGCTTGAGTCTCAATGGATCCAGGATTGATGCAGAACTTCCTTCCTTCCCTCCCTCCTTCCTTCCTTCCTTCCTTCCATCCATCCATCCATCCATCCATCCATCCATCCATCCATCCGGACATTTCTCCTTAGTTCTATGTTGGTTCTCTCCTTGATTACTTGCTATATGTTGCTTCTTGTCCTGCCTTCAGGTGGTTTGGGGAATAGGTTGACCCCCTCTCCTTTGGGGCAGCCCCTCAAATATTGGAAGATCAACATCTTTTTTATATCATGGTGACCTTAATAAGATACAATATTCCAAGTGTGGTTTCACCAAGGCACTATAAACACCCTAGCATTTTTTATTTATTTTTTTGCTCCAAGAAGGCAGACACAATACATGCCAGCCACTCTGTTCTCATGTTGCAGGAGCAGGCAAGGGTATCTTTTTGGAGAGGAGGGAAATGATCTCTGCCTTGGTTCCCTCGAGCACCACCACAAACAACAGATTGTAGACAGAGGTGGGTTGCTACCGGTTCGTACCAGTTCTCCCGAACCAGGTGTTAATTTTCTGAGCAGTTCAGAGAACCGGTGGTTGGAAAAAAAATATTTTCCCACTTTACAGGGCTAATCCTGCAAGGGAGGCAGGAAGGAAACATTCTGATATGCCTATAAGTAAAGGTAAAGGTTCCTCACACATATGTGCTAGTCGTTCCCGACTCTAGGGAGCGGTGCTCATCTCCGTTTCAAAGCCAAAGAGCCAGTGCTGTCTGAAGACATCTTCATGGTCATGTTGCTGGCATAACTAAATGCCAAAGGCACATGGAATGCTGTTACCTTCCCACCAAAGATGATCCCTATTTTTCTACTTGTATTTTTTGCGTGCTTTCGAACTGCTAGGTTGTCAGAAGCTGGGAAAAGTAACAGGAGCTCACCCCGTTATGCAGCCATAGGGATTCAAACTGCTGATCAGCCAACCTCTCAATCAACAAGCTCAGTGTCTTAGCCACTGAGCCAACACGTCCCTGCCTATATTTCTAGCCTAATCTTTATCTTAATTGCCCTGCTGCTTTAAGTGTTTTCAGAAACTGCTTCTGGGTTAAGCTTGTTATATAGTAAGCCTTAACAGGAAGCCCAGACTTTCTGTCTGTAAAGTGAGCTTCTCTGGAGTCCCCTGTCCCCAGAGTTTTTTGTGGTAACCAAAGGTGTAGCCCAGTTTCTTCAGTCAACATTACTAAAAACCTCCCAGTTTGCATTTCCACTATTCTGCCCATCCTGCAACCTGCCCATCCTGGACTTGACAAATTTATTATTTTGCTTGAACTAGTGGACACTTTGGAAGCGCGTCTAGCATCCCTTGAAGAAAAGGACAAAATCTGGAAAAGTGAAGCACCAGTATCCCAGAATCACAACACAGCTCAACAACCCAAGCCACAGGAGATCACTAATCTTGCTAATAACATCTCCATCCTTGTCAAAGACTCAATTGAACTGAACAGAAGCTTCCCAACGCTATCTTATTTGGACTTGATGACACTAACAAATCCTACGACATCACAAAGGTTCACAACATCATCAACAACTTTCAGGCATCAATTATCACTCCCAATTAAATTATCGATGTTTCCCGCGATGGCCCCAAGTTCAAGAACAATGATGGCTCAGTGGCCCCATGCTTCTGCAAAGTCTTTTGCAAGAGTGAAACCAACAAACGTAAATTCATTTCCACAATAAAAAAGCCAAAACCTGCACAAACCATAGGAAACTTCATTTGCAGCCTGACCTGTGCATACTGCAATGTGCCCATGCCCATGAGCTCTGCTCGGAGCTTAAAAGATGCCAGGACCAAGGAGAGACTGACTGTACATAGACTACCGTGCTGACTGTATGAAACGCAAGATCAGTGGCCCATGTCCCAACAACCACTGCCCCCACTTCAAACAAAACTAGGCATGCACACCCCCAACTTCCTCCAGGTCCACCCCTATCAGCCCAAAATGCAAACTACTTAATGCAAGAAGCCTCACAAACAAAATGCCTGAATTCCTCTTGCTTCTAAGTGTGCCCCTATTCAACCTTATTTTTGTCTGCGAGACATGGTTGAATGTATCCTTTTCAGACTCCATTATTACAGTAAGTGATTATCATGTTTTCCGGTCTGAACATGATAATCATAGAAGGGGTGATGTTGCTCTCTTCTATAAAAAGTCCCTAGGTCTGAAAAAGACAAATGTTACACAGGAGCTTGCTCTTCCTGAGACCATTGTCTGCGAACTGTCCCTAAATACCTGTTCCGACCTAGACTTCCTTAGAAATTAAACAGCACAAACTTAGTCCTGGCAAACCTCTTTAATTCATATGGCTGTAAATTACTTTCATTTATAGTCCGCAAGGCTTGACAAACAGTCTTTCAGAGAAAGGTTATCAACACCCACTTATCTCACGTGGAACGCTGCTAAAGAGCTAATTTCCAGATGCAGAGCAAGGCCAAACATGGCACAGAATCACAAACAGAATTTTCAAATCTTGAATCAGCCAGATGAACTAATTGCTTCCTGCAAAAGCTCACGTCCCGTTCATTTCTCTTTTATGTCTTATGGGAGGGCCAATCATCTCCAAGCCTTACTCCCATGTCAACTCTTTTTCCTTAATTGTTCCTGTCTCCTGGCAGATCTGCGTACACTGGGAACAGGCTCATGCTGTTCTTCTGCCTCGCTGATGCCAGACTCTGGAGACTCCATCCAGAGCCATCGTCCAAGCCTTCCCCAGCCTCTAGGACTGGCCCACGTTCCTCCCCAAAGTCCTCACTGTCCGAATCTTCTGCCAGCTCTGTTGGTCACTGGCAGGCCACAATACCAGTTTGTTTCTTACTATGTTATAGAGCCCCCGATTACGACCTTGGTCATGCGAACAAGCTAACTGCACTACTAACATAGGCAGCTTCCTGCCCGCACCCCCTATCTTTCTTGGTGACCTCAATTTGCTGCTTATTAATTGGATTCTAAACGAACATACAATTGAACCTGTACAATGCTGTTATGACTCTGGGGCTGGAGCAGTTAGTAACGAACAACACTAGGCTCAACAATTGCTTAGATCTCATCTTCTGCAATAGCTTAAATTCAATTCATGGCCTACAAGTTAAAGAACCTTTTTCCAACAGTGATCACAGCATGATTGATTTTTGTCTCAATCTATATCCTTGCAAAGAGGATCATAATGATGGGACTCCAAATTATAACTTTTAAAAAGCCAACGATTATCTCATAACTATGATCTCTTGATTGGCACCTTCTGTTCACAGATTGTATAACTGCAGAAGACTATTATAACACCTTTTTTCTCCAAATCAATTGAGCCATTAATCTATATGTACCTAAAATAACCTCCAAAGCAAAAAAAATATAAAAATATAAAGAAAATACCCATAACAATAAGAAAGTTACAATCCAAGAAAAAAATCTATTTGGCAAAACAAAACTGGCTACGTAGCCAACTTTAAAAACCACTACAAAGCCTTATGCAGCCAGATAAAGGCCGAATCACCATTGCAAACAGGAGGAAGATCTGCTAAACTCGAACTCCTCCTGAGCCTTCTATAATTTGTAAATGCCAAACTTAAAGACTCGAAAACTATCCCACCCCTAATGGGGAAGACTGTAACGATGAAGCTACTAAGGCCAACCTCTTCAATACATTCTTCAGTTCAGTCTTTGTTGACAGCAATGGCTGCTGCCCCCCATTTCCTAGTTGTACCATAATAAATTTTAAATTGTATTATAGTAGATAATGTTGAAATGGCACTATGTAACCTAAAGCCATCTCTATCTACTGGCCCTGATGGATTATGTGCCTACTTTTTGAAAAAGCTTGCCACTGCCCTAGCTGAACCTCTATGCACAATCTATGAGGTATCCTTGTCCAGCCTATGGTCATTAGCCACGATTACACCTATCTTTAAAAGGGGAGACCCTAGTCTAGTAGATAATTACAGACCAAAGTCATTGTGTTGCATCATCTGTAAAATTATGGAATCAATTATAAGCCCATCCATCACCCTCCACTTAAAGACAAACAACCTGCTATCTAACAAGCAGTTTGGTTTTAGAAAAAAAATTTCCTGTAATCTGCAACTCCTACATTGTACAAACATTTGGACCACACATCTTAACCAGGGTAAAGCAATAGATGCAATTTACATAGACCTTTGTAAAGCGTTTGACTCACTGGTGCACAACAAACTACTGTTGAAACTATGTTCAGGGATCTGGCATCTCCAGATCCCTGCACAAGTGGATAGCCATGTTCCCATCTAATTGGCAACAAATAGTCAAAATAGGGTGGGCCCAATCAAATCTGGCACCTGTTAACAGTGGTGCCACCCAAGGCTGTGTTTTAGGACCAATGGTGAAATTCAGCCGGTTCTATCTGGCTCGAATGAACTGGTAGCGCTGGCAGCAGGAGGCTCTGCCCACCTACCCGGACGTCATCACGTCCTGTTTTTGACCCTCTGCGCATGTGCAGAAGGCTCTGCGCATGCATGGAGGAGGCACGCGCGCTCACATTTACGAACTGGTAGCGAAGATAAGTGAATTTTACCCCTGTTTAGGACCCACACTCTTTCTGCTTTACATCAATGACCAGTGTGATCATATTAAAAGCAGCTGTGTCCTCTTTGCTGATGATGTAAAATTATTTAACTCACTGAGAATGCTGCTGCCCACATTGACTATGTGTCAGAATGGTCACACATTTGGCAACTCCAAATCTCAACTAATAAATGCTCTGTCCTGCACATTGACAAAAAAAAAAAAAAAAAAAAAAGCAGAACAAATACAAATACAAATTGGGTGGAAATGATCTCATAGACGATCCTCACTTTGTCAAGGATCTAGGAGTATTCATCTCAAATGATCTAAGCCCCAGAGCTCACTGTAACAGCATTGCCAAAAAGGCATTAAGAATTATTAACCTAATCTTGCGAAGCTTCTTCTCCGGTAACATTGTATTGCTAAGTAAGGCATACAAAACCTTTGCCAGACCAGTTCTTGAATACAGCTCATCTGCCTGGAATCCACACTGTATTTTGGACATTAACACGATTGAGTGGATACAGAGGTATTTCACAAGAAGAGTACTCCACTCCTCTACTCACAATAGAATCCCTTATGCCACCAGACTTAAAATTCTGGGTTTGGACAATCTGGAACTGCGCCGCCTGCAGTCCGATCTAAGCATAGTACAAAAAATTGTCTGCTACAATGTCTTACCTCAACGACTTCTTCAGCTTCAACCACAATAATACATGGACAAACAATTGATACAAAGTCAAGGTAAACCACTACAAACTCGATTGCAGAAAATACGACTTCAGCAACAGAGTAGTCAACGCCTGGAATGCTCTACCTGACTCTGTTTTTACAGCCTCAAACCCTCACAGCTTCAACCTCAAGCTGTCTACCGTGGACCTCACCCCATTCCTATAAGATCCATAAAGGAGGCGTGCATAAGCACACCAGCGTGCCTACCATCCCTGTCATACTTCCTTTGTTTATGTTTATGTTTATACCTATGCCTGCTATCTTGTACATGTTTGACAAATAAATAAATAAATACTTTTATTCCTGAGGTTTGACTTTCTTAAACATTGTTAAAGGGTTGTTTTAAGCTTTTTGAAGTATACTTCCAACATGGCTGGAACAGCTATTTACTGAAGGGTTGGCATAGCCATGAAAGAAATGGCTGAGAGGCAGCATGCAAGCTTGGCATTTGTCTGATTTTTTTACTGCCTTTCTGGGGGCATGTGATCTTTCCTTAAATCTGGATGATTACCTAAGGATTACCTAAGGACCAGCTGGTATCTTTAAGTGGTGCAAATGGATCTAATGATTACTTCTCCTGGGTGGAAAATTGTGCTTTGTCAGCTCACTGAGCACAGAAGTCTCTTGTCTATGGGGATTCTTCAGTCATTCAGGTCATGGTTGTCCCAAAGGTTCTTTTTCAAGAGGCAACTGGACTTTCTGGAAACCAAGAGTCTCTTGCATTGCTTCGGAGTGGGAAAGGCACATGATTGCTCACTGATAATAAGTGAATCCTCTTTCCAATTTGTTTTAGTTTTCTCTCATGATAACATGGCACCAATTGTAGAAAGTTAGCACCATCCCTCTCCTAGAAGAATGAAATATTTTGAGAAATATTAAAAAGGAAGAATATATTTCCCTGAATTAGAAATGGAGAAACATGTTTTCTTAGAGGGAGAAAGCAGCCCCCACCTTCCTCAATAGCCACAGAAGATGTCAGCACTTAAGAGATAAAGAGATAGGTAGCTACAGTATATTCATAGGCAAAAATTTCCTGCAGCAAAGTCTGAACAAAGGTAGAATGTGATTAGCCGTCACTCAAGATGTTGATTTGTTGATTTGTTTCTTTAGCTCGGCATTTTGTAGCCCAAATATACCCACCTACTTTCTGAAGAGCTTAAATGATCTCTCTACTAAAGGATTTTATGAGCAAGAGTAACTTGGCTGCTGATAGTTATCCTTGTATTTTAACTATTTTAATTCATCAATGTGCTCTGGCACCCTGCCTGATTTGTAACTCTGGGTTACAGGCATTGCTGAAGAAAAGGAAAGTATTCAGACAGAATGGCTTAGGTTTCCATGATGGCTGTTATTTATTGATCTTCAGTGTGTATTCCCTCATTTCTAATCTAATGATTGGTATTTAGGGCAGTTTTTTGCAAGCAAAAAAGCTTTTTGTATTTTTGTACAGGTAATCCTTAACTTACAACAATTCATTTAGTGACCATTCAAAATGCACTGAAAGTGACAAAGTGACATTCAATGGCACTGAAAAAAGTGACTTTTGACCGTTTTTCATTTTAAGACCGTTGCAGCATCCCCACAGTCATGAGAGGGCAGGCGAGGCAAAGCACCCCTCGACGTAAGTGACATCGAGTTGGCTATGCCCACCCAGCCCACCCATCTAGTCATTAGGGCAGAGAACCGGTTGTTAAAAAAATTGCAGCCCACCATTGATTGTAGATCAGCACCCTGCAGGCTTGGGCCAGGCCAAGATGCTATGGGCCAGTCCTTCGCTATTTCCAGGGCAGCTCCACAGGCCACATCTAATCACATCACAAACCAGATCTGGCCTTCAGGCCTTGAGTTTGACACTAAATTTAACAGGCAAAATTATTTAACCCAAAGTGAAGCAAAAATTTAAATTTTCCTTGAAAAGTATAGAAATTCATACCTTATTTTTGTAAAAGAATGAGAAACTTCCCCTCTATACATACACAAGCATGTATTCTTGTAGTAAAACAAACAAACAAAACCCCTGAATTGTTGTATTAAACTTCTACAAACATTTGGAACTGAAGCATGCAAATATTTTTATATGGTTCTTGTTGTTGGTATGAAAACTGCCTTAAGAAAAGTTAGATTCAATGAGAGGGGACTTCCGGTTTGCTGCTGGCCGCCGCCAGACATTCCTCTGGGATCGTCAGCTCCCTCTGCCTGTATAGAGCCGCCGTTACAGCGGATGGCGGCTCGAAAAAACTCCGTTTCCAAGAGGAAACGGAGAGAGAGCCGGCAGGGGTGGGTAGAACTCCCCGCAGAGTCCCAAAAGTTTTTTTTTTAACTTTTGGGACGGAGCGGATGAGAAGCCCCATATCCCCTGCCGCTGCTCCGGGCTTTGGGAGACCTCTGCCTATGCAGAGCCAGGCGTCAAGAGCAAGCCTCTGAATCTAAAAGAATAATTAAAGAAATGAAGAACTGGACCCTTAATACTGAACCGCAAGTATCCTACCCTTTCAAAAACTATTTAAAAGAAAAGAGCAGAGGAAAAGAGGGAAAAAGAGCCTTCTAAAATGGCGTCTGCTGTGGCTGGAGAAGGGCTAAAAGGGAAAGTCCTTCCGTTTTTCATTATTACAATGTAGCGGAATAAATATCATTGGCTACATTTCTAGAGAAACCTCGCTCCTGTGCTGCTCAGAAGTTTTTTTTAATGAGGGAAAGTCTTTTTGTTTTCTATTTCTTCTCTTATTTTTGCTAAATCTTGTCTGTGTGGGAAATGGCATCAGGACTTATACAGCTGGACAAACAGGGGGGGGGGAATTTCCCCCCTTAAGAAATTGCGCCAACAAATTTCAACTCTTCAGCGTCAGAAACCCGATTTTAATATATTAGAATTTATCCTTGAAGAGATTGTAAGAAGGGATGAGATTGTGAATCAGCAACTTGAAAAATTTAAGCAGGAAATTAAAGAAATTGGTGAATTGGTGAAATCAGAGTCTGACTTCTTGAATAAAAAGATTTCAAAAGTTGCTAATGGTTTATCAGGCTTTCTGATTCGGATGGAGGCAAAGACTGAATTATTAGAGACTAAAATGAAGGAAGTCGAGGAGAATTTGGATGACATGACTCAAAAAATTAAAAAGGATTTGATAAACATTCAGGATAATAGCTTGGAAGACAAATCTAAAATGGAGACTGACCAAAAGATTGGTAATGAGGAAAATGTACAACAGAGGATTGAAAGAGAAGTTTTAATGATTCAATATAATTTTACAGAATATGCAATTAGATTGAGAGGTCTGCAGGAAAATAATAGAGATGATTTAAGGAAAGTATCTTCTGAAATTCTGGCTGGGATCTTAAAGGTTCAACCTGATGAAGTGTATTGCAGGATTGATAGAATTTATAGAATAAACTCCTGGTGGGCAAAGCAAAGGCAACTGCCTAGAGATGTGGTGATCTATTTTACAGATAAAGAAATTAGGAATAATATTGTGCAGAACTCTTTTAATTCCAATTTGCAATTTCATGGAAGAAAGATTTGGATTTTCAAGGAGCTCCCGCCCAAGATGTTAATGGAGAGGAAGAAATTTGGCTTTTTAGTGACTGAATTAAAAAAAAGAAATATCCTATTCAGGTGGGACATCCCAGTTGGTTTAATATTGAGATATCAAGGCGTAAGATATCAATTGCACACTGTTGAAAAAGCGGAAGATTTTTATCAAAAAATTCTAAAAATGAATTTAACACCTTTAGGCATAATACAGGATAAGCAAAAGGAGTTGGAAATAAAAGGAAAACATCAAATTACAGAGGCTGTGATGGATAAATTGTCTTTGGACTCCTTGGAGACCCCAGCTGGACTGCTTATAAATAAGAGAGCAGTGTCATCCGAACCCAAGGTGATGAATCATCAAGTCACAGACAAGTGCGCAAAGCAATCAGTTGATATACAAGTGATGGAGAAGAAAGATGAGATGATAAAATTAACCCAACAAGAACAATCCACAAAGCAGAATGAAAATCAACCAGCAGATATACAATTGGTAAGCAAGAAAAGAGGATGGAAATTCAACCCGAAAAAGAAAAAGAAAAGAAACAGATCTTATAGAAACAGCAATTTCCAAACTAAGCAACAGTGAAGCCAGGCGCTTTAAAAAATGAATGAATATTAGAAAAGACAGTGGTGGCGAACAATTGTCTGATACTATCCTGAGGATTGTGGCAGATCTCTGCAAGGCCATGACTTTGGGAAGTGGAAAGAGCCTCACTTTGTTGGATTTGAATCATCTAATTTTTTCTTATTTACTTTTTTTTTCTCTTGGAAATATAATATAACTACTTTGAGTTATAAGGCAGGAGAGTTTTTCTGGGGCATGCAGAAGATCTGGATGTTACTCAGTAGGATGACGGGAATTAACAATCCTGATGAATACCACAACTATAACCATACGGATATATTCATAATTATAATGTCACTCGGGTGGTTGTTTTTACTTTTATACAGGTGTGCGGATATCTACTACTGATGGGGGCAGAAGATGACTGAAGATTTTGAACAAACTGTTGCACCAGCACGTTATTTTACCCTATTATGGGTGATGGATTTAATAATCTAGTGGAAAGACATCAAAGAAGATATTATATGGATCATAAACTTAAAGTTATTGTCTTTTCTCTTTTTACATAATGAAATGCATATATAGATATGTGTATATCTTAGTAAAGTGGGCAGTTGATTATATTTAGAATCGTATTGCATGATTTTGTAGGAATTGAAGGGCTGAAAGAGGTTAGTTTACTGACTGTTATAAAATGGGATGCATATATAGATATGTGTATATTCTAGTAAAGTGGGTAGTGGATTATATTTAGAATTGTATTGTCTGATTTCAAGTCATATATTTAGAGGAGTGGAGGAAGTGGACAGAATTGAATAAATTTGGTTGCAGGGAGAAGGCCGATTTAAAATGTTATATTAATATATATAAAAGATTAAAGGTTAATTTGTAATAATACTCAATAAGTTTAGGGGAGGAGAAAAAGGGCAGATTACCGTAAAAATGGGAGTTATAAGATTAACAAGTTAAGGGTCAGTATTCCGAGAAGGGATTAAGGGAAAGGGAAGATATTATGTATGTAACTAGTTATGAAATAGCTTATTGTTGTGAAGAAGTCACAGGGGGGGGGTTGGGTGGAAAGGGTGGGTTAGGGAAGAGGGGGGGGGGAAAAAGGGGGAAAAACTTGTATTTGAAAACTTTTTCAATAAAAAAAAAAAATGAGAGAAACATACCTGGGATACAACAGGGAATGTTGTATGGGATTTACTGGATTGGTGCTGGTCAGAAATATTTGTATTGCACAGCACTGTATTTCCTCTGGCTCCTGGAATTCAAATAAAAAATTCTATCTTAATTTCTAGCTCGAGGACCAGCACATTACATTTTATTGTGATGTCACATAGTATCATACTAAAAATAATATGTCAAAGCAGTTTATCAATTCACTTATCAGATGCATAAATTATCCAACATTCATTCTGTCAAGGCCCATAGAGATTTAGATTTAGATTTATTGAACTTCTATACCACCCTTCTCCCAAAGGACTCAGGGCGGTGTACAGCCATATTAAAACACATATAAACCACAAAATTTTAGAACAATTTAAAAACAAATATATAAAATTTGGCCCACGAAATTAAAAACTAACAAACACCTAATTTAAAAATTCCTATTAGGCCAGCCCGGCTTGGTGGAATAAAAGAGTCTTCAGGGCGCGGCGAAAGGTACGCAGGTCGGGGATCATACGAACCTTTAGGGGCAGCTCATTCCAGAGGGCTGGTGCCCCCACAGAGAAGGCTCTCCCCCCGGGTGTCGCCAGTTGACATTGTTTGGCCGACAGCATCCTGAGGAGCCCCTCTCTGTGCGAGTGTATTGGCCAGTGGGAGGCTATCGGCGGCAGAAGGTGATCTCGTATATACCCCGGTCCTAAGCCATGGAGCGCTTTAAAGGTGGTAACCAACACCTTGAATCACACCCAGAAGACCACCAGGAGCCAGTGCAGCTCCCACAGGAGAGGTATTACATGAATTTAATAGAGAAATCTCAAAACAGTGAAACTGCAGCTATCATCACTATTAATGTGGCTTGTACAACCAGTTAGAGCTAGTTTGTACAGCCACTTATAGGAAAGCTTTCTTCATAAGAGGAAATTTTTCCAGAATCTTAAAAAGCAAGTAAAAGCTATGTTAATTTCACTGAAGAAAAGAGTCTGTGCCAAAGTCAAATCATATCTATTTACCTTCCTAGTAATAAAACACATTAGATATACAATATGAGTCCTCCTGTAATATATGGTTGCAATTTCCCATAGACACAAAGGGTATGATTGCATAAAAGTGCTACCAGGTGCATAGAATATGAAATGAATGTGTCAATATTTTAGACTGTATCCTTTCAAACCAAAGGAGGAGCATCATAATTTTGCATGGTCCTCCATAAAACACAAAAAGTGGACATTACAGATATGAAAGCAAATATGTAAACAACCACAACAAGGACCTTCTTTTTTTCCTGTTGTGCTATTTGATTGTATTTCAAATAAGATGCTCAGGATGAAGCAGTGTCATCCAAAATCCCATCACCTCAAACTGACCAAAGAAAGGAATATAGGTAGTCCTCAAATTATGATCATAATGGAATCTGCTCATCACAGTTGTAACATCTGACAGTCATAAACGACTTGTGATCAACCTGATTTTATCATTTTTATGACAGTTAATAAGAAAATGCTGTAGTCATTAAGCAAATCAATGGTTCACAATGGACTGGTTTTGCTGAAAACTGGCATTAAATGCCAGTTTTCAGCAAAAATATCATAAAAGATGTCACGTGGACAATTCAGTTGCATGATAATACAGACAGACATATGTGGTCCAGTTGCTGAACTCCCAAAGTGTAGTTATGTAACTGTGAGAGTTATTGAAACTTAAAATATGAATTGTAATTGTCCTCAGGGAAGTCAGTTGTAATTTTGTAAGTTAACGAGTCTGCACAGGCCAAATGGGGCATATGAATGTTAGGGTAGATCATAAATAAGGCATGGGTCTTGTAGGAGTATGTGAGAGGAGCTGCGCTGATTGGAGATGGTCTGTGGGAAGAGTGGGCATGAATCGGGAAGGGCACTTGGAGGTGAGTAAGAGATGCTGTACAGGTCAGGAATGGCATGGGGGGAGGCAGGTTAGGAAGGATGTGTGAGTATGCCCAAGAGGTGTTGCATGGATTGAGGAAGATGTATGGAACATGGGTGCTGGCTTTTGAACACAGTGTGTAAATTAGCTCTTTCAGGTAACTTGGTTCAAAAATTGTCCCTATGATTTCACCACTTAAAGGTCATAAAAATGAGTTTTAGTAGTGTATAAATTAAGTAAAAACTTTGCTGTTTCATTTCCTTCATTGAACAAACTTGTAAGGAATAAGAACAAGCAGTAACTATTTGATAGCCTTACTATCAGGGGTGAAATCCAGCAGGTTCTGGAGAACCGGTAGCGGACGTTTTGAGTAGTTCGGAGAACCGGTAGCGGAAATTTTGAGTAGTTCAGAGAACCGGCAAATATCACCTCTGGCTGGCCCCAGAGTGGGGTGGGAATGGAGATTTTGCAATATCCTTCCCCAAGGAGTGGGGAGGGAATGGGGATTTTGCAGTATCCTTCCCCTGGGGTGGGGTGGGAATGGAGATTTTGCAGTATCCTTCCCCTGCCATGCCCACCAAACCACGCCCACCAAGCCACACCACACCCACCAAGCCACACCCACAGAACTGATAATAAAAAAAATTGAATTTCACCACTGCTTACTATTGTATTTCTACTTCACTAGAATTTAAGTGTTTTTACGTTTTCTATCTTTATGGATATCTTTAAATCTAAACTGCAGGTCCACCTGTGTTTAACTTTTTATCATCAGTTAGGTGCTGCCATCCAGCTGGGCATGCAGTTATATAGGTTATTCTAAGCACAGAAAGATACTGACTAGGAAAACACTGGATGGCAGCTTCCCATAGTATCCCACAGAACATTTGACAACCCTGGCCAGGCCACTAAGTATCAAAACAGAATGCAGTGTTTCTTTTTACTGATTTTCAATGGGATTCATAGCATGAAAATAAGATATAGATTAAATTTAGACTAAGAAGAAAGAAGGCTGAGAAAATCAAAATGGAAAGAGTTATCCATCCCTAGTGGCTGATTATAAAACAGCATTACCATCTCCCTCTGAGAAAGATTTTGTTATATTGTACTATATTAATTTATTTGATTCTTTTTGTTAGTTTTTATTGTTTTAAATGTGGTTTTATATTCTGTAACCTGCCTTGAGTCACCATGGGACAATAGGCGGCAATAAATAAATAAATAAATAAATAAATAAACAAACAAACAAATAAATAAATAAGCATAGTGAATGTCTACACGTCTGCTTTCACTTCTGTATGTTTATTAGGTAGATTAAAGTGCCTGAGTTATTCTTTCAAGCAGGATATTGGTAATAAATAAAGCTGCAGCAAGATTATATCCATTTCCTGCTTCTGTGTAAGAATGAAAGTCAATCTCCAATAAGCAAAAGGCATATGGATGGCTGAAGAATGACATAACAGTGATATTTTTTAGAATTTTTCCCAGATGGTTTAATTGAGAAGTATAGAAATGAATGTCTAACACATCTTCACAAAAGTCTTTTCTCCTTAATGTGTGTCCTTTGAATAACAAACATATTTTTATTGCCACACCATAACCACCAAGAAAAATGTGATTCTGATTCTGCCATACTTATAAATTTTAAAGAAGGTATTATCTGCTCATTTAAAACAAATTCTTCTATATATTCTCCAAGGGGACATTCTTATAAATAATAGAAATGTGAATAAAAACCCTCACCATATTAAGGTACAAATAAAATAGATTACTACTGTACATATTATTCAATTGACTTTTATCTCTATAGTGAAATGTCAATCTTAACAATATTTTACGAAGAGATTAAACAGTACATGGGAAGAATCATTGAGCAGAAACTACTGCATCTGACTAATTTGTAATTAAAAGAAAAAAAAAGAAAATAAGAGATGTACCTTGTATTGGGACTACCATAAGTTTCCCTGAAATTTCTACCCTGACTTGATACAAATTCACTGCTTTTCTTATAAAATTAATTATTCCGGGTGCGCTTCAAGGTATTGGTTCTCATCTTTAAAGCACTCCATGGCTTAGGGCCTGGGAATCTATGAGACCACCTTCTGCCACCGATAACTTCCCACCGGCCAATACGCTCCCACAGAGAGGGTCTCCTCAGGGTGCCGTCGGTCAAACCATGTCAGCTGGCGGCCCCCAGGGGGAGACCCTTCTCTGTGGGGGCACCTGCCCTCTGGAACGAGCTATCCCCAGGGATACGACTAATCCCAGACCTCCGTACTTTCCGCCGGGCCCTGAAGACTTTTCTATTTCAGCAAGCCAGGCTGGCTTAAAATTTTTAACTGGTTAATTTTATGGGTAAGGGGTTTTAAATTGGGGAAGCCAAATTGATTTAATTATGTTTTAAATTATTTTAATTTTCATATTGTATGTATTTTAATCTTGGCTGTTCACGCCCTGAGTCCTTCGGGAGGAGGGTGGTATAAAAATTTAATATAATAATAATAATAATAATAATAATAATAATAATAATAATAATAATAATAATAATAATAATAACAACAACAACTACTGAGCCAAGTGCAGCAAAAACAAAGTTATATAATTTGTAAGTTTATGTATTTATTAATTCAATAAAATTCTATGCCAATTGCTTTCAAATCAATTCTGAAATGTGGTTTCTAACAAAATATTGTAATAATAATAATTAAAATACTGTAATAAAAATTAGAAAATTGGAGGAAGGAGAGACAAAACAAAAAACAATTCCTTAACATTCATACAAAGAAAGCCAGGGTGAAGAGAGTAGTCTTCAACTGATACCTAAAAGATATTGTAATAGGCATCATATTTGCAGCACATGCAAATAAGATGTGTGTCTTGGTACACACAGAAGGACCTTCTCTGATAATATTAGCAAAAATCTAAATAAAGACGCTGTGCTAGAAATCTGTGGTGGAATCTGTAGCTAGAGTTGGGGGAGGAGTGAAAAGATTGGCAAGTGGGAGTCCTTGCAGGGAAGGAAGCATTTGATCAACTAATTTTCAAAAAATAAAACCAGGTTATGTCTGACACAGCTTTCAGACAGGGAATTAGATATTAATACATAGTTTATTTATGATATGATAATTAAAGGAACTTAACCAATTTACTTAGTTAAAGTAAGTTACTTTACTTTACTAAAGTAAAGTTACTTTAGTAAGTTTGTAAGTTAGTAAGTTACTAACTTACTAAAGTAAGTTAGTTAAGTTAAGTTACTTAACTTAATTTACTCAGAAGAAATGCTAATGTAACTCAGTGCCTAAGAAACTTAAGTTACAAGATATTTTATGGATGAATTTACCTCTGATAAGAACTTCTTCTAATACTTTTCATTCAATCTGCATTTGAAAATGCATAGGGATGGGGAACAGAACTTTTGTGGTTTAATACTACCATATTTAGCCACATCATTATATGAAACCAGATGCTATTCCTGGGGAATTTAAAGAAGCTGTAAGGAGAATTGTAGTGGAGTGGAGCTGGTATCATCTCTCACTGTTCCTGTCACAAACTTAATGGCACTCCCACAACATGATATGGCCTCCTGCTCCCGCCATATCTGCCCCTCCCACCCATAGTACTGATGTAATGCCCATCATCGGCACAAGCTCTAACCCCCTCCTTGACCCCGAGTCCCACACCTCCCTTGCCGCGCCCCTCAGCCGGACCAGGCCCTCTCCTCAGTGGGTTGTCCCCCATACAACCCACCCCCCTCCCAGAACCCTTTAAAATCTTATCTAAAAACTTCCCCCCAAAACCCCCTCCTCATAGCATACCACCTCTCGGGATTCCAAAATCCGTCATCAAGGTAGGCCCTCGATAATGAAGAGGGCCAAGCCTGCAAGAGGGGGGAGTCTCGCAGGACAAGAAGGTTAGCAGCCGTAAACATCACAAAAAACAGAGGTGGAAGGTAAACAGGTCAGGGCTTCACCAGATAGTCCAATAGTACTGGGTCAGGAGTAGATCTTCATACCAGGAGCTGGGCTTCACAGCAGTGGGAGGGGCCAGTGTCATCCCACCGCATTCGGAGGGTAACTATCCCAGTCACCCTCTCACAGTGACTGGCCCAGATGACACCGACAATAAAGTCAGAATAGTCCATCCTTTCATTCAGTGGATGACAACAGCCCCCTCAGCACCTGCATACCAATTTGCCCAGTTCTCTTCCAGTTAGGGGTCCGATAAAAGGCCAGCAGTTCATAGAGTTGTTAATAGCAATGGTAATAGTCCAACGGGCACAAGATCTTCCCCGAGGCGAGAGTAGGAATAGCGAAACAGTGGAACCCAATCCAGGGGTGGATGGCCATCAAAGGCCAACACCCACCCATACCTGGGGGGAGGGGGGAAGGAGAGGCCACCCGAGGCGACCAACAAAGCCAAACCATGATCAGCCTCCCGCCTCTCTAACCCCGAGATCTCCACATACCCCAGTCACCGCTCTAATCTCCAACCCCCTATTACAGTAGGGTTCTCAGTCATTAAAGGCCAGATGGTAGTCCTAAAGGTGAAGGCTGTCCGCATCTCCCCCTTCAACCTGCTGTCAGGCCGTTTCCCTGGCCAGCTGGTCCGGTCCGTGGCAGCCGTTGCCTCCGCCGCCATCACCGCCGTCGTCGCCAGCCCGCAACCAGGCACCCTAGGCTCCCCAGGCACCCCAGGCACCCCCAAAATCACCCGGAAAGAGCGTCCCAGAGTTCCCAGAGGGGTGAGGAGGCGAGGGGTCACATTCAAGCTGCCGCCGCCACACAACCACCGACCACTACCGGATGCTTTGGCATCCACTTCCTCCAACGCCGGAAAAATCCGGAAACAGCTACCGCAGTCAGGCCATCGCCCCCTCTCCCACGGTGCCGCCAAACAACAGGTCCAGCCCTGACCAGACATTCCGGAGGGCAAAAAAGCCCTCAACAGGCAGGGCGGACGTTCCCCTCACTGGGGTTGGAGCCAGAGGTGGTCAAAGCAGCTCCCGGAGACCCTGGCGACCAGCAACTATCCCATCCTTGAAACGGAGCTCATTCGGTCACCGCCATCTTGGAGCATGCGCAATTCGCAGTTCTGTGGACGTGGCTTATTTTGTGGGCATGGCTTGATGGTCATGTGACAATTCTTTAGGATTTAGCAGAGGTACTGGTCTACCAGGCTTTTAACTGCTTGCAGAGCTGTACCGGTCTACTCATTTGTTTTTGGAGGCACCGATATACCCATTTATTTTTGCAAGCACTGGTCTACTCATTTATTTTTGCAGGCACTGGTCTACTCATTTGTTTTTGCAGGCATCGGTCTACTCATTTGTTTTTGGAGGCACTGATCTATCAGCAGACTGCCTTTTAACACCGATCAGCTGTAGGGCAGCCCTTTGAAGCCCCGCGGCAAGAATTTTAACAGTTTTTTTCCTTTTAGCCGATCAGCTGGGACGCAGGAGGCAGCAATAGATTGGTGGTGGGGCCAAATAAAAGGTAAGAATAATGCTGGGGCGGGCGGGGGGGCGGGGATGGGGTGGGGTGGGGGCAGAACCAGTTCAGTGACATCATATCGTCACTGCTACCAGCTCAGCAGAACCGGGCCGAATCAGGAGGAACCCACCACTGATTTGGATTGTCTAAGCATAATGTCCTTTGTTTGACAAAGATTTATCAAAGTTTATATTCATCTTCACATGATCCCATCCTCTCAGTTTTAATTGAATTTGGTTTTAATTGGGTTGTTTTAAATCTTGGGCCGAAATTATTTAATTGTTTTTTAAACTGTTTTAAAATTTTATATGCAATGTTTTATCTCGGCTGTACACCGCCCTGAGTCCCGCAGAAGAAGGGCGGTATAGAAATAAAATAAAATAAAATAAATAAAATAAATAAATAAATATGCTTTATATCTGCTCGTTTGTAAGTATGCATTTAAAAACTCAACATCTGAAAGTTAAAATAGAATAAGTAATAAATTTCCAGTGTTACTTTCAAATTGCTAACCTTCCTGTAGAATAAATACATGATCACATAAACTATTCTTGCTGAGAAACAAAGCTGGGTTTCCAGTAAAAGTACCACATTCTTTTACAGTTGTCTGAAATCTCTCTTAGAAGCTGAGTTTGCTAAACTTGTGCTCTTGCAAGACAACAAAATTTTTCTATTTCCTACATAACTTGGATTTAAAAGGCATCAGCAATATTCCCATAATCTACTTTATATATCAAACTGATGATTTACATGTTATGGTTGGCAGCAAAGTCAGCCAAATAAATTAGACTGGATTTGGTATTTTTTCTCCATCTACTGAATTTTCCCCAAAGACCTGGGATAAGGTAGATGTTTGATAGTGTTAAAGATTTTGCAGGATATAGGCTGTTCCAAGTAAGCTGTCTTTTGCAATTGACTGATGGTGATTTTCATTTTCATCATTATTAACTCTTTTATTCATTAAACATGAAACTCAGTCAACTGAATATTTAAAAATGTGTCACAAATACGATTGATGGTACTAACGGTTGATACGGGTTGCTGCCAGCATCCTAGGTATCAACCAACTATCTTCTTAAAATAAATGTTGTTCGGAGTAGCACAGTTTTTTGCAGTTCCACTGGTGTTATTGCAGGAAGCTGCAATTTCTTGATGTGTTTTGTAAAATTCTTGGACATGATATCAAATGCTCTGGTAACAATGGGTATCACTGTTACATGTTTCATCCATAGCCATATAGTTTCAATGGCCAGGTCGTGATATTTCATGATTTTTTTCCAGTTCGTTTTCTTTGATTGGTGTCTCCTGGTATAGTGATGTCAATAAACTGTACATTTTGGCCCTCGACAACCATGATATCTGACGTATTATGTTCCAAATGACAATCCATCTGTATTCAAAAGTCCCACAAAATCTTCACTGTCTCATTTTTGATAACTTTTTCCACTTTTTCCCATGACTTTTCGGATACAGCAACTCAATCATGTATAGCTTTGTAATCAGTTTGCACAAATTTGCTGCCCTCACATATTAAGTGTGAAACGGTTTTAACTTTGTCATTGCAAAATTGGCAGTTTGGATGGGTTCACATAGTCATTCAAACTTCATTTTTCTTCTACTACAATTTGATGGATTTGCAGTAGCCCTCTCCCCCCTATTCTTCTTGGCAGGTACAACCTGTCGATGTCATTTCATAGGTGTAAAGCATGGTACATATCAATAGTTTATATGTTTTCCGGTCCAAGTTTTCCAGTTCAGCCACAGTCCAGATGAAGATTTCAGCTGAGTAGCATATAACTGGAACTGCCCATGTATGGCTTTAATTATGTTTTCAGCATTCAGTTTTGATTTTAATATTTTGCAGACCCTCCTGATGTATTCCTTTTGTGTTGACTTTTTGACTTTTCCATTCAAGATGTTATCTGCTTCCAATATGCCTAGGTATTTTTAACCGTCATCCTTTGCTAATGCTTTCACAATGCTTCCATTTCCCAGTTCTATTCTTTCTCTTTTTTCCATTTTTCCTTGCTGCATGGATAATATAGCACATTTTTAAAGTCCAAAATTCATTCTGATGTCATTGCTGAACAATTAAACTGTGTTGAATATTGACTTAAGTTCAGTGGGGCTTTTTGCATCCAGTTTTAAGTCGTCCATGTACACTAGATGGTTTATCTTGTCATGCTAGCTTGAGATTTGGTATCCTAGTTTTGTGTTTCATAGGATTATTAGTGGAATTAATGTGATATTATTATTATTAATAATAATAATAATAATAATAATAATAATAATTTAATATCATCCATGTGTTTATAATTTGGTAAGATATTGCTTAATGAAGAAATCCGAAAATCCCAAAACTTTAACATATATATTATACATTATACATTGAAGGCCTAAAATTGGGAAATGTCCTTTCTTCCTATTCTTTTTCCTCCTGTAAAGTAGATTTTTTGCAACACGATGAAGAGAATTCTGAAAGTATGATAGTAGCAGCAATGAGTGCACCATTGGGAGACTTGAAATAATAGGCTAGAGATTGATCATTATGGAGAAAATATAGGTGGATGTTCCTCCAAAATCAATGAAAAAACAAGAAGAAAACTGGCTGGAGAGGCTGCCAAGAAGACTAAATCAACATTAAAGGAGCTGCAGGAATTTCTGACAAATACTGGTTGTGTATTACATATGACAACAATCTCTTGAATTGTTCATATGTCTGGGCTGTGGGATAGGGTAGCAAGATGGAAGACTTTAAAAAAATCCAAGTCCAGCTACATTTACAAAAATCTACATCAGGTCTAACAAAATCATTTGGGAAAATACTCTGATGAGACTAAGGCTGATCTTTCTGACCATAGTTCCAAAAAATGTGTTTGGCACACTGTGCATCACAAAAAGTATACCATACCCATGTTGGTGGCAGCATTATGGCTTGGGGCTGCTTTTCTTTAGCTGGAAGTGGTCTTGGTTAATGCAGAGGGAATTATGAACAATTCCAAATATCAGTCAATTTGGACACATAACCTTCACCTCTGCTAAAATGATGAAGATGAGGAGCATTTCCACACAACAAGGACCCAAAGCATACCTCCAAAAGAAAAAAAAGAATGGCTTCATCGGAAGAAAATCAAAGTTTTGGACTGGCCCATCCAGAGCCCAGATCAGAATCCAATAAAAAATCGGTAGGATGACTTGAAGGCTTTACACAGGAGATGCCCTGGCATGCTGATAGATTTGGAACACTTTTGCTAGGAAGAGTGGACAAAGTTTTCCAAGGCAAGATGTGCCATGCTGATAAGTTGCTACTCCAAAAGACTGAATGCTATGACAAAATCAAAATATGTTTCAATAAAATATTAGTTTAAGAGTGAACTTATGCAATCATTCTATTGTAAGTTTTTTTTATTTTAATTTCCCTCCTAAACGATTTAAGTTTGTTTTTCAATTGAATTGTACAATTTATATTAAAGGTGAAAAAAATTCTGAATTGATTTATCTTGATCTGATTTTTTTACATCTAAAAAATCTGGCATTTTAGCAAGGGTGCATTTGCTTTTTAAATCCATTGTACATAGCTTTGTTTCAGTATTAGAAGATGTCTTTTTTTTCATAGGCTATTCATTGTTACATCCAAATGTTTGTCTTTTGCAAACATTTTAAGTAATTCAGGATTAAATGTCTAATTTATAAGTAGCACCTAACTTGTCCATATTTTTTCAATTGTTTAGCAATGCTTGTGAAATGACACACAATTTTATGTGTATGAGTACTGTGGCTTTATACCATCTTTATATGTGATTATTCATGTTGTTTTTTTCAGGATTAAAGAGGAATGTATCATTTATTTCTCTCTTGTCCTTTCTGTAGCATTTTTCTCAATCTAGCTACTGTATAGGGATTGCTCCAGGAAAAAAATAAATAAAGGGGAATGAATTGAAAGCCAGAAAGGAAATTGGTAGATTGTAAACTAAAAATTAAATAAAGCAGCAATTTCAAGCTGGTTCAACCATTGCACTCCACAGTCCAGTTGAATTTATTCTTTGATTTCTAGTACTATCACTGAAAGCATAGGTGAAAATAGTACATTCAGAAAACATTCAAAGGAAAACAGTTGTTGTTCCTTTACAATGTTTTTAACAAACTAATGGATGCAATGGGGCTATTCTGGTTACAACAGTAGTAATAATTTTAAATATTATTTTGAAGGTCCCTAAATAACACAGCAATTAAAGGTAAAGTTTTCCCCTGTCTAGTTGTGTCTGAGTTTGGAGGGCGGTGCTCATCTGTTTCTTAACTGAAGGAGCCAATGTTGACATATCTGTGGTCATATGACTTCATGCTGAGGTGCAGGGTATGCTGTTATCTTCCCACCAAAGTGATACTTACTTATCTACTCGCATTTTCATGCTGCAGCAAGTAATGGAAGCTCACCCCGTTGTGCAATGCTTCGGTCTCAAACCTGGACTATCAGATTTCCAGCTGACAAATTCAGCTTCTTTAACCTCTGAGACATCACATCCCCAATAACATAGCAATTAATTAACAATGAAAATTACTATAGGAATTGGGAGAAATCTTAGGCCTCAACACACCCACCTATGTTTGTACTGTACCATATTTAAATTTAAAGATGTGTTATTGAGTGTGTTGAGGACAGCTTTTTAAATGAGTACCGTATTTTTCGGAGTATAAGACACTCTGGAATATAACATGCACATTAGTTTTTTGGGGGGGAAACAAGAAAAAAAATTCTGCCACCTGGAACCGGCCACCTGGAACCAGCCAAAAATGTGATGCGCAGAGGCCAAAAACAGGGCATGTGGAGGCAAAAAACGTGATGCACAGAGGCCAAAATGTGATGCACGGAGGCAGCGATCGCCGGCAATGTACTGTGGCAATCCCCGCAGCCTGGAATGGGTCTAAAACGGAGTTTGCAAAGGCCGAAAATGGCCGAAGGGTGGGGGCCGGCAGGTGGCCAGGGCTTTGGCAACATTTGGTGTATAAGACGCACCACAATTTTCACCCACTTTTGGGGGTGCATCTTATATTCTGAAAAGTATGGTAATCCTATTTTAAAGGAGCCATTTGTTTACAATTTCCCTTGAGGCCCTTCATTTTGATTATAGAAAAAGTTAACAATTTACATAATTATATAACTTCCATATTGTAACATTCACAAAACCCTTAACAATGTATAAACTCTCAAGCAGCTTGGGTTGGCTGAATTTCTTCCCCAAATGTACATTTGGGAATGTAATCCCCAAATTTTATACCTCAGTATACTCTAATGGGTTAGTACCATTAATCTCTACTGCACTCAAGATATGGCTATTAAGTTTGGATCCAGACTAGTTTATTTATTTATTTATTTATTTTATTTATTTATTTAAATTTCTATACCTACTCCCGAAGGACTCAGGGCGGTGAACAGCCACAGGATAAAACACATAAATACAAAAATTTAAAATAGAATAAAAACGAATTAAATAATTTGGCTGAACAAATTTAAAATACCCCATAATTTAAAAACAAATTAAAATTTGCATTTAAAAAGGGGAGAAGATTTAGGCCAGGCCAGCTTGATGAAATTAAAAAGTCTTAAGTGCGCGATGGAAGGTGCACAGATCCGGGATCCTCTGTATCTCCAGGGGGAGCTTGTTCCAGATCGTAGGTGCCCCCACAGAGAAGGCTCTCCCCCTAGGGGCCGGCAGTCGACATTGTTTGGCCGACGGCACCCAGAGGAGCCCCTCTCTATGGGAGCGTACTGGCCGGTGGGAGGCTATTGGTGGTAGCAGGCGGTCCCGTAGATAACCAGGTCCTAAGCCATGGAGCGCTTTAAAGATGATAACCAGAACCTTGAAGCACACTCGGAAGACCACCGGGAGCCAGTGCAGCTTGCGCAGGAGAGGTGTTACATGGGAACTCCATGTCGCTCCCATAACCACCCGCATGGCTGCATTCTGTGCCAGTTGGAGCCTCCGAGTGCACCTCAAGGGGAGCCCCATGTAGAGAGCATTACAATAGTCCAGACGAGAGGTGACAAGGGCATGAGTGACTGTGTGTAGAGAGTCCCGATCTAGAAAGGGACGCAACTGGCGGATCAGGCGAACCTGATGAAAAATCCTCCCGGTCATGGCTGTCAAGTGCTCTTCTAAAGACAGCCGTGAATCCAGGAGGACGCCCAAGTTACACACCCTCTCCGTGGGGGCCAATGATTCACCCCCAATGGTCAGCGATGGCACCAGCTGACTATATCAGGACGTCGGAAACCACAGCCACTCGGTCTTGAATGGGTTGAGTCTGAGCCTGTTTCTCCCCATCCAGATCCATACGGCCTCCAGGCACCAGGACATCACTTCAAGGGCATCGTTGGGGTGGTCCAGGGTGGAGATGTACAGCTGGGTGTCGTCAGCATACTGATGGTACTTCAACCCGAAACCACGGATGATCTTGCCCAGCGGCTTTACATAAATGTTGAACAAAAGGGGCAAGAGGACCGATCCCTGTGGCACCCCACATATGAGGGGCCTCGGGGTCGACCTCTGTCCCTCTGTCAACACAGACTGCCACTGGTTGGAGAGAAAGGAGGAGAGCCACCCTAGTACGGTGTCTCCCACCCCAACTCTTCCAACTGGTGCAGCATGATACCATGGTCGATGGTATCAAAAGACGCTGAGAAATCTAACAGGACCAGGACAGAGGAGTAACCCCTGTCCCGAGCCCTCCAGAGATCATCAGCCAATGCGACCGATGCCGTTTCCGTGCTGTACCCAGGCCTGAAACCCAACAGGAACGGATCCAGATACGACATTTCATCCAGGTACTGGGGAAGCTGTCGCGCAATCACACTCTCAACAAAGCGAAGGTTGGAGACTGGACGATAATTAGGCAATACTGCCGGGTCCAGGGAGGGCTTCTTGAGGAGAGGCTTCACCACTGCCTCCTTCAAGGTGGTGGGGAAGGCACCCTCACCCAATGAAGCATTTATAATCCCCTGGAGCCAGCCTCGCATCACTTCTCGGGAAGCCAGCATTAACCAGGAGGGACACGGGTCCAACAAACATGTGGTCGCATTCAATCTACCCAGAATCCTGTCCACGTCATCTGGGGTCACAGGATCAAACTCATCACAGATAACATTCTCAAGACCTGCCTCCATCTCCCTCGCTGGACCTACCCAATCAGAGTCCAGACCTTTCCCATTCTGAGTGATTTTGTCATGCAGATACTGAACAAAATCCTCAGCTCTTCCCTCCAAGGGCTCCTCCTGCACTTCCTGGTGGAGCAGGGAGTGGGTCACCCTAAACAGGGCGGCCGGGCGATTATCTGATGACACAATAAGAACAGCAAAATGAGTACATTTTGCTGCTTTTATCGCCACTAGGTAATTTTTAATATGAGATCCTACCAGTGTCTGGTCCGATTCAGAAAGACTAGCCCTCCAATTACTCTCTAGGCATCTTTTCCGGCGCTTCATCTCCCTCAGCTCCTCGGTGAACCAAGGAGCCAGGTGAGATCGGCGCCAGGTCAGAGGCCGCAAAGGCACGACTCGATCCAGAGCTCCAGTGGCCGCCCTGTCCTAGGCGGCCACTAGATCTCCAGTCGAGGTGTGAGCCAGAACCTCGGGGATTGGCCCAAGCTCCATCTGGAACCTATCAGGTTCCATCAGGTGCCTGGGGCGGTACCATTTTATCGGTTCTGCCTCTCTGTGGTGGGGTACCGTGGTTCGAAGGTCAAGGCGAAGGAGAGAGTGATCCGACCATGACAAGGGCTTGATGACTATGTCCCCTATCTCGAGATCACTCAACCATTGTCCAGAGACAAAAACCAAGTCCAGTGTGTTTCCCTCCGTGTGTGTAGGGCCATGAATTAGCTGGGTCAGGTCCATGGCCGTCATGGAAGCCATGAACTCCCGAGCCACCTCAGACGACTCACCCACGGATGGCAGGTTAAAATACCTCATGACCATAAGTCTGGGGGTATCAACCACCACTGCGGCGATAATGTTGAGTAGCTCGAGCAGGGCTGCTGCTACATGGCAGGGAGCCAGGTATGTATCAGCAAACCCATCTGAACCCCATGACCCCACTTCACAAGGAGGGTCTCACAGCTGGCCGTCTGAGGAACCGCTACTCCCCCTCCCCTCCCCTGTGGCCTTGGCTGATGGAATGCATGGAAACCTGGTGGGCACATTTCTACCAGAGGGATCCCTCCTTCCTGGCCCAACCCTGGCCTAATACCCGCCAGGTCTGCTCCCCCTTCCTGAACAAGATCACAAATGATTTACTACAGTGCTGGCATTGCACAATATCAGTCGAAGACCCAGGCCCTGAGGGTCTGTGCAACCTGGAAAATGAGTGGAGCTTTGGGGGCTGAAGCACCCTACCACTCGAAGACAGCGGGTGCGTGCTCCCTTAACATGATATGGCCTCCTGCTCCCACTCACAGTACCGATGGTGAAAACACAGTCTGGACAAGCTCAACCCCCCCATTACCTCCAGTTCCCCCCCACTCCCCACCGCACGTCATGGCCAGGCCCGACCCTCCCCTTGGTGGGTTATCCCCCAAACCCACAATCCTAGTTCCCATCCAACCCCCCTCCCCCCTCCCCAGACCCCTTAAAAGATTAAACAAAGACAATTTTTAAAAACCCCGCAGCCCCCTCTTTGCGGCATGCCACCTCTTGGGGTTCCAAAGCCTGTCATCGAGGTAGGCCCTCGATAGAGTGGAGGGCCAAACCTGTGAGAGGGGGGAGTCTCGCAGACCAAGAAGCTCCGCTGCTGAGTACATCTTGACCATAATGGGTAAACATGACCATATCCTAAGGGTACATAGAAAAGGGACCAGGGGAGAAGACAAAGAAATGGGGGGTCTCAAAGACATGTTCACAGGACCAAGTCCACTGTCCCCTCACAACAGGGGACCAGGTCCGGATCCAAGACAATCCAAGGGGGGCAATAGATCCCACCACCGTCTCACGGTGGTTAGGTCAGCTGGTCAGCCCCCTCTTGTGGTGAGATGGCAGCAATGAACCAATGCAAACCTTCAGCGTCCGGGGGTCAGGTCCAAAAACCACTCTCTCATGGCAGTTGGTCCGATGGTCAAATCCCCTCCGCTGACAAAGTGCATATATGTAAAACCATCCCGGTTCAGCCCCTAGGGGCCCCGACATCCAGGCCACCCTTTCACGGTGGTCAAACTAATGTCCAGCCCCCCTCAGCCGATGGGATGCAGCAATGTACCAACCTCCAATTCAGGTGGAAATAGCCCTCTCCACAGTCAGGGGGTTCAGATAGCAATAAGCATAGTGACACATGAATCCCACAGGCTAACAGTGGGTACAAATGGGCCCGGTCTTAAAGGGGAATTTTTACTTCTTTCTCTTTTAGATTTGAATTAGTTATAATTCTTCTATCATTTTAGAAAACAGATACATGTAGGCATATTGGAGCTGTGGTGTGCCATTATTTTATTTCTTGTCTTTTTCAACTAAATGAGGGTTGAGTAGCAAAGCCGTTACATGAAAAAGTTTCATGTAAAAACATGCTTTTTATTAAAAATAAGCTACCCCCACTTGTCCCTTCCAAGTAGTGCACAGATCCCTCTAGTAATGTGGCATGCATCTTTTATGAACTGGGGCCTTCTCATTGTAAGTTCTGGTTTCTTTTCTGCTGAATGCATTAGCACACATATAATCACATTAAGGTCACAAAGACCTTATCAATTTTCTGTGAGTTCATACAATATTTCATTTGCTGTTAGCATAGCTGAATGAAGTGGTAATAAAGGTTGCCTGTTAGAAGATGGGCAGTTGAATGCATTATTATTTTATGTTGGGCAGCTGATCCTCACTAAACAGACCAGATGATTCTCTAAATTAGACTTCCTTTCCTTCTATTTTGCAAGCTTGCTAAATGCCAAAGGCAGAGCATACTAAAAGAATTTCTATTATTTTGAACCATTGCTACTGTTTGATTTTTCTTTAAAAAGAAAAACTATTTATTGCAGTAGTATCTTGTGATATTTTTTTCACTTTATTTATATATGGTGAGTTTTCTCTATTTGGAAAATGAAACAATTTTCTCTGCAACACAGCATCCAAAATTTTGACTATTCCCAAGAAACTGATGTTGATTTATGACCATAACAGATTTTGATTTGACACATGTACTTGATAGACATAATTGTGTTACTTGGTTTAATCTGCACTTGAATTTAATTATTAGAAAATATGTAGAAAAACTATTAGAAAATTAATATGATGACTCTAATTGGCAAACACCATCTATAAAATTACACCACTGCTAATTAGAAACCAAAAGAATCTGTACTTAGAATATTTTTTTATTTAAAAAAAATTACGGTATTTTATATTGCTGTAAAATATAACAAATTATTTTCTGCTAAAAATCTGCAAGAAATGTAAAAATAAATAAAAGGTTTATGTGGAGAACGAGGTTAAAAAAAAAGAATATTTTTTCCTCACATACGGAGGGAGGATGGAAGTTCCCAAAGAAAAAGCTGCAAACAAATCAAGCTTAACAGCCATATTATTAGAGCAAAAAGATATTCTGTTGTCCTCTAGATATTAAAGTAATATAATTCTTATCTTTTCTCCCCACTGGCCTTATTGGCTAGGTAAAACATGAACTAAGAGCTCAATAATATTTTTTAAAAAGTAGCTTGGAAACACAGTGAATCTCTTGAACTGTTCAGCATCTTATTTTCAGGGATTAATTGTAGTTGGGAAATGAAAAACTACAGTGCTATTTATTCATTTCATTCACTTTTCATCCTTGAAAGTTATTGCCAGAGCAGGTAACAATTTGGGTATTTGCTGATTTTGCTCTTTCTTTTTTTTCTCCCTACTTTCTCATTTTTAAAATTTTTATTTGTATTTTATATTTTCATAAACTAATAAAATAGATAAAGATGAAGAGATAATATAGTTAATGCGTTAATATAACCCGTTTGGGATTAAGTAGAAGTATTAAAAACAGGAGTATCTTTTCTTTCTTTTTTATTTGTATCCAACCAGAATTTTATCCAGCCAGAAAGTACAGGATAATGGAGAGCCAGTTTGATTTAGTAGTTAAGGTGCTGGCCGAGAAACTAAGCGAATGTAACCCTGCTTTTAGGCAGGAAAGCCACATGTGTGACTTTGAGCCAGTCACCTTTTCAGCCCAATCCACCTCACAGGATTGGGGTTTTTTTCCAAAAAGTTTTTTATTTTTTAAACAAAAACAACATAAAAACATTCTTCCAAACAATTACAGACAGTGTTTCGATCGGTTAGAATCATTTTGTGCTCTCAAAATTTTTTCACAATCTCATTATATGACAAATGTTCTTTCCTCTAGCAAAAAACAAATATTTAAACATTTTATCCAAATTTCATTTCATATATAATATTTCATCTCCATGCTTTATTATCTATCCATTGATAAAATAGCTCCCATATCAAATAATATTGTTTATCTTCCTGCTCGCTTATTTCAAATGTCAGTCTACTCATTTCAGCACAATCCAACATTTTCTTAATAATTTCTTCATCAGTAATTATCTTCTCTCCTTTCCAATTTTTTGCAAATACAATTCTAGCCGCTGTTAAAATATTCACAATTAAGTATTGCAATTCTTTATTAAATGTCTCTGGTAAGATCCCTAATAAAAATATCTCTGGTTTAAAGTCAATATGTCTCTTTGTCATTTTTTCTAACCATGTGTGTATCTTAGTCCAAAATCTCCTTACGTCTACGCATGTCCACCACATATGGTAATAAGATCCTGGGGTCTGATGACACTTCCAACACTTCTCCAGATTGTGTTGTGGATTGTTGTTGTGGTGATAATAGGAGGAGAAAGCTGTATGTTTCTCACCTTCAGTTATTTATAAAAATAATAATGGCAGGATAAAAAAAATAATTAAGTGAATTTTTAAATTTTTCTGGAGTACTGAAAAATATGAAACTTCTTAAAACAAGGAACCAAAATATGACAGGCACTGATGATTTGGATCACAAAATGTAAAATATACATTCTGGGCAGTATGTAAATGGGCAATACATAAAACTAATAATTACATGCATTTCTAGGATAATTACCTAAAAATGCTTTGTATAAAATCTGAGATGTTTTGAGATTACATCCAAGATAGCTATTACTATTGGTACTATCATTGTTTTCTTTTGCCTTAATAATTCTATTTTTATTTGCACATCTTTGTATTTTATGATTTTTCTCCAATTCTTTTTGTTCTATTGTGGTGCCTCCAGACACTACAATTCTTTTATCCAAACTTTTTTGGCATTCTCATGCACAATTATTAAGTCTGGGGTATTATGTGGTATTATTTTGCATAATCTTTTAAACAAGCCATTTTAAAACATTAATCAGAACTGTTGCCTTGAAAAGTAATTACTGAAATAAGGCTTATTATTTAATCTCACAATAGGCTGCATTTATCGCATAATATTTTCAATACATGCATTCATCAACCTGTGATCACAACTGAAGGGGATTTTATGTATGTAGTAATCAGGGGTGAAATTCACTTACTTTCCCTACCAGTTCACAAATGTGTGTGCGCAGCACATGCGCAAAGCCTTCTACGCATGCGCACAGGCTGAAATCATCACAAAAAAGGGATGTCATGATGTCCGCAAGAGTGGGCGGAGCCTCCCGTAGCGGCTGCTACCAGTTCAGCGAAGCCGGATAGAACCGGCTGAATTTCACCCCTGGTAATATATAGACTCTAGAATAAATCCTGTATATATAGACACTTGGAAAAATCCTGAATAATATTAACTCGTTATACATGGAATACATAATCACCATAGAACAACTTTTTCAAAATCATATATTTTGATGCACTGTATTATAATATCCATCATCTCAAGCAGCAAAATGATTAGTCATTATGCTAGGTAATAATTCTTATACACCTGGCTCTTATTTATCATGCAGTTCTACAGGGTGGAGGTAAGTAAGGACCAGTTCTTCTTAAAGATTGGCAGGATGAAGCCAGCTGAATCTTGAGAGAGTAGGAGGTTGTTCCATAGGATAGAAACTGAAAGGATAAAGGCCTTCCATCAGATGACCCTATTTAAATCATAGGATTTAAAGCATACCAACTCTGTTGTAAATTCTTTAATTGCTGTGATGCGAGCTGCATTGGCTGCCGAATTGAGCCCTGCTTCTGGGTTCAATTCAAAGTATTGGTCATTACCTTTAAAGCCCTCTAAGGCACAGATTCAGGATATTTGAGGAGCCATCCTTCCCCAGTGGGTGTAAGGTCCTGCCTCTCCCTCCTGGTCAAGAAAGCATGAACTCTTGAAACTAGCATTTCAAAAGGAAACTTTAATTGAAAGGAAGTGAATGCAAGAAAATGCAAAGCAGGGTCTGAATTCCCCCCAGGCAATTCTGTTAGGATAAAGTGGTTAGAAACCCCTTCTCTCAGTTTGATGTTGAATGAACCAATCCACAGGTGTTAAGACATTGTGGAAACGGTCGCCCTGAGAAAGAGATAAGGAGTCATTCCCATGCATTTCTTCTGTGAGGCTTCCAAACTGAGAGAAAACAGATGGCTCTCTCCCCTTGTACATCCCCCCAAGTTAAATCAAAGCATAGGGCAGAATAGGTGACAGGATAAAAGTTAGAAACTAGGGAAATACAGGATACACAGGAAAACAGGATGAGAGCAATTAGTGAGTAAAGAATCCAGAGGTCTCCCCGCCCCCCCGCCCACTTGAATGGCAGTATCACAATAGGGATCTGACAGTGGGATTGGCTTGCTGTATTCATGATGGCAGAAGCGGCCTACTGTGGACTCTATCAGCCAAGGAACTGCAGTTGATGCGCTCTGGGAGAAGACAACTTTTCTGCCCTTGCTCTTTGGAACATCATGCTGCAGGTAAGATCTAACCCATTTTCTGGTCTTTAAGAAATGCCTTAAAACTTGGCTATGTTGGCATGAGGTCTGTTGGCTGATGGTGGCTAGGGTAATAACAGAGAAACTCCCACTACTTCTTCAGTCAAACTGTGATTTTTTAAAATTTGTTTCAATCTTTTGTAATTTTAATGTTTCTTATATGTATAATTGTTTTATATGTTTTATTGTAAGCTGTTCAGAGTCACCTCAAACTGCAAGATAAGGAGCATATAAGTTTAAATAATAAATAAATAACAAAATAAATAAATAACAAAATAAGTAGAGATAATTGGAGACAGATGGTCCCTCAAATATCTAGGGCCTGTGCAGATATAGGACTTTGTAGATGACCACTCATAATTTGAATTGATAACTCACAACCAATATACTTCAGCAATGGTATTTTATAGATACACCTACTTCAGAGCCATTGTTAAGGGATTATATGGGTGTTAACTATAGTAGCCAATGCAAGTAACTTTTGGGTGGAAAAATATCAGACATCAGTCCTATCACATGATCAAACAAATGCTTTTCCATAAAGCAGCCCCTAGTACATTCACCAAAATACATTGTGCAACTAGTCTAGTTTAATTTGTTTGATGATCTTCTATTGAAAGGGGTGGGTTGCGGGGAAGGAATATGAAATAGGGCAAAATAGAGATCCTTTTGCCAAGGATTTATACCATGTTTCCCCAAAAATAAGGCAGGATTTTATTTTCTTTTGAACCCCGAAATAAAGGCTTGGCCTTATTATTGGGGGGTCTGGCAGAAAGAGGCTCTCTCTGTGCACCATCAAGCCCCGCCCCTCCTGCGGGGTGAGAATGTGAGCAGCCTGAAGGCACCAAGCCACGGGAGTGCCTGTTCCCTCCCCCACTTGCATGCCTCCCAGGCCTCACCATGTTGATGTGGGTGAAGCCAGTGAGCACCTGGCTGGAAGCTGCTGGAAACAGAGAAGACGCTGCTCGGACCAGCCGCCTGCTGCCAAGTCTTCCGGGAGCCAGGGCAGAGAGTCTTCCAGCAGCCAGGGCAAAGAGGCAGCGAAGGGTGAAGAGAGCTGCAGCCCCGCATGGGGAGACCGTGCTGCTGCCGCCACCATCCAAGCACTAAGGATGGCTTCCTCTGCGGCTTCCAAACCCTGGTTGAAAGCCCCTGGAAGTGGAGAAGAAACTGATTGGGCCAGCCGCCTGCTGTTGAGTCTTCCGGGAGCCAGGGCAGCTTCATGGAGTTGGAACCATAGAGCGGGAAATGCATTCCCAGAGCGGCTGCAAGGCTGCATTTTGAAAAAAAATTTGCTCTGATGATTTTATTTTCCTTGCCAGGTCTTCATTTTCTATTAAGTTCAATTTATGTTTTTTTCAAGTCTTTCAGGTTTTTTATTTTTTTTGTCTTGTGTATTTTTTTGCAATTCTTTCTCTAATTTCTTATATTCCTCCTCCAACTTCTTTTGTATTTGTCTGTTCTGTTTCTTTCTTTTCCCTGCATAGGTCATTGCCAAGTCCCTTATATATGCTTCACTAGTGTCCCATACATTTTGCAGTGATATATCTTCTTTTCTATTTTCTTTAAAGAAAAAAGTCAATTCTTTTTCCATATATTGTATAAAGTCTTTCTCATTTAATAGGCTTTGATTTAATGTCCATCTCATTCTTTTCCTTTGTCCTTTCCATATCATCATTATTGGATTGTGATCTGCCCATATGTTTGCTTCTATATCAATCTTATCAATCTTGGATATTAAATCTGTTGACATCCACATCATATCTATTCTTGACCATGACATATGCCTATTTGAATAAAATGTGTATTGTTTTTCCTTTAGATTACTTTTTTTCCAAGCATCTTGTAAATTTAGTTCATCTACTGTGTGAAATATTTTTGGAAGTGTCTTTCTTGGTTTTTTATTCACTTTTGTAGATTTATAGTCTAGCTCATTATCAACAATCACATTAAAGTCTCCTATTATGCAAATATCTTCATCTTCATATTCTAATATTTTCCTTTGTAATTTTGCATAAAATTCTTCTTGATTTTCATTTGGAGCATATATACCCACAAGTAATATTTTTTTGTAGTTCATTACAATTTCTACCATTAATACTCTTCCTTCCTCATACTCAAATATTTGTTTGGATTGAATTGTCTGTTTGATGTCTGTTTGACAAGCCAGTGTTGTATACAATGTCCCCAGTTTTATTCGCTCCAAAAGTTTTTATGTTGCTTTCTAACTTCTTGTAAGCATATAATTTCTAATTTTAACTTCTCTAATTTATTAAATATTTTCCTTCTTTTTATTGCCGAGTTTAGTCCATATATGTTCAAAGATATTATTTTAATTTCTTCTTCCATTTCTTATTTATTTACTTGCTTTGTCGATCTAGTCGTTCTTATCTCCTTTTGTTCTTTAACTTCTTTCGCTCTTGCTCCTTCTCTTAACACTCTCTCTTCTTGTTCTCTCGTTGTCTCTCTTGGCTGTTCTTTCTTCTCCTCCTGTTGTCCATCCCACTTTTCATTTCTCAATCTTTCTTCCTCTTGAACATCTATGTGTTGTTTATAAAATAACTCTGCTTTCTCTATTGAGTCTAATCTGTATCTTTGCCCTTGCCAGTTCACCAATATTCCTTCTGCAATCAACCATCTAAAATTTATTCCTCTTTTTATCAAACATTTCATGAGAAATTGGTATTTTTTTCTCAGGTCTCTCACTCTTCTTGGAATATGTTTCAGTGCCACTACTTCTCTCCCTTTGTGCTTTTTCATCGTGTTTCTCATCAATTGCAATATCTCTGTTCTCAGTGTTTTCTTGGTAAATCTGATGTGAATTTCTCTAGGCAGATTATTTCTCATCATGCTATGCAATACTTGTAGTCTTCCAAATAGAACCAAGGAGATCCATGATACGGTATCATTCTATTGCATAGTTCATTGGCAAAGTCACTATCTACTTTTAATTAGACATTTATTTTTATTCACAAAACATTCTTGTTTGCCTGTTTTATCTCAAAATGATCTTTCATTTTGGCAGTTTTCTGTTGTATAAATCTTAGTGACAGATCGTTTTGGATGGATAGCAAATATTAGTTTTAATATTTTTTTCAGTAGAAGGCAAACTTTATTGACTTACATATTGTCTTCACAACTAGAAAAGAATTAAACAATATTTACCAAATTCATTTTAGAAAACAGAAACATGCCCCAGCATGTAATACAGGCAGAGAATGTATTTGAAATATTATTTAAATAAAGAGGGTTAACATTGCATTCTATACACCCCTGTTCAAAAATAAATTCTACTGAGTTCATCATGAATGGCAATAATTTAACAGTTGCAGTCACTGTTCTTCAACTATCATTCTTTACCCTTTTAACTGGAAATAATTTTCATTAAACTTAAAGGAAATCAGTTTATATGGATGCATAGGACTGCACTAACCACACATGCTTAAGAGCATGTGATAAGATATCACTTACAGGATTTACGGCCATTTCTTTGGCTGCTACCAAACAATCTACAACGGGAAGACCTAAGGGTGGCTTAGCTTGCTTGGTCTCTAACTCTTTAAAAGTGGAGACACTGGAGCTGCCCGCCTGTGGCTCCTTAGCTATGGCACTCCTAATTAAGAGTGGTTGCAGCAAAATGTTAGTGTTCCATATCTACCTTCCCCCGATGATGAGGCAAGCCGACACTAAGGCTCAATGGGGCGAACTGGAGAGTTACATTACTTGTATTGAAACCAAATTTTCAGGGGGGTGACTTTAATGCCCAATTGGGAGGCCAAGTTCCCCATCGATTGAGGCACTCTACTCCCAGGAAATCTGCCAGGCCATAGGACACCAGATTTCAGCCAGGCATTCTAAGGATGAATTAGCAAATTTTGCCAGCGTTCAGCTAGCCCTTCAATGTTCCTGGAATTGGGCATTCAATCAGTCGAATGCATGGCATGGATTAACACCTTTAAATGGTGGTTTCGGTCGCTCTTTTTGGCAGTCCCTGGTAGCTACCTCTCCCTGGTGTTAGCTGACTCCTATACTTCTCGATGGGAGAAGGAGCTGACAAAGAAACTCCACCTGCTAGGTTTTTGAGAGATGCCTTGAGAGATGCCTTGAGAGACTATGGCCTGAAGGATACCCAATCTAGAATAGTCCAACGGCTTGTGGACATAGACCTGCAATATAGCTACAGCTAATAAAACCTGCTCCCATCTGATCTTCAGCCAATTTAACAATTATGGACTGAGGATGGCCTCATATTTTTACACTTTAACCATCCCTAAGTATAGAAGAGTCTTCTCCCTTGCTCGTTTCAACGTCTTGCCCTCAGCATTGCTGGACGGACGATTTAAGAGGATCCCGATAAGTGAGCAGTTATGCCCCTGTGATAGAGCTGAAACTGTGGAGGTTGAAAATGTATAATGCAGGCAGGACTAAATTACTGTCTCTCCTAGAAACAGATCTAATTTAAAAAAAATTTAAAAAACAGTTTAAAAGAGAGGTTAGGCCAGGCCAGCCTGCTGGAAAAGAAATGTTTTGATAGCATAGCGGAAAGTGCGCAGGTCCGGGATCCTCCGTATCTCGGGGGGAGCTCGTTCCAGATGGCGGGTGCCTCCACAGAGAAGGCTCTCCCCCTGGGGGCCGCTAGTTGACATTGTTTGGCCAACGGCACCCTGAGGAGCCCCTCTCTATAGGAGCATACTGGTCGGTGAGAGGCTACTGGTGGCAGAAGGCGGTCTTGTAGATACCCCGGTCCTAAGCCATGGAGCACTCTAAAGGTGGTAACCAAAACCTTGAAGCGCACCCGGAAGACCACTGGGAGCCAGTGCAGCTCACGCAGGAGGGGGGTCACATGGGAGTGCCCCATCACTCCCATAACCACCCGCGCAGCCACATTCGGGACCACTTGGAGCCTCCGGGTGCTCAAGGGGAGCCTCATGTAGAGAGCATTGCAGTAGTCCATGCGGGAAGTGACGAGGGCATGAGTGACCGTATTTAATGAGTCCTGATCCAGAAAGGGACGCAACTGGCGAATTAGGCGAACCTGATAAAATGCCCTCCTGGCCACAGCCGTCAAGTGCTCTTCTAAAGACAGCTGTGAGTCCAGGAGGACCCCCAGGTTGCGAGCCCTCTCCGTGGGGGCCAACGACTCGCCCCAAATAGTCAGTAATGGCACCAACTGACTATATTGGGATGTTGGAAACCACAGCCACTCGGTCTTGGATGGGTTGAGCCTGAGTCTGTTCCTCCCCATCCAGATCCATATAGCCTCCAGGCACTAGGACATCATTTCAAGGGCATCATTGGGGTGGTCCGGGGTGGAGATGTACAGCTGGATGTCATCCAGTACTGGTGGTACTTCACCCCGAAACCACGGATGATCTCACCCAGCGACTTCACATAAATTTTGAACAGAAGGGGCAAGAGGGCCGACCCTTGTGGCACCCCACATACAAGGGGCCTCAGGGTCGACCTCTGCCCCCCTGCCAACACTGACTGCGACTGGTCAGAGAGGAAGGAGGAGAACCACCGCAACATGGTGCCTCCCACCCCTAACTCTTCCAGCCGGTGCAGCATGATACCATGGTTGATGGTATCAAAAGCCACTGAGAGGTCTAATAGGACCAGGACAGAAGAGCAACCCCTGTCCCAAGCCCTCCAGAGATCATCAACCAATGCGACCAATGCCGTTTCCGTGCTGTACCCAGGCCTGAAGCCCAACTGGAACGGATCCAGATAAGCTGATTCATCCAGGTACTGAGGGAGCTGTCGTGCTACCACACTCTCAACAACCTTCGCCACAAAGCGAAGGTTGGAGACTGGACAGTAATTTGCCAATACTGCCTGGTCCAGGGAAGGCTTCTTGAGGAGAGGTCTCACCACCGCTTCTTTCAAGGTGGCGGAAAAGACACCCTCACTCAGAGAAGCATTTATAATCCCCTGGAGCCAGCCTCGTGTAACCTCCTGAGAGGCCAGCACCAACCAGGAGGGACACGGGTCCAATAAACATGTGGCAGCATTCAGTCTATTCAGTATCCTGTCCACGTTTTCAGGAGTCACAGAATCAAACTCTTCCCAGATAATATTCTCAAGACCTGCCTCCATCCTCCCCCCTGAATCTACCCCGTCAGAGTCCAGATGTTCCCGAATCTGAGTGATTTTATCATACAGATACTGTACAAAGTCCTCGGCTCTACCCTCCAAGGGGTCCTCCTGCGCTTCCTGAAGGAGCAGGGAGCGGGTCACCCTAAACAGGGCAGCTGGGCGGTTATCTGATGATGCAATAAGAGTGGAAAAATAGTTACATTTTGCCACTTTTATCGCCACAAGGTAAGTCTTAATATGAGACCTTACCAGTGTTTGGTCAGATTCAGACCAGCTGGCCCTCCATCCGTTCTCCAGGCATCTTTTCCGGCGCTTCACCTCCCTCAGCTCCTCGGTGAACCAAGGAGCCAAGCGAGATCGGTGCCGAGTCAGAGGCCGCAAAGGCACGACCCAATCCAAAGCTCCAGTGGCCGCCCTATCCCAGACGGCCACCAGGTCTTCGGTCGAGCCGTGAGCCAGAGCCTCAGAAAATGGCCCAAGCTCCGTCTGGAATCGATCCAGGTCTATCAGGCGCCTGGGGCAAAACCACCTCATCGGTTCCGCCTCCCTGCGGCGGGGTGTAGCGGTTTGAAGGTCAAGGAGAAGGAGGGAATGATCCGACCATGACAAGGGTTCAGTCTACAATTGATAGAAAAATTTTATGGGATAAATTAGAGGCTATGGGAATAGAAAAGAAATTGTTATATTTAATTCGACTGTTATACACGGAAACCCAAGTAAGAGTTCGAGTGAATAGGTTAGGATCGGTAATAAATGCAATCCCATTAAAAAAGGGTGTCAGTCAAGGTTGCACTTTAGCCCCAACACTTTTTAACTTATATTTAAATGACCTCCCAAAATGTCTGGAAGATACATCACTCCATGGGCCTAGTATAGGAACAAGACAGGTCAATTGCTTGTTATATGCCGATGATATAATTTTGTTGTCTGCCTCACAGGTGGGGCTACAAAGGTCACTTGGGAGGTTGGCAGCATATTGTATAAAAAAATCGCCTGACAATTAATATAGAGAAATCAAAGGTAATGAATTTAGCAGGCAACAAAATATAAGGAGATGGGTTCTAAATGACAGAAGAATAGAACAAGTTCAGTCATTTACCTATTTAGGGCTAGTATTTCAGACAAATGGCAAATGGAATAAGCAGGTAAAAGCTGGAGCTCGGAAGGCCATGTATTTTAATTGCGAGTTATTCCAATCTTACTTAATTTGTTTTACCAAACCTTTGTAATGATTTGTCTTTGTAATTCTGCACTTGATATGGCCCAAAGGGCTAATCAATAAATAAAATTGAATTGATTGATTGACAAGGGTTCAGTCACTATATCCCCAATATTGAGATCATTCAACCACTGACCAGAGACAAAAACCAAGTCCAGAGTGTTTCCCCCCGTGTGAGTAGGGCCATACACTAACTGGGTCAGGTCCATAGCCATCATGGAAGCCATGAACTCCCGCGCTGCCTCAGATGCTTCACCGATGGATGGCAGGTTAAAATCTCCCATGACCATGAGCCTCGGGGTATCAACCGCCACCCTGGCTATAATGTTGAGCAGTTCGGGCAGGGCCCTTGCCATGTGGCAGGGAGTCAGGTACATGATCAGCAAGCCCACCTGTACCCCATGACCCCACTTCACCAGGAGGGACTCACAACCGACAATCTGAGGAACAGTGGCCTCCCTCGGACCAAGACCTTCTTTTATAACAACCGCCACCCTCCCACCACTACCCTGTGACCTCGGTTGATGAAATGCGTGGAAACCAGGAGGGCACATTTCAACGAGGGGGACCCACCCCCTTGGCCCAATCAGGTCTCTGTGATTCCTGCCAGATCCGCTCCCCCCTTCTGAACTAGATCACAAATGAGGGGGGCTTTATTTACCACAGACCTGGCATTGCATAGCATCAGCCGAAGGCCCCAGGGCCTGAGGGTCTGTGCAACCTGGGGAACGAGAGGAGCATTGGAGGCCGGAGCACGCCACCACTCGAAGACAGCGAGCGCACACTCCCATAATATGATATGGCCCCCTGCTCCTGCCATATCTGCCCCTCCCAACCACAGTACTGATATAATATCCATCAACAGCACAAGCTCTAACCCCCTCCTTGACCCTGAGTCCCGCACCTCCCATACTGCGCTCTTCAGCCAGACCAGGCCTCCTCCCCCACGTGTTCTTCCCCAAACCCACACAACCCACCCCCCTCCCAGAGCCCTTTAAAATCCTATCTAAAAACTTCCCCAAAAAACCCCACAACCCCCTCTTCGCACCATGCCTTGCACCTCGGGATTCCAAAATCCATCATCAAGGTAGGCCTTCGATAGTGAGGAGAGCCAAACCTGCAAGAGGGGGGAGTCTCACAGCACAAGAAGGTCAGCAGCCGTAAACATCACAAAAAAGAGAGGTGGAAAGTAAACTGGTCAAGGCTTCACCAGATAGTCCAATATACTGGGTCAAGAGTAGATCTTCATACCAGGAGCTGGGCTTCACTGCCCTCTCATGGCAATGGAAGAGGCCAGTGTCATCCCACCGCATTCGGAGGATAATTATCCCTGTCACCCTCTCACAGTGACCAGGCCAGATGACACCGACAATAAAGTCAGAATAGTCCATCCTTTTGTTCAGTGGATAACAACAGCCCCCTCAGCACCTGTATACCATTTTGCCCAGTTCTCTTCCAGTTAGGGGTCGTATAAAAGGCCAGCAGTTCGTAAAGATGGTAATAGCGATGGTAATAGTCTGACGGGCACAAGATCTTCCCTGAGGCGGGAGTAGGAATAACGAAACAGCAAGACCCAATCCAAGGGTGGATGGCCATCAAAGGCCAACACCCACCCATACCTGGGGAGAAAGAGGGGGGAGGGGCCACACGAGGCAACCAAACCAAACAATGGTCAGCCTCCCGCCTCTCCTACCCCCAAATCTCCACAAACCCCCAGTCACAGCTCTGATCTCACAACCCCTGATCACAGTAGGGGTCTCAGTCAATAGAGACCAGATGATAATCCTGATGGTAAAGGCTGTCCTTGTCGCCCCCATCCACCTACTGCAGGCTGTTTCCTTGGCCGGCTGGTCCGTGGCTGCCATTGCCTCCACAGCTGCCACCGCCGTCGTCATCACCAGCCTGCAACCGGCACCCTAGGCTCTCCAAGCACCCCAGGGCCCCCTGAAAACATCCAAAAAGAGCATCCCAGAAGTCCCAGAGGGGCGAGGGGGCAAGGGGCCTCTTCCAAGCCGCCGCCACACAACCGCCGAGTGCTACCGAGTGCTTCAGCCTTCCTCCGGTGCTGAAAAAGCCAGAAACAGCTGGTGCAGCAAGGCCATCACCCCATCTCCTGCGCTGTCGCCAAACAACGAGTCCAGCCCTGCCCTGGCATTCCAGAGGGCGAAAAAGCCCTCAACCGGCAGGGCAGACATTCCCCTCACTGGGGCCGGAACCGGAGGTGGTCAAAATGACTCCCGAAGACCCCAACGCCAGCAACTACTCCATCCCCCTAAACAGAGCTCAATCGGCCACCGCCATCTTGAGGCATGCACAGAATATTGTTTAGGGGATGGTTCCTCACACATTACTTTTCAGCTCTTTCTTTTTAAGAGCTGTAACTATAAGAGGAGAATGCTGTAATTCTTCTCAGTCAAATTTCCTGGTAGCCAACTGTTTATGATGTTGCTTTTCCCACGTTCTTTTGCAATTATGTTTGTGTTTTGGTTTGTGACCGCAAATAAAAGTTATTATTATTATTATACATACTTAAGAGAGAATTAAGGTTTGAATAAACATGCAGAAAGATATGTTATCATGAAGGATAACATATCAGTACAATTACAATATATAATTGTAGAGCAGCTTGATAACCAAAAGTAGCACTGCTTTTTTATTGCATACTCTATAAGCACCCTGCTTTTCATATATAATTTTATTTCCCAGGAACATAGGATATCTCAATATATCAAAATAGCATGTGTGACAATTCAAGCAATGTGAAGTTTTGTAATTGATGGATGAAAATTTTGTCAATGCACAAAATTTCTAAGTGCCAATCAAGTTTTCTTATATGGCACCCATTATGTGGATAGCCACTGAGACCACCAAAGCTGCCATAATCTTTCAAGTTCAGTTTTCAGATCTTAATATTTTGCAGTATTCTCCAAGTTATTAACACTACTTATTATTAATAATTATATTAATAAATTACATAGTTATATTATGCTTTGAAGAGGATCTGTTGACATAACTCACCAAATAATAGCAATGAATAAATATCAGCTTGAGAAATGCAAGTCTACATTACTTATGAAGCTACTCTTACTTATAAAGCTGCAATTTTCCTGTATATAACCCAGTTGTTAAAATGATATATACTGCTCAAAAAAATAAAGGGAACACAAGCAGAAGACATCCGAGATCTGAATTTATTTATTTATTTATTATTTATCAATCAAATTTCTATACCGCCCTACTCCCGAAGGACTCAGGGCGGTGAACAGCCAAGATAAAATACAGATAATACAAATATTAAAATCCCTTAAAATTATTAAATATTTCGGCCGAAACACAGATTAAAACACCCAATTTATAAAATCACGAATTAAAAAAATTTAAAAATTTAAAAATTTAAAAGACGGGAGTTAGGCCAGGCCAGCTTGCTGAAATAGAAAAGTTTTGAGAGCACGGCGAAACGTGCGCAGGTCCGGGATCCTCCGTATCTCTGGGGGGAGCTCGTTCCAGATGGTAGGTGCCCCCACAGAGAAGGCTCTCCCCCTGGGGGCTGCCAGTCGACACTGTTTGGCCGACGGCACCCTGAGGAGCCCCTCTCTATGGGAGCGTACTGGTCGGTGAAAGGCTATTGGTAGCAGAAGGCGGTCTCGTAGATACCCCGGTCCGATGCCATGGAGCGCTCTAAAGGTGGTAACCAAAACCTTGAAGCGCACCCAGAAGACCACCGGGAGCCAGTGCAGCTCGCGCAGGAGGGGGGTCACATGGGAGCGCCACGTCGCTCCCATAACCACCCGCGCGGCCGCATTCTGGACCAGCTGGAGCCTCCGGATGCTCCTCAAGGGGAGCCCCATGTAGAGAGCATTGCAGTAGTCCAAGCGGGAAGTAATGAGAGCATGAGTGACCGTGTTTAACGAGTCCCGATCCAGAAAGGGACGCAACTGGCGAATCAGGCGGACCTGATAAAAAGTCCCCCTGGCCACGGCCGTCATGTGCTCTTCTAAAGACAGCCGTGAGTCCAGGAGGACACCCAAGTTGCGAACCCTCTCCCTGGGGGCCAATGACTCGCCCCCAATAGTCAGTGATGGCACTAACTGACTATATCGGGATGTCGGAAACCACAGCCACTCGGTCTTGGATGGGTTGAGCCTGAGTCTGTTTCTCCCCATCCAGATCCAGGATGAATGAAATAGCCTTATTAAATACTTTGTTCATTACATACAGTAGTTTATACAGTGCTCAAACAACTAAAGGGAACACAAAACTACTGTATGTAACGAACAAAGTTTTTAATAAGGCTATTTCATTCATTCAGATCTTGGATGTCTTCTCCTTGTGTTCCCTTTATTTTTTTGAGCAATGTATATTGATGTAATTGAGTCTTCCTTATGCAAATAAATAAGACTTTATTGCAATGTCAGAAGCTGGCAGACAATAAAATCAACAACTCACTTTTTCTTGCCTACATATCTACATTTTTTAATTTTTTTATATCTTCTATTTTTGTTACACATTAGCAAAGTGCATGTAGTGTTTATATTCACATTTATTAAATTGCACTAAAAGACAAGTTTAAAAAGAACTTCCTCATCAATTCAATAGATGCTTTATTTATTATGTTATTTTATCCAAATGTTTAATATGAATATGTACATGAAGATCTAACTAAATTAGAACCTTGTTGATATGTTTAATTAAAAGTGCTCTGGGCTTATGTTACATTGTCCCATAATAGCTGACAAAAAAACACTTTCATATTGTAAGATAGTGTTTTTATTCCTACATAGTATTGACATTTCTTATTGTAAAATACATTTTTTAATGTTCTATTAATTTTTTTGCGATTCTTAAAAAGTCTTGAAAGGTAAGTAGTTTGTCTTCATTCAAGTGTTCTGTTACTAGAACTACCAATTGTTGTTGAACTAGCAATTATTGTAAATTGTTGTTTTTAATTTATAAATCATATTTATATAGCAATCCTTCTTGTAGAACATTTTACAAAATTTACATACACTTGTATTAAGATTCTAGTAACCAGATCCTAAGTAGCCCCGGATTCCAGCTTTTGGATGCCAGATCTTTTTGTAGAAAGGCTGCCTCATCTATATCATGGGTGAAGGACTGACCTGGCATCTCTTACCAAAATCCAGTTGGGATGGTAATGAGAATTCCCCACTTGAAAATGTGCCCAGCTACGTTTTGGATTTTGCATCAGTTGAAAGCCCATGGAAAAGGAAGTGGCTGTTTTCATCCATGAATTATTATAGGCTTTCAGGTTCTCTGGTTGAAGTTGGCCCAAGAGAACTGTTAAGGTTACAGTTAGGGCTGCTGATGGACTGTCCTTCCTGCTATGGAGTGGCATCCCTATGTAGGTATTGGATTTCCTTTTTGCATTCACAATAGAGTACCTAAAGCTATTGATGCTTGTGGGTATGTATTTGCCACCTGGTGATGTTTAATCTGGGGCAGCTCAGAAGATTGTGTGGTCTTTATGGCAATGATGACCTGCCCAGTTGTTTACAGAATACTAGCAGCCATGTTGAATCTGTTTCTGTCTTGGGGTAGTTGAGGTGTAATGTCATGCCATGGATAGACCACTCTGTGGTGGCCTTCTGACCCCTGCATTACCTCTCCCTCTAGGAAGACACACCTATTTGATTGGTCTGTGCCAAATGATTGATGGACCCAATGGAGTTCCATATAGACTTTGGGGTTTTTCTTGAGGATCTAGTGGACAATTTGACTGAAGCATAGTCACTGCCCAGAAGAAACAGGTAGCTAGGACCATGGATCTTATTGCTACTGATTCTGGTACACTTTGGTAGCAAAAAAGATGCCTGGAATGTCTTTGAAGAAAAATTCAAAGCAAACATAATTAGACATGGGTAAAATTAGGCATTATCTTGTGGTAATAAAGATAGAGAAACATCAACATATTCCTTATTATGTGTTTGTATAGCTGCCCAGTGGCTGTATATCAGCCTTTCCAAGCAGACCAGACAGGAAATGACTGGATGAGCTACTTTATTATAAAGCTATTCTTAATAGAAGCTTGCAGGTCTGATAATACAAATCTCCCGTCATTTCTTTTACAGCCTGAGAAGTTAGGGAGGGTTCCTTCTGAATCTCTTTCTGTGTCCATTATACAACTTTGGGCTTGGCTGGCTCTCATATCACACCCATTACATATCATTACATCTTATTTAAGATGCCCAACTGCAGCTGGGTAGGAGGGCTCCTCAGAACATCTGTTGGGCCTCTGTGAAGATTACTCAAGTTATTTGGCAGATAAAATTGCTCAGATTCACTATGACCTAGATTCTTGATTGGTCAGGGAAGACCAAGATGCTTAGGTCACAGTTTCATGACATATAAAGTAGTCCTCATAAAGGAGATAAGGGAAAAAATAGACTTGCAACATTGCTATTGGCCTGCAGAACAAACTAAATAGGCAACACAACCAGATTAGCTAACTGCATTTAATGGTAAAACAATATTGCCACAATCTTGAAAGTTTGAAAGTACATTTCTTTCCTAACTCCTTTTGAGCTGGTTTGCCCTGCCCACAATCCGGCTGTCTCTTACCTGACCCTTTAGAAGCACTACTTTGCCCAGTCTCCCAAAGTCATTCTTACACATCATTGCAAGCTAGGTGTTCTGGCCCCGTCCCACACACGCAACCCCACAGACGGCCCGGAGTTAATAAGCCACACGACAAAGTCTTTGAAGATAAAGCTGGCAGCAACCCAGTGGCTAGCTTCCAATTCAGACTTTACTCACACAAAACAAAGATTAGACTGCAAGCATTCCGATAAAGCAGGTAAAGTTTCAGCAATACAAGGATTAGTCCAAATGCAGTCCGGCAAGGCAGGCAGAAGTCCAGTAACGCAGAGATCATGGATTATTTCTAGTTTTTGCTCATCACAAACTGAACCGGCCACCACACCCACATTTATACCCTGTGGGGTGTGGTCCAGTGACTCAGCTAATCTCTGGGATGCCTTCCCCCTCTGCTGTGCACGCTCCTCCCTGCGCCGCTGTCAAGGATCCAACCAGCACTTATCTCCTTCATCGCTGTCCACCTGTGGCTGCGGGACCGTGCTTGGCTCTGGGCCTATCTCTTGGCCTTTGGTGTCCTCTGGAGGCATTGCCAGAGAGGAGGGTCCTGGAGAAGGAGGCCTTGCCAACTCCTCTCCCTCACTCTCAGAGTCTGCATCTGTCGATAGCCCAGGCTCAGGCAATGGAGCCACACTAGGTAGTGGTCTGAGAAGAGAAATTTGAGTCTGACAGGAATGGATGAATACAGTATCTCAGAATGTAAAGAGAGTAGAGGGGGAAAAGCACTACCAGATTTGTAAAATTATGTTACTGTAACCTTATAATAAAGATACGATTAGTATTTTTGGTTTTGGTTTACTAGCACAGACAATCTTGAAGGGCTGACAAATTGGCAGCAGTAGCTAGGAAGGTCTTGGCATGAATCCATCCACTGCACCTGTTGTGCCCTTTCTTAGAGCAGGGGATCCTAGAGAGAGGTCACTTTGTAGCTTAACTACTGTAATGTCCTATAGTGTGGCTGCCCTTGAAAACCATCCTGAAGCTTAAACTGGTCTAGAATACAGCTACTGGAATATCGGTATGCCCATGTAACAACTCTGCTTTATAAGCTGCACTGGTTGTTATTTTACTTGCAGATGCAATTAATTTAATCGGTCTGTTTTCAGTTGTATGATTTTTTACATTGGACTAGAATAGATTTGATGTTATAATATAAAGGCCTCTTGCCTATAATGGCAATTTGCATAATTTATAGAAAATATGTCAGCTATAAAGATAGTCCTTGCCTATCAATTGATCATTCTGTGAAAATTGGAAGTTATAATGATGCTGGAAAAGGAAATTTATAACCAGCCCTCAAACCTGCAACTGTCAACACTTGTCATCCAGTGCACCTTTATGAGGATCAAGCATCGTGGAGTTACATGATCACTTGTGATTTTTACAGCTGCTTTCAATAGGCAAAGACAATGTGGAAGCTGGTAAGAAATTGAAAGTTGTGGTCATATGATATCACACTTATGGTTGAGTCACTTCATAACTGGATCTAGAAGTGACATTTTTAAGTTGAATGTGATCACATGTTTCACTTTGTGATTGCAATGCCTACCCTATTTCCCCCAAAATAAGATACCCCTGATAATAAGCCCAATCGGGCCTTTGAGTGCATGGCAATAAGGCCAAGGGCTTATTTCAGGGTTCAAAAAAATATAAGACAGGGTCTTATTTTCAGGGAAACACGGTAGCAACAGAGAAGCTGGTTCCAACTATGGTCAATAATTGAGGACTACCTGTATTATTGGGACTGTTAATATGATCATTTGTTTATCTATGTTGGCGCAACTGCTTCTTTTTTAGTATTAATAATTTGAAGTTCTGCACATTTGAGTGGTTGATGCACTACAAGAACTGTCACTTACATGAACATGTTCACATGTTGAAATCACTCTTGGAGATCTTTTTCACATATGCACACACACATTCCCCTAGCAGAAGTGAGCAAGGTTGGTAATGAGGACTGTCTTGCTTAAAATTGGAAGTATTAGATTTTGGCATAGCCATTGTAAAACATAATCATGTCACCATGGAACACTGCAAAAAGCTGTAAATGCAGCAATGTTGCTGAGCACCCAAAATTCAGTCACATGATTGCAAAGGAGTCCCAACCATCAGAATGTCAAATCTGGGTCATAAGTTTCCTTTTTGGGGTCAGTCATAAGTTTGAATGGTCACTAAGCAACTAATGGTACATCAAGAACCTCTTGTAAATAATCTGAGTCACTTGAACAACTTGTACATTTTTAAAAAATAAACATACTTTCATACTCCATTTTTTCAAAAGCAAGGCATTACATATCTATTCTATGGACAAGCAATAGGAATGATTGTTTATCACATGTGATGCAGTCCAGATAGCCTACCTCAAGATTCTTTTATAGATAGCATTAAACATGTACTGCCAATCTTTAGAAAAGTCTTTTTTTCTAAAGATTTTTCTTTAAAAAAACTTTTTTCCCTGTTAACTGAAGTATATTTCTGTTGACAGTTGCAAAACAAAATGGCAGCTCAGAGCTGAAACTCCGAGGCTAGGAGGGAGATGTTTCGACATTTTCAAGAGTGTGGGGGTCAATTAACCATCCACAGACCCCCCTCCCAGCATGCTGAGGTATTTTCGGCTCAATAGAGCTGTGGATGGAGCACAAGGATAAAACCTGAGCCAAGCCTGAAGATCAGCTGTTTGTCAGTAAAAAGACTGAGGGCAGTGCAGAGGATGTCAACATCAAAGCCTGGCTGTCACGACCGGGTCAACCACTGAGTCTAATACAGCTGATGAAATGGTTGGCGAGACGGTGGCAACAGCGACTCCGGATAGGGTGTTGATAATGATGCCTGGGCTAATAGGCGCTGCAACACGGCGGCGATGATGTCTACAGCAAGGGGGGTTACCACAATGGCGAGGGGAATGGCGCTAATGGCAGCAATGGCGAAGGCAACACCAGGAGGCTGCAAGGAAGCTCTCGTTGTTAAAAGAGGAGAGGGCAATGCTGCAAAGGCTATAAATGTTAGGATCCCTTCAACCTCTAGGGATCTGTTGCACTCCTCTTTCTTGAAACTCTGAGGACTAATTAAACTAATTGAACTAAGTAGCCTGAGCAAGGTGATGGATAGGGACTGAGGATTACAAACTGGAGATGATGACTTACTCTCCCCCTCAACTGTCCCTCTCTCCTTTATCAGATCTAGGTCTATTACGACCACTCAGCGTTAACTTGCAATCTTAGATCGATCTGCAGCTTTATTTACCACCTATTCCCCAAGATTACCCTGATTATTTAACCCTAAGTACTTTGTCCTTACTTTTTTGATCTAATCCTCGGCCATCGCTGGTATCAGGACTGGAGGAGATACAGACATCGAGAGTCTTGGATTATGGGGAGATAGACCACCTTCTCTTTGTTTGTTTCAAATGGTTTGGTCGCTGTGAGAGGATGACCCTTTGAGACCTCTACCCCCACCTCCTTTGGATGGACTTACTACAACCACAAGACTTCCCATCATCGTGAGAGGGCGATGATGTTCCGATGTATTGACATTTGTAACATACTGGTCTTCCTTTAACATCTATTTCCTCCCTTATTTTAAATTACCTGTCTTAACCATCTCTAACACTCTTAGAAGAAAATGATCCTTCATCTCCTTCAACTCGCTCCTATCTTTGATGTATTCAATTGCGGAGCTCCTTGCACTGCGAGATTCCCCCCTCTCACATGTCTGGCCCTCTCAGTTATCAAGGGCCGCCCTTGAGGATGGGTTTTGGAGCCCCGAGAGGTGGTTTGCAAAAAACCGATGGCTTTGGGGTTTTTTAGATAAATCTTTAAGTTCTATTTTAAGGGGTTCTGGGAGGGATTGTGGGAATGGATCTGGGGGGATCCATAAATCCACTGATAGGGGTAATGGGTCTGATGATCATGGTGGGGAGTATGGGGACAGAAATCTGACAAGGATGCAGGGGGATGAAGCGATGGGCATTAGTATAGTAAGTGGGAGGGGCAGATATGATGGCTGCAGGGGGCCATATTATGTTTCGGGAGTGCGCACTTGATGTTTACGAGCGATTGCCCACTCCGACCCCCAAAGCACTGCTCGTTTCCTGGGTTGTTCAGAGTCTCAGACCCTGGGTCTACGGCTGATGTTATGTAATGCCAGGTCAGTGGTAAATAAAGCCCCCCTCATTCATGATCTTATTTCAGAGCGGGGTGCTGACCTGGCAGGGATTACGGAGACCTGGTTAGGCCAGGAGGGAGGAGTTCCCCTTGTGGAAATGTGCCCACCAGGTTTCCGTGCATTTCATCAGCCAAGGACTCAGGGAAGGGGTGGGGGAGTGGCAGCAATCATTAGAGAAAGTCTTTGCCCGAGGGAGGCCACTGTTCCTCAGATAGCAGGATGTGAGTCCCTCCTTGTGAAGTGGGGTCGGGGGATTCAGATGGGCCTACTGATTGCGTACCTGACTCCCTGCCATGTAACAGCGGTCCTGCCTGAGCTGCTCGACATTATAGCCGGGGTGGCGGTGGAAACCCCCAGACTTATTGTTATGGGGATTTTAACTTGCCATCTGCTGGTGAGATGTCGGAGATGGCTCGGGAGTTCATGGCTTCCATGACAGCCATGGACCTGACCCAGGTAGTTCAAGGCCCCACCCACTTGGGGAATCACACTCTGGACTTGATTTTTGTCTCTGATCAGTGGATGAATGATCTAAGAATAGGGGATATAGACATCAAGGCCTTGTCATGGTCTGATCATTCTCTCCTTCACATGGACTTTCAAGTCACTTCCACCCACCGCAGGGAGACGGAACCAACCAAATGGTTCCGTCCCAGGCGCCTGATGGACCCCGAAAGGTTCCTGATGGAGCTTGGGCCATTTCCTGAGGCTCTGGCTCACAACTCGACTGAGGACCTGGTGGTCGCCTGGGACAGGGCGGCTACTGGGGCCTTGGACCGCGTTGTGCCTTTGCGGCCTCTGACCCGATGCCGATCTCGTCTAGCTCCTTGGTTTCCGAGGAGCTGAGAGAGATGAAGCGTCGGAAAAGACACCTGGAGAGCAATTGGAGGACAAGCCGATCTGAATCTGACCGAACACAGGTGAGATCTTATATTAAGACCTACCTAGTGGCGATAAGAGCGGCGAAGTCTAGCTACTTCTCCGCTCTTATTGCATCTGCAGAGAACCGCCCAGCTGCGCTGTTTAGGGTGACCCGCTCCCTACTTCAGGTGGGGGTACAGGAAGATCCCTTAAAAGGTCGAGCTGAGGATTTTGTACAATTCCTGCATGATAAAGTTGCTCAGATTCGGGAAGGCCTGGACTCCGATTGGGTAGATCCAGGGGAGGAGACAGGGGCAGGTCTTGAGAGCGTTATCTGGGAAGAGTTTGACTCTGTGACTCCTGAGGACGTGGACAGGATTCTGGGCAAGCTTAACGCTGCCACATGTTTATTGGACCCGTGTCCCTCCTGGTTGGTACGGGCCTCCCGGGAGGTTACACGAGGCTGGCTCCAGGGATTATAAATGCTTCTCTGAGTGAGGGTGTCTTTCCCGCTGCCTTGAAAGAGGCAGTTGTGAAGCCCCTCCTCAAGAAGCCTTCCCTGGACCCGGCTATATTATCAAATTATCGTCCAATCTCCAATCTTCGCTTTGTTGCAAAGGTTGTTGAGAGTGTGGTGGCACGACAACTACCCCGATACCTGGATGAAGTTGTCTATCTGGATCCGTTCCAGTCGGGCTTCAGGTCACGATACAGCACGGAAACGGCATTGGTCGCGTTGGTGGATGATCTCTGGAGGGCTCGGGACAGAGGTTGCTCCTCTATCCTGGTCCTATTAGATCTCTCAGCGGCTTTTGATACCATCGACCATGGTATCTTACTGCGCCGGCTGGAGGGGTTAGGAATAGGGGGCACCGTGCTTCGGTGGTTTTCCTCCTTCCTCTCTGACCGTTCGCAGTTTGTGTTGGCAGGGGGGCAGAGGTCGACCTCAAGGCACCTTATTTGTGGGGTGCCGCAAGGGTCAGTCCTCTCACCCCTTCTGTTCAACATTTATGTAAAACCGCTAGGCGAGATCATCCATGGTTTTGGGGTGAGTGTTCATCAGTATGCTGATGACACACAGCTATACATCTCCACCCCAGACCACCCCAATGATGCCCTTGCTGTGATGTCCCGTTGCCTGGAGGCCGTGCGGATCTGGATGGGGAGAAATAAGCTCAGACTCAACCCCTCCAAGACCGAGTGGCTATGGCTTCCGGCGTCCCGGTATAGTCAGCTGGTACCATCACTGACAATAGGGGATGAGATCTTGCTCCCCACAGAGAGGGCCCGCAACTTGGGTGTCCTCCTGGATTCACGGCTATCTTTAGAAGATCATTTGACGGCCGTGGCCAGGGGTGCCTTTTATCAGGTTCGCCTGATCCGCCAGTTGCGTCCCTTTCTGGATCGGGACGCCTTGCGCATGGTCACTCATGCCCTAGTTACCTCCCGTATGGACTACTGTAATGCTCTCTACATGGGACTCCCCTTGAAAAGCACCCGGAGGCTCCAACTGGTCCAGAATGTAGCCGCGTGGGTGATTATGGGCGCAGCTCGTTACGCCCATGTAACACCTCTCCTATGTGAGCTGCACTGGCTCCCGGTGGTCTTCTGGGTGCGATTCAAGGTGTTAGTTATCACCTTTAAAGCGCTCCATGGCTTAGGACCTGGGTACCTACGAGACCGTCTTTTGCCACCAATAGCCTCCCACCGACCAGTTCGTTCTCACAGGGAGGGACTACTCAGGGTGCCATCAGTCAAATTATGCCGACTGGCGACTCCCAGGGGGAGGGCCTTCTCTGTGAGGGCTCCAACCCTTTGGAATGAACTGCCCCCGGAGATACGGAATATCCCTGATCTCCGTGCTTTCCGCCGTGCCCTCAAGACCCTAATGTTTCAACAGGCGGGGCTAAACATATGAACATGTGAATGATTTTTTTTTTTAAATGTTATCTAATTCTGGGTTTTATTTAATTGACCAAACTAAGTAATAATTTTAATTAGCAATTTTATGATGTTTGTGTGTCTATATTTTTCTTGACTGTACACCGCCTTGAGTCCTACGGGAGAAAGGCGGTATAGAAATATAATAAATAAATAAATAAATAAATAAATAAACAAACAAATAAATAAATAAATAAGTATAGAACTATTTTTAAAAGAATTAAATTTCTATAGATGAAGAGATACATTTAATTTTTTTAAACCCAAATGACAAATGTAATTCCCATGGATAAACCCAAGCGTATTTTGCATACTTTCCCAAATATGAAAGACAACCAAAATCTACTGAGAGTAATGGGATGGAATATGAAACTCAACACACCTAACTTTAATGGAACTTTACTACCTGGTAAATATGTATAGGGCTGTATTCATAGTTACATATAATGTAGCCCTCAAGATGATTTTAGTGACACATATATGTTTGTATGATTGTAGCCTATGTTACACATAGCTTTTGGCATGATTTTGGTCCTCTCCTTTTTTCATTCAGATACATCCTTTGTTCTTCTGCAATATCTCTCTATTGTCATGGGTACAGCAATTTCTTTTGAATATCTATTGCTTTTCCTTGGGTATGGCATGTGGAATTCCAGACATTTGAAAGAATAATTCAGCAGTCATTCAAGTGATTTGCCAGGGGATTAAAATGCATTGTTTGGCAACAAAAAACAAAGTTGTGAAAACTTTTCATCTACAAATTAATTGTACCTTTAAATTAATTTCTGTAATCACTGGTCATTAATATTTAATATATTCTTATCAAGGAATATATTGCTTCAATTCCCCAACCATCCAACATTTAATAATGTGGAAATAGTTCATTGCCTTACTATCCCTAGGACTGGATTTGCAATAACAAGTAATGTTAAATGTTATTTTTTTATTTTAAAAAATCAATAATAAATAAATACATAAGCACTTCCCAGCAGATTGCTTCTGATGCTATTTACAAAATTAAAAAACAACAAGGGAGCAACTGGGGATTTTATAACCATTTCATTACCACCTCTTTAATTGTATATGGTGGAACTGCATAATCTGTTTATTGAAAATGAAATCTTTGAAACTGATTCTCCCTATAGGCATTTGCTATAAGCATCCGGTGCAATAGCACAGCATGTAACGTAATATTAACATTATATGCATCAAGCTCTAAACATCCCTGTGGCTTCCCTGCTGGAACCAAACATTTACTAAACCTCTTGTGTTCAGCTACTGCATTAAATTCCATATCTAATTTGCAGACTGTAAAATACAATATTCACAGATAACAATAAATAAAGGAAGAGACTTTCTGAAAACACAAACACAATTGGTACTAGAACAAGCAAGACAATACCTAATAAAATGGAAATAAATCAGACTCTTTCAGGAAATATGAATGAATATGAGGCTCCGTTGGATAGAGAATTGGTTATTTTCTGCTCAATTTTACAAGCCTTAGTCAACAAACAGAAGTTATATACTAACCAAAGTTACCAAACGATAGTGCTGAATATTTTATAATTGTTATATTATTTGGTAAAACCCAGGTGCTTTATATCTGTGGTGAATAAATTAAACAGAATTAAATAAATTCTACTTCTTATAAAATATACTGGAATCTTGAGAAAAACTATTAAAGGAGGTTGGATTTCATTCCCTGCCTCTTCTGGGAACACTATCTAAGTAAAAGTATTGATGTGTTTGCTTGTAGAATCTATCTCAATAAGTTTAATCAAAAGTAAGAAAAGCTCACTTGAAGAACCGTTAACTAATTCTTACTGACTTTAAACATAATCCATAAACAAACAAACAAACAAACAAACAAACAAACAAACAAACAAACAAACACCAGTTCATTTAAAGTAGATCAGTAGTGTCTGTTCTTTTTTTGTAGTGCCATTATCACAATAAAGTTTTTAAAACCTCTTAGGACCTGCCATACACAGACAGTAAGGCGAGTTGATAATTTTGTTCCATCAAATATTGCTTCCAAACCAAAGGCTTCAATATGGTCTATAATGCAGGATGTTGTCTGTTAATATTGTACTGAGTCTAATCTGTATTTCATTTTGATTTTGTTTTGTTTTCTGTTCCCTTGGTTGCCTTTACTCTTCTATCCTTCCTTGCAGCATCATTTTTAGATTAGAAGTTAACATTACTACCTAAATAAAGATTTTTGATATTCTTGGAGCTATCTTGTAATACATTCAAGATTTTAGCGTAAGGCGGCGCAGTACTGGAAGAAGGAAGATTTACCTACTATTCAAGAATGGACATTAAAAGTAGTAAATTTAGCAGAAATGGCGAAAATTTCAGCATATCTAAAGGACCATTCAAATGAGAAATATATGTTAGAATGGAAAAGATGGATTGATTATATTAAAGGCAAATATCAGACTAAAAAATTTCAAATAGCTTATGAATGAATAGAGAGATTTTATAAAGTACTTAAATTTAGTTTAGTAAAAGGGGAGTTAAAAGTTCAAGAGGGGGATAGGAGGCTATAGATAATTAGCTCATGTTAGCTTATGATTGTCAAATGTTATACCCTGTATATTGTTCTGGGAAGTGGGGTGGGGAGGGGGGGAAGGGGAGGGTTGGAAGGGGAGGAGGGAGGGGGAAGGGGAAATGTCTGTAAAACTTTTTAAAACTTTTCAATAAAAAAAAAGATTTTAGTGTAAGGCTTTTACACAATGCCAGGTTGCTTATCACGAGGATGGCCTGGCAACTATTACCAGATAACAGGAGTGGATTTCACTTGTACTCATTCTTCATCTATTGCAAAGTATCCTCTAGGCCACTTTTTTTACTCTGCTTTCCAAGTGTCATCTTCCTGCTCCTGGCCTTAAATTCCATTTAATTTGTAAAGGTAAATGGGAATGACCTTGGGAAATAGGATTACACATTGGTCAGATCAGAGACAGCTGGCCTTGCAGAAGCAATGGTGGTGTGACAAAAATCTCAGAATGGACCCTCCCTAGTTTGGACTATAAAGCCAAGGGGGAAGAGTTGTACCTTTAGACTTGCAAGAATTTGTTAATATAACCTTACAATAAGCTAAAGCTAATATTCCTAAATGTGATTCTTGTCTGGATTACCTCAAAAGGGTGATATTAACTATGATATTAGTTTTTTTAAAAAAAACAATGCCTAGATTTTGACTGCCTACTTTGCAGAGTAGCAATGCCTCAACAATTAAGCCAGCAATTACCATAATCTCTAATATTTTCTACTTTCTTTAATTCTTCAGTATATCTAGAATTTTTTTGGTCTGAGACCTTAAAAATGGCTTTACTCTTTTATTTAAGAAAAGGGTAACTTTGATTTACTTTATGACATAGTTGAAGCAATGGAGCATTGGGCTTCTTTTAAAAAAAGTAGAAATATCAAAAACTCAAGGAAACAACAACAACAACAAAAAACCAATAAAAAAGGTTCTGCCCACCTCTGAACTAAGAATATTCTGTATGTTAAAACAGTGTTATATTCACCTTGCTATTGCAGGACTATTGGCAATGGTAGTTTTAGAAGACTTTAGAGACCAACAGAGTGGTAAGAAATCAAATTCATTTTAAAGCTTCTTGTTGAGCCTGCAAGTTTTGACATTTAAAGGTTTAACTCTGTAAAAGATATAAAATTAATTTGACTTTGTAAATTTCTTACACACACACACACACACACGCACACACGCACACGCACACATGTCTACAAAAAAAAGTGTATGGCAACTGCATTTTGGGCAGGGGTGGGATGGGGGGGGAGAGATCAGCCATTGTCCCCAGTGGAAGGATTTGGTAGTTACGGTCTGGACTGAATAGCCTGCAATCTGTTACCAAAGCATCACAGTCCAAACAGGATTTTTTTCAGCTATCTTAAAATCAAATGATATGAATGGATTACAGGAACAGTTTAAATATGCAATTCAGATATGCTTATATGGTATTCGTCTTCGAACGACTATGTTTTTTTTCTAAAGATGTATTACAAAGAATTTCTTTGAATTTTGAGAATGAAACTTGGAATAATTTATGTGAAAGTTCCTTTACATGAGTATTGTAAAAAATCAATCCGGCATTCTTGCAATCTTCTAAAAATGTCCTCTATCAGAGAATCATCTAAGAAAAGAAAAAAGTTAGCTAAGGAATCCCCAAATGGAGAAAAGCCAAAATTAGATTTTATTTCATGACCACATTGCATTGAAAGAGACTTCAAAACTACAATCCTAAACAAAAACCTATAAACAATGGATAAATTCATGACATTTTCTGATAAAGTTTCACTGATAAGTACTACAGTGACTGGAAACTCATGACACGTTTAATTGCTTTCCAACTGTGTTCTTTATAAATCAATTGCCAAGGGGGTTAAAATCAATTTATACAGCTTTTAATCACCAACCTGTATATATTTAACACTGTCTAATAAAACTGTCTGAATCCAACTGAATTCCAACTATCATATATAAACTAAAATATGAAATAATTAACTAGTGACTTTCCCCTTATTTTTTGTCAATTTTGGGGGAGGGGAAAACTATCTTTTTCCATACTTTTGTCCAGAAATATTTCAATAGTCTGGGCATAATAATATTATCCCATCTTTCAAAATATTTATTTAGCAAGCATTAATTTGCATTTTTACCATTAATTTTAAAAAACCCATTTCATATACACTCATGGATAAGGTGACTATATGTAGACAAATCTGTTTGTTTCCAATCTCCATGCTCTATGCAAATTTAACAAAATCAAAGTGTAAATATTTGTTCATCACCTTTTCTGTATTCCTAGCAGTCTGATCTGCTAAACATATTTAAGACTTTCTTACTTAATCAAAAACCAAACTAAGAAATAATATTTACTTATTTGATTTATAAATTGATTTCTAAACTGCCTTTTTACAATTTAAAACCCTCTATTGGTGATAAAAAATATGAACAATGGCAATTTCTCTTTTTGCCTTACCACATAATAATATAACAAAATGAAATTGCTGATTCTTTCAGAATTTTAGTTCTTTATACCAGCGGTCACCAACTGGTGGTCCGTGGACCACTGGTGGTCTATGAGAAAATTTTGGTGGTCCGCAGAGAAATTATTGCATTTCTCTCAGGGAGCCCAGCCAAGGTTTCCTGTACTGCTCATGCTTCAGCGCTTTGACTCCCAGAGACAGGATGGGATCCTTCAGGCAGTTAGCTTGGTGACCTGTTAGCAGAGAGAAGCAGCCTGAGTCAACCCTGGCTTTGCTGTCCATTGCAGATGCTAGATCAGCCCCTGCAAACTCTCGTCTCTCAAGGAGCACTCGCTGAAGAGGCACGGGAAACTTCAGCCGGGCTCCTCGAGAGACGAGAGTTTGAAAGGGGATGATCTAGCGCAGTGGTTCTCAACCTTCCTAATGCCACGACCCTTTAATACAGTTCCTCATGTTGTGGTGACCCCCAACCAGGGGTGGGTTCTAAATTTTTTTACTACCGGTTCTGTGGGCGTGGCTTGTTTTGTGGGCATGACCTGGAGGTCATGTGACTGGGTGGGCATGGCTAGCTGGTCATGTGACTGGGTGACCATGGCTATGTGTATAGGGACTACTCAGAGGGCTAAAAAAAGTCATTTCTGACAGGTCCTCGCACTTTTGACTGGTCCTCACACTTATGACTATCTTCACATTTATGCCCGTGCACCATTCTTAACAACCATGTTACTCATTTCACAACTGCTTCTTTTCACCATGGTGATAAGATAGGGCAAAAAACGTAAAATGTGAGGACAGTCGTAAATTCGAGAACTGGTCAAAAGTGCAAGGACCAGTCAAAAATAACTTTTTCAGCCCTCTGAGTAGTCCATGTGCACAAAAGGACTACCCAGAGGGCTGAAAAAAGTGATTTCTGACAGGTCCTCACACTTTTGACTGGTCCTCGCACTTATGACTGGTCATCATTTATGCCCATTGTAGCATTCTTAACAACCGTGTCACTCATTTCACAACTGCTTCTCTTTACATGGTGACAAGATAGGGCATAAACGTAAAATGTGAGGACAGTCGTAAGTTTGAGGACTGGTCAAAAGTGCGAGGACCAGTCAAAAATAACTTTTTCAGCCCTCTGAGTAATCCATATGCATTAAAGGATATAGCAATACAGAGGGATGAAGGAAGGGAAGGGAAATTAAAGTAGGAGTGAGGGTAAGAGAGGGAGGAAAAGATGAGGAGAAGGAGAAAGAAAGAGGAAGTAGGGAGGAGAAGAAGAGGGGGGAAAGAAAAGAGAGAGGTGGTAGGTTTGAGGAGAAAGATTGCTGTACAATAAAAAAAGATGAATGGGAAGAAAGCCAACCCCAAACAAGTATAAAGATATTAAGATAAAGAATGAATTGTTAAACTTGAAAGAATAAAAAAGAACAAATATGAATAAATAACAATAGTTAGAAACACACATACAAACATACAATGTATTTTCTTTGAACAGAGTATTTGGCAGGTTCACAAATTTAAACAGTGTTTAGTCATTTCAATTAAATTTACAATTTCTATATTTCCTTTTTGCCATATTTATTCCTCATCTATTTTTTTAAAAAAAACCAATATTACCCTTCATCCTCATCTCTAATCTTAATCAAATTCAATTTTTCCCTTCTATTCTACATTATACGCCTTCCCATTGTCATCTATTTTTATATCCATCCTCACATTGGTTAATTATGTAATTATGTAATACAGTTGTTTAATACAAATTCAACATTTTAATATAGATCAATTAGTTACATAACTATCTTTTTTGTATATTAATCAATATGAACATGAATATTCCAATTATTTCCATGCAATCCAATTAATTATATTTACCAATAATAATAAACCAAATAATTTCCCCCATATATTCCTCCAAACCACAACTTAACCATGTCTGCTTTCAACACAATATACAATTAATAGTATCTCAATTATTACAATTCCCTAGTTAAATAGAGCTTTTTTTCTTTTGTGTTTTAAAACCTTGAACTCTCCTCTTTTGCCCTAAATTTCCCATTGTTTGCACCTACCTTTTTTGGTGAGGAGAAAGAAAAAGAAAAAGAAATCTCTCTCCCTGCCTCATTTTGTCACGTTGCAGCAGAGCCTGCTTTACTTTTAGTTTCCTTTTAGCTAGGGGAAAAAAAAATCTGCTCCAGCACTCTTTGCAGCAAGCAAAGAGCTTGCAAAACAAGAGCTTGCAAACGAGCCTGCAAAACAGCTGAGAGTGAATCAGCTGAGAGTCGGAGGCCGATCTAATCATGCTAATTAACCTATGCTGAAGCTGAAAGAGGCTGTTTTTTTCTTGCTGTTTGATTGCAAGGAGGTAAGTGCTGCGAGGCACAGGTCAAAGGGGGGCCACTTAGCCCCCTTGTCACCTCCCTTTGCTTCTAGCGTCCCTCTGCCGCCCCCCTTGCTGCTTACCGCCCCCCTAAGGGGTACCTCCCACTTTGGCAACCACTGGCTTAACTACTTAACAACCGGTTCTACCAAAGTAGAATCCCACCACTGGGTCTACCCATTTATATTTGCAGGCACCGATCTACTCATTTGTTTTCTTTTAACACTGATCAGCTGTAGGGCGGCCCTTTGAAGCCCTGCGGCAAGAATTTAAACAGTTTTTTTCCCTCTAGCCATCAGAGGGACTCCGGAGGCAGCAATAGATTAGGAATGGGCGGGGTAAGCGAACGGCCGGCGATCCAACAGAGCAGAGAGTGAGGGTGAGTGAAGGTGTGGGGGGGGCGAGAGAGGGCTTTGGCGACCCCTATGAAATGGTCATTCGACCCCCAAACGGGTCGCGACCCCCAGGTTGAGAACCACTGATCTAGCGTCTGCAATGGACAGCAAAGCCAGGGTTGACTCCGGCTGCTTCCCTCTGCTGTAGTGCTTCCTGGACTGCTCTGAGCCTCAAATGCCCCCTCATCAGTCCCCCGCAGCAGCTCCCCTCCAGCCGGCAGGTCGAGCCCAGTGCCGGCTCTCGTATGCCAAGCCGAGCCCTTGGTCTACTTCAAGCAATCCCCCATCAGGGGGACCTCACAAAGCCCTCATCACCTCTTCCATCCTTCTGCCCCCAGCCTTTTGGATTAGGTGGAAATCCTGGATCTTCAGAGGTTGGGTGGCTACGGCCGGAAAGAAAAGGAGGAAAAGAAGCAGCGGTTCCAGGAGGAGGAGGAGGGGGAGGGTTCCTCCTCCTCCTCCTGGAGATATCTTTGAGGTATCTTTGCCTGACTTTTCTGTACAAAGCCAACTGGCTCTTTCCCCTTCTTTCCCTGTGGCTTTTTATGGAAAAAAAAAAAGACCCTTCCTCTTTTGTATCCAGCTGGTACTTTCCAAAGCTGGCTTTTCCAGTGTTAGCTGCCCAAATCCCTTTTGATTGCGATATTTTAAAATTATTATTTACATTGGCCATCCCTTTCCGGACATCACCGGGCTTTAAAGACTACTCTGTATATTAAATTGGTGGATAAATCCCAGGCATGAATATGCCTATGTATTTAAAATGGGAATGAGCAGAAATTCTTAAAAGAAATTTAGCATGAAGCAGGGGAACTGGGATTTGTTAGCTTTGCTTTCTTTGCTGCATTGCCTTGATTATGTTGTACAAAAAATAATAATGGTGCACCGGTTAAGATTCTAAGTTGATGCTGATTAAATTTAAAATAGGACAGTTATGAACAGTGTACTGTAATGTAGGGAAGAAATGATAAAATGGAAAAAAGCTGTAGTGCTTCCTGGATGCGGTTTACCATTCTGAGCCCCAAACGGCAGGAAACAAGGGCTGCCTTGGTGCCACCAGCTGACACAAATATACCATTATGAAGGCGGAATGCTGATGTCATGCAAATGCAAGTAGCACTTCACTCCTACACCTTCCAGCCATTGCCACCGCTACTTCAGCCCACTTGGTCCACCCCCCCCCTCTGTAACAGCACCATTATTTCATTCAGGCCAGCAAGGGCCGTGCTCCTTTTCGCATGTTGCACCACATACAAAGTTACACATTGCACATGCCATCCCCTATGGCAGAGATTTCCAGCCCCACGATGGCCTGGTCCCATATTCCAGAGCTGTGGTAGTCACAGGACTGGCCCTTTGGTCATCCTGGAGCAGCTCCTCCACCCGGGTGCACTGGCCTGCCAGGGAGCAGGCAGTTCCTCTGCAGGCCGGTGCACCTGGGTGGAGGAACTGCTCTGGGATGACCAAAGGGCCAGTCCTGTGACTACCACAGCTCTGGAATATGGGACTGACTTTCCCACCAATGTCAGCAAGCCACCGTCAGTCTGCCTGTCTTCATTTTCCTTCACTCAGATTGACCAAGCTTCTTGAGAGAAGGAACACAAAAGAGGTTTCCAGGCTGTGTGCCAGGACCAGGTAGTTTCTCTCGGGCCTCCCACCTGAAGGCCTCGCAGAAGCAGACAAGTAGGCCCAAAAGGCGGCTGAGCATCCCCCCCACCAGGGGTCCACGAGATTTAAAATTATGAGTTTGGTGGTCCCTGAGGTCCAAAAGGTTGGAGACCCTGCTTTATACAATACCCAATGTAATGACTGCTACCTCAAAACTGATGGCTGCTTAATCTATGCACCTGTCTTCTATGTTAACTAAATGTTATTTCTATGTTATATTTCAGGCTGCTGATTTAAGAATCAAAGAATAGGGTTATTCATCAGATTCTTATCTGTATTCTGAGCCCACTGATGTAAACAAAGTATTGAAAGGGGCAGACAACTGGCAGAATCTATAAGAAGTTTAGTGAATATTATCAATGGTGCCTGAACAGTTGTCTGCTGTCACAATAGACCACAAGTTTTGATTTTGATAAAGTACACCATAACCTGCTTCTTGGCTAGATGGTAAAATGTGGGATAGAGAGCACCACCACTAGGTGGGTTTGTAACTGGTTGATAAATTCTACTCAACAGAACTACATCCACATGGAGGGAAGTAAGCAGTGGGGTACCCCAAGGTTCTGTTTTAAGCACACTACTATTCAAAATATTCATAAATTATCTAGAACAGGGAATTGAAGGGAACCTCATAAAATTTGCAGATGATACTAAACTGCCAGGAATAGCCAACACTCCAGAAGAAAGGCTCAAAATACAAAAGGATCAAGACAGATTTGAACACCGGGCCCCATCTAACAAATTCTATGGTGAGAAAAGTAAGGTTCTACATTTAGGCAAGAAAATTCAACTGTAAAGGTATAGAATGGATGATACCTGGGGATCTTGGACCCCTAGTGGACAATCACTTAAATATGAGTCAGCAGTGTGCTGCTCCTGCCAAAAAAGCCAACGCAGTTGTGGGCTGCACTAACACAGAGATAGAATCAAGATCATGTGAAGTGTTATTACCACGTTATAATGCCTTGATAAAACTGCACTTGGAATATTGCATCTAGTTATGGTCATCATGATATAAAAGAGATGTTGAGATTCTAGAAAGAGTACAGAGAAGAACAACAAAGATTATTAGGGGACTGGAGGCTAAAACATACGACAAACAATTGCAGGAATTGGATATGTCTAGTGTAATGTATCCAATTTAGGAGGGAATTTTAGGAGGGAAAACATATGATGTTGATTGGCTAGCCCCCTGGCCAAGACACTATATAAAGGGAGCTGTCTTGTTGCACTTTTGCTAGATTTGTCACTGTGAAATAAAGAGCTGTTGTTTACATAGACCTGGCTCCTGGCTCCTCATTCGCCCAACTTAACACTGGCGATGAGGATGGGATCAAGGTAGACAGGTAGCACCAGAAAGAACTGACAACCCAAAATCCAGCCAGGCGGAAAGTCTGCCGCGTCAAGCACGACAACCACAATGTCTGCTTTTGCTCCGCCACCCCCTTCGATCCAGCGAAGGAGAAGTGGGGATTGTACATGACCAGATTCGAGTGTTTCCTCGACCTACAAGGGCTTTCCGATAATCGGAAGCGAGCCCTCTTCCTGAGCCATTGCGGGCCAGAAGTCTTCGATATGGCAGAGTTGCTTTCTGAAACGACCCTGGTCGTGCTTACATGGCTGCCCTGTGGAATGCCACAATACACTGCGAATACCGAGACCTCGATGATGCGCTCCTAGAGCAACTCATCTGCGGCGTTAGAGATATTCGCCTACAGAGACAACTGCTAGCCAAAACCAATCTGACCCTGCACATTGCATTAGACAAGGCTAGAGTTCACAAGTCATCCAATAAAGCCACCAAGACCCTGCAGCGGCCAGCACAGCCCCAGGCAACCACGAAATCATTCCCGGTGCACCGAGAGGGGCCCAGACTGACAGTGAAGATGAGATAGACGAAGACGTCTTCAAAACTGAGAAACACAAGCACAATGAGGGTGACCAAAAAGACACTAGCGCTAGTTGTGGGGGACCCCACCAGCAACAAACATTTCGTTTCCGAGAAACTATTTGCCGGCACTGCAGCCGCAAAGGACATTTGGCACGGGTGTGCAGGGCAACCCAACCATCCAGCCAAAAAAGAGCTGTCATTAACCCTGCCAGCCAGCAGCAGCCTTCAGAAGAGACCAGAGCACCCAGCCCAAGAAAGGCGCATATTTCAAAACTCCGGAGGTTTTTCAAACACGCATTAGCCAAGAATCACCTCACCAGAAAATAAGCTGCACATCACCGTCAAGATCGAGGGCATTCCATGCAAGATGGAGAATGACACAAGCTCGTCCATAACGATCATGTCATGGGCCGAGCTCCACAGAGCCCTTCCCAACTTTAAACGACACCAACTGAAGCACCAACGCCTGAAACTACAAGACTATCAGGGAAATCGCATCCCTGTAGAAGGCTACAGCATATTCCAGGTCAAGTTCGGCCAGTATGACAAAAGACTGCCTCTCACAGTAGTCAGCGGAACCCTCCCAAGCCTCCTCGGCCTAGACTGGTTTAAGGCTTTGGGAATGGGGGTCACCGGAATCAATGCTATCCAAAGCAACCTACGGGATGACCTGCTACAAGAATTCCAGGACGTGTTCTCTGATCATCTGGGCAGTATGTGGGGACCCCTATCTCCTTTAACCTGGACCCAAACGTAACCCCCATCAGGCTTAAGGCTAGGAGAGTGCCCTTTGCACTGAAACCAAAAATTGATCAAGAGCTAGACAAGCTCATAAAACAGGGGGTTTTAATTCCTGTAGACCATGCGAAATGGGAGACCCCAATAGTCACCCCAATTAAATCCGATGAATCAGTGCGCATCTGTGCTGATTATAAATGCACAATCAATAAGGCTCTCCAACAAAGTGCCTCTCCGGGCCCCATTGTACAACATTTGCTCCATTCCCTAGGCCCAGGAAAGATTTTTGCTAAACTCGATCTTGCGTACCAGCAACTATTGGTAAATGGTGCTACCGCTGAGGCACAGACTATTGTAACTCATAGAGGTGCCTTCAAGTGTACAAGATTGCAGTTCGGAATCAGCGTAGCCCCCGGACTATTTCAGAGCATGATGGAGCATCTGCTGCAAGGACTACCAGGGGTAGTCCCCTATTTTGATGATGTCTTTGTTACTGCAACAGATGAACAACAACTCGGGGATCAGTTACGTGGGGTGCTAGAGAGGTTTAGAAATACAGGACTGCGAGTAAAGCAAAACAAATGTAAGATAGCAGTGCCTGCCGTTGAATTATTGGGGTACAAAGTAAATGGAATTGGCATACACCCCACTGAAAGCAAGATATTAAGAATGTGCCAACCCTTAAAAACAAGGCAAAACAACAAGCATTTCTAGGACTTTTGAACTTTTACTCAATTTTCCTGAGAGACAAAGCGATGGTAGCTGAGCCCCTCCACCAATTGCTTGCCAAGAAATCCCTCTGAGTCTGGGGCAAGGCTGAAGCTGAAGCATTTGCCACTGTGAAAAAACTTCTGTCTGCTGATAGCCTTCTAATTCAGTACAACGGAACACTTCCCCTTGTGTTAGTCTGTGACGCGTCCCCCTTTGGTGTCGGGGCCGTCTTGAGCCACAGACTACCGAATGGGCTAGAGGCACCCATTGCTTACTTTTCCCACACCCTGTCCAGCACTGAGCGGAACTACAGCCAACTGGACAGGGAGGCCCTGGCAGCCATATCGGGAGTAAAAAAGTTTCACGAATACTTGCTTAGGTGGACATTCAAACTAGTTATGGACCATTGACCTCTCCTGGGTCTCTTGGCAGTGGATCGGGTCACCCCTACAGCCTTGTACCCTCGCATGACTAGGTGGGCTATTTTCCTGGCTACCTACTCCTACCGCCTTGCCCACCGCCCCGGCCGGAACCTCGGGCATACTGATGCCCTCAGCAGATGCCCACTACCAGAACTTTTAGAAGATCCAATCTCAGGAGTTCCTGTCTTGCTTATAGATGTGTTGGACTCAGGGCCTCTCACTTCCACTGAAGTGGCGAGAGCCTCTGCTAAAGACAAAGTGTTGAGAACTGTGATTAGTTGGGTGAACAGGGGGTGGCCAGGTGAATCTGTAAGCGGGGAATTTAAACCTTTTGTAACCTAACAAACTGAATTGACTATGCAAGGGTGTTGCCTATTGTGGGGTGATCGAATCGTTGTACCTCTATGCTTACGGAAAAAAGTATTGAATGTCTTGCACCCAGGGATCATGAGGATGAAGGGGTTGGCAAGGAGCTATGTGCGGTGGCCTAAAATGGATGACGATATCACTAAGTGGGTAGGCAAGTGTCACCCCTGCCAGGAGTCAAAGCCTGCTCCCCCCACAGCCCCTGTCAGGGAATGGGACCGACCCCAGGGCCCCTGGTCGCGAATTCACATTGACTTCGCAGGCCCATTTCACAGGCAAAACTTTCTGATAATTGTTGATGCCTATTCAAAATGGCTAGAAATTGTATTAATGTGTTCAATCTCTGCAGAAGCTGTAATCAAGACACTGAGGAAAGTCTTTGCCATGCATGGGCTACTGGACACACTGGTGTCTGACAACGGGCCTCAGTTCACGGCCACACAGTTCGAAGGGTACTTAGCAGAAATAGGGGTCAGACATGCACTTACCGCACTTTTTCATCCAGCTGGTAACGGACAAGCTGAGAGATTCGTAAGAACTGCCAAAGAGGCATTATCAAGACTAGGCCCGGGGGATTGACAGACCAGAATTGATACATTTCTAACTGCCCAACATATCACCCCATGCATGGCCACAGGGCGAAGTCCAGCCGGACTGTTAATGGACTGAAAATTTCGCTGTATTTTGGATCGCTTACACCCCAAATATTCTCCTGATGGGTACAGGGAGACCGATAGGAAAACGAGGGAGTTCTTAATAGGGATGCCGGTGTTCAAAAGAAACTATGCAAATGGGCCCCTATGGTTAGCTGGGAAAATCTCTGAAGTCACTGGTCCCAAATCATATACCGTAGATATGGGAGACGGAAAAATCTGGCACAGACACATAGACCAACTTAGAAAATGAATAATAGACAAGCCAGAATACCAATCCACAATACCAGTCCCTGACTCACAAAACCTTCCCTCGACAGCTAACTCAACCCCGAAGTGGCCGGAGGACTTATCTGAAGACTTTGGTGTCCAGCGCTGCCTTCTCAAGAAGCCAGTCCCAACCAAAGAAAACAACGCCCTGAAAATAATCCAGGAAGTTCCATTGGCTGGGCTGGGAGAAACAAAGAGTCCCTCCGACCAGCCCAACTCCCTGCCTCAGACTGAACTGCACACGTCAACTAGGATCAGGGAACGCCCTAGTCACCTGCGTGATTATATATGTAAATAGTTACCCAAGTGTCTTCTGGGGATGGAAGGGTGTAATGTATCCAATTTTGGAGGGAATTTTAGGAGGGAAAATACACGATGTTGATTGGCTAGCCCCTGGCCAAGACACTATATAAAGGGAGCTGTCTTGTTGCACTTTTGCTGAATTTGTCACTGTGAAATAAAGACCTGTTGTTTACACAGACCTGTCTCCTGTCTCCTCACTTGCCCAATTTAACATCTAGTTTAAATGAAAAGAAGGATTTAGGGGTGACATGATAACAGAGTTCCAATATTCGAGGGACTGCTACAAGAAAGAAGGGGGTCAATCTATTCTCCAAAGTACCTGAAGGCAAGACAAGAAGCAATGGAGGGAAACTAATAAAGGAAAGAACTAATCTAAATCTAAGGAGAAATTTATTGACAGTTAGAACAATTAATCAGTGGAACGAGTAGCCTCCAGAAGTTGTGAATGCTCCAACACTGGAGAATTTAAAGAACAGATTGGATAACCATTTGATTGAAATGGTATAGGGAAGTGATGGCAAACCTTTTAGAGACCAAGTGCCCAAACTGCAACCCAAAACCCACTTATTTATCGCAAAGTGCCAACATGGCAATTTAACCTGAATACTGATGTTTTACTACCTAAAATAATGATAAACAAGGCAGAGTTCAGCTAATTGTTCTAAGAAAAATGTGATAAATGCACTTTTATGCCCTTCATTTTTTTCTGCTTTTGAAATATTATGTTTAGCACCAATAAAAAAGAAAAATTTTTGTAATGTAATTTCTTAGTTTTTCTCTTCATGTTCTTATCTCAATATTCTCTGTATATTTTTTACTTTTTTCTATTATTGAAAGAGACATCACCTTCCTCATAACCAAATACCCATCAATTATTTATCTGGAAGAAAACTGTACCACCATAAAATGTCCTGTCCAGGTCAGAAGAAGGGACAGTCTGAGCCTAGATGCCTTTGGTTACAAGCCAAAAAATGCAATTACCTTTGGACAGGAAATTCAAAACAAGGAAGGGAAGAGAGCAAAGCTATTGGTACATGGTCTGTATCTTGCAGGAAAAGACAAGGTTAGAGATGCTTTGAATCCACTGTATGGAGACCAGATAGCTTTTTTTGTTCTGCTTCTTTGTCTGAGGAGTGGTTCCAATAAAGAAATATGTTTATTCCTCCATCCACCCCCGCAAAACCTTTCTCTCAAGGATTCTGCAAATACTATAATTGTCTAGGGCTGAAAAGTACAACATGGGTAGTTACCAATTTATACTCTTCGCTTCTCTGCCCTATGCTCCGCCGCCACCACCACCATAGCTGCTGCTTGTTTAGCAAGGGTAGCCTTGGCTATAGCGGGTGGCTTCATTGTTTTTTTTTTGTCCACTGCGATCCATGAGGGAAATAAAGGCAGAGGAAAGGCCATGTATGGCTGGGTGCACTTGGTGGTAGGAGGCATGGCAGGATGGGGCTGTTTTCCTTGCCACTGATGGAGCCACTGACTGACTGACCAACCCGATCAAAGCTGAGTCCAATGTAGGGGAGACTGTGGGACTGGCTAGGCAAATTACCACCCCACTATCAAAGTGGATCCTGGGCGCTACGCTGCAATGTAGAACAGGAAATGAAGTGGCCAGCATGTGGGGGGGGGGAGAGGAGCAGGGAGAAGAGAGGGAAAGCAGCCTCCTCCTTACCTCATATTAGCTGCTCTGTTGCCCATTTCACCATTGTAGCCGCAGAGCTTGCCCCACCCACCACCACCACCCAGATGCCCTCACTTTGCCCAATCATTTCTTTGCCTACCTGATTTCCAGCTCCATTGAGTTTCTCTGTCATGTTTCTCTCCATCGTGTGCAGGGAAACAAAAGTTTGTGGGACTAAAAAAAAAAATTTAATCAATTCCAACTTCACAAGATGTTTTTCTTTTGCGAGAAATTGGAATTGATTGAGTGATCTTTATTTTTTTAGTCCCACGAACTTTTGTTTCCCTGCAAACAACAGTGAGAAATGTGACGGAGAAATGCAAAGGAGTTGGCTGGGAAAATGGTGCACATGCGCACAGAGAGGGCTCTGAGTGCCACCTCTGGCATGAGTGCCATAGGTTTGCCACCACTGGTATAGGGTTTCAGGTCTGAGAAGAGGGTTGGACTTGAAGACCTCCAAGACCCGTTCCAACTTTGTTATTCTGTTATTCTATTTTAAGTTCATATTATTCTATGAGATTTCTGGTCAATGACTGAGGTAAAATTATCCTATGTTAATCATGTCCAACAGATGTAACCACAGCAATGTACAATTTAAGGAGATGACCATGATTTTCCTGCCACTAAGGTAATATGTATATATCAGACTTCATTGGGCTATTACAATGAAGTCTGTATATCAACATAGAAAGAAGGCCAATAATGGCTAAAATATAAATTTTCAGTTTTACTCCTTTTTTTCTGCTTCAGGGCTGCATTGATGTAGTTCCATTAAAATCCAATCCTGATCACTGGGATGTTAAAATGTATCTGCCAGTCCATTCAGCAGAACAGTAGATATATTCTATACTGAACCACGTCTGCAATTTTCTACCTAAGTTTTTATTTGATATTCATCATGCATGTTAGTGTTCAGCAGCAGCAAGGAGACAGACCATAACAAAAATGTTACTTTAAAAATAGTTTTAATTTAATGCATCAAAGGAAAGCTAGCATTTGTAACACCTAACACAGAAATGAAAGTATGGAAGGAGGAATACCTCACACATTCAGGCTGAGGAATTATTTTCAACAAAGATTTCTTTCACCTCCTACACAGATGAAAATTATCATAATATATGGCAATAAAAATGATAAATATAACATCGCACGTAAAGTTAATTTTTACCAGTTTGAAAGATCTAAAAGTGTGTCATAGTCCTAATACCCAATAATATTAAAATTATGCTGTATTTTTAATGGTTAATGCTTAACAATGTGGTAGGGTTCTTTCAAAAGTTAAACTCTTTTAACATAAAAATCTAATGCTGAACATTTAAAATTATTTAAACTAATTACAGTGTTAGAACTTTTTTTTTTTTTAGAGAGAAAAAGGGATTTGGATATTAAACATTTGGACATTAAAAAAATTTGGATTTGGCCAAACATTACACCTATTCCTCTGATACCTAAACGCTGATTTCTAGCACATTATTTCATAAAGTTCTAAAAGAGTTAGAACATGCACGTATATGTATCAGTTAGGTAATCATGCATGTATATGTATCAGTAGCTTTGCTACTCTGCAGCGGAATACTGTGCACCTGTATGGATAAACAGCTCACATACAAGACTTATTGATGTTCAACTTAACCATACGATGAGGCTAATTACTGGGTGCATAAAACCTACACCTAGTTACTGGTTACCAGTTCTTAGTCACATACTCCCCCCGCACTTACGATGACAAGAAGCTCTCATTCGGGAGTATAGTAAGATCCTATTAAATTCCTCTCTACCCATACATGGGTACATTCCTGATCTCTTAAGATGCCGATTAAAGTCAAGAAATCCACCAATCTTGACAGCGCATAAATTGATGGCCGATCATCAGAACACCACACAAAAGTGGATGGAGGCGTGGAATAGCTATTCCCCCCAAGATGTCTCCGAGCATATCAGTCCTAGTAGTATACCTCCAGGATTTAGCCTACCCCGACACATATGGGTGACATATAATAGAATTAGAACAACTCATGGGGTGTGTACTGACTCCCTGTATAAATGGGGAAAGACAGCTTCAGCACAATGTGATTGCGGGGCCCCTCGACAGACTATCCAGCATATAGTGAGGGAATGCCCTAACAGAAGGTATCCAGGAGATTCTAGGGACTTCCTCTGGATAACAACGGCAGCTACTGACTGGATCTCCAAACTCGACATTAAACTTTGAAATGTTATTTTTGTTTTCCTTTTAGGTTTTCTTACTGTTTTTTTATTGTTTTAATTGTTTTTAACCTGTAAAAATGAAGTGTTTTAATACTGTGTGTGACCAACCATACGCTAAATAAATAAATAGTTAGGTAATGTTACTCTTCCTTCAACAACTGCCAACATAATAAATCTGCCTTTTCTGAACAGAAAATAAATGGAAATTAGGCACAGTATTAATGTATCAATGATATTTTAAAGTGTTCTATGGAAACATGCAAACTATATTTTTCTTCTAACTCTAATCCTAACCCATATCTGTCAGCTACAGCCAAATTAAATTCAGCACAATATTTTGCACTGTACTGTATCTTACTTTAAAATGTGCCATGCTTTACATTGGTTTCTCTTATGCTAGTGAGCAAATTGGGCATGTAGACAGACAAAAATCTGTGGGACGCTGATGCTTATATTGACATGGAATAATATACAAAATTTTACTCAGTTTACAAATTACAGTATTTCATGGCAGCTGCTGCTCACAATGATGAGCCTAAGGATATATTTCTAATTTTGATTGCACAGTTTTTTTAAAAAATATTTTAAAAGCTATTGTTGTTGTTGATATTATTATTATTTAATTTTTAGTGAGATTCACAGCCTTTGAGGCTGGTTAATAGCTCAGCAGCTCGAGTCCTAACCAAGGACCTAGGAACTGTTAAGGTATCGTTGGAAGATATAAGCTGTTCCGAGTAAGGTGGTTTTTTGTAGAGTCAAAATGTTCAAGTCCTGCAAATTTAGAATTTCTAAATAGCAGGGTAGCCCTTTGGGTATTGCTCCAAGGGCTCCAATTACAATCGGGACAACACACAATTTCTTTTTCCACAGTTGCTCAACTTCAATTTGCAAGTCCTGGTACTTTGTGATTTTTTCTTGCTGCTTATCTACAATCCGTGCATCACCAGGTATTGCAATGTCAATGAACCATACTTTTTTCTTTTCAACTATTGTTATGTCAGGTGTGTTGTGGACCAAGTGCCTGTCGGTCTGAATCCTAAAGTCCCACAAGATCTTGAGTTTTTCATTTTCTAAAACTTTCTCAACCTGATGTTCCCAGTGGTTTTTGCTGTACTCAAATCCAAACTTCTGGCACAATTTCCAGTGAATGATCTTAGCAACACGGTCATGGCGTTGTAGGTAGTCAGTTTGTGAAATTTTGTTGCACCCACTGATCAGGTGGTCGACTGTCTCATCTTTCTCATTGCAGAGGCGGCATTTGCTGGTGGTGGTAACATGTTGAATTTTTGCCTTCATGCGGTTTGTGGCTAGGGATTGTTCTTGAACTGCCAAAACAAAGCTTTCTGTTTCTTTTTTCAGGACTCCTGATCTTAACCAGTTCCAAGTTAGTTTCTGGTCAGCTTTGCCTTCAATACTTTTCAAGTATTGGCCATGCAGAGGCCAAATTGCTTTTCCAATTTTCAGCTCGCTGCTCAATTACTTCTTTCTTATATTCTGCTTTTGTTTTAGTTGTCTTTAAAAGGCCTCCTTTATTTACTTCCTTAATCATTAGTTCTTCACTTTTCTGGATATAATCATTCAAATTGTGTTTTTCTTCTTCCACAGTCTGCTTTACTTGTAGGAGTCCTCGACCACCCTCTGCTCTGCTCTTGGTAAATATAATCGGTTTTATTATTTATTATAACTTATTATTATTATTATTATTATTATTATTATTATTATTATTATTATTATTTAGACTTCTATACTGCTTCATAGTGCTTTACAGCCCTCTCTAAGCAATTTACAAAGTTAGCATATAGTATATTGCATATTAGCATATTGCATTAGCATTAGCATATTGCCCCCAACAAACTGGGTCCTCATTTTATCCACCTCGGAAGGATGGAAGACTGAGTCAACCTTGAGCCGGTGAGATTTGATCTGCTGATCTGCTGAACTAGCAGTCAGCTGAAGTAGCTGCAGTACTGCACTCTAACCACTGCGCCACCTCGGCTCTTAAATGCACTTAATCAAAACAGAGTTCAGAAAATACACCTCAAAAGATACATATCCTAATCCTGCAAAGTAAAAGCTGAATTTCTTTTTTTAATTCTTTTATCTTATGAGTGTTTGTGCATATGTGAGAGAGAACCCCACCAAAAAAATCTTACACAAAATTAGTTTTACATACATGATTGTGTTATATGATATTAATCTTTTAAGTAGGCTCATCTAACAATTAGAGGGGGGGAACAAAGACCAAATTTTTAAACAAATCATCATACTGCAATTCTTCAATATAAAAGAATAGATGTAACTCAAGATTGAACAGTGAGGACCTTAGTGCTCTCTCATGCTTATCTTTTTTATTGTCTGTATTGAATGGTACATAAATACAGTTTTTTAAAAACATGTCTATTAATGTACCCAGGAAGGAAACAAAAAGATCAGAACATATCTTCTCCAACAGCCAAAACCCAAGATAATCAGGGATTAATATCAGACAGTCAAGCAGAAAAACAATATCCTAATCAAGGAACTACCAAAGAGAAAACCATACCCCCACTAACACCTGTAGGGTAACTGTTGTCTATAATGGAGCACCCCACATTCGCTCACACTGATGAAATTATCTAATTGGATAATGAAACACTTGCAAGCAAACAACCAAACTCAGAGAGCATCAAGGAATCAGTCAGATTTCTTATGGTAACAAACTTATTTAGCTTATTTAGCAGAAGGAGAGGGCTATTGTAGCATCAGAAGGGAATGGATATTTTCTAGTCTTATCATAATATGCTTTTTATTTTTGTAACTTCCCAAAACATACAATTTCCTTTTTCCATTGTTCTCCTAATATATTCTTATGATTTGGAAACTGATTCAAAATAAGAACATTAATATATAACTTGCATCCAAAAAAAAAAAAAAAAGGACAAGTCTAGCATTTAATATTACCATTATATATATATATATATATATGGGCTGTAAGTTTTGTTGCCAGTGACCTACTCGTGAGCTTTGATGTCATATCCCTCTTCACCCAAGTACCAATCAAAGAAGCCTTGACAGTTATTCAAAACAAATATAAACCCCCCAAGCACATCTTAGATCTGACCAACCACTGCCTATCCAACACATACTTCATCTATAATGGACAGAAATACAAACAAACAGAAGGAGCACCCATGGGATCACCCCTCTCACCTGTCATTGCCAACCTCTATATGGAATACTTTGAAACCCAAGCTCTAGAAAAATCTGATCATAAACCCAAACTCTGGCTCAGATATGTGGACGACACCTTCATAATCTGGCCACATGGTAAAGAAAAACTGGACAACTTCCTCACACACCTCAACAGCCTACACCCCAAAATACAGTTCACCATGGAAACAGAAGCGAACAACCAACTTCCCTTCCTGGATGTCTTAGTCTACAGAAAATCCAATGGCTCCCTAGGACACACTATCTACCAGAAGAAAACACACACAAACCGCTATCTGCACGCACTCTCACACCACCACCCTGCCCAGATCAACTCTGTAGCCAAGACACTCATTTCCAGAACAAAACGCTTAGCTGACGAACAACACCTAAAAACCGAACTACACACCCTCACTAACGTACTAACATCCAATGGATTCCAAAGAAATAAGATCACCAACCTAATCCAAAAAGAAACCCCCACTAAAATCCAAGACACAGAACAAGAAAACGGCAAAGCCCTCCTCCCATACATAAAAGGCACCACAGACAGAATAAGCAAAATCCTCCACAAACATAACATCAAGACAGCATTCGGCACAAACCGAAAAATATCCACCATCCTAAGGAACCCCAAAGACAAAATTGATTTAGAAAATCAAGGAGTATATGAAATCCCATGCACCGCCTGCCCCACCACATACATCGGACAAACCAACAGACGAATAAGTGCACGCATAGAAGAACACAAGAATTCAGTCAGAAAAGAAGAACCAACTTCTTCCCTGGTCCAACACCTTAAAGCCACAGGACATGATATTGACTTTAAAAAGACCAGAACTATCGCCAAAACTGAACACTTTAACAACAGAATAATCAGAGAAGCCATCGAGATAGAAAAACGCCCACACAGCATGAACAAACGAGACGATACCTCCCGCCTACCAGCCATTTGGAAACCCGCCCTTATTGACAAACGGGTCCCTAACACGACGAATGACACCAGACCCACACTCACGAGAGCCACACAGGATGTCACCACCACACATCCACACAGAAAGCAGACTCAAACCCACACTGATAATGAGCCACGACCAAGGACCAGAAGCCAGACTGCAGCTGCATCATTAGCCACTTTAAACCTCTCCAATCCATACATGAAGCAGACTGACACCCACCATGAAGAGCTCGCACGGCCACAAACACAAAGCCAAACAACAACAATGCAGCTCACCAGCTCAAATCCCCCTGCAACTCAGACTAAGCTGAGCACAACCAAGCCCCCACCCAAACAGAACACACCCCCAGCCAATCAGAGCACAACCAACCCCCCATCCAATCAGAGCACAGCCGAGCCCCTAACCAATCAGAACACACCTCCACCCAATCAGAACACAGCCAAGTTCCCACCCAATCAGCTCACACCCCCACTAGCAGTTAAAAGGAAGAGACAGCTGCAATCTCACATTGCTCCTGGAAGCACGAAGCCGAGAACACCAGCCTGAAGATGACGAATGAGACTTCGTCGAAACGTCGCCAAGACACTTCCAATTTTACGTGGGAGAAGACCCGAATAACCAAAGACCTACATACAAACACCCGCGAAAACCTGAGAAAACATATATATATATATATATATATATATATATATATATATATATATATATATATATATATATATATATATATATATATAAATTTTATTTATATGCCGACCTTCTCCAGAGACTCAGGACGGCTTACAATGCGTTAAGCAATAGCCTTCATTCTTTTGTACATTTTATACAAAGTCAGCTTATTGCCCCCACAAACTGGGTCCTCATTTCACCTACCTTAGAAAGGATGGAAGGCTGAGTCAACCTTGAGCCTTGGAGAGATTCGAACCAGCAGAAATTGCAGGCAGCTGTGTTAATAACAGGGTGCACTAAACCACTGTACTATCAAGGCTCTATATGAACTCATGCTGCCTTATAAGCACTATGTTTCCAACAATATGCTAACTAACCCGTATCTTCTTCATAAGCATTATTTGTTCTAAACTGGGATCAAACATCCCTTCTGGCATGAAGCTAGTAAGATAGCAGACTAATCACAATCTATAACCATCTCAAGACTGTTTTACAAGGCTTTTTTTTTTTAAATAATGAACTGAGAAAGGCCATATATAATATTTTCAGTCCCTTAGAAGCCAAAATAACAAAAAAAGTAATTAACACAGAATTTCCATATTTTAAAATTATCTTTGTAAAGCACCTACAAGATCAATACAGGGATCAGTTCTCACAAAATCAAAAGAAAACAGACTGAAATCAGACTACTCCATTACAATTACAAGAGAGCTGGAACGAAAAGAGAATAATTTCAAGTTCCTTACATCACACCGACAGGAGAATCTATACAAGAATTTAGAGCCTGATTTCACTATAAATAGAGCTTGAATGTGATACCTAGCACTTGCTGGAATTTTTATAATAGTTTAATTAGTATCTCTACAACAGGCCTAATTAGTGAAGTATCATTGAATATTTGCCTTGCCTCCTCTAGTGTTGCTAGTGTTGCTGACAGAAGCCTAAGAGTCGGAGTAGTTGGTAAGAAGTTGTGAAGGATATAATATGTCTGTGAGAACTGTAGTGGAATGGGAAATGAAGTAACGGACAGTAGAGATAAAACAGAACTCTTAATCCATTCTTTGCATTTGTCTGGAAAAAAAACATTACTCAATTTACCAAAAACAGAACCATATATGACAGGTGAGGAATGCAAATTAAATTATACAAAAATAAGTTAAGAGAACACCTGTCAGATATAGATGGATTGAGATTACTGGTTCATGGTGGACTACATCCCAGAGTTCTGAAACAACCAGCAGATGTAATTTTAGAACCATTAAACATATATTTCAAAGTTCTTGGGGAACTACCTAAGGATTGGTCTATGGAGATTCTCAGTCATCCAGGTCATGGTTATCCCAAAGGTGCTTTTTTCAATTTATACTCTTTATAGACAGCTGGTCTGTTTATCAGGTTCTCCTGATACACTTTTTATCAGGTTCACCTGATATGCCAGTTGCGCCCCTTTTTGAGTTGGGATTCCTTATGCACAGTCACTCATGCTCTCGTCACTTCTCGCCTGGACTACGCCAACGCTCTCTACATGGGGCTTCCCTTGAGGAGCACCCGGAGGCTCCAACTGGTCCAGAATGCGGCTGCGTGGGTGATTACGGGAGTGACATGGCGCTCCCATATAACACCTCTCCTGCGCGAGCTGCACTGGCTCCCGGTGGTCTTCCGGGTGCGCTTCAAGGTGTTGGTTCTCACCTTTAAAGCGCTCCATGGCTTAGGGCCAGGGTATTTACGATAACCTCCCACCGGCCAATACCCTCTCACAGAGAGGGCCTCCTCAGGTGCCGTCGGTCAAGCAATGTCGGCTGGCCGCCCCCAGGGGGAGAGCCTTCTCTGTGGGAGCACCCACCCTCTGGAATGAGCTACCTCCCGGAATACGGCTGATTCTGGATCTCCACACTTTCCGAAAGGCCCTGAAGACATTTTTATTTCAGCAAGCTGGCCTGGCCTGAATAGGTTTTATGGGTTAGTTTTTTAATTGTATAGCTAGGGGTTTTAAATTGGGGAGGCCATTTAATTTAATTTATTTTTAATTATCTTAACTTTTATATTGTATGTTATTTTAATTCTCAGCTGTTCACCGCCCTGAGTCCCTTCGGGGAGAAGGGTGGGATATAAATTTAATAATAAATAAATAAAATAAATTTACTAAAAGAATGCAAATGACCAGCTGTCTGCAAGGAGTATAAATCCTTCCATTCCCCACCATCCAGTCAGAGTTGAAGAAGCTTCTTGGATGAGATGAGAAGCTAAACATCTTCAAAGAAAAACAAGAAAGTCCAGTTTCCTCTTGAAAAAACATACCTTTGGGATTACCTAAAGACTGGAAAAGAGCTATTGTGATCCCCATCTTCAGAAGAAGGAAAAAACAGATCCAGGAAATCACAAACCCAACTGCCTGACATCAATATCTGGAAAGATCTTGGAAAAAAATACTCAAGCAACAAATCTGTGAACATCTAGAAGCAAACAAGGTTATACTCAGAAGCCAACATGGTTTCATCAAAAACTGATCATGCCAAACAAATCTTTTTTCCCATTCTTCAATAAAGTAATCAAATTAGTAGTTCAGCAAAATGCTGTGGAAATAGTATATTTAGATTTCAGTAAAGCCTGTGATAAAATAGACCATAACCTATTTCTTGGCAAGCTACTGTGTTTCTCTAAAAATATGACCTAACCTGAAAATAAGCCATAGCCTGATTTTTGGGGGTGGCCTAATACAAGTCCTACCCGAAAAATAAGCCCTAGTGAAGGGGTGGGCATGGCCAGCACAGGAGGCAGCCCTTCCCTTCTCCAGTCACCTCATGGAGGCTCGGCGCCTTCATTGCGCCCTGTGGATCAGCTGAGCCAGCGAACCGCCAGCCTGCCAGGGCTCCTTCGCCAGTAGTCACACAGCCCTGCATGAGCTCCATGGCAGCCCTGCAGCTGGAGGGAGTGGGAGATCACCCCACCTCCTTTGTACCCAAAACTCCATCTACCATGGCCATCGAGCCCCCTGCCTGCAGTCCTCTCACTGGAGCAAGATGTGCAATTCAATACCAGTATTACCTGTGGAAGTCTCCCAGTGAAACGCTCTGCTGTAGCTTAGGAGCAAACCTCCTCCTTCCCTGCATAGGATTGCGGAGGAAAATTCCCCCCCTCTTTTCCTCCTAATCATTCTTTATTTGGGATCGCAGGACTCTCTCTCTCTCCCCCACCTCCCTCTCTCTCATACACATACACAAACACACACACACAAACAGAGGTCACTCACAACTCCACCTCCCCAAGGCAGCCACATCCCTTCTGTTATGTATGTATCTATTTTGTGCGGGAAATTCAAATGTACAGTGAATTCTGATTGGTTCTTGGTTGCCTCTGAAAAGTATATAAAGAGGGCTGTTGCCTGTGTTGCTTTGCTGAAGTCTCACCCTGAATTAAAGAGCTGTTGTCACTAGCTTGCTTGTGCCTCTCGTTATTCCCGCGCTACAACACCTTCACTAACCTGCTCTCCACTCTGTTCTCCACTGAGCCTGCAGGGCAAGAAGTCTGTAGACTATGGTAAAAAAAAATTAGTTGAGACTTTTGCAAGATTTTTTTTTTCCATGAGAAGTTGGAAAGTCTGAACTATGGTATTTTTTTTTACTGTAGTTCCACAGACACCTTGCTCTGCATGCACAGCAGAGAATGGAGCTAGAAAGCAGGTTAGTGAAGGGATGTTGTTGCCTTGGAGGGGATGGTGGTGTGTGAGGGACTTCTGTTTGTGTGTGTGTTTGTATGTGTGCATGTGCGTGTGAGAGAGCGAGAGAGAGAGAGAGAGAGATCCGATCCAACCTCGGAGGGCTGACAGCGATGTGCTCTCTCTCTCCTGAATGTTGACCATGTGACACCCTGGCAATGTTGCCATGAGCATCTGGGTGAAAAACAGGCATACGTCACTTTTGTTTCAGTGGGATATTTGGAAAGAGGAGGTTGCAAATATCCCAGCCAAGAGCACGGAATCCAAAACCTCCTGCAATGAGGGACCTTGTCTGCAAAGAAAAGGCAGCTCTTCTTTGCTGCACCAGGCCACATAGGTTGGGACAAAATAAACACCATTTAAAAAATTGTGGATGGCTTGTGCGAACATTGGTTCAGGCAGCATGAGGCGTGTGGGGTGGGTCGCTCAGCCTTCCACTCTGCAGCCACAAAAGAAACTTGACTTAATGCCAATAACTATGAGAGGGATCTTGGAATCCTGGTGGACAATCACTTCAATATGAATCAATAGTGTGTGGCAGCAGCCAAAAAAGTCAATGCAATCCTAGGCTGCATGAATAGAGGGGCAGAATCAAGATCACATAAAGTTCTACCTCTTTACAAAGCCTTAGTAAGACCACACTTGGAATACTGCATCCAGTTCTGGGCACCATAAAATAAAAAAGATGTTGAGTCTCTGGAAAGAGCAACAAAAATTATTAGGGAGGAGGCTAAAATTTACAAAGAACAATTGCTGGAATCAGATACAGAGAGCCTAGAGAAAAGAAGAACTAGGGATGGGATATAATAGCAATATTCCAATATTTGAGGGGCTGCCACAAAGAAGAGGAGCACCAGAAGCCCAAAGAAGAAACAATGGCTAGAAACTAAACAAGGAGAGACACAATCTAGAACTAAAAATTTTCCCAACAGTGAGAACAATTAACCAGTGGAACAACTTGTCTCCAGAAGTTGTGAGTACTCCATCACTGGATATTTTTAAGAAGAGATTGGATAGCCATTAGTCTGAAATGATATAGGATCTCCTGCTTGAGCAGGAGGTTGGTCTAGAAGACCTCCGAGGTTTCTTCCAACTCTATTATTCTACATTCTATGTGAAATGGGTGAGGGTTATGTTCCACATGTGAGCAAGGCTGTGATTATCTACTGAGGAGGAGGAGGAGGAGTCCAAGGAGGACAAGAGGAGGAGGACGACCACTGCAGCCAAAGTGACTTCTGGGGCCATAAGAAAGGGGGATGGAGGCTGGCCTCTGATTGTTATATCATTATTGTATCAGTTACATATCAGTTAATCAGATGTTCTAGATTGAAATTGGTGGAGCTGGAGAATCCATATGCCAATTTAACAAAGCTTGGGAGTTTTTGAAACACATCCATGCCATGTTATAGGTAGGAATACTAGATCTCATTGAGAACTACCAGATTCCTTTAAAATATATGTAAGCATGTACATGGGTTTGTGTGGTGATAGCTTGATAGCTAGAGAAACTAAGATACAGACAAAGAAACAGAGACAGCAAAACTGAATTATAAATCCCAGCCAATATTGTGTATGCTGAAGTTGCTGGGAGTCGCAGCTTTCAGCCCCTTCTTCTTTAACAAAACATTCTCTGCCAATATCGTCAGTGTTAAATTAGATTATCAAAGTATTGCCCTGTATATTGTAATTGACAATGAAAATAACTTTTTATTCTGGAATAATCATATTATATTTTTCCTCATTCATTTTGCTGTTTTTTCCTATTTCATTTACTCATTTGTTATTCAATATATATGTATTCCACTGCAATAAAATAATTAATAATATGAAACATATGGTGCTGGTGATGAAATTATATTGTATTATTCTTGAGAATGTATTTATAATTTACATTATATTATGTTATCATTTTACTAAAACTTATGGTCACAAAAAAATTAGCCACAGGATGTAGATTTCTTCTAATGTTCTGACCTTTAGATAAAATTAAATATTTCTGAGCCATACTGACTCTGACACAGAGGATAAACTTCTGCCTTTTTTCCAGAAAAAAATTATTTTTTCTACTATTTTTTTATGTTTAATATATGTTCACTTCAGGTGGAAGTCATAACTTTATCAGCATTTCTTGCATAAATGCAGAGACTAAAAGCTTCAGGCAATTCTTAACCCCAGACTTGGCTTTTGTCAAATCAATGACATGTCACGTTAACAACGGTGTTTAATTCTATCAATATGTGACCAATTGTATTAGATTGTTTGGTTATTGATTTCACTTAGTGCTGTCTTTGAGCTCTGAAATCACCCCTCACCTGGTGATAGATGCTTGAACAAGCTTTTATTGCACAAGCACATGTGATATGCACTTTTTTAGGTAATAATTTGTATATCTGATAGATGTAATTCAAAGTTAATGCATTTCTGAAGTCATCAGGTTGTTGCATGCCATTATCATCTGAATCTTAAAGAAAAAAAATCCTAACTATGGCACTTCTTGAGTTTTTTCTAATAACAGATGCAATATTTAATATGAGTTGGTATTTTGAGTCAATTATCCAAAAGGGAGCTAAATATAGCTAACCCGGGGCTTAGATTTGAAGTTGTAATGAGGATTGATGCTATTTACAATAGTTTTCTGGCTGGCTTCCAACAAGTAGTACATTATGAGAATTTGTCCATGTGTGGAGATATTACTTTTTTTTTTTAAAGAAAAGACTAAATTGATCAGATAGAATGTACAAATGAATTCAGCTTGAATATTTACAGTAGATTATATTCATATAATCTTAAAGCTAAGTCTTAGAGGTTATAAATTAAAAATGCTAATTGTAAAGGAAATACAATAATCAACAACAATATATTTATTAAAGCTCCAGCAGCTTAAAATAAAATATATAGAACATACTAAGAATACTCACTAGTGTAAATTGAGGTGTTTGGGTCTTTCTCTTTTCTTTCTGACATTTTGATTAGCTGGGGAATGATATATACAGTATTTTAGATAGGCTGGAGTTCAATTTTGTATTGTGTACCTGGTTACAAATATTTAAATTCAAATTCCATTCACTTCTCAGACAGAAAAAATAATTTATTTTGATTTTTTTGTGACATGAATTTAGCATTCAGATTGCCTATATTGCTTGTGACAAATGTGAAATGTTTTCACAGACTTCAGTAAAACTACATTTTGATTACAGAATAGAAGATTAAAAATTTAAATGTGAGTTTGTTTGTAACTCTAAACAGTTTTTTTTGTAGGATAAGCATGTAATGCATTTAAGTTACTTTTTTTCCTTTAGGAAATATTTTATATCTGTTTAATGTTGTATAATAATGTCATGCTATTTCAAGTGTAATGTTTTTTCAAGGGCCCAAGCTTCTTTCCAATATGTTCAAACAATAATTATGAATTTGTCAGTAAAAAACAAATGTTGGCACTGAGTTCTATAGGGCTTGTTGCTCTGCAATTCTGTCTATATTCAACCTACTGTTCTTCTGAAGTTTCTTTTATGAACACACATTTTACAGCTAACTGGTTTGGATTTCCCAGTTATTAGGCCAAGTGAATTCTTCCCTCTTTCTGTCTTATTTGAATAACACTTTTGTCTCTCTTGAAAGTAGGCATTGATGCATAGGTAACTATTTTTTAGTCAGTCAAATGCATCTACATTGTTTTTTTCCCTAAGACATTGGTACGTAAACTCTTGAGGAAAATAGGCATATTTGGAATGTTTTGAGCATACTTTCTAACAGGTCTTGTAGCTCACATTTGGTAGGCCCAGCCAATCACAAAAGACTCATTTACAAAATAGTTTCTAATCCAAAATGATAATGCCATATTGAAAATTATATAAGTACACAGAATCATCAGTGACTTATATACTGCTGAATCCAGATTTACTTATACTTAATGTCACCCAGACCTATACATCTTTTAAATAAATAAATAATCCAATTGGGATGAGTGGAACCATATGTTAGCAGGATTAATCATTGTTTTCACTAGGGTCTAGCTTAACTTTGGCTATATTATCATACTATACTGTTTTTCACAGTGTAATAACACTTTGTTGTAAGGATCCTCTATGCTGGGGTTTCTTAATTTGCAATTGAGAGGCTATTTGTTTTCCATAGTTGCCTAGTATAATTCTTGACAAGAAAGTTATTGTTATTCCTCTGTTTTCCAATCTTTGTGGAATATTATATTATAAATCAGGGAATGATAATCTTTTCTAGAGAAAGGGTCATTGTGCAGTTTCAGATGGTGATAATTTAAGACTATCGTGAAATTATTTGGGGCTTCCTTTCAAATAAACAAAGTTCATTTGCACACAACAAACAGAATTTGCTTCTCTCATGTACTTATTCATTAAACAACTAAATAGAAACATATATAGTATATTGCCTTCCAGCATCTAAAACACCATGGGATTAGTAGGTAAATTCAGTTATAAAAAAATATGCAACATAATCTTGTCAAATATGTACATATTTAATTCAGGCACAAAAAAAATCAAATCTACACGTGAAGGTTCAATTTAACTGATTAATTGCTAATCTTTTCAGATGATAGTCAGCACTTGATTAGAGTTAGATAAGGGTCAATAGCAATCTACAGGGATTGGATTTAGTTTGTTTATGGCTATATAATGATTCTAAGTTAATTCCCCTTTTCACTCCTCGCTAGTTGTCATTGTTAAAAATGTATCATTATGTGAAGATCTCCTGACTACTTCCTGCTCACTTCCAAAAAGTCAATAGGGAAGCCAGCAGGAAGTTGCAAGTTCTAGATGGATTGTAAGCAGCCTATGGGCAGGTAGGCAGTTACTGAAGCACCATGTGAGCATCGCTGAACCAGGGATATCAGCTGCAGAGTGTGGGAGATTCTGCTGGCTGCTACTGGTTGGCAGGTACGTGTTATATACAGAGCTTCATACTTTATGTATTCCATAGCTTGGCTCCTTGAGAAAAATGCAGTGGGATTGGAGTAATTTACTGAAGTGAACTGCAATCTTCTCTAGCAGCTTTCCATATTGACTTTGATTGTGGGAAGCCAGCAAGTAAGTTTGCAAATGGCATCATGTGACTGCAGGGATATTGAGAGAGCCAGAACTTCAAGGATCAGGAAAGACCACTCATTTAATGCCATCACAACTCTAAATAGTTGCCACACAAGTGGTCATTAATTGAGGACTATCTATATATAATTCATTTTGGGGCCATTACCCTGTATTTTTAGTTATAATGAATATTATGGTCAATGGACAGTCCATAATACATGTTACATAGATGACAATAATTTAGCTATGTGTGTTTTTTGCTTATTATTATTTTTTCTGACCATCAACTACTCCACCAGATTTAATCAAGCGCTTTTGAACCCCATGAAGATGAACCCACAGTGGACTTAGAAGAAGCTATTCTGCTTATGTCACAGAGTAGGCAATATGAAAAGAACACTAGTAGGAGTTTATCGGATAGCAATTCAAAAGGTCAAGTATTTGAATAATAAGCAAGAAAGATCAAAGTAAAAGAGGGAAAGCAATGAATTCAGTTGGCATATGAAAACAATAGTTTTCAGTCTATTCAAATCTACACAGTTGTGGATTCAGTTGAAACAAACTTCTGTGCCAAGATCGGTATTTCTTTTACAAATTTCAAGAAACATGAAGTTCAAAAAAGTATATAAAATGTATACATGCCCCACATTACACTTACTTTTAATGAAAAGCTAATTTGATTTTTAAATAAATCCATATAAATCTTTGACATAATTTTAAAGAATAGCAACATGTAATTAAAAATAAATAATAGCAAGTTTTTTTAAAAGAAACTCAGAAGAAGAAAGTGAACTTCAGAAAGAGTTGTAGTGAATACAGAGAATATCCTTGAAGGACGGAGGGATGATTCATTACTTAAGCAATAATCAGATAAAAGAAGCTTGAATTTTGGCAAAGAAAGTGATTTACAAAAACATTCTAGATACCATCATTACCACCACAACTCTCCTGAAGATAAAAAGAGAAAGGGGGAAGCACATTCAGACTTACATGATTTTCTTATTGAGCTTCCAGTAAGGAAAGCTTCTTCTCTGGTAACATTGTACTGCAAACCAGGACATACAAAACCTTTGCCAGACCAATTCTCGAATACAGCTCATCTGCCTGGAATCTATACTATGTAATGGACATTAATACAATTGAGCGAGCCCAGAAGTATTTCACAAGAAGAGTACTCCATTCCTCTGCTCACATAGAATACCTTATGCCATCAGGCTTGAAATTTTGGACCTGGACAACCTAGAACTACACCGTCTATGGTCTGACCTAAGCTTAGTACATAAAATTGTCTGCTACAACATCCTACCTGTCAATGACTACTTCAGCTACAACCGCAATAATATGCGGGCAAACAATAGATACAAACTCAAAGTAAACCGCTCCAAACTTGATTGCAGAAAATACGACTTCAGCAACAGAGTGGTCAATGCACTACCTAATTCTGTTGTTACATCTTCAAACCTCCTAAAACTTTAACCTTAAACTGTCTACCATGGACCTCACCCCATTCCTAAGAGGTCCCTAAGGGGGCGTGCATAAGCACACCAGCATGCCTATTGTCTCTGTCCTACTGTTCCCATTTATTCGTACTCATTTCTTATGTATATACTTATACCTGTTTATACTTATATGTTTATATGTTATGTTCATTCTTATATTTGTTTTCTCATACATGCTTGACAAACTAAACAAACAAACAAACAAACAAACAAACCAATAAAATTGGCAGACTGATGCTCTTTAGGCATAGAGAGCCACAGCAGTTGAGTAAATGCCAGCTGAGGAGTAAGGGTACATTTTGGCCAGTACAATCTTCTGAATGAAAATAAGATCTAAAAAGAAATCACATGTGCTCTAGACAGTGTCCTTATAAGCTAGTTGAAGAAACTGAAAGGTGTTTTTAAGCTGGCTCAGGAGTTTAACTGCTGAAAGATCTAGACTTTCATCTTTGCGCTTAACTGTGGTGGAACCAAATGGGCAATATAGTCTTGCTTCCCCCACCCCCCGTTCTTAATTATTTTGGGAAGTAATTAATTATAGATCAAAAAGATTTCTTGTGCAACAATGACTCCTTGCGTTTTATTATGCCTTCTCTTGAGAATATAAAAATAACACATGAGTGACTTTGAACTAAAGATTTAAGAATTACCAGTATTTGCAAACTATCTTCTCAACTAGAAAAGATACACTAAAAAAGCAGGCAAAGGGGAAACTCTCCTCCCCCCCATTTTTGTATTTCTATTTTTGTTTTACTTTTGGCAAAAGTCCTTTGCTATGATTTTTTTAAAATTAATCCAGAGAAGCCTGGCATGGGAATGTTACTTGAAGAGTCTATGATTGGTGGAATTTGTATCATAAAAGATGCAACCGGAATTGAAGGATGATACTAAATTAGGAGCTGTATGTATGGATTTTCTATATTCAAAACCTGAGTTTGGGACTTCTGGTTGACGTCGCGGTAAGACAGTCAGGGAAATAGCGGGCTCTTATGAGTCCCGCGAAAACCCTGGCTGCAGAACCGCCGCCGATAGGTCTGCGGACTGAACCTGTCCTGTAGGGATGGGGGAAGAAGAGGAGTGCCTCGAAAGACCAAGAGGAACAGGCATGTTACTTGCAGGTCGGAGGGAACCCTCTGTGAGTCGGCGGTGGGTGGTGGCAACCATGGCGGCTGCCACGAAGCTGTGACAACTGGGCAAGAAAAGCGCTGGAGGAAAGCGAAGTAAAATGGAGTCTTTTGAAGCCGGGTGAGTGACAACAGCCCAGGCTTGCAACAACGTTTGGAGCTACATTAGTAACTAGAATTAGTAACTAATTGTAATTAGTAATTAGATTAGCAACTAGAAGACCCCCTAGCCTAAAACAGCAGCTAAGTAACAAAGGGGCTTTGGAATTATTTTTTTAAACTGTAACTTTAAAGAACAAAGACCCAAGAAACAACTAATTTTGGAACAAGAACTAAGAGACTTAATTTAGAGATATGGTAAAAGGACTAAACACTTTAAAAATCTGAATTGGACTAAGGAAAAAAAAAGATGATTTGATACTTTTTTAACTAAAAGAAGAAAATAAAGTGAATGGTTATATAATAAGAAATAAAATGAAGTCTTGCATGACTAATGGGAAATGTGGATTGCAGAGAGACACCATCTGGCGTAAAGAGGAACTTTGTAACCTCCCTTTGTTATGAGAACTTTGAGCTCTACCAAAAAAAAAAAAAAAATTGCTGAACTGTGGAGGAGGATTTTTCTTTCCTGACTGCAAACAGCTGGACTTTGGTGAAGAAAAGGAATTTACAATGGAACTATAGTTGAACAAATAATAATTTGTATGTTGGCGCAGGAATAGAAGTCAAGAAATAGAAATGATTGGTTTAACATCAAAGATAATAAAAAGAGGTGGGATAACTAAAATGAGGAGGTGTATGTTGAGAGTGATAGTTAAGATAAAACGCATAAGTTAGGTTTAATAATAATTAAATAGTTAATGAATGTTTAATTTGTCTACTATAATTGTAAAACTTATATAACTTATAAAATATCCATCTAAGCAAATGAAAGAGAAAAATGAATTGATAACTGGTTAGGATTTAAGATTTAAGTAATGGGTTTTTGGGGAATAATGGCATAGTTATATAGATAGATATGAGGGAAATATTTGTTTAAAATATTGAGTTGTGTTAATTGAAAATAAGATTTGTTAATGATTTGTTTTAATTTGTGACCAGAGCAAAAGCTTCATTTTGAAAAGATGTGGGGTTTTTTTGTTTTAAAAAAATAAATAAAAATAATTTACCCAAGAAAAAGACCTGAGTTTGAATTACAAATGTTTAACATGGAATATAAATGGAGCAAATGCTCCTCAGAAGAGGACAAAGGTATTTCATTGTTTGAAAAAAATAAATAAAGCAATATATTATTTGCCTACAACAGATTGCTATCATGAAGCAAAATGTAAAACAGTTGACTGAATACTGAGCAGATACTATGTAAAGAAATAGGGGTTAATATATTAACATTAATTAATTAATATGTTATATTAATCCTCAACTAAACCCAGAACTTGTTTAAACTGATGAACATGGTATGTTTGTTGAAGTAGGAGTTATACTATATGGTCTTAAAATATGGTTTTGGAAGTTTATGCCCCAAATGAAATTAAAGTAATGTTTTATAAACAATTTACAGAGAGGGACTAATGGTTTTTTTTCTTCTAGTGTTTGGTGGTAGACAGGAATGCACTTATTTTATCCTAAATGGAGAAGACTTCTAAGAAAAATACTTAACATATTCAAGGCAAATTACCAATTTTTTTTTAATTCGACAGACAGTTTAAATTTAAGTGATATATGGAGGGAGGAGTATGGTAATTTAAGAGAATATACTTATTCTTCTATATTTTCAAAAATATATAAGATCTGGACTTTGCTACTAAAATTTCAAAGAAAATGATTTTACCAAAAATGTGTAATCCTATGATTTTGGTTTTAGATGGAGATTAAATGAAATGCTGTTAAAGAAAGATGAAACTCTTGAAGATTTTTAAAGGAATAAGTTTTTAATTCAAATAAAAGGCCTGTCATGAGACTAGTTTGGGATGAAGCAAAGACTTTGTTAAAGACTACTTGATACAATACAAGAAGATGATCAAGAGAAAATACAAAATATTCTGGGTGAGATTAAAAGAAAAGAAGAGGAATTAAAGATATTATCAGGGAATATAAATATATATATTAAGAAATTAAAATTTTACAGCAAGAGTTATCCATATTATCAGTAAGAGAAATGGAAATAAAATTGAATTATCTATGGTAAAGAAATTTTGACTTTGAAAATAAACCAGGGAAATTATTTGCAGATAAACTACAAAAGAAAAAGAAAAGACAATGATATAGAAACTAGAAGAGACAGATATTGTATTAACAGATCTTCAGTGAAGTGTTGCATTTCATAGTCTTGCTTACTGTAAGAAGTTTCAACCAACTGAATGTAGTTTGGTGTTCTGTATTTGTCAAGAAACTTCTTAATGACATCCTTAAACGTTTTTCAGGCAATTTTCTCTGGCCCCACTAACAGATCTTCAAACTTGTCACGGATGATTTATCTATCTGTAGTCCAACAAAAATGCCACCTTTAATCTTGGCATCAGATCTGTCTCAAATAATAAATCCCTTTATCTTCCTTGTTCATTGCTTTCACAATTTTTTTAATCAGTCCAAATTTTATGTTAAGTGGATGCCATAATATCTTTATCAGGTCATGTGCTATGTTTTTCTGTGCTGGAACCAAACTCTTTGAGTGGCCATTTCTTTTTAATGTAATGTGGTACTCTTGCATGGCTGTCCAATTTGCAATATGTAACAATAATATGGCATATCTGAGCTGCATTTCAAGATCTCCACAGATACCTCAGTTATACTTGGTGTAGTGGATGTGCTTCGACACCAGTTCTCTGTTTTCATATTTTTTTTCATGTGTGCAGCATCGCCAACAGATATTGAAGGAATAAGTCGATTGTACTGGCAGACTGATATTGGTAAGCATTACTTGATATATCCTGAGTCTAGAAGCCTAACTGCCAACAGTTTGGACTAGAGAAAATAAAGTCAGAATGCTCACTGGAAGCACATAAAAGAGACGCTCCCTTTTGGACACATTGTGAAAGCTATGCATCTACAAAAAAGGCAATAGTGCAGGGCAAGATGGATGGAAATAGGAGAGATCAACATAAATGGGTTGGTTAGATGGAGTACTGGAAGTCATAGAAATATACTTGCAAAAATTCATAAAGCAGCTTGAAACAAAACAGTTTGGACAGCGCTATGGAATAACTAGGAACTAGCTATAACTTGGTGTGTAGCACAACAGTGTTGTAGCATAGGGGAAAAGGAGCCGTTAGCATCATATGCAACTGGAATCATACGTGTTTGAGACATAGTTCCTTGTATCTCCAGTTAAAATAATCAGGCTGCAAAAATTGTCTCTCTAAGACCTGGACAGGCCCTGTCAATTGGAGTAGAAAATAATGAGGTAGATTAATCTGCCTCATTATAAAGGAGTTTCACACTATGATTTGAATGCTGAGCTTCAGTCAATTTCAGTTAGTAATTCTTTTTAAAAAAATTTCCTGTACAGTTGTCCTTCACAACAAATAAATAACTGAGTCTGACACATTTTGTCTCCACTGACATTAGTAGCAACAGTCAGTATAATTTAATCTACTTAATTCTACTTACAAGAGTGAAAAGCATATCAAAAAGCCAGAAAAAAGATGGAATCCATTGCTTCTTTCAAGGAAGGCACCATAAAATTCATTGCCACCATAAAATGCATTGCTTTGCTATGCTTGATTTACAGTTCTATTGCCTTAGGCAACTTGTAAGACAACAAGAGGTGGCTGCATGCCACTCTTAGTTAAGATGGTCAGAGGTGTGCATACATTAGGAGATCTTACTCACTAGCTGCTGCAGGCAGTTGCCTAAACTCTCTAGTCCACTATAGAAACCTGTTTATAACACTTGGTTTATCAATTTACTTGCAAATGGCTCTCTGAAGTATTAACTCAGGTTAATTATTCGTCAAATATGATTATGCAGTGGTAATGTAAAAAATCAGAAATGTAGGATGGAATTTTTCACTCCAGCAATTGTGGCAGCTGGTGGAGTCTCTGTAGTAATTACTAGCCCATTCCAGCCAGTGGATCGGCCTGGTTCAGAAAGGAAGGGGAGGGAGTGGTGGGGAGAGAGCAAAAGGAGAGAGAAGGAAAAAGCAATAAACTAAGGAAGCAAGAATATGAGCTGTGCCAATTGATGTGGGGAAAAAATCCACAGCTGCTGGTAGTGATAAATGAGAGATGGTGGCCCTACTTCTAATCAATACATGTAAATGCTACTCATTACAGCTTTTATACACACTTCTCAATTAGCCTTTCCTCCCACTGGTAACAAGGAATGTCATGCTTTCTGGACTGTGAAAGTGGTTGAGCACTAAGTTCACCTGCATCTGTAAAGACAAAGTAACAATGCTCCAGGCTCAGCTTGGCAGCAGGTGGTAGCAGTAGAAGTCTAAATTCCTTCTGTAATGCAAACGAAATAAAATCCCCAAAGCTTCATTTAATTAAATGGGATATTTTGTGTTTTTAAATAGTGCTTGCTTTCTATGTCTTTCTCACAGTGGATCAAGATAGAAGCAGGATCGATTGTTCACTTTTCATTGAGGAAAACACACACATACAAAGAAAGGATAGAAACTTCAAGCCATTTTGGACCCTATCTACCAATCTATCAGTACAAGAAAGCCTCATAAATAAAACTAAGCAAAAATAGACATTGCATCTAAAAATCTTATTTGTTTTAATGTATCAGAAACCAAAAACTTTCTACTTCTGCACTATAAAAATATTATTTTAAATCAAGGTTTAGAGGGCAGAGTTTCCATAACTATCTCTATATATTTGATCTAAAATGTTTTAATATGCACACTGCAACAACTAAAGAAGATAAATTTTTCAATTTATCTATGAAATTGAAAAGGTGTTGAATGCATAGTTTTTTCTTCCCTCCTTCCTTTCTTTTTTATGATGATGATGGCTCTCTACACGAAAGAGAAATTCATACAGGCATCAAGGGACAGATTGTGACCTTCTAAGGAACAAAGGAAGAGAGCTGATCACCTGAGACAATGAGATTGCAAGTCTGGTGAGTAATTGCTCAATAGTGGGAGAAATAGGCTGGTGATCCAGACTTAAAAGAGCTGTGTAACCTGGGCTTGCTGAAAACCAGTCTTTCCTGAACAATAGACTCTCCAAACTCCCATTGAGAAGTATATTTTTTTCCATCAGCAGAAAAAAATGGCCTTATTCTATCAGGTCACTTCTCTCTTTTCTAATCTGCCATACTCTATTTTGTTCAATTAGGGAACCATTCTTCATTAACTCCTTTATTACATTTTAAAAATATAATAATTTACTATTATTATAATAATAATATATTATAATAATATTTTATTATAATATAGTAAAATTTTACTTTTATTTTAGGATTACATACAAAAACATAGCTCCTTGCCAAAAATAGTACCCTTATAACTTTTCTGCACTTTATTTCAACTAATAATTTAGTATTTTTTTGTAAACAGGAATTGCTATTGCATGCACAGCATATCCACATGTATATATCTAAGTATAACATTTTTAAAATTAAGCTTCATAAAATCTAATTCAGAAAGCACATTGTGGATATTTAAACTAATTTGCTTTAAATATAAATGGAAATCCTTTCATCTGTGATAGAGTCTTACCTGATTTTGTGAGTGATGTCCTGTGTCATATGCACGGCACACTGAGAAACTACGAGGGCAAATGTTTCTCTGGAATTTAGTTATAATCTGCTATAAGTGGTCTATATCATCTATAAACAGCATCCCTGAGGTGAAACTACAGAACACTCCCAATATGTCAATCATAATGTCTCAACCTGCAGATCTGCTGTGTGGGGCACACATACTGTACTTGGCTCTTTCTCAGTCTTTTGTTTTACAGCACTAATTCATGTTGTTTAATAAAACACACATGTTGCATTCTATTAACATTTTTGTCAGCAAAAAAAAAAGATTTAGTAAAAATAATATTACATGTGGAAGAACAACTTTTAAGACAACTGCAGATTGGCAGCCCTTCTTAATAGGAGAGGGGAAATATTTTAGGCTTTAGTTATAAACTATTCCATTCCAAAGTGTGGAGTATTAATACAACTCCACTTAGACATAAAAAAATGACCAACAAAAATAGAAAACTGAGAAATACAAATAGCACGAACCCATAAATTCCATGTTTAGTTATAGCAATCCTTCTCTGCCAGATAAAACAGGTAGGTGTTCATTGTTTCCTTAAAGCTAAAGAAGAATGAAACTGACTGAATTTATGCTAGAAGACAGTTACAAAGGGTGTGGGAGAGGTATTGAAAATACTAACGTCTACTTACAAAAAAGTGTCAAAGTGGAGGACAGTCTAATTTAGGAAGGGATGATATTCCAAAGGGAGGCAACCACCACCAATGCAGTTCCTGCAGGAGAGGTAGTACATATGCACATTGAAATCTGAACAAAACCAGTGGACCACTGCATTATGAACCAACTCCAGATGCTTTTTAAAGGCAGCCCTATGTAGAACACATTATAATAGTCAAGACAGGAGGTGACTAGGGCATAAGTGATGCACAACCCACAGTTGCACAAAGGAGTCATGAGTCCAGGAGAATCCCCAGATTACATACTGAGTCTGTTTGGGGCAGTGCCATCCAAGACCAAAAGTGGCAATTCTGCATGGACCGAAGAACCTAGAGCCACTCCCAAACCTAGAGCCGCTCACTCTTGCCAGGGTTCAGTTTCAGCCCCTGAGTGGTGGGTTGCCCCTGGTTTGCACTGTTCTATAGAATCGGTAGTAAAACCGGCGGGAGGCTCCGCTCACTGACCCCAACATCATCAAAATGTTTCTGTGCATGTGCAGAAGAGCGCCCGAGCGAGCATGCAGAGCGAGAGAGAGAGAGCGTGGCCCCATTTCAAACTGGTAGTAAAGGTAAGTAAAACCCACCCCTGGTTTCAGCCCATTGCTCCCCATCCATCCCTAAGAGCCTCCAGGTATTGCAAGAGGGAGGTCATGACATTGCTTAACTCACCATGGTATAAGACATACAGCTGAGTATCATCAGTATATTGATGGTATTTCAGTTCATGGTGATGGATGATCTCACCCATCCAATTTATAAATAATTTGGTCCTTAAAAGGACTGCACTGAGCTTTTTAATTTATTTTTTTACAGTCTAGAAGAATTGGAAGGGAGCGAAGATATGGTCATGTTTTCTGCTAATGCAAAGTTATTTGAAATGTTTTGAACAGGCGTGTCCAACCTTTTGGTTTACCTGAGCCGCATTAAGTGCAGAAAAAATGGCTTGGGCTGCATATAAAATAAATAATATACCATAGTTAATGTATATAAATGCACATAATAATGGCAAAAGTTTAAGATCTTGTGGGCCTGCATTACTAGCTGTCTAGACCCACATTTGGCTCTTGGGCAAACCTGCTTTAGAACAAAATATAAATAATATTAATAATATTAACAATAACAACAACAACAACATTATTTGGTCCCACATTATTTTATTTGGTCCCACCCCCAATCTATTGCTGCCTCCTGAGTCCCAGCTGATGACTAGAGGGAAAAAAACTGTTTTAACTCTTGCCGCGGGGCTTCAAAGGGCCGTCCTACAGCTGATCAGTGTTAAAAGCAAACAAATGAGTTGGTCGTAAGTGCGAGGACTGGTCGTAAGTGCGAGGACCTTCCAGAAATGACTCTGACTAACTAGCCATGTCCACCTAGTCACATGACCTCCAAGCCACACCCACAAAATAAGCCACCCCCACAGAACCGGTAGTAAAAAAAATTAGAACCCACCCCTGATCCAAAGTCATTCTTGCTATTGATTGTTGAATCAAACCTCCATTTTGTTTGGTGTTAAGCCATAAACGCTCAGAACTAAATATTCCTTGGTGGGGGGAGGCTTTTTATATAGGGAAAGTTATATAAATGTTTAAGGATGCATGCATAATTAGATTTATTTTTCATTTTTGTATGCTCTCTTTCCTCCCATTCGTCACAATAAAAACCATATGAAGTTGCCTAGTGAGTTTCCATGTCTGAAGACTTAGATCTTTCCATTCCTAGTGTATACTTTTTGGACCATAACATTAGAAAACTTTTAAAATACAGCTGGAGTTTGTTTGGCAGTGATAATGACATTTTTGATCAGTTAAATCAAAAGTTCTCTGTCTGACTTCCAATGTGTTTTTTTTATGGGCCAATGTAAGAAACATATGAAAGAGCATTAGTTGTTAGTTAAAATAGAAGCTATTCTCTTCTTCTAAGAAGAGGTATATTAGATAAACCATGCCAGAGGCTCAATTCCAGATGTTACTTTCAACCACTGTTTCAATTGACAAGAGTTTCATTTTTTTTTTGAACAAGTTTTATTAAATTTTTCTTTTACATACCTATTTTATGAACAGAGTATTGACTGGGTCACATCTTATATAACTTATAACATAATTATATATTAATTTTTATAATCTATTCCAAACTTCCTTTTTGTTTTTTCCAAATACAATTTACATATTTCAATTTCTGCCATGACATTCTTTTTCCTTACTTTTTTATCTTATCTTAATCTCTTCTTAATAAACAATATCACTAGCCGCCCTTCAAATCCTAATTTCTTAGTATTACTTCAATTAATTATCTTATTTCTCCATTTATAAAGTATATTTCTCAAAATCCCCATCACATTTTTAACTATAAACAATGTACTTCATCTTATTCAATTTTTACATTGAAACCCTTTAATTTAATTGACCTTCCACATCTTATCTTAATCTCTTCTAAGTACATAATAAGCTATATCACTATCTGCCCTTAATTCCTAATTTCTTATTATAGCATCAATTATTTTATTTCATCATTTACAACACATTATTTCAAAGTCCCTATCACACATTTTTACATTTCAATTTTATCTCTTGATTTCAGTTATTTTCATAATTGAATCAAATTACTATTTCATATTTCATCTGCTGTTCATTTTACAATACACAATATACATCATCATATTTACTTTTTACATTCACAATTACTAATATTAATACAGTTCCCTTAGATCTACTAATATATACCTTATTTTCCTTCCCCCTTTCCACTATTCTTCCCCTTTTAACCATTTTCTCTTGGTCTCTCCAGAATTCCACTTCTTAATAATTTTTTCCCTTCATGCCATTCTCTGGTCTTCTTCTTTTTATTTTATTTTTATATTTATTATATCTTTTCTCCTGAATCCTTTCTCTAACTTTTGAATCTATTACTCGCATAATTCACCTTCAGCTTTTCCTAATATTTTCCCATTTCCTTCTCTTCTCTTTGATTGATTCTTTTTTGGAAAATATTCTCCCCATCCATTTTTTTTCCCCACTGTAAATCCCAGTGTAATCATCTAATATCTTACCTTCAATTCCTTTACCTTCAATATTATTTTCTTGCTTCTCATTTATATTCTTTTTTCTGTTTAGTGTGTTCTAATGAAGTTTCTAACTTTTTATTGCCCTTTATTGATTCACACACATTTTTAAGCATCTCAATTAATTCCTCACATATCCAAGTTTCCATATTGTCAATTTAAAAAATTATTGATATTTTAACTTATGTTTAATTTATTTTAATTTATTCTTTAAAGAAAATAAAAAAGAGGATACATCATTACAAAATGTGTGGGATAGTAGCAAGCATATATTAGAGGACTGACAATGACTTATTTAGGAAAACAGAAAAAACAGAATAGACAAATACAAAAGAAACTGGAGGAAGAGTATAAGAAGTTAGAGATGGAACTACAGAAAAATCCACATGATTAAGAATTTGATGGACTTGCAAAAACATAAAATGAATTTAATGGAAAATGAAGATTTGGCGAATAAAATAAAATCAACAAAGCAAAACTTTTTTGAAAATGCAAATAAACCAGGGCGATGGTTGACATATAAAATGAAAAAAGAGAAAGAAAAGAAGTTAATAAACCAATTAGTAGATCAAGATGGGAATATATGCTACCAAAATGAGGAAAATAAAAAAGTAATTGAAAAATATTACAAACAACTATACCAGCAAGAGACAGTTGCAGAGGGAAATATAGAACAATATCTAGGAAAAGCTGGAATACCAAAAAAAATTTTGGTAAAAAATCCAAAAGAAAAATTTTGAAGAAAGAATATAAACGATGAAATTAAGAGAGGGAATTAAGAGACAAAAGAATGGGAAAACACCAGGACCGGATGGATCACCAGCAGAGTTATACAAAATGTTGCAAGATGTATTAAATAACGTAATGTTGCAGGTATTTAATGACTTATTACTAGAAGCTAAGATCGTGAACTCATGGATGGAGGCATACATAACACTTATACCGAAAAAAGAAACAGATCTTCAACAAATAAAGAATTATAGACCAATTTCCCTATTAAATGCGGATTACAAAATTTTTGCATCAATCATGGCTGAAAGACTGAAGAGAGTTACTGGAACAAATAGAGGAATATGGAGCAGTAGTGGGACTGAAAATTAATAAAGGTAAGACAAAAATTTTAGTTAAAAATATGATAGAAAAACAAAAAAGGAAATAATGGAGAAACTAAACATTCAAATAGTGAAGAAGGTGAAATATTTGGGCACTCAGCTAACTTCAAGATGCGTAACCATCAAAGAAGATAACTATTATAAATTGAGAAATTAAATTGAAAAGACGTGGAGAAATGGAGAAATTTGCAGTTATCATTAATGGGAAGGATAGTGTTAATTAAGATAAACATATTACCAAGAATCTTATTTCTCTTTCAAACAATACCAATAAAAATTGAGAAAAAGTACTTTGAGAATTTGAATAGGACAATGTGGAAATATATATGGCAAGGGGAAAAAGCAAAAATTAATATAAAAATGTTACATACAAGATTCTAGAATTAGAGGCAGGTTTGTACTTCCAAACTGGGAACTGTATTACCAAGTGGCAGTGCTAACGTGGATTAAAGAATGGATCTTATTGAGAAATACAAGACTATTGACTTTGCAGGGACATGAAAGGTTGGCATGCTTTCTTATGGTATGGGAAAAACAGGATACATGGATACTTCCAGAGATATTTTGTAAGAAATGGTTTATTAACAGTGTGGGAGCGAGTGGAAGAAAAACATTACATGGAAATACCAATGTGGCTTTTGGCAATGGAACCTTTGACACATCCAAATATCATTAATATGAAAAATATTGTTAAATATAAAGATATTTTAACAGAAAAGGGAGAACTAAAACAAAAACAAGAGTTGGAAAAGCAAGGAATTGAGACAGATTGATATACACGATTGCAAATGCAATCAAGATACGAAAAAGATCTTAACCAGTATGGTTTTAATATGGGGAAATCAGAATTGGATGAGATATTGATGGGAACAGAGGAAAAAATGATTAAGAAATTATATAATTATCTACTGCAAATTGGATTAGAAGATGAAGAAATAAAAGAAACAATGATAGTATGGGCAAAAAAATTTGGCTATACGATTGAATTAGAGAAATGGCAACAACTATCGGAAAGGAATTATAAATTAACAATGGCAACAGCATATAAAAAAAATTTATATAAAATGTTTTATAGATGGCATATGCTACCAGAAAAGTTAACAAAAATGTTTAAAGACAAATCAGCTAAATGTTGGAAATGTCGCCGGGATCATATTGTCATATGTGGTGGTTGTGTAAGGAAGCAAAGAATTATTGGGTTAAAATACAAACATGATTAGAAGGAATGCTACACCAGGGTATAGAGTTAAGACCAGAGACACTTTTATTGGGAATTTTACCAGAGAAATATGATAAAGAAGATACGTATTTGATTATACATATAATAACAGCAGTATTTGCATAAAACTGGAAAGCAGAAAAAATCCCGTTAGAAGGAGAGGTAATAAAGAAAATTTTAGAATGTGCATAAATGAACAGATTAACATTAAGAATAAAAGATAAAGAGGAATCTTTAGTGTATTTCAAGACATGGGGATGCTTTTATGATTGGCTAGAAAAGGAATATGATATAAGAATAAATGAGAGAAAAGACCAAAAAAATAGAAATCCAGATGACACCTGAGTAAATGAAAAAGGGTGAAGGAGGGGGGAAATGAAAAAAAGGTACTATATAAATGTACTGTTGCAATATTTTCAGGATCAGACTCAATAATTAAAGTAAGAATAGTATGTTTAAATAAAGCTCTGTTTAATCACAGATGGCATTCTATATTCACTGAATATTCACAAATAGAAGCACTGAAAAATGGCATACAGCTCCTTATATATACAAGGGGAGGAGCTAGATATGGGAGTGGTTAGACATACATACATTAAGCAATGGAAATAAGTTAACTCTTGATATACTGTACAGATACTATTTACATGATGGAGAATAAAGCATTTACTTGTGACAAATCCCCCTCTAAATGCTGATTCGACATATGACAATAATTACATTCAGATTCAGAACAATATAAAACTTGTAGCTTGGTAGTTAAGTATTTGTGTTGTTTAGAAGGTAAAGGTTTTGTCAAGATGTCAGCTATTTGCTCTGATGTTTCACAATGAATAGCTTTAATAAATCCGTCTTGCGATAATTGCCTTACATGTTTGAATTTTATATCTATATGCCTAGATCGCTGTCCAATAGCATCAGATCTTGATATTTCGATGGCAGCTTTGTTATCTTCATGTATGATATAAGGCAATGAAGGTTTTTTCCAAATATTAGACAATAAATCATTAAACCATACTAGGTTATTTGATGCTTTAGACAGACAGACATATTCTGCCTCAGTCGTTGATGTAGCTACCAAATCTTGTTTACCAGTGTACCAGTAAACTGGGCAGCCGTTAAGGAAAAATATATAGCCAGATGTACTTTTTCTACAAGTAACATCACCAGCCCAATCTGCATCTGCATAACATGTGAGAATGGGTTCATTTGTATTATTGGGTTCTAATAACAAGCAGAAGTCTAAGCTATTTTTTAAGTATCTTAATATCCTCTTGACAGCTTCCCAATGGTATGATAATGGTTTACTGACATGTCTGGATAATAAGTTAAGGGGTAAAGCAATATCAGGTCTAGTCCAGTTAGAGATATAGAGAAGAGAGCTGATAACAGACCTATACAATGTGTTATCTTTAAATTCTGGAGATGACTCATCAGTGTTTCTTAGAAAATCAGTCTGCATGGGAGTATCACATGGTTTGGCATCATTTAGGTTACATTTGTTTAAGAGTTCTATAATTTTATCCCTTTGGGAAAGTTTAAATCCCTTCTTTGTTTTGCTGATTTGAACACCAAGATATTTGTTTACTTTCCCTAATGATTTTAAGGAAAAGTGTTCATTGAGTTTTGTTACAAAAGTTTCTCTCCTTTTTGTATCTTTGCCTATATATAGAATATCATCAACATAAATCAATACAAATTCTGGAGAATCACCTTCACTCTTAACAAAGAAACAATAGTCAGCAGTAGTGGCAACAAAGTTCATAGTTTTAAGTACTTTGACTAAACATTCATACCATCGCTTGCCAGATTGTTTCAATCTGTATAGACTTTTGTTTAATAGCCATATATCATTTTTGTTTGTATATTGACTATGAGGAGCTCTTACATATATATCTTTATCTAATTTGGCATGTAAATATGCAGTTTGTATATCATATTGAAATACCTCGAGATTAAGTGCTGATGCTATAACTAGAGCTGTTTTAACACTCTCAGTTCTTACAGTAGGAGAGTAAGTGTCTGTATAATCCTCAGGATATCTTTGAGCATAACCTTGTGCGACTAGTCTGGCTTTATACAGTGTGTTACCTCCTTCCAAATTTTTAATTTTATATATCCACCTGGTACCAATAATAGTCTTATCCCTTGGGGCTTGTGTGGGTGTAAAAACATTCAATTCTTGTAAGCTATTCATCTCCTTGGTCATTGCTGATTCCCACTTTTCTCTTTCTTTGGGGGGAAGTTTCAGCACTTCTTCATAAGTGTTTGGTGTTACTATTTCTCCATTCATACACATTACATAATCTTTGTATTTATTAGGCACCTGATTTCTGTTACTTCTGGTTGTTCTCACTGGTATACTATCATTGTCATGCAAATACCTTGCTTCCTTTTTTGTTACTGAATCAGTTTTTATTTTGTGTTGACTATTCGTCCATGTTCTAACTTTGTTTTTGCATGTGCTGTTATTGTTTTTCTTTTCAATGTTCTCATTTTGATGTTCAGTGTCTGAATTGGTGTTTGGGAATATTTCATTAAGGTGTATTTTGGACCAATTGGCCTGTTCATGAAATACTGCTGTTCTTGAAATTATGAATCTGTTATTGTTATCAATAAATCTGTATCCTTTTGTACCTGTTTCGTATCCCATGAATTTAAGTCTTCTGGATACGTTTTCACCTTTACGCCTTAATTGTTTAGGTATATGTACGTCTGCAGTGACTCCAAATATATGCATGTGTGTTAACTTAGGTTTCCTACCGTACATTACTTCATATGGTGTTTTATTCACTATGCTGGACCAAGTCCTATTTTGGGTGTAATTGGAAAATTGTAAAGCTTCTGACCAGAATTGTTTACCTAAACCAGCATCTTCTAATGTGGATCTAATCATGGTTTGTAGTGTTGAGTTCTTTCTCTCTACCACTCCGTTCTGGAATGCAGAGAAAGGACTAGATGTGTAATGCAACATCCCTTTATCTTTTAGCCATCGTGAGAATTCGTTTGACATGAACTCACATCCTCTATCTGTCATAATTTGTTTTATTCTAATGTTGTGTTGTGTCTCTATGCGTTTGTAAAATTCTTTGAACTTCTGAAATGTTTCATCCTTATGTCTTAATGTGTAGACAAACCCATAACGACTATAGTCATCCACAATGGTTAGAAAATAGCGTTTTTTATATGTGATTGATGGTGTCAATGGGCCAACTAAGTCCATGTGTACTAATTCAAAGATTTGTTTGGTTGACCTGGTTGATTTTTTGGGCCTGGGGCTAGCTTTGAGTTTTGTGGATTTACACACTGAGCATTCTAGATAGTTTTTACAGTTTTTTATTTTAACACTATCAGCATGTTCAATCATTTTTTGTACTACGGGAAAATTAGCATGTCCTAATTTTCTATGTAAGATATGGGCACATTCATCATGAATAGGTTTGCCTATATTGGGTCTTTTATCATTGGATGAGTTTTTGTTGTTATGAACTACCTCATGTTCCTCATTATCACTATTACTATTTTCTTCGTTATTTATGTCATTGTCATCCTCTATGTTGGAATCAATATTGTGTAAACATCTTTCATTTGTTATTAAGTAAGGTAAGCCTCCTTTTATAATGACAGTACCTACACTTGTTTCATTTTTCTTTAAAGCTGCATTCCCTTTTGAAAAAACTATGTTTATGCCAGATTCTCTGCTTAGTTTTATTGCACTAAGTATGTTATGAGGTATTTCAGGTATTAACAATACCCCCTCTATTTTTCCTAGGCCAGGTAAGATTATATTTCCTCTACCTATGACTTGGACCTTATCTTGATTAGCTACTTTGATTATAAATTTATCTTCAACAAATGAAGATAATATATTTTTGTTGTGTGTAGTGTGATTTGTTGCACCAGAGTCAATGAGCCAATCGTTATCTTCTGGTCTATGTATGTTGTTGTTGTTGTGTTTGTTCAGTCCATTCAATGAACCAGATTTTCTATCTCTTGAATCATCTCTACCCCCTCTATGTTCCTTATAGATGGATGGACTTCTATATCTATGTCTGTCAGTGGATGACTGTCTGTTGTGATATCTATCTCTATGATCTGTCCTATGTTTATCTCTGAGGAATTTAGGACAATCTCTTCTATTATGCTCTTTGGACCCACAATTATGGCATTTGATTGGTTCATGGTACCTTTCTTGAAATGCCATTTTCTTATATTGCTTATGCTCTATGTGATTATTATAACGATTTCTTCTCGAATTGTCTTCAGCTATCAACCTATTAGAAAGGTTTTCTATGGATAAATACCCTAAATTGATTGTATCTAAATGGGATATATAATTATTCCAAGATGGGTCTAATGAATTGATAATAACACTTTTCATTGTTTGATCTGAAATTATCTCTCCTCTTAGTTGTAATTCTGCTCTGACTTTGTTTAAGTATATTAAATGTTCACTTATGGTGACCCCAGATTTTAACCTGGCTGAAAAGAAATCCTTAGACATTCTTGTTGTAGTGGCTACACTATAACTGTGAAACAGCTTAAACATGTATTGAACAATTTCTGATACAGTTAGATTTGACTTAATACTATGATACATAGCAGGAGATATACTGGATATTAGTAAGAAAAATGCTCTATGGTGTAGGCAGTCCAATCTTAAAGTCCAAGGTCTTTTTGGAGGGTTAGTAATGAAAAACAATAATTTTTCTTTCATAAAGACAACTTGGAGCTGTTGGCACCACTCTTGTAAATTAACACCATCTACCCTCAGTTTTGGGAAATCATTGGGTAAATTCCCAATGTTGTTAGCTCCATTACTTACAACTGGAGGAAGTCCATGGTCTTCTAAGTGTTGGTAACCGCAGAATGGCATGGGGATGCTAGCGACGACTTTAAATGGCAGTCTCTGTCTTTCTCTTGCTTCGAAGCTGTCTGTGTAGCTTTGCACATGCGCATTGTCCATTTCACTCCTGAAGTCATGGTGAAAGGTTCTCGTCGCTGCAGCTCCCTCGCATTGTTCTTCTTCGGAAGACTCGGTCTCTGGTTCAGCCTTGGGAGTCCTGGTGGCGATGGGAGTCCTTTTATTGAGAGCGCTGGTCTCTGGAATTGTTTGCGGCATAGGTTGGTATCTGCAGGGCTCTCTGGGTTCAGGTGTCGATGCTTTCGCTGTCTGCATAGAGGCGTGCGATCTTCGGGAAGTTCGTTTACTCACTGTTCTTCCTTTTGTTTTTTTACTGCAGTTTTTCGCTGATTCTTTAGTTATTTTCAATTTTGACCCAAAAGTTGCAAAAAGCGTTTTCATTGCAGACTTTACTTGATTTTCTATTGATTCTTCTTCAGTCTCTGTGTCAGACTCTTCTGATATATGGATCTTTTCTCTTTTGTTTTTTGCATCAAGTAAGTCCTTTCGCGCCAGATATTTTGAATCTTGTCTTCTGATTGGCTCTTCATCGCTTAGACTGAAGGTTCGTTGAAACCAAGATGGCTGCCATTCAAAATTTTGCGTGGGACCGTTGTTCTTCTCCTTCGTTGCATTTTTGTCTGTAGACAAATCGCTCACCTTTTTTGAGTCTTTATTTTCATCTGTAACGATGTGCTTTTCTCTCGCTGCTCCGCTTTTTTTCAGTAAGTCTTGGAAGTTCGCGATGAGGTTTTCATCGTTCTTTTGATCTTTTAAAAGTTTTAGTATTTCTGACCTGAGTTTGTTATTTTCTATTTCATTTTCTTTTTGATCATTGTTCTCATCTATTATTTCTTCGTTGTCTGTAGTGCAGTCTTCAGATTCTCTCGATATTTCAGTTGCGTATTCATCAATTATTTCTTGTTCTGCTTCCATTTCTTTAGTATATGCCCTGGTGTTGGGTCTTATTTTTTTGCTTTTTGATTTTTCTCTCTCAGACATTGTTGAATTTTTATTGAGTCAATTAACCATCCTCTGCTACCAAATTGTTGCAATATTTTCAGGATCAGACTCAATAATTAAAGTAAGAATAGTATGTTTAAATAAAGCTCTGTTTAATCACAGATGGCATTCTATATTCACTGAATATTCACAAATAGAAGCACTGAAAAATGGCATACAGCTCCTTATATATACAAGGGGAGGAGCTAGATATGGGAGTGGTTAGACATACATACATTAAGCAATGGAAATAAGTTAACTCTTGATATACTGTACAGATACTATTTACATGATGGAGAATAAAGCATTTACTTGTGAATGTACATTAAGGATGATATATGTATAACTAGCAAAATAGAAAAGAAATTGAAAGGAAAATGTGGGTAAACATAAGATCAGGGTTGCTCGAATACCATCTTGATAAAATATTGAATTGAAAATTGACACAACAACAGAGAGGGAAGGGAGAGAGGAGTAGAGGGACAGAGAGAAGAGAGGAAAAGAGAGAAAGAGAGAGAGAAGAAAGGAAGGGGAAATAAGAGTAGGAGAGAGGGTTAGAAAGAGAGGAAGAGGGGAGGAATCGGGGGAAGGAAGGGGAAGGAGAGGAGGAAAGAAGAAAGTTGAAAAGAATAGAAGAAGGGTAAAAGGGGAGACGGAGAGGAAGTTGTGGAAGAAGCGAGATATAGAATGGTAGAAGAGCAACCCCGAATGTATTTTAAAGTTTTAGGATGAAGAATGAACCAATATGAAAACCAAAAGATAATATGTATGATAAGAATGGTTAAAGAGATTGTACATTTATATATGTTTTATGAGAAATAAAAAATATTTTTAAAAATATTTTAAAAAATGAAAAAAATAAAGAAAATACTTTCAATTTTTTTTCCTTTTATTGTTTTTAATTTCTCCAAATTCAGTTTTAAATCCAGTTGCAAAATTTCCTTTCTTGGGCTTTAATATTTTAACCTCCTCTTTGTTCTTCCTTCAAATTTCAAAACTATCAAAATTATTTCAAATCCTCATTAAAAAAATACTTTCCCTCGGGTTTCTTTTTCTTGTATTAGTTTTAATTTCTCCACATCCAATTTTAAATCCAAATATAAAGTTTTCTTTTCTGGACTTTAGTACTTTCACTTCCTCTTTGTTCTTCTCCCTCCATTAAAATTCCAAGTGCCAATTAGTCACTCATTTCCAGGGCACCTTTTAAAGTTTTTTTTTAATTCCCTTTTTTACCTGTAAGTTGGCCAATCACTCACCCAGTACCAGTACTCTGTTCAAACACTGCTCCTGCACAAAACCTTATTCTGGTTGCCCCAGCTTCAAAGCAGTCATTTTTAGTGGTCTCTATCCCCACCGCCAATTTGAAGAGCTGCCTCCAACCTTCGAGGAACTTGCCTCTTGGTCATACGAGGCGCCTCTCCTTCTTCACCGTCCCTACAGGATGGTTCTGGTCCAAAGACCCCCCGACAGTGGTTTATCTGGCTGGATTTTCATGAAGCTCGTTGGAGCCAGCTATTTTCCAGCCAGTCTCGCTGCAACACTTCCGGTTTCCTCACCAATTTTCAGAGTTTCATATGGGCATATACAGATGTAGTTGGGTTATGATATGAGAAATGCCTTTGCAACCGAATGGAGAATACTGAATATAAGAATTTAGACTGGATTCTAAACTATTTACAATCTATTCTTATAAATGCAAAATTATTATACATAGTTTTCCTATGTAGCTATATGTAAGTGAATAAATATTCATGTATGCAAAACAATTACCTTGTTTATTCATTTGGTCATTTAAAGAAATGATACAGATTAAAATATATGAGAAAGGCAGGCTAGGGACAAAGACCTGGTATTCATATTCATGCAAGCACTCAAGAAGAACAGACCAGGGAACAAGTAAAGAAGGAACCAATGTTATGAAACATATAAAGAAATCCAAAAACATATGTAACCAGTAATGAACTGTTAAATCAATCTATAAAGAAATATATATTTGTAACCATCTATTTCACAGGATTTAACATTTTATTTATAACATCATCCTACACCTTATTTACTCTTCTAATACAATATTCAAATCAGAGTATAAGATGATTAATTTCTTAATACATGTTTTTTATGTCAAAATATCTGACAATTCAATAAGATTAAAATACACCATAACAAGAAATAATATTATTTGAAATATTTTAATCAAGCATTGGATGTGCAATTTATCAGATAAAAGAAATCATATTCAACAGAAGATTTCATTCTTTGACAGCAGCATGTTGCTAAAAATACACCATTAAATATTATTATAGATATAGATGTATTATGTACTGTATATACTTATTTAAAATTTGAAATTCTTTGAAATTCTTATTTCTTATTTTAATTCTTTCTTATTTCAAAGTTTGACTTTGATAAGAACTTAGCAGGTAGTCCTCCCTACACACTAGGGGTGAAATTCAGCCAGTTGTATCTGGATTGCGTGATACAGTAGGGCTGACTGCATGAAGCCCTGCCTACCTGCGCGGGCATCATGACTTCCCTTTTTGTGATGATTTTCAGCCTCTGTGCATGCGGCGCAAATATTTGTGAACCAGTAGAGGAGATAAGTGAATTTCACCCCTGCTACACACGCCATTACTTCTTAGACCTTCATCATGGAAAGGATAATTATGGCTTTACAAGGTTATTAAAAATATGAATAGGAGCATACATTTAAAACCAATCACTTTTGGTTGTAGCAAGGAAATATAAGGAAATTAATTCACTTACCAGAAATGGATGGGAATTAGTTCAGCAGTAGTAGCATTCCTGCTGTCAGATTAACAAATTATACAGGTCACATAATAAGCTATTATTATTAGTTTTCAGAAACCAGCAATGGCAGGAAGGAGCTGTATCAGTCAATCAAAATATATTAAGTTACAGAACTAAACAGCATGAATATTAGTTTGATCTATTGGTGCTATCAGTACAAAAGGCAGTTTTGGGTTGGAAAAAAGCTAAAAGGTTATATAATTTCAAGAACAGTTTTAGACTTCTCCTTGAAATTTATTACAATTTCTGCAGAATGCCACTATTTTTCTCCCTCTCTAACTGAAAACATTGAAAGATACCACTAGAATAATACACTTAGATTAATTCAGATCAGAGTGGCTGAACCACTTCTTAATTGATCAAGGCATCTTAGAAGTATGAAAAAGAAAATAACTCTATAGGTGTTCCAGCTTCTCATTTTTCTCAGTGCAAAGGTTATCTGCATCTAAAATGTATTTCTCACTTTCTCATATTTGCTCAATGACTTTCAAAGCACAATATAAATTCCATTGTCAAGATGAACAGTTATTTTTACTAATCTGCTGAGAATGCCACAGGCCAGAAACATTTTAACACTATGACCCAAACGTGCTTTTTTTCAAGAGACAACTGGACTATCTGGTTTTTCTGTGAAGTCATTTTGCTTCTCATCCAAGAAGCTTCCTCAATTCTGACTGGATGGTGGAGAATGGAAGGATTTATAATCCTTGCAGGCAGCTGGTCATTTGCATTCTTTTAGTGAGTCACTAAGGTCACCTGGAGGTTTTTCATATTATCAGGGTCACCTGAGTGGTGCAAATGGGTGTGGAGCCTTCTTGGAACTGTTGAAAGGACTGCATTGTAGATTAGAGATAGATGATGTTGTATCAGTGGTGGGCTGCTTCCAGTTTGCCCCAGATCGGGCGAACTGGTAGCAGAGGTGGGAGATTCCACCCACCCACCTGGATGCTCCTGTGCGCATGCGCAGAAGCATCATGCACAGAAGCATCATATGCCAAAGTGTCACGCGCATGCACGAGCATGCACAAGCAAACCGATAGCAAACTAAATTGAAACCCACTACTGTGTTGTATCCCTCCCTCTCTGTTGAAAGAAGACTGTTCAGTTTTGGCATAGATGGCCTCTTCGACCCCTCTTTCAAACCAGCGGTCCTCTCTGTCCAACATGTGGACTTTGCTGTCTTTAAAAGAGTGCCCTGTGTCTTTTAAATGCAGATGGACTGCTGAATCTAGTCCTGATATGTTTGTTCTGCTATCTTGTGCCATGCGCTTAACAAGTGGTTGTTTTGTTTCCCCAATGTACAGATCTGCACATGGCTCACTGCATTGTACTGCATATACCACATTGCTCAGTTTATGTCTGGGTGTTTTATCCTTTGGGTGGACAGGCTTCTGCCTTAGTGTATTCTTGGGTTTGAAGTGTGCACATATGTTATGTTGGCTGAAGGTCCTTCTGAGTTTTTCTGATATTTCTGAATGACAACTTGCTTCATTTATTGTTCTCATCATTGTCCGCTACGGAGGACCTCCTGTAGGGTCTTTTTTGAGATTTGATGAAGGCCGACTTGGGATAATCACATATTCTGAGGGCTTCCTTGATGTGTTGTTCTTTTTCTTTCCCATCTTTGCTGGTAGGCAGGTCTTCAGTTCAGTGATGTAGGGTTCTGATGATTCCCATTTTGTGCTCCAGTGACTGGTAGGAATCAAAATGTAAATATTGATTTGTGTGAGTGGGTTTTCTATAAACTTCACAGCCAGGAAGCTATTTTCCTTAACATCTTCTGGTGTGAATTTGATGTATCTGTCCACAAGAGTTGATATGTTTGGTGAATGCTTCCAATTTTTGTCTTTTGATCTTGACTCAAGTTTCATCCACATACCTATACCAGTGAGTGGATGGAATTCCTGTGAAGGAGTTTAGGACTTTGGTTTCTACCTCTTCCATGTAGAGATTGGCTACAATGGGGACACAGGTTTACCCATGGCACAGCCATGTTTTTGTCTGTAGAAACCTTTTGTTATATTTAAAATAGGTAATGATCAAGCAGAGGTCCAGCATGGCACATATGTGGTCTGAGCTGAGGTTGGTTCTGTCACCTAAGGTAGGTGACAGAATGCAGGTGAAGAAAGAGGTCACATTATAGGAAACCATGGTCTCATCTGGGTCTGGTTTTAATTTCCAAACTTTGCTGGTGAACTCCTGTGAATTCTTGATGTGATGGGTGGTAATGGCAACTAGTGGAGCTAATACAGTAGTGGCCAAAATTGTAGACACCTTTTGGGAAAAGTGTATTTTTGAGGTTTGATGACTAATAACACCACTTTATTAATTTTGGTCTCATCACTCCAAGTAACACTGTCCCATTGTTCCTCTATCCAGGTAACATGGGTTTTAGCCCAGTTTAGTCTTTTCAACCTTAGTTTGAGAGATAAAACTGGCTTTTTCATGAAATTCTAGATTTTAGGCCAAATTCCTGCAGTCTGCTCTGAACAGTCCTTGCTCTCAACTTCATATTGCATTGTGCCATTTCATCATGTATACACTCAGTTGGTTTTCTTCTGTCATGTAGGCACAGTCTCTTAATTCTTCTAGCATCACTTGCTGCTGTGCACCTTTTCCTGCCTTTACTAGTGTGGTTTTGTAGTGACTGAGTCGCCTTATATTTCTTCAAAAACTTAGAAATGCCATCTTTGGTTAAGTTTCCACTAATTTTTCTATTAATTTCTTTATAACTGTAGCTTTGTTCACTTAATAATACTATTTTACATCACTTTCTGGGCGACCAGTCAATTCTTTGCACCATTACTTTAATTTTATTACATTTTACAAGCTCACTAAATGAAAGAACATAAAAAACCTCAATCAACTTGATAGCAATCACATGACATCAATAATTGAATGTGATCTAATTGGCTCATTGCCAAAACAAGATGACGCCTGATTGGCTCTCTAAACACTCATGCTCATTGGTTACAATCAGATGAAGGAAAGCTACCTGATATCAACCTAACCAAGTTGTGCTTCCTTTTTCTGGTTATTTGGCTATTACTTTTCATAAAATACAGATAATTGAACAAACTTTGTTGCATTACATTCTTGATTAAATTATCTTTCCATTGATATATAATTTTATAGTAGTACTCCAAAAAAAGATGATATTATTAGTCATCAAACCTCAAAAATACACTTTTCCCAAAAGGTTTCCACAATTTTGGCCACTACTGTAAGGTGGTTAGATGTTTTGCAATGTTGTAGGTGACAGAGTTGATGCTGCTGACAATTGGTCTAAGTGGAGTTCTCTCTGTGTGGATTTTGGGGAATCCATATATGCATGAGGTAGCTTCCCCAGGGTAAAGATGGTAATTCCCTAAACCATTGTAGTCAATGTCTACATGGGAAGATGTTAAGGAAAATAGTCTAGCCTTCATGAACTGTGCAGAAAAGCCACACACAGAGATCAATATTTACATTTTGATTCCCACCACCCACTGGAGCACAAAACCAGCTCATAGTTCTATTAGGGTAGGATCAACTTAAAAAACTAGAAATGGGATGTAGATTATTGACCATTCTACTTTAAAAAGCAGTAATCCTAATATTCATTTGCAAAATAAATAATACAAAGCAAAACAACAACAGTTGATAAGCTAAAATTTCTAAGATTTTCCTATATTTAGCTATATATTGATACTCCTGTTGAGTATCAAAGAGAAGAGTTCACAAAACTTTAATATTTGTGCAGTTTAGGGTAGAAATACCACAATAAACATATTGCCAAGTTCAATTTATATCAAAATGAATTAGAAGGGTTTTCTAACCTTTGTTTATTCATTTTTACTTTATTTCTTTATCCCTTTTTCTTATTTTTCTATATGTTCTTTAAAATGGCAAAAGCAAACAGCAGTGGCAATCCCTGCCACCTAGAACAGCTGATTGGCGGTATTCCGGGAGGCTGATCCAACCACCAATCAGTTGCTTCGCAGCAAAGGCTCCAGTGTTCCATGGCAATGGTGAACGGTGGCAGCAGTGACAGGTGGTGGAGAGCCAACTGGCACCAACCCCCCCTCCCACTACTACAATATTCACTCTATAAGACGCATAGACAGTTCCACCCATTTTTGGGGGGTGCATCTTATAGTGCAAAAAATATGGTACACAAAGAAAGATACAAGGTACCAGAAACCAGTATGGATTATGCCAGAAAGACTAAATCACAAAGTGAACTAAGACTTGTGAGAAATGTCCAACAAAAAGGTGTAAGTGATATGTCAGAAAGCAAATTAAAAACATAACAAATGGATAAAATTATAATAAGTGATGGCAAAAAGAGACTATACCTTCACTCATTTTTATATCTGTTTTCTAGTAGAAGTGATACCATTGGCAAAAGGTTTGGACTGCAGCTAAAAAATGCTAATGAGAGAGTAAAATTACATTTAGTTTATTTAAACAAAATTAAACTCCATGGCCAGATGCACTACTGTATTGAATTATTTAAGATTTTGAAGGAACTAGCAAAGGTGTAATTTTCTTTTTAAGCATTCTTAGAGATATGGAAGTCTGCTGAGGTTCCAAAAGGCTGGCAAATTTCATTTCTGTGTACAAAAAAAATAAAAAATAAAAAAAAATAAAGACAAAGAAGACCTGAAAAATTACAATCTTGTCACCTTAAAAATTAACAAGTAATGCCAAGCTAATCTCATGTTTGTCTTCAATAGAATGACTAGCTTAATAGAGCAGAGAAATGTGTAGACACAGCATATCTTGATTTCAGCAAAGCATTCAGTGAAATTTATCATGCTATCTTCATTAATAAAATGGGTAAAAATAGATCAGATTATAAATATGTTAGATTTATAATTGGTTGAATGATCACAGGTAATGAATGCTTGTTAATGTCTCCACATCTGCAAGGGTACTGCAAAGTGGAATGCCACATAATTCAATTCTGTCACCCGTATTATTTAACAAATTTTTAATGGCCTGGATGAGGACATTAAGGGGATGATTTTCAAATTGACATATAACACAAATTTGTAAGACATGATTAAAACTTTAGAAAATTTAGATTGGTTTGAGCATGAACCCAAAACAAGCAGGATGATACTTAATAATATAACATCCTCCATCTAGTGAGAGAAAAAGAAGAAATATAGGATAGCAGAGATCTTGTTTCATCATAACACATGTGGAAAGAGTTAAAGTATTGCAGCAGATAACAAGCTAAACATTAAGCAACAGCAGCTAAAATTTTTAGATGATACTTTGGGATATATTAAAAGAAACGCCCAAATAAGGACAAATAATTTTTTTCTCTATATTTTTTTCTTAGTTTACTTGAACTCTATTTTGGCATCACAGTCTATGAAAAAAAAAAATTGACAAACCAAAGTGAGCTCAGAAGAAAATTACCAAGATGTGGAGGGGAGAGGAAACAAATATTTAAATATCTCAAAGTTGCTCTTTCAAAAGGTAGCTGGACTGTTTTTTCCTTGAGGAAGAAGAACAAAATATTTAACTTCTCATTCAAGAAGCTTCTTCAGTTGTGATGGCGGGGGAGGGAGGGAATGAAAGGATAAGTACTGACAGTTGAGACTGGGTGGTAGAGATAAATCATAAAAGAAGCCATTTATGTTAACATTGAGCAGCCTTCTCTCAACAGGAGGGATAAGATACCACCTATCTCCAGTCTAAAATGCAGTTATTGCACAGTTGCAAGAAGATTCCACAACCAATTGCATACTGATTTAGGTGAGGGCAAAGATAAACCACAAGTGGTCTCAAGAGCTCTCAGGGAGAGTGCTAACAACCAAATGACTGCAAAGAAATACAATCTTTCCATTGCTCCAACCGCCACCATCTAGTCAGAATCTATTCTTCCATTCCCTGACGATCCAGTCTCAACTGTCAGTACCTATCATTCCATTCCCCACCACCACCACATCACAACTGGTGAAGTTTCTTGAATGAGAAGTGAAACACATTGTTCTTCTTCCACAAGGAAAAAACAGTCCAGTTGCCTTTTGAAAAAGGTCTTATGCAGTTGCATATTAAAATGAGGACACTTTTGTATTTTTGATATTTGTACAGAATTATATCATTTCTTCTCTATGAAAATTACATCCAACCTTCAAGCAAACACAGTTCTGGGGATCCTTTCCAGGACCATGACAGTGTGGTAGTTGCATAGCCAATAATATCCAAATCCATCATGATGCTGTCACTGGTGATACTGCATTGCACTTGGTAGGATGCTTAAAGCAGCAGTTTTCCAATTTCTACCCTTACCCCAAGATGCTATAATCTTCCTGCCCAAACATAATAGATCTAAGTAAACCTTCAGAGTTCTGCATAGAATCTGTAGCATTTAACTAAGTTTGCCAATTTACATGACACATATAATGACTGCAATCATCTACACAGTGAACTCCCATATTAACTATCTCTTTTATTCCACAAAATGTTGCCCATAATAGCAGAACTGTTTTGATTTTTCTAATATCTTGTCAAATCCTTTGAGTTTTATGAATTAACGTCTCAAACAATTTATGTAATTCAAGAATTGACTTTGGAATTATTGCCTTTCAGACAAACACAAGAAAGATGCAGAAATCATATGCATATCTAATATGCTTTGTCCTTTGGAAATAGAAATTTCCTAGGTGAAATAGCTTAGTTTCTAGTTTCTCTAACAGAGAGATGGTATGGGTCTGGTTGAGTAGGTGGATAGCAAACGGAGCCTCTTTATTATAGGCAGACTTAGTTTCTATTTATATAATATCAACCCATTAGGTAGAGTCAAAGCCAAGTTCAAAAGAGTGTCCTGCAACAAATACAAATACTTATAAGTTTTACAAATATTTTTCCTACATTAGGTAAAGGTAAAGGTTCTCCTCGCACATATGTGCTAGTTGTTCCTGACTCTAGGGGGCAGTGCTCATCTCCGTTTCAAAGCTGAAGAGCCAGCACTGTCCGAAGACGTCTCTGTGGTCATGTGGCCAGCATAACTAAACACCAAAGGCGCACGGAACGCTTACCTTCCCACCAAAGGTGGTCCCTATTTTTCTACTTGCATTTTTATGTGTTTTTGAACTGCCAGGTTGGCAGAAGTTGGGACAAGTAAAGGGAGCTCACCCTGTTATGCAGCACTAGGGATTCAAACCGCTGAACTGCTGACCTTTCGATCGACAAGCTCAGTGTCTTAGCCACTGAGCCACCACATCCCAAATGCTTAGCCACTTAGCCACCGTGTCCCAAATTTCATACATTACATTAATATAAATGACACTAGAGACATTACATTGCATTAATACATGTCTTATTCAGATTTCCAAATCTTTGCTCAAAGCTAAATTTTATATACATCTTGCATGATGACCAACACATGATGTTAGGCTAACTTAAATGCATGACTCATCACCATAATATAATATTGTGCAAAATCTAAAGCAAGAACAAACAAATCAAGGCTAGATATGGGAGTTGGACTTATTAAAAAAATTAGTAACTGGGAAAAGGATTGCTAAGATTTTTATATTTTCTATTAAAGAATAAAGTCTACATTAATATTTGTAGCACACATGAAGTAAGATTCAGACTTAAATTGTGAATCAACATTAAGAAATGTGATTTTTAAAAAATCAAGAATATATTTCCAAAGCAAATTATATTATAAATGCTTTCTCCTTCCAAGGCTTTCACTAATCAATTATAATCCCAATTTAATTAATTAGCTTTTAACTAGCATTAACAAATTGCTCAATCACATTTGTATGTTTCTGTGATATATGATGTGACATTACAATATAATCAACATTTAAACATTTAATTTGTTTAATTATTGTGATAAAAGTGATATAAGGTTATGATAATTCAGATTGTGAATGTAAAGTTAATGAAAAAGTAAATGAGCATAATATTGGATACTTATTTCTCTTATTTAAATATAGTTTGGGGATTGCTTCATACACTACAGATAATCCAGAGACATAAATAATGCTTAAACCCAGTTGAAATAATTAGTATTAATATTGATTAATCTCTCTGAATTGATACTTTAGACTCTAAACTTAGTATGTATCCAGACAATATCACATAGCATCAGCTCATGGAAGTTATTGGTAAATCTTACTTTACTATTTGCTAAGCGTCAATCCACTTTTTCCCATGAAAGAAGTGGTACAATTGGTGCATAAGATGTGCAAAGTCCTTTCTGGCCACAGCTGCCATGTGCTCTTTTGAGCAATAGCTGTGAATCCAGGAAGATGGCCTACTGTTTTCAGAGGGAATGTGTCTGCATGCCATAGCTGTACTTCATTGTCCACCTGCATGAGATAGTTCTAATGGTAACTATTCTGCCCTGGAAATTGTATTTTCCTTCTTAAACTGTATGTTGAAGAAAGGACACACTGATATGCATGGAGAAATAGCCTGAATTGACTTGGTTTGTATCAGCAAACGTGTGGCTTCAGTCAGTTCTGCTGATTTGCTGTAGGAACATCCTTTTCCACATGGTCCCTAACCTACTTTCTTGCTTCCCCTCTCCCTTTTGGACTGATCAACCAGTTGACCAAATGAAATTGCCTTGCCTGGATTAATCCACGAAATTGGATATCATTGAAAAAACTCACCTCTTGTACTTTTGTAGCCTGGCAAGAAATTCCGTTCTTCGTGCCTCTCATATAATGTTCTTAGGGTAGTTTACAGCTCCCATGTCTATCCCTACAGCTTAAATCCTTTTTCAAATTCCTGCTCTTTAATACTTACCTAAGGGTTGCACAAATTCAAACCACCACTGAATAACGACCAAGAGACTAAACATAAATGTATGTTTATAATATAATCATACATGTATGCCTTAGCCTATGTACAAAACATTTAATGAAGTGTTTCTATATTTTTTCAGCACTAGTTTATTTAAGACCTAATCTGGAAAAGAGGGCACTATAATCAAAAGTCTAATTGGGTATTTTTCTGAATGATCCATTTTTATCTAATTAAATAATAAGATACTTTTATGAAATTACACCTTTATCTTATTTAAAGAGACAAATATACATTTGCAAAGGAATGAGTCACATCAACTTTAATAGCAATATTGCTAGGGTAACAAAGAGACAAATGTTAATAACATAATATATACATTTGCCCTCTTCCTGCTCTATTTGACGAACTGTATAGCGAATTGTATGCATGAATTCTTCTTGTTGGAGCAGGTCAATAACTGTGTTTTAAATTCCTAACTCTAGAAGAAAGAGGTAATGGTCTTGAAGGATAAGAGGTAGAGCAACTACCAAGTCAATCAGAAAAAAGAGGTTTAAGCCTAGGCCAAGAAAACAATGTGAGAACACAACTCAGACAGGATTGTATCTAGTTCATTTGTACAAAGATAAAGTGAAGGATATGAAGCACATTCACACTTGAAAGATTATGTTTTTATTTATTTGTATCCCGCTTTCATTATTTCACAAATAACTCAAGGCAGTGAACATATTCAACACACCTTTCTCCTTCTCTTTCACCCACAACAGCAACACTGTGAGATGAGTTTGTCTAAGAGAATGGCTGGCTCAAAGTTACCCAGCTGGTTTTCATAGCTAAGACGGGACTTGAATTCAAGTCTCCTACTTTCTAGCCTGGTAGCTTAATCACTAGACCAAACTAACTCTCTAAAAAAGAAAAACAAACAAACAGAAGTTACCATAGATGTTACAATAAAAGCATTCCTAACCTATGTGAATTTGATTTCTTAGTCTGGTCTACCTTAGCGGGCTGATACTAAATTAAACTATTCTGTCATGACATGTGAGTTATGCACTCACTACATAAAGTACATTCAGACAAGCGCACTGCTGTAAAAAATTACACATATAGAACTGAAGCCATTTTTAAAATATAATTCAACCCAAATTCCTTTAGATTTTGGGACATTAATTCTTATATATTGTTTCTCTTTGGTCCTAATGGTTATTTAATCATTTATTATAATAAATATTGCTTCACAGCTTTTTTAATGTATTTAAAATGATTTATTTCTGTTCTATATAAATCAGTGCTAGTTTTGCAGTTCTATTTAGTCGTGGCTGATCTGCATATTAAATTAAGGTTTAAGAAGAAATATACTTTGCCTATATGACACTTTTAGGCTAAGCATTATAATGTTGTATTAGTAATACCAGAGTATTAATTGAGTCTGTACACAGAGTAAATATTTGTGTTAAGGTTGTAGAATGCTTTTTCTTATGAAACTTTTACAGTCTGTAATACCTTCAATTTCTGGGCATTTGCCTCTTCAAAGAAACAAATTCCTTTTTTAATTTTAAAGAACACATTACTTCCTAGAGGAAAAAAATCCCAATTACTTGGCAAAATTTCTTTGAGATGTCATTTTAATGTTTTCTAATCATACAAATCGATACCCAAGATTTTTGTACTTGCACATGACCTTCCTCAAATTATCCCACTGTTTTGGCTGTTTCAGAATGAGTACTGGCTATTTGATAAAAAAAAAAAAATACTAAGTGTATGAAATGAGGGGCCCTCATCACTTCTGCCAGACTCCTCTTGACAGCGTGATGATAGAAGCATCACAGCCCTGGAAGAGTAAATGCAAACTGACAAGAGATGAGCCTTTAGATGTTGAATATAATCTTGAATTGTGCTTGAAGTGTCTTATTATCTTGTCTTTTGATGTCTGAAGGGTGTCTCATTGTTAGAAAAAGGAAAAACCCTTGCACATCTTTTGCCATCTTTAAAAATTGTTTGGCCTTTAACAACTGCTTTTCCAACTAATGTCCATTTTTCTTGACAATAAATATGGCAGGTCGTCAGCAAAGTGACAAACAATTTACTTTACACGCTAGGCTTTTATGGGTTTTGAGAGCTCATGTGGAAGCATATTTTAAAAAGCACTTGGAAATTAGCACCATTACAAATGTTAAGACAACTGAGATTTCAGTATGTGTATATATTGTGACTAAGGGTTATGTGATCATTCTTTACTCCCATATTTCCTGCTGTTTCCCCTACATCACCATCAACTTACTACTCAAGTTCTTTATTTCTACTCTTTTTAATATAAGAAAGAAAACAGCAACAAAATGTTCCTCTCTTTAAAAAGGTCATTTGCTGGAATACATATTGTATGCATAAAATTCCTATTATTAATCATAACAAATCAATATTTGTGTTAATGGGCATTGGGGCATAGTGTTATGTGCATTCCAAGCCTCAATCATGTATACTTTTCCAACAACGTGCTTAATGTCCCTCCACCTTTAATTTAAGTTTAATGATAAATCAGATCAATATGTTTTCTTAGCAATGCAGTCATAGGCAAGCTAGTTCTGTCACGGAATCCATTTTGCTACACAGTCAACTACTGTTTCCCAGGTTCCTGTGACTCTGAGGATCTATAAGAATTCTCAAATGAATCATAAATTGTTACAAGGTTCAGGTTATTGTATCATTATAAAGAAATATATTGATGCACTGCAGATCACAAGATATCCCAGGTTCTGCAATTGTTTATTACAACTACCAAATGAATGTATATAAAAAAATCAAAGATAAACATAAT